>OU342734.1:328346026-328946026 GCA_910589765.1 Avena atlantica
AAAGCATTTCCCTCCTTCCAGCTTGCACAAAACCATGCAACCTTTTTCTTAATTCTCCCAAAGCGATTCTTCACTTGCTCTATTAGCCTTTTCCTGTTATTTGGGGTGGTACGATTGTAGATGATACGTCGTAAACGTATCTATAATTTTTGATGTTCCATGCTTGTTTAGTATCCACTTTGATATGCTTTGTCTACACTGTTTTATACATTTTCTTGGACTAACCTATTAACAAGATGCCACAGTGCCAGTTGCATGTTTTCTGCTGTTTTTGATTTTAGAAAAGCTAGTAAGGAAATATTCTCGGAATTGGACGGGACAAAATCCAGAGTCAATATTTCACCGAGACAAACACAGAGACCAAAGGGCGACCGGAGGGGAGCCACAAGGTGGCCACACCCCCCCACATGCGGGCCCACCCTAGGCCACGCCTAGGCAGGGTGTGGGCCCCCTGGCCGCCATCCTGCCTTGCCTCTTCGCCTATATAATCTTCCCGATGCCAAAACCCTAAGTACCCGATCAGATCTCCAAGAAACAGTTCATAGTAGCCGCCACCATCGTCCCTAGATTGGAGGGATCTGAAGCTCTTCCCAGCACCCTGCTAGAGGGGAGAGATCATCTCGGAGGCCCTCTTCATCACCATGCCATCCTCCAGTATGATGTGTGAGTAGTTCCACCTTGGACTATGGGTCCATACAGTAGCTAGATGGTTGTTTCTCCTCCTTTGTGCTACCATGTTTAGATCTTGTGAGCTCCGTTTATGATCAAGATCATCTATTTGTAATCATGCATGTTGTGTTTGCGGGGATCCGATGAATATTGAGATTACTATGTCAGATTGACTAATGATTCTATCTTATTGATTCTATCATGTCTGTGTTGTTTGAGATCTTGCATGCTCTCCGTTTCTAGTAGCTATCTTGGCCAAGTAGATTCTAGTGACTCCAAGAGGTAGTATTTATGCTCCATAGTGGTTTCATGCCTCTATTGAATCTGGGGAAGTGACAGAAATCTCTAAGGTTGTAGATGTGATGTTGCTACTAGGGATAAAATAACAATCTCTTGTTCATAGGACAATTGTATTGTTTACTTTACACACATTGCTTAAAGTAGTTATCTGTTTCTTGCAACTTAATACTGGAGAGGGTTCGGATGATAACCTGAAGGTGGATTACTAGTCATAGATGCAGTTGGATGGTGGTCTATGTATATTGTTGTAATGCCCAATCAAATCTCATGGGATCATAAATGTCTAGTATTGCATTGTTATGCCTTGCTCTGTCCTGTCAATTACCCTGCTGTAATTTGTTTACCCAACATGTTATGTTATTTATCTTAAGGAGAACACCTCTAGTGAACTGTGGACCCCGGTCCAATCTTTATCATTGTTACATCATCCACTATTACTGTTTACTTTCTGCAAGCAATCATTATCTTCCACACCATACGTTTAATCCTTTGTTTTCAGCAAACCGGTGAGATTAACAACCTCACTGTTTGTTGGGGCAAAGTCTTGAGTTTGCGTTGTGCAGGTTTCCAAGTTGTTAGCAACACCTTTGAGTCGTTTCCTTCCTCCTACTGGTTCGATAACCTTGGTTTCATACTGAGGGAAAACTTATTGTTGTACTCATCATACCTTCCTCTTGGGGTTTCCCAATGAAGCTCTATAGTGATCTGAGCCGCATCAAGATGTTTTCTGGCGCCGTTGCCGGGGAGTTAAGGACGGCTTCACAAGGGGAGTCCTTCACAACCTTTCTCTTTACTTTGTTTTTGTTATGCTTTGTTTTGCTTGCTTCTTTTTTATCAAAAACCACAAAAGATTAGTATCATTATGTTTGCTTTCTCTTATCAAAAACACAAAAAATTAGTTCCTACTTTAGTTGCTACCATGTCCGGTGTTGTTCCAATCACTGTGTCACCTATGGAAAGGATCTTTACTTTCAAACAAGGAAGTGAAGAGAGTTTCAAAGAATCTTGGTCTAGAATTTCTGATTTACATGAAAAAACCGAGCCTAAAATGAGTCTAGGCTTAGTTATTAGCAGTTTCTACCATTGTCTTGCTCTTTGTTATAGATATGCTTTAGATGATGTAGCAGGGAGAGATATTTTTCAATGTAATGAGAATGAAGCTTTGGATGCCATAAAGAAGTTGATTACAATTTATAATTTTCCTAGAAAGTCTGATTCTTCCTTTATAAATATCTATGCTAGGTTGAACACTCTTGAGACCAGTACAGTTGCTTTGAAAGATTGCTATAACATGCTTAGAGAGCACCATGATTATGTTCCAATAAATTCTGATCCTTCAAAATGGTTTCCTACAATAAAAGTTGCTATAAACAGTGAAACTTTTGATGCTCATTGTGATATCATGTCTGAATTTTGTCTTATGCCTAACGATATCTATGAGTCTTTGAATCTTTGGGGACTTTCTGAAGGAGGAGAAGAAATATCTCTTACTAATAATGCAACTATATTACCCATTGGAATAGCTGGAGGAGTGTTTACAAAGATCTCAGGGAAAGTGGTGTCTACTAATTATCTTGTTATTGAATGTGAAGAAAAAGGACAAATTACGCTTGGAAGATCCCTATTGAAACACCTTGGAGCAATAATAGATGTGGGAAAAGGCATTATGCATTTTGCTTCTCCAATAAGCAATCATACATTCCCTAAAGATAAGAAGAAAGGTAGGAGCAAGAAATTTGATGTTAATGGTTCTTCATTTGAAAATACTCGAGTCTTGCTTCTTGTGCCTAACTTAAAGGCGTTAAAGAAAAGTACTTCTTAGGAGATAACCCAATAGTTTTATTGAGTCTTCGAAGTTATTACTTCTGTAATAACCTCTTCTTATCATTTTTATTTGATTTTTGTGCCAAGAATAACCTCTAATGAGAGGGAAGTAAGATTTGGGGAAGTGCTGTCCCGAAACAGATTTTTGTGCTCCACTATATAAATTCGTGAAAAATCTCTGTATGTAGGTTTCAGCTGTAATTTTCTGAATAAATCCCCCAGTCTGTTACCTAACTTTCTTTAGTTCAACACTTTTTTATTTGAGCAACAAAAGGTCTTTGAAAAAATCAGTTTTCACATGCTAGTCTGTTTTGACAGATTTCTGCCATTATTTGCATTTGTCTCCTATCGATTTTTTGGGTTCTTTTTGGTAATTGAGCTTTTTGAAGGAATTACTACAGTAGATTGTGTTTTTAATGAAACTTTTGCTGTTTTGAAACTAAACCCAAAGTTCTATTATCTTTTGAATGCACTAATGTTGCTAATGAAGATTGTGTGAAGTTTTGTATAAAGGAAAATTCCAGGTGTAAGGGAAGAATGATGTAATGAGATGAAGAATGGACAAAAACTCAAGCTTGAGGATGCCACCATGTGTTACCCCAATAAATATTCAAGAGGTACAAGCGGCAAAGGTTGGGGATGCCTTGGGCATCCCCTTCTTCATCAATAAACATCCTAGGTCTTTCTAGACACTTTTTTTTATTGTTTCATGCACAGTTGTGTTGTTCTTGGAGCGTCTTAGTTTTGGTTTTAGTTTTTTGTTTGCTTATTTTGCTTGAATAAAGTAGTTGGACCCACGATTTCACTGTGTTGTTTCAAATAAGTTGATTGGTGTTGGAAAGGAGTAGAAAATTCTTGCTTTAGTGGTACAAAAGGGAGCTTGCTTTGACTGTGGCCTAGACTCTATCATGTCATTCTAGATGTTATTTTGACCTTATTCTTAGTGATTATTGTTGTATCATGACTTGTTCCAAACAATTAGGATTGCTTAATGTGCCTTGAAAAAATCATGCGTTGTTTTAGCATACAAAAGCATAGTATTGTGGTATTCTCCTTTGATGCTTTGTTTGGGTTGACTTGGCGCATGCTCACACCATGTTATGACTATGAACCAGTCACCTTAGACGCTATGATCATTTAGTTTTTAACTTGCGGTACCACTTTATGCTTTGATTAGTAATATTTTGTCGCTCTGCATGATTATGGCCATTATTGCTCTCTTAGTTGGTCACTCCCAGTATTTTGCTAGCCTCCACTTGTATTGAGTAAGCTCTACTCATGCATCCAACTCCCAAGAAACCAAGTTATTCCAAAGAGTACACTATAAATTCTTATGCATGGTGTGTTACACCATTCCAAGTATATTCTTGTTTTATCTATCTTCCAAATTAAACTTGTTATGTGAAAGTTAGTGATTAAAGCTCTCATAAACTTGATGGCACACTTTATTTTTCTTGCCCCTAATAAACTTGAACCATTGTGTCATCTATGTTGTATATGCTTGCACTTATACGTTGGGAATTAGCAGAACCGTGCTGTCACGGGGAGCGCTTTCAACACCTGTAAATATCTACCCAGTTGATATCATCCTCTTTTGTTTATGTATGACGTCGGTGTAAAATAATAGGGGAGCTTGTAAGTCCATGGAGTTATGTATATGTGTTAGAGAAACGCCTGGGCCGCTAGCCTAAGCCATTCCTAATCATGGTGGAAACTTGCAGCATTACCATAGTGAGCAATCTACGAAGCATTCTTCTTATAAAAAGAGAGATTGAGAAAAAGAAAAAAAGATGAGAAAAGAGGAAAGGGAGAAAAAAGAACCATTTTCCCATGGTAAATAAGAAGATTGCTGACATGCTCATTGTCTACTTGCCTTGTTATTTTGATATGGGATAGCTCCTATATCATTGGGCAAGGGGTACCCCGTTGGCGGTTCTCAATGATACACATGTACTTACTATGACAAGAACTTACCGGTAACTAAAGTTGAGTAACCTGAGGAGCGGACCTCATACTCAAGGGACATGAGATTGCCAACTTATACTTTGTCAAGTATATACTCTATATTTTTTTCACTTTAACCTTAATCACTTCAAGATACTTATGATAGGGGCAATGAGAGCTGAAAGCTAACAAGTACCATAATTTTTGGAAGCTCTTTATGAAACTTGAAATCCCTACTTACCTATGAAGGGACTTTCTTCCACTATTATATTGAGTCTCCACTTCTATCCTTAGGCACCAATTAAGAGAGCATAGTTGCCATTCTTAGTTCTATTTGTATTGTCCCAAAACTTATTGATTGATTCAAATTGTTGATATTGCTTGTTCTTGAAATATAGTCACCCTTATGAACTTTGAAGGTGTCCTATGTATTTATGTTTTGATACACCATGAGGGACAAGATGAATGCCACTATGTTATGTTTTCTATATGTGAAACAAACAAACGTCTTTCAATGCATTATTATTCATGAATCTTTGTTTGTATCCTTTCATGTTGTAGCATAGTTTCTATGTCTTATTGTTAGAACTTCATCTTTCTTGCTCATGTTTAGAGTACTTTCATCCCAACTTTCAATACTTGAAATGGTTTGATCTTGATTGTGATGGTGCATGTCACCTAAAAAATTATTCCTTTTATCACTTACCTACTCGAGGACGAGAAGGAGTTAAGCTTGGGGATACTTGATATGTCGTAAACGTATCTATAATTTTTTATGTTCCATGCTTGTTTAGTATCCACTTTGCTATGCTTTGTCTACATTTTGAGGTATTTTTATACATTTTCTGGGACTAACCTATTAACAAGATGCCATAGTGCCAGTTTCCTGTTTTCTGTTGTTTTTGGTTTTAGAAAAGCTAGTAAGGAAATATTCTCGGAATTGGACGGGACAAAAGCCAGAGTCAATATTTCATCAAGACGAACACAGAGACAAAAGGGCGACCGGGAGGGGATCCGCAAGGTGGCCACCCCCCCCACGCGCGGGCCCACCCTGGGCCATGCCTGGGCAGGGTGTGGGCCCCCTAGCCGCCATCATGACTCGCCTCTTCGCCTATATAATCTTCCTGATGCCAAAACCCTAAGTACCCGATCATATCTCCACGAAACAGTCCTAGCAGCCGCCACCATCGTCCCTAGATCAGGGGGATCTGAAGCTCTTCCCAGCACCCTGCCAGAGGGGAGAGATCATCTCAGAGGCCCTCTTCATCACCATGCCAGCCTTCGGTATGATGCGTTAGTAGTTCCACCTTGGACTATGGGTCCATAAAGTAGCTAGATGGTTGTTTCTCCTCTTTTGTGCTACCATGTTTAGATCTTGTGAGATCCGTTTATGACCAAGATCATCTATTTGTAATCATGCATGTTGTGTTTGTGGGGATCCGATGGATATTGAGATTACTATGTCAGATTGATTAATGATTCTATCAAGTCTGTGTTGTTTGAGATCTATTATGCTCTCCGTTTCTAGTAGCTATCTTGGCCAAGTAGATGCTAGTGACTCCAAGAGGGAGTATTTATGCTCGATAGTGGGTTCATGCCTCTATTGAATCTGGGAAAGTGATAGAAATCTCTAAGGTTTTAGATGTTTCGCTGCTACTAGGGAGAAAACAACAATTTCTTGTTCATGGAACAATTGTATTGTTTACTTTACACACATTGCTTAAAGAAGTTATCCGTTGCTTGCAGCTTAATACTGGAGGATTTTTTGATGATAACCTGAAGGTGGATTACTAGTCATAGATGCAATTGGATGGCGGTCTATGTATATTGTTGTAATGCCCAATCAAATCTCATGGGATCATAAATGTCTAGTATTGCATTGTTATGCCTTGCTCTGTCCTGTCAATTGCCCCACTGTAATTTGTTTATCCAGCATGTTATGTTATTTATCTTAAGGAGAACACCTCTAGTGAACTGTGGACCCCGGTCCAATCTTTACCATTGTTACATCATCCACTGTTACTGTTTACTTTCTACAAGCAATCATTATCTTCCACACCATACGTTTAATCCTTTGTTTTTCAGAAAACCGGTGAGATTAACAACCTCACTGTTCGTTGGGGCAAAGTCTTGAGTTTGTGTTGTGCAGGTTTCCAAGTTGTTAGCAACACCTTTGAATCGTTTCCTTCCTCCTACTGGTTCGATAACCTTGGTTTCATACTGAGGGAAAACTTATTGTTGTACTCATTATACCTTCCTTTTGGGGTTTCCCAACGAAGCTCTATAGTGATCTGAGCCGCATCAGTAGACTGCAACGACATCTTTCCAATATTTCTCATTCTTCTTGTAATTGGATTGTATTGGGTCGTTTGAATTATTCAGCCAAGCACTGGACTAAAATATGACCAGAGGGGGTTATTTTTGTGCTAGTAATGCACCACATCTGCACAAAAAATAACTTACCAATCTAAGATCCTCCTCTTTTGTCCATGTCAAGCGTTTGTCTGTCCTTGCACATTCACCATCTTTATCATGGTATTTCCGATGAGTACGCCATGGAGGGGTCCTCACAGTGCGTGTTTAGAGACGTGGGGGAAGGCAGCCGGTTGACGGGTACGAGGTAACACAGCTTACCCAGGTTCAGATCCCATGACGGTGGCGGAATCCTACTCCTGCTATAAATCACTATAAGGGCAATACACCGAGTTACAGAGATAGGTTCGTTGTGCGAGGTTTTCTGAATTTATGCCCTAAAGGCTCCCATAGGCCCGACTTATATAGTCGCCAGGTCCTAGGGTTACAGGGAAAAGTCCTAGCCAGACAGGTTATAGAGTCCTACACCGTCTATTACTAGTCTAGCGTGTCTTGTACTCCAAGGCTCCGGGTACGCTTGTGACTCCACCGTAGCCTTATTTTGTCTGGCATGGGCCTCCCTTCTGGATCCATCTAACTGGGCCGCCCAGCAGGCCGTGGGCCATGCTACCAACTATGGGCCACCCGGGTTAGCCGGATAGGAGACATGCTATGAGGATACCCATATAGCATATCCCCAATAGTAGCACCCGGAGAACTCCGAGATCTTGCGTCGTCTTGCCTCTTCTCGTAGAATGCTCCGTCTAGATGGATGTCGGCAAATCATCAAGCAATATCTTGTAGTCCTCCCAAAGAACCCTGCAAGGTTTTCTCCGTCTTCAACTTGTAAGTCAGAGAATTGCTGAATCTTCCATCGTACTCTTCCGTAGCTGGACTGGATCCGACCATGCCAGAATCTTCTGATGTGATGGTTCATCTGCCTATGTCAGCTAGGGCGACGTAGACGTAAGTCAGCAACGCCTCATAACTCACACATGCAGAGAACGCAATCATGTCCACTTTTCCTGCGCGAGCGATACAGACCGTTGGCGGCGACGGTTGGTACGTGGCGAAATTTCCGCTCACGTCTCCGCACACGTCGTCTACGCGGCAACCGTTTGATCAAGCTGCACGAATCTTGACGCCGGAGATTATAAATAGTAACTGCGGTGGAAAATTTACTTTTTCACCTCATTCTCCCCTACATCTTCTTCTTCCTCAGGCAAGCGTCTCCTTGAGCTCTCCGTGCCTCACACGAAAAACCCTAACCCCCAATCTCGTCAGTCACTTCCGAACGCATCCAATGGCTAGCAGCATCTCCTCTCCTTCAATGGCAGCGTCGGGCGAAGCCGGCGAGCTCCATCGTGGTGCCTCTAGAGGGCCTGGTTATCCCTAGGTCCGCGGTGGTCGAGACCACCGGCGGCGACCATAATCCAGCAGCGCTGGAGCTGCTGGAGGAGGAATATGATTCCCACAAAGGCGATTGGCGCGGTTCGGACATCACGGACCGCAACATCAAGAGCTGATTGTCAAAGGCTATCTCCCCGCGATGGAGGGGCTCGCCTGGCGGGCGGCGCCGGCCGACGAGGTCACACCTTCTCCCCCAGCCAGAGAAAAGGTGTACCTCAAAGAACAGATGGTACGCGGTGTCTCCCTGCCCATCTCTAATTTCTTCCTTGTCGTCTTGAACCATTACCGAGTTCAGCCCCAAAACCTCTCTCCCAATAGTATCCTAGCGCTTAGCAATTACGCGGCGCTTTGCGAGGGTTACTTAGGGATCAATCCTAGGATAGACCTCTTCATATATTTCTTCACCGTCGAGCGCGAAGCCGGAGCTAGCAAGGACGAACTCAGAAATTGTGGCACTATTAGCTTCAAGATCCGGCCTGGCCGGCGCTTCCCCGACATCGTAGGCCATGAGTCCTGCAAGAACTGGCAGCGTACTTACTTCTACTGCCCAGATATCCCTCTGGTTGGCCGAGAAGTAACGTACCCGGACTTTGTCGATGGGGCCGCCACTGAAACTTCGACATGGAGATCCCAGACTTCCCTTCCCTCCGACATCGACGCTTCCCGCGCTATAAGGCGGATAGAGTGGTTCGTAGACACGGGTTTGACTGGCTTGGACCTAGCCATGTGTTGGTTCATCAAGCGAATCCAGCCTCTGCAGCACCGCTCAAAGCTGATGCACGAGTATACCAACAGTAGAAGGGATAGCCTCTGCATCTCCGTGGACAATTTCTCGAGCGACTCCGTCAAGATCCGCCTCAAGGACATCGTCAAGGTGAAGGACAAGAAGCGTGGCTTCACCATCACCTACGACATGTTCGTAGAGATCAAGTGCCCAAAGGTAACTGTTTATTTTCCGTGTATGACATATACTCCAGTTCTTCCGTCTAGCCATTACCATCTCATCTAACATGGAGGTTCTTCACCTTAACAGCTTAGCGATATAGACGAGGACAACATGGCTCCTCAAATCTATGATCCAAAGATGAAGGAAATCACCGTCGTGTCCGACGACGATGCTCCGTTGGCGCCAAAGCGGAAGAGCTCCACCTCTGACGCTGCCGACGGAGGCAAGAAGAAGAAGACGAAGGGTGGAGCCTCCAAGAAGACTACCGGCCGCCCTGAAGGCGGAGAAAAGAAAGATTACCGGGATCCCCTTTGCCAAAGCACCCCCTCTTGTGTAAGCTTCTTTCTCTCCGACATTGTCCATTTGTCTGTCTTGTTCCTGTACTTATGCATTTTGCACGTTTCAGGAAGAAAGCCACGACCAGCTTGAAGAAGACCTCCAAAACTTCGGGGGCTTCTAGAACCATCAAGGATATGCTGCATCACGACACATCTCCCATCATCGCCCCTGTCACTCCCATCGTCAAGCCTTCGTCCGCTCCAACAAGATCTCAAACCAAGGAAGCAGCTGACCCTTCCGCCATGGAAGTGGACTCAGGCGCCTCTACCGAGCTTGCTGTTGTCGGCGAACAGGCGACACAGGAGAGTGCCGCACACCAAATGGCTGAAGATCTGGCTAAGTATGCCATCAGTAGCGGTAAGGCGGTGGTGGAAGGTGGTACTTCTGCCGAAGGCGGCGCCCCCGCACCCAAGAAAACCATTGAGTTTCCAAAGATAGTCTATCCGGTACTTATGCCGGGTAGCACTGCTCTGGTTCCTGGTGCGGCGCCGACATCTCCGACGTGCGGTCTAGAGGAGCTTCTCCGGCAAGCAGAGATCTTGCAAGGAAACAGTGTATCCTTCGGCAAGCTGCTGGCTGAGAGTGCTACTAACCTCAAGATCATTGCACTTGTAAGTTATTTTTGCCTTTTTTCATTTCATATGAGTATCCCATTGTAGCCTCCGAGGATTTAGATGGAAAACCATAGGTCTTTGCGCCTAAATGCTCTATCAGTGACTAAGCTAGAAAACTTCTCACTGTAGCCCCCAGCATATAGGTGAAATGAATTATTCCGACTAGATGCTTTAAGAGTAGCATACGCAGTGTTTATAGATTTCGATACCGTAGCCCCCAAGCTTCTAGTTGTAACTGAATTAGTTTCGACTAGATGCTTAAATAGAAGCTAAGCATACATCCGAGTTAAAAACTTTATACTGTAGCCCCCAAGATTCTAATCGAAAACTGAATTAGTTCCGACTAGATGCTTAAAGAAAGGCTAAGCATATTGCTAAATTAAAAACTCTCATTCTAGCCCCCGGGCGTCTAGGTGGAAATTTTCCGGCTAGATGCTCCAAGTAGACCAAACAATGTTTAATTTTTCTTTTTTCCACCGAATGAGAATGCTCGGAGGGGCATGGCCAACGACAAGTACCAGAAGATGCGTGCGTACTTGGAACCCGAAAAGGGTAAAACTGCCTTCTTGAAGGAACAGATCATCAAGAGCAAGCGTCTGTTTTTTCCTTTCTTTTTTGTATTCCGACTTGAACTTGTGTATTCTCCGAGTAATCATTGTGTACTTTACTTTCTCCGACTTGCAGAAACCATTGCCAAGGCTAAGGACATTGTCGAGCAATCCAAGCATATTCAGGAGCTGGATAGCGAGAACAAGATCCTTAAGCAGGAGAGGAAGGACATGCTGAAGATGCATGAAGAATCAATGAAATCCCTGCAGGACTCCGCCACCGAGGAGATGAACCGAGGAGATTTTGATCTTAAAAGATCAGAAGAAAGCTGTCGATGAGCAGAATCAACGCCATCATGAAGCGTACAAACTCCTCCAACAAGAACGGGACTCCTTGGCGGATACCCTCTAGCAAGCTGAGGCTAGAATCTTCAGTAAGTGATTCTCCGTCTTGGATTTCTGTAGTCTAGTGTGGCATCCCGCAAAACCACTACTAGAAAATCGCGTTGAATTTGTGCATTGCATCGTCGTCATCATGCATTGTTTGCCAAAACTATGTTTGCAAAGCCCGTGTTTGTTTTCTAAAACGCCCATCTTAATTCAAACGCAAAACCCCGGGCTTGTCCGGAGTTATTTATTTTGTCTAGCATCGGTTTGCAAAAGTTCCGTTTATAAATAATAAAATATTTAATTTATTTTAGTGGGGCAGTCGAACGGGCCAGATCGACCCGAACGACCACCCCTGTTTTTAAAACGGTCCAACTAACCCGCCCTGTAAAAACCTAGACCTACCCAGTTATCTACCCACACCCAACCCTCCACCTCACCCTGGCCACTCCCCTTGCGCCACCTCACCCTCTCCTCTTCCCCCCACCAACCAGCAGCCGCCACATGGCCAACCCCCTCCCTCACACCCTCTCAGCCCCACCCACTCCCCAGCACACCTGCCGCCTGAACCGCCCCTGGGCCCCACCCGGCCACCCCACGCACGCGCCCCACCCCCCACGTTCTCTCCCTCCTCCCTCTGCCCACGCGCGCTAGCCCGTCCCCTGCCTCCACCCCGCGCGCCTCGAGCTCCCTCCCACCGCCGCCTCGCCCCGCTCCGCTGGGA
The DNA here is from genome assembly GCA_910589765.1 of Avena atlantica. Classification (NCBI taxonomy): domain Eukaryota; kingdom Viridiplantae; phylum Streptophyta; class Magnoliopsida; order Poales; family Poaceae; genus Avena; species Avena atlantica. The sequence goes on from OU342734.1 coordinate 328,358,084, forward strand.
GACCGGCCGCCAGCGCCCCGCCCCCCCCCCCCCCCCCCGTCGCCGGTGGCCACCTCGCCGAGCCCCGCCTCCGCGCCGCCTCCCCCGCAGCTCCGCGCCACCGCCTCCGCAGCGCCCCGCGCGGCCCGAGCCCCTCCTCCACCCTCCGGCGGAACCCCTCGCCGGACCCCCTCGCTCCGCCGCCGCTCGCAGCTCGCCCTGCGCGCCGCCCCGCACGCCTGCCTCCCCCGCGTCCTCCATCCGCCGCCCGACGCCGGCGCAGCCGAGCCGTCTCCGCCCACCTCGCCGCGCAGCCGCTCCCCCGGCGCCCTCCCGGCGGCGCTCGTGGCCGCGGCCTGCCCCTCCGGCCGACGCTGCAACCCGCCGCCACCAGGGTACCGCCGTCCGGCCGCCGCCGGGCCTTCCCCTCGCCGTCGTCCCTGCGCGTCCTCAGGCCACGACCGCCCGCGCCGACCCGTCGTCCGCCGCCCCGCCGACAGCGTCGCCTCGCCGTCCCGCCCCCTCCTGCAAGCCCTGCTGGCCGGCCCTCCCGAGCACGCGCCCTCGTCGGCATCGCCATCGCCGCGCGTGCCCCTGTCCTGTGCGCGCGAGTGTGCCGTGTGCTGCTTGTTTTGCTAAGTGCAGCGGTACACCGGGTTGATCCTGCTACGTGCCAGTTCTCCATGACCTCGCGTTCTAGCAGAAGTGTGGCTGTTTGTTGCCCCGGGAATGTGATGAACTGTAGCGGTGATGCCGGTCAAGTGAAGTTGGTGCCTGGATACGGCACTTTGGCGTTGGTTTCGGAAGTTTGAGGCGTTGATCCAGGCCAAACCTTCAAGTGGACGAGTACAATCAGTGGGACTATGACCACCGCCAAGATCTCCTATCTCGGGCCATCGACCAGATCTCCGTTCGCCCGCGTGAAACACATGACATCAAGATCTTTTATTCTACAAGACCGAACAGGCGTCTTGTCTGCAGATCTTCTTGGAAGTCAAGACCCTCGGAATCGCCAAGATCTCCCTCACGGATTTTGAAGACCGATCCCGGCGCTCGGAACCCGAACCCCTCGCCAAGATCTTCATCGGGACCCCGAATCAAGATCGCCTTCCCGGAACACCGAGTACACCGACATGAACCCGGACACCGAGTCCGCCGAGAACCCCGATGCGACAAGTGCTTCGTCCCGAACACCATGACCGACAACGTGACCCGAAGACCCCAGATGCGACGAGACCTACCTCTGTTAACCAAGTTCGTCGAACCCTGGACCCGAGGCCCGACCCCGAACCCCGGAACCCCAAGTTCGTCGAGAGACCCTAAATGTGTGAACCCCTTTCTCGAGCCCTATTTTATAAATGAAATAACTACTTGTTGCATATTGAATTGTCATACTCGCATGCATATCTGTGGTTTGGGGGCCTTATGCCGATTCACCTAATAATTAAATATGGGGCCCATATGCGGGCAAATCTAGTCTCACATCGGCCTCATTTAAATTTGTGCATCGAACCGGTACCTTATCTTGCCTTGTTTAAACAACATTTAAATTGCGGGGTAGCTAAATAACTTGAACCACCTAATTAATTGTCGGGACCCCGGTTCCGCTTAACATGACCTAATTGCATCGCACCTTTGCCATGCCATGCATCATACATGCATCATGCCGATCTTCTGCCGTTGTATTAAATATTGCATCCGGTGTTTCTTCTAGTGTTTTGCTTCTTCGCGGATAAGGCCGTTGAGTTGATGTGAGCTTCGCCCCGATCTTCGGTTGAACCCTTCGACAATGTTTTCAGGCGAGCATCTCCCCCTTTCTACCTATCTTACTTTTATAGTATTTACTTCCCTCCTGTTGATCTATTGCTGTCTGTGTTGCGTTGCTCTAGTTTCGTACCCGTGATATCCCTTGCAGCCCTATATAGCCTTGGACACATCCTATTACCTGTGTTTGGTAGATAGCTGGACCCGCGTGTCGTAGTCGCTTGCTCAAGTGTTTTGCTTGTCGTCAAGTACCACAGTTGTTGGAGAATTGCCGCATGTTGACGTTGGAGATGATCATGGCTTTACTTTTCGTTCACTTTAATTCCTGTTTAACAACTAAAATTGAATTAAGCAGAGGCATCGGTGGGTGATAGGTAAGATTTGGTTTTCCGACCGCCCACTTGTGTCCCGTAGGACCCGAGTTCTTGACACCTGTTCCGAGATCGAGCGCGCTAACCACAGGTGGGGAGATATGGGCCCCCCATTGATAATTACCTGATTTCAAAGTATTGTACTGGGGGCCACAAGTAGTTTGGGGCTTTATTACTATCCTGTACTTATGCCATGCTTTACTGCTTTATTTACGATTGTGCGAGGTACTGCACACTGTACTGTTTTGGGAGCGGAATGTTTTCGCGGTGTCGACAGTCCCCGTTTGGGGGCATACTGTCGTTCACAGCCATTGACGCAAACCCTGAGTCCGTCTCGGAGACCGGCCGACTTCGTTGCGGGTGTACTTAGTGGGGTGGCCCCCCGTGCTTGCTTTGGGTCTGGGAACGTCGTGACTTAGGCCCCGCCGACATACCGATGGGTGTATGTTAACTGATCTGGCAAAAAGGGTCGAAGTGCTTGTGGATACTTTGGTGCACCCCTGCAGGGTTAAATCTTTTCGAGAAGCCGTGTCCGCGGTTATGGACGACTTGGAGCACAGTGCTTGATCATAGACAACTATAACTAAAGTTTATTGTTTTAAATTGACTTGTTTCCGATATGATTAGTAATCAGCTTCATTACAATGGAATGGCTAAGTAAAAGTACCAACAACTGCTGGGTTTTGGGTTTATCTCATGCTAAATGTATCTGACTAGTAAGTGCTGCCACTATAACGGAATGATTAACTAAAATGCCCACTGCTTACTTTATCAGGACGATTATCTAAACCTGACTAGTAAGTGCTGCAACGACAACTGAATAAGTAAAACTGCCAACTGTGTGAGTTCCTCGGTTGACTTCCTCGTTTGGTCTCGAGGGGGAAACACCAGGATGGGTTTGTTTGATGATAGTATCCGTTTGGATCCGAATAGGTCTTTCTTACCCCTCTCTGATAGCCGCCAGTTGTATCGAGTCTCTATAGGTTGTTTAGTGCATGCTGCCGCTGCCGCTTCAGTCCACCATACCTATGTAGGCGAGGACCGCCGAATTCTAGCCTCGCCGTGTACTGGCCTCGGTACTGACGCTCCTCTTTTTCCTTTGCCCTTTGTCGGCACCCCTTTTGTTTAAGCAGGTTTTGAGATCGACGCCGTTAGCAGGGTTACCCTTCCGGCTTGGCCTGGGCAGGGTTATGGACGCCATTGGTTATTCTTCAGGGCTCTTAGCCCCATTTGCATCTTGTCCGTAGTCGGACGCCCCATCGTTTTCAAGGTGATTTGGATCTTTGTACCGTGTATTTGTATTCTTGACTCTTTGAGTCGCTGTTATATATATCTGTTCTGTGGGTCCCATCGAGGACTGTTGTGTAATGTTATTACTTTGCTTTCCACCCGCACGAAAGTGCCTGGTGGGCACCTTCGAGTCGTTTCTATGCGGGTTTGGCGAGTTTCGCTAAAACTTGCATAGGGCCGATTCTGAGGGTGTTACAGAGTGGTATCAGAGCTCAACAGTTGCGATACCCCACAAGTCCAGCCTGTAGGATAACCTAGCTAACGGCCGAAGTAGAGTGTCAAAACTATTTTTGAAAATCGGTTGGATAGTTCTGATTAGGTCTGATTTTACTCCTTACCCCTCTGCTATTCTCCTCTTATCTCGACGTGTTTTGAACCTGCTCTCTTATCTTCTCTTCGAGTCCAGGACTTCTCGTGGTGGGTTTTCCGTCGTACCTTCAGGGTTTCGCTTCCTCTTTTGGTAACGGTGTTGCTACATCCGGTCTTCATGCTATCCGAGGAATCCGTCTTCCGTGGTACCATTCTTTGTTCCTTGTTTTTTTCTTCCGGTGTTTTCCGCCGCAACGACATCCTCTACGCCAGATCCGATGCAGATTCTGCATCACTCCTTTGATCCGAACCTCGCTTGTCGAGATCTTCAGTCTGAATCCGAGGGTTGCTTGCATAATCTGTCTATTCGTGTACAGAGTAATGCTTCGAGTGCGGGATGGAGTCGCGACCATACCACTACTCTTATCATTTGCTTTGTATATAGAATGGTGGATCGATGCACTTTTACTCCTTCCATGGAAGTTAGAGGTGGCCTTACCTTTAACTTCGTCCGTTGTTTATCCGGAGTGTTCTCTTGACGATCAGGGACAACGACCTCTTGTTAGTGGTGTCGCGAGGATCTACACGATGCGAGAAGACGCAGATCGCCGACCTTCCTTCCGGTACCATGAGGCGGATCTCGAGGGCGAGATCCATTGTTAGTGGTGTCGAATTGTGGCATCCCGCAAAACCACTACTAGAAAATCGCGTTGAATTTGTGCATTGCATCGTCGTCATCATGCATTGTTTGCCAAAACTATGTTTGCAAAGCCCGTGTTTGTTTTCTAAAACGCCCATCTTAATTCAAACGCAAAACCCCGGGCTTGTCCGGAGTTATTTATTTTGTCTAGCATCGGTTTGCAAAAGTTCCGTTTATAAATAATAAAATATTTAATTTATTTTAGTGGGGCAGTCGAACGGGCCAGATCGACCCGAACGACCACCCCTGTTTTTAAAACGGTCCAACTAACCCGCCCTGTAAAAACCTAGACCTACCCAGTTATCTACCCACACCCAACCCTCCACCTCACCCTGGCCACTCCCCTTGCGCCACCTCACCCTCTCCTCTTCCCCCCACCAACCAGCAGCCGCCACATGGCCAACCCCCTCCCTCACACCCTCTCAGCCCCACCCACTCCCCAGCACACCTTCCGCCTGAACCGCCCCTGGGCCCCACCCGGCCACCCCACGCACGCGCCCCACCCCCCACGTTCTCTCCCTCCTCCCTCTGCCCACGCGCGCTAGCCCGTCCGCTGCCTCCACCCCGCGCGCCTCGAGCTCCCTCCCACCGCCGCCTCGCCCCGCTCCGCTGGGAGACCGGCCGCCAGCGCCCCGCCCCCCCCGTCGCCGGTGGCCACCTCGCCGAGCCCCGCCTCCGCGACGCCTCCCCCGCAGCTCCGTGCCACCGCCTCCGCAGCGCCCCGCGCGGCCCGAGCCCCTCCTCCACCCTCCGGCGGAACCCCTCGCCGGACCCCCTCGCTCCGCCACCGCTCGCAGCTCGCCCTGCGCGCCGCCCCGCACGCCTGCCTCCCCCGCGTCCTCCATCCGCCGCCCGACGCCGGCGCAGCCGAGCCGTCTCCGCCCACCTCGCCGCGCAGCCGCTCCCCCGGCGCCCTCCCGGCGGCGCTCGTGGCCGCGGCCTGCCCCTCCGGCCGACGCTGCAACCCGCCGCCACCAGGGAACCGCCGTCCGGCCGCCGCCGGGCCTTCCCCTCGCCGTCGTCCCTGCGCGTCCTCAGGCCACGACCGCCCGCGCCGGCCCGTCGTCCGCCGCCCCGCCGACAGCGTCGCCTCGCCGTCCCGCCCCCTCCTGCAAGCCCTGCTGGCCGGCCCTCCCGAGCACGCGCCCTCGTCGGCATCGCCATCGCCGCGCGTGCCCCTGTCCTGTGCGCGCGAGTGTGCCGTGTGCTGCTTGTTTTGCTAAGTGCAGCGGTACACCGGGTTGATCCTGCTACGTGCCAGTTCTCCACGACCTCGCGCTCTAGCAGAAGTGTGGCTGTTTGTTGCCCCGGGAATGTGATGAACTGTAGCGGTGATGCCGGTCAAGTGAAGTTGGTGCCTGGATACGGCACTTTGGCGTTGGTTTCGGAAGTTTGAGGCGTTGATCCAGGCCAAACCTTCAAGTGGACGAGTACAATCAGTGGGACTATGACCACCGCCAAGATCTCCTATCTCGGGCCATCGACCAGATCTCCGTTCGCCCGCGTGAAACACATGACATCAAGATCTTCTATTCTACAAGACCGAACAGGCGTCTTGTCTGCAGATCTTCTTGGAAGTCAAGACCCTCGGAATCGCCAAGATCTCCCTCACGGATTTTGAAGACCGATCCCGGCGCTCGGAACCCGAACCCCTCGCCAAGATCTTCATCGGGACCCCGAATCAAGATCGCCTTCCCGGAACACCGAGTACACCGACATGAACCCGGACACCGAGTCCGCCGAGAACCCCGATGCGACAAGTGCTTCGTCCCGAACACCATGACCGACAACGTGACCCGAAGACCCCAGATGCGACGAGACCTACCTCTGTTAACCAAGTTCGTCGAACCCTGGACCCGAGGCCCGACCCCGAACCCCGGAACCCCAAGTTCGTCGAGAGACCCTAAATGTGTGAACCCCTTTCTCGAGCCCTATTTTATAAATGAAATAACTACTTGTTGCATATTGAATTGTCATACTCGCATGCATATCTGTGGTTTGGGGGCCTTATGCCGATTCACCTAATAATTAAATATGGGGCCCATATGCGGGCAAATCTAGTCTCACATCGGCCTCATTTAAATTTGTGCATCGAACCGGTACCTTATCTTGCCTTGTTTAAACAACATTTAAATTGCGGGGTAGCTAAATAACTTGAACCACCTAATTAATTGTCGGGACCCCGGTTCCGCTTAACATGACCTAATTGCATCGCACCTTTGCCATGCCATGCATCATACATGCATCATGCCGATCTTCTGCCGTTGTATTAAATATTGCATCCGGTGTTTCTTCTAGTGTTTTGCTTCTTCGCGGATAAGGCCGTTGAGTTGATGTGAGCTTCGCCCCGATCTTCGGTTGAACCCTTCGACAATGTTTTCAGGCGAGCATCTCCCCCTTTCTACCTATCTTACTTTTATAGTATTTACTTCCCTCCTGTTGATCTATTGCTGTCTGTGTTGCGTTGCTCTAGTTTCGTACCCGTGATATCCCTTGCAGCCCTATATAGCCTTGGACACATCCTATTACCTGTGTTTGGTAGATAGCTGGACCCGCGTGTCGTAGTCGCTTGCTCAAGTGTTTTGCTTGTCGTCAAGTACCACAGTTGTTGGAGAATTGCCGCATGTTGACGTTGGAGATGATCATGGCTTTACTTTTCGTTCACTTTAATTCCTGTTTAACAACTAAAATTGAATTAAGCAGAGGCATCGGTGGGTGATAGGTAAGATTTGGTTTTCCGACCGCCCACTTGTGTCCCGTAGGACCCGAGTTCTTGACACCTGTTCCGAGATCGAGCGCGCTAACCACAGGTGGGGAGATATGGGCCCCCCATTGATAATTACCTGATTTCAAAGTATTGTACTGGGGGCCACAAGTAGTTTGGGGCTTTATTACTATCCTGTACTTATGCCATGCTTTACTGCTTTATTTACGATTGTGCGAGGTACTGCACACTGTACTGTTTTGGGAGCGGAATGTTTTCGCGGTGTCGACAGTCCCCGTTTGGGGGCATACTGTCGTTCACAGCCATTGACGCAAACCCTGAGTCCGTCTCGGAGACCGGCCGACTTCGTTGCGGGTGTACTTAGTGGGGTGGCCCCCCGTGCTTGCTTTGGGTCTGGGAACGTCGTGACTTAGGCCCCGCCGACATACCGATGGGTGTATGTTAACTGATCTGGCAAAAAGGGTCGAAGTGCTTGTGGATACTTTGGTGCACCCCTGCAGGGTTAAATCTTTTCGAGAAGCCGTGTCCGCGGTTATGGACGACTTGGAGCACAGTGCTTGATCATAGACAACTATAACTAAAGTTTATTGTTTTAAATTGACTTGTTTCCGATATGATTAGTAATCAGCTTCATTACAATGGAATGGCTAAGTAAAAGTACCAACAACTGCTGGGTTTTGGGTTTATCTCATGCTAAATGTATCTGACTAGTAAGTGCTGCCACTATAACGGAATGATTAACTAAAATGCCCACTGCTTACTTTATCAGGACGATTATCTAAACCTGACTAGTAAGTGCTGCAACGACAACTGAATAAGTAAAACTGCCAACTGTGTGAGTTCCTCGGTTGACTTCCTCGTTTGGTCTCGAGGGGGAAACACCAGGATGGGTTTGTTTGATGATAGTATCCGTTTGGATCCGAATAGGTCTTTCTTACCCCTCTCTGATAGCCGCCAGTTGTATCGAGTCTCTATAGGTTGTTTAGTGCATGCTGCCGCTGCCGCTTCAGTCCACCATACCTATGTAGGCGAGGACCGCCGAATTCTAGCCTCGCCGTGTACTGGCCTCGGTACTGACGCTCCTCTTTTTCCTTTGCCCTTTGTCGGCACCCCTTTTGTTTAAGCAGGTTTTGAGATCGACGCCGTTAGCAGGGTTACCCTTCCGGCTTGGCCTGGGCAGGGTTATGGACGCCATTGGTTATTCTTCAGGGCTCTTAGCCCCATTTGCATCTTGTCCGTAGTCGGACGCCCCATCGTTTTCAAGGTGATTTGGATCTTTGTACCGTGTATTTGTATTCTTGACTCTTTGAGTCGCTGTTATATATATCTGTTCTGTGGGTCCCATCGAGGACTGTTGTGTAATGTTATTACTTTGCTTTCCACCCGCACGAAAGTGCCTGGTGGGCACCTTCGAGTCGTTTCTATGCGGGTTTGGCGAGTTTCGCTAAAACTTGCATAGGGTCGATTCTGAGGGTGTTACATCTAGATACTCTGAATTTTTGAACTCATGTGCTCCTTTGTCGGAAATTCGCAGATCCTATGGTTTTAACCCGGTCGCCTCCTCCGGCAAGAATGCATGGTTCTTGTCGGCAACTTCATCAACACCACCATCGCATAAGCCAAAGAGACTGCCAAGCCCCTCCAGATTAATATCAAGGCATCGGACTCTGTGGCGAAGTTCTCAGAGATCCTGCGCCGAGCCCCCGAGCATATCACAAGCTGGAAAGCTTCATGTGCACGGGCCGATGCAAGGATGGCGTTGTCCATGGTCAAGGCACACTACGAGAATGCTGACATCGACACGGTAACCTCTGGCATCCCCGACGTAGATGACAAAGGGCATGAGATAAATAATGAATCTATCTTGTCATCACTCGCGGGTTATGACACCAGAGTTGCCGAGTTAGTCGACGTCAACGTCTTCGTGCCAAGGAATACCATCGATGGCGGCGACCAAAGCTCCTCCGAGTCCATCAACACTGCCGACTTCGAGGGTGACTCTCCTGCTGCCAATGATGTTGCTTCTAAGTCACCTGCGCCAGAGGAATGAAAAACAATTTGTAATATTTGTTTCCTCTGTGATGTGTATGCGGAAAAACTATGTATTAACTTAAGGCGTAAAACAATGATGTATGTCCTTCTACTTAAGAACTAGTTCCAGCATGTATATATTTTTAAGCAAGTGCTGGCTTATCCATTACTTTGGTTCTTATGCTTGACTTTTTGTGAGTTGGAAGACTCGTTGTCGGAACCATGCGCTCAGGTGTTGATGCCCAATGGCACCGTCAATAACCTAAGCACAAAATCGCCGACAATAAGTGCCGAAAGTCACTACTCCAGAATCCACATAAAAACGACAAAGAACGTGTAGACCAGAAAACTTAAGCTAACGCCTGTAGGCGGAATTTTCACAAGTGCAATCGCAAAGCTTGTGCATAAATGTTTTATATGATCCAAAAATAAACACTAAAGGAGGTAAAAGACTCAGAAATATGAGTGAACCGGAGATCTTTATTTCATTGATCATATAAGAGGTACATAATTAGATAAAAAATGCTAAGTGTAAAAAGGACGTAGCTGTGCTATGTTCCATGGCCGATCAAGCTCCGGGTAGTCATCATTCGGGTCACGTCGCTTACGCTTATGATCCTCGTTGGGTCTATCCTTTAGTTCACGATTGTCAACGAGGTAGTAAGACCCATTGAGTAGCGCCTTGCTTATGATGAACGGTCCTTCCCATGGCGGGGATAATTTGTGTGGCTTCTTCTGCTTAAGTCGGAGCACCAAATCCCCCTCTTTAAATGAGCGATGCCAAACGCGGCGACTATAGTAGCTGCGTAGCTTCTGCTGGTAGATGGCGGATCTTTGGCATGCCAAAACACGCTCCTCCCTGAGAAGGTCCACATCTAGGCGTCTGGATTCTTCAGCGTCATCTTCGTCGTAGGCGGCAACCCTTGGTGCATCGTGAAGTATGTCGGAAGGCAGGATGGCTTCTGCTCCATATACCATGAAGTAAGGGGTGTAGCCGGTGGATCTGTTGGGTGTAGTTCGTAAACTCCATAGCACAGATGGTAATTCTTCCGCCCAGGCTCCAGCTGCTCTATGTAGCGGTGCCTCAAGACGTGGCTTGATTCCCTGCAGAATTAATCCATTGGCTCGCTCAACCTGACCGTTGGATTGTGGATGCACCACAGATTCAAGGTGAAGTCGGATGCCCTTCTCCCAACAATATGCCTCCACTTCTCCGAGTGACAAGTTGTTGTCGTTGTCAGTGATAATGCTATGTGGGAGACCAAATCTCACCACCAGATCCCGGACAAACCTGAGGGCCGTTGCCCCATCAAGCTTTCTAATGGGTTTAGCTTCTATCCATTTAGTGAATTTATCAACTGCTACTAGCAGATGTGTAAACCCACATGGTGCCGTCTATAACGGTCCCACCATGTCTAGCCCCTAGACTGCAAACGGCCAAGTTATTGGTATTGTTCGCAATTCTTCAGCAGGAACATGTGGTCGTCGGGCATAATACTGGCATCCCATGCATGTCTCAACCAGCTTGTCGGCGTCCGCCTTCGCGGTCAGCCAATAGAATCCTTGCCGGAAGGCTTTCGCGACCAAAGATCGAGGAGCGGTGTGATGCCCGCAATCTCCGTGATGGATTTCGCGTAGGATTTCAATACCTTCTAGCTGGGAAACACACTTAAGGTATACACCAGTAGTGCTCCTTTTGTAGAGTTGTCCATTGATTATGGTATAGCCCTTTGCTCGACATACTATTTGTCGTCTTTCGACTCCGTCGTCGGGAAAAGTTCTGTGTTCAAGATATTCCATGAACGGTTTTGTCTAAGCCGGAGGGACCTTTGCCACCATGTGGACGAAAGAGTCAACTCTATCCGAGTTGTCGATGTCTGCTTCCTTCACGGATGGTGTCCGTAGATGCTCTAGGAAAACTCCTGGCGGAATTTGTTTGCGCCTTGATCCAAGTTTAGACAGCAGATCAGCCGTCTCATTTTGCTCCCTAGGCACATACTTGACATTGTAGCCCAAGAAGCTCTTGGCTATCTCTTCCACTTCGTCTCGATATGCCACCATCATAGGGTTTCACGCATTCTAGGTGCCAGCCACCTGCTAGGAAACCAAGTCGGAATCTCCACAGCAAACTATGCGCTTGATGCCAATATCCTTGGCTACGCGTAATCCGTGAATGAGTGCTTCATATTCCTCCATGTTGTTCGTAGCCTCGAAGTGGATCTGTAGAACGTAGTGTAGATTGTCCCCAGTTGGTGACTGTAGCAGTACACCACCCCCAAGCCGTTGAGCAGCTTTGATCCGTCAAAGCGCATCACCCAGTACTCTGGTTCCGGCAAGGCTTGTGACTTGATAGCGTCGCGTCTCTTGTAGGTGATCTCGAAGGCGGCAAGTTCAATGCCCCACTTTTCGATCCTTCCCGTAGCGTTGTTGTTGTTGATAATGTCGGACAGTGGAGTCTTGCTCACCACTGTGATTGGTTGCTCCTGAAAGTAATGCCTCAGCTTCCGAGAAGCAAGGAATACTCCATAAGCTATCTTCTGGTGGTGTGGGTAGCGCTGCTTGGACTCCGTCAAGACCTCGCTTACATAGTAAACTGGTCGTTGAACTCCGTGCTCATAGCCTGGTTCCTTCTGCTCTACCACAATGACTATGCTGATTACCCGGTTGGTTGCCGCCATGTAAATTAACATGGGCTCTCCAGGCTCGGGCGCTGCAAGGATGGGCGCTGAGGAAAGAATCTCCTTGAGCTGCTTCAATGTTGCATCTGCTTCGTCCATCCACGTAAATTTGTCCGCCTTCTTCAGCAACTTGTACAGCGGCAGGGCCTTCTCTCCAAGTCGGCTGACGAACCGACTAACTGCTACAACACAACCTATTAGTCATTGAATGTCCTTTAGGCATGTCGGACGGTTTATGTTTAATATGGCCTTGATTTTCTCTGGGTTGACCTCGATTCCACGCTGGGAAACGATGAAGCCCAACAATTTGTCGGCTGGAACCCCGAAGACGCACTTCTTAGGGTTAAGCATCATGTTGTATTTCTGGAGATTATCAAAGGTTTCTTTTAAGTCGGAGATTAAGTCATTTGACTTTTTAGACATCACCGCTATATCTTCCACATAGGCGTGAACGGTCCGACCAATTTGGTCGTGCAGGCAATGTTGCATTGTCCGCTGGTACGTAGCACCTGCGTTTTTCAGCCCAAAGGGCATCGTAACATAGCAAAACGTGTCGTATGGAGTAGTGAACAAAGTGTCCAATTGGTCTGAATTCCTCATCTTGATCTGGTGGTATCCTGAGTATGCATCGAGAAAACACAAAAGTTCTGAGCTAGCCGTCGAGTCAATGACTTGGTCAATGCGAGGCAAAGCAAACGGATCTTTGGGGCATGCTTTGTTCAAGCCATTGTAATCAACGCACATTCTTAATTCTTTGACTTCCTCATCTTGATCTGGTGGTATCCTGAGTATGCATCGAGAAAACACAAAAGTTCCAAGCCAGCCATCGAGTCAATGACTTGGTCAATGCGAGGCAAAGCAAACGGATCTTTGGGGCATGCTTTGTTCAAGACGTTGTAATCAACGCACATTCTTAATTCTTTGGTTCCCTTTTTGGGGACAAGTATAGGATTGGCCACCCATTGGGTGTGAAGGACTTCTCGGATAAAACTAGACTTAAGTAACCTAGCTATCTCTTTTCCTATGGCGTGTCTCTTCTCATCTCCAAAGCATCGTAGAGGTTGCTTCACTGGTTTACATTTTGTATCAATGTTTAAGCTCTGCTCGGCAAGTTCCCTAGGTACACCTTTTATGTCGGCAGGTTTCCAGGCAAAGATGTCCCTGTTCTCACGGAGAAACTCGACGAGCGCACTTTCCTATTTGGGATCTAGGTTCGTCCCAATGGCGGTGGTCTTGGAGGCATCGCCTACCACAAGTTCCACCGGCTTGGTCTCTGTGGCGGCCTTGAATGCTGAAGCGAAGTCGAAGATCTGTTTCTTCGACGCAGGCATCTCTGAGTCGTCAACCTTGCTCTGGATCTCTTTGAATTCTTTGTTGTAGAGGACAGCTTCCGTGTAGGCTGCTTCATTAATCTCGCAGTCCCTTGTTTTGGTAAAGCGTACGGATACGGTGATGACACCGTTTGGTCTGGGTATCTTGAGTTTGTTGCAGATGAAGCATGGCTTGGCCATGAAGGTGTGGAATATGTCATGGCCGAATATGATGTGGTATACACTCTTGAAGGGGACTACCTCAAAGGTCATGCGCTCTTGGCGGTAATTATTAACATCGCCAAAGGCAACCTGAAGTGTGATGCACCCAAGGGACCGAGCCTCCCGACCAGGAACTATGCCGTGGAAGATGGTGTTGGTCCGCCTTAGGTTTGCCTCCGTCAAGTTCATCTTCTGTTGTGTATCCAGGTACATGATGTTGATGCTGCTTCCACTATCTACCATACACTTGGTGAACTCAACGCCGTCAATCAAAGGGTTGATGACCATGGCGTATTAGTTCTCCGTAGGGATGAGGTCTGGGTGATCCTTCCTGTCCCAAGTAATTGGAACCTCCGACCAGCGCAGGTACTGGGGAACTGGGGGTAGAGTGGCCATAAGTATCCTCATAGAGGTCTTCTGTTGTCGGACGGTGGGGGTGCCAAAGAAAGTGTGGTAAACTGGCGTGTTCTTCACGAAGGGGTTCTTGCCTTTGTCGTCGCTCTTGGCGGCGTGCTTGGGGTCAACATCCTCGTCCATGTCACTTGAATCCTTGGACTCCTCCTCCTTCTTCTTCCCCTTGCCCTTGCATCGCGGTCTGTTCTTCCGACTTTGCTTGTAGCCGGACTCCGGGTCCTCCTTGAGGTCGTTGACGAACTTGCAGTGTCGATTGGTATGGGTGGCCTTTCCGTTGACATCGAGGTGTACGACGCACGGCATATCGTGGTACTCTTCGTAGGTTTGGGGAACGTGGAGCGCTCCCCGTCATCGGCCACGTTGTCCGCCATCACCTCGTCCTGCAAGTTGAAACGGCCGTTGCCGGCAGAGAGCCGCGAGCGTCATCGTCAGCAGCTGCGAACTCACTAGCCAACTGAATCATCTGGTTCAAGTCAAGCTGGTGATTGTCCTGCAAGCACTTCAGCTTATGTCGGAGCAACGTGCCCTTTTCCAACCCATCGATGAAGGCGGCCATGGCGGTCTGAGCGTGCACTCCTGCGCAGGAATTCTTCATATCTAGCCAGCGGGAGAGGTAGGCGCGAGATGTCTCGTCTTTCTCTTGCACGCACCACTGTAGATCGCCAACAGTGCAGGGTCGTTTGTACGTACCCTCGAAGTTCTTGGTGAACGCCTCTTGCATGTCCAACCAATTGCAAATGGATTTCTCCGGCAAGTCGTTAATCCATTGACGGGATGTGCCCGCCAACATCAATGGGAGGTACTTGACGGCTATTACCCTCCTGCGACGCCTCACGCTTGTCGCAATTGCTTGCCGGACGCGGAGGTTCATGGCGCGACCTTCTCTTGTGTCCCTGGTTGTGCTCTCCGTCATGACGGGTCTGCTCCGCGTTGTCGCGGATGATGATGTCGCCCTGCCTTGGCGGGGGCATATCCGTACTATGGTGAGCCTTGGGGTCTTCGCGGTGTCAAGGGGAGCGGGGCGATGGCAATGGGCGACGAGGTCGGGCCTTTTCTCCATGGTCGGAGGATATGGGGATAGCATCCTTCCTATTGCGCGCATCCCTCCGTCTTCGTTCCGATGAACCCGTCTGAGACCCGACATCAAGAGGAGATCTGTCCCTCGGCGGCTTATGTTGGCTAGACTGGCAAAATGCTGGGTCAGACTCAAGCCTCTGAGAGGTGGCCTTTTCCTGCTGCTTCACCGCCTTGGCCACTAGGTCGTAGACCTGGTCCACTGCCTCGGGCGATCTATCCTGCTCCAAAAGGGTCTTGGCGATGGCGAGGTTGAGGAGTGGAGTGGGCATCACCTGTCTGCCTTCACTGTCAATGTATGGCTTGGCTTGTGCCGGCTTCGGTGGAGCCCATCCTAGGTTTCTCCGTACACCAGGATCGTTGATGACGCGAGCCGGAGCTTTCTTGGCCTTCTGCTGCTGCAGAAGAGTCTTGTACTCGACCTCCATTGCTCTAGCTTTCTCTATGGATTTATGCGCGTTGACCAGATCTCGATCTAGTTTAGCGCCTTGCTCCGCGATGGCATGCGCTTCCTCCAGCAGTTGCTGGCGCTTCTCGTCAAGCTGGGTCACGTTCCGGATATGAGCTACGGTCAGTGGCTCGACAAGGAGATTGTCGTGCATCACTCTATCAGCTGGAGTAACTTGGGCAGCAGCAGACGTAGATGCTGGAGGCGACAAGTTTGCGGTGTTGTGGTTGCTCGGGTCGGTGCCGAGTTCCTGCGGCTGATGCATTGGGTTAGGCGGAGGGGGCATGACCTTTGCGCGATCAATGTCGTCAGCAACAGGTGGTCCCTTCCCTTTGTCCAGAGCTATAGGCGGAGCTCGTCCGGGTTGATCTTCACCCATCACCGTCCCAATGGTGACGAACACCTCTCGAGACATGACGGCGTTGTTGCTCGCCGCGCGTGTACTCCTCCTCCATCTCCTGCATGGCAGAGTCTAGTTCCTCTGGACTGAAATCTATCTCCTCTGAATCTGCACTGAAGTCGGCGTATAGCGCGTCAATCACAGAGTCGGAGGGTTCCAGGACTTCCTCGATGATGGGGGGTGGAGGTGCAACAACAGCGACGATGACTGGAGGTGGTGGTGCGACTGCGGCGATGGCGGCCGAAGGCGGTGGTGGCGGTGGCTGAATCGGAGGGGCTCCGTCAATGAGCGCAAGCGCTGTCTGAGCTGCCGCTTCGGCCTCCGCGTAGTTGTTGACAGTGTTCACCATGCCCTCGAAGGTAAGGCGTCCCGAAGCCTGCTACCGCCTTAGAGAATGTCGGAGAAGCGTGCCGTGGTCCAGTCCTTCCACAAAGTGATACATGGCATCATCATTGGGGTAGTGGGCCAGATCGGCTCGTATACGGAGCCACCTGGCAAGGTAATCGCGGGGGTTTTCGCCCTGTCTCTGAACGCAATGCGCCAGATCGAAGATGGTAACCACGCCGACGAACTTGGATCTCTGTTGTCCAGACGCACGGGCGAAGCCGGCGTACTTGCAGTGATCTTCCACCGTTATATCCTACACAAGGGCGGTTTGGGTGGGCCTTGAATTTTTTTGATCTTTGTCGTCAAACTCCGAAGAGAGATCCGACATCGATCCTTCCGCGAACGTGTCCTGCCCGTAGGCGGTCCGTGCGGGTCTTGATGCTCCTCCGACTCCCAGGGAACTAGTGCCTGAGTTGGTTTCGCCAATGAAGAGGTGGATGTCTCCGATAGGAACGATCGAACACCGCGTAGGGTTCGTCTTCATCGGGATCCAGAACTCGTCGGGAGGGACGATCGGAACATTGCCGGAGAAGAGAACGCGACCGATGGCTATGGTTTTACCGATTCCCGTGAAGATTTTGGTCCTCACCCGCTGAAGAGCCTGAAGCGTCTTTTGCCCATGGTGGGCGCCAACTGTCATGGTATTGCCGACGAGTATGCCATGGAGGGGTCCTCACAGTGCGTGTTTAGAGACGTGGGGGAAGGCGGACGGTTGACGGGTACGAGGTAACACAACTTACCCAGGTTCAGATCCCGCGATGGTGGCGGAATCCTACTCCTGCTATAAATCACTATAAAGGCAATACACCGAGTTACAGAGATAGGTTCGCTGTACGAGGTTGTCTGAAGTTATGCCCTTAAAGGCTCACATAGGCCCGACTTATATAG
Organism: Avena atlantica; assembly: GCA_910589765.1. Classification (NCBI taxonomy): domain Eukaryota; kingdom Viridiplantae; phylum Streptophyta; class Magnoliopsida; order Poales; family Poaceae; genus Avena; species Avena atlantica. The sequence goes on from OU342734.1 coordinate 328,375,074, forward strand.
TCGCCAGGTACTAGGGTTACAGGGAAAAGTCCTAGACGGACAGGTTACAGAGTCCTATAGTATCTATTACTAGTCTAGCGTGTCTTGTACTCCAAGGCTCCGGGTACGCCGGTGACTCCACCGTAGCCTTCCTTTGTCCGGCATGGCCTTCCTTCTGGATCCATCTAACTGGGCCGCTCAACGGGCCGTGGGCCATGCTACCAACTGTGGGTCACCCGGGTTAGCCGGATAAGAGATATGCTATGAGGATACCCATATAGCATATCCCTAACAATCTTTGTTGTCATCGCCGACATTGATTGGCTGCGATGAAGTCCCAGTTTCCATGGCTTGTGTGTGGCTTTTGTGTGTTCTTAAATAAACTAAGAAAACCATCAGTTGGGTGAGGATCCGATCCCCTTCTCAAGAAATAGATGATCAAACAAATAACTTCATGTCGACATGTGCTGCTGCATAGTGTCAGGCACAAAACTATAGGAAAATTCAGTGACCGGATCACTAATTCAATGGCCATTATCTGAAGGATGGATACTACTTTATATTAGCAAACAACCGAAGAAAGGACCTTAAGCCGAAGAAATTAATTGAAATGATATGACAGAACATCAACCGAAGAAAAAACAACTAAAACACATACCATGCTTGCAGATCAGAAAGGTCAACATTCTCAACCATATACCAAGGATACATAGAACGAGCAATGCCTGTAGGCGGCACGCAGAAAGGACCTTAAGCCGAAGAACTTGGTACACCATAATTCTGAAGACCGGTGAGCCAACATGGTGCAGAGGAGGCCGCCACGGACTGCGGTGGTCGTGGGGAGAAGGCCGGCGGCGGTATCAGGTCAGGCACTGGCGGCCGGACCAGCTGAGGCGCCGCCGGCGGGACGAGATGAGAAGCCGGCGGAGGGACCTCAACAGGCGCCGGCGCACGCGTCCTTTTGGACTGTTGACCCATCTCCTTGATGCGGTGGCTCAACTTTTCTAGGGTTCCAGCGATGGCGATTTGGGCGATTTGGAGTTTAAGAGGTTCGATTTGGCTACCAAGAAACAATTTGGCGTGAGGGAAAGCAAGATTTCGCGCGCTAAGAGGAGGGAGAAGCGCGGGAGGCGAGGGAGACGCACTGGATCGAGAGCGGCAACGCTAGCTCGCATCGGGCTGCAAGCGGGCGCCTCTTCCTCGTATCCTAGGCTATAGCCGGGCGATAGATGGAGAGCCCGTTCCCCTCTCTCTCCTCTCTTCTCTCCCCTCCATGTAGGATTTTGGTGACATGGAATGTCTTAGAGCCTGCTGAGTGTGTTTTATTGTACTTGCTCCCATGGATTGCTACAGAATACAGTATTGCTCTCACTGAATTCTAAATCGATTGTCATGGTTTTCCATCATTATAAATAAGCTATGGATCAATAGCAAGGTGAGAGTAGTGTACTTGTCCAAAGTCTACTTTAATTCCCTCCTAAAATCGATTGGATACTGTCTCTTTTTTTAAAAAGAATGCGGTAGGAAAAGACCCTACAGCGAGTTTGTTTTTTAAATAATAAGAACCCAAATATATATCTGTGAGAACTTGAATCTGGATGGCTAGGTTGTACATCCACTTTCCTAACCAAGTGAGCTAGACTCAGTTCCTAAGATACTGTATGCTTAGAGACTTGAGGCCTTGGCTTTCAGCACGCGCACCATTGTTCTCAATGAGATCACAATATATCCACAAATCTCATTCCTTAGCACCCTGCAATTGAGTTGTGTGTCTCTGATGTTTTTTCAATAAAGATCACTTTATTACTCAAGACATTCGGACTTACATGCGGCATCTGTATAACTGGAAGCAGAATAGTTCTACCAATGGCGAATTCTAAGGCGAATATTTTACATTTGAGGTACGGCAGAGTTGTGAAGTCGGTAGCATCTGAGTCGTAGTGTTCCATGTCCTAGAGCCTGACGAAAGCATCAAAACGACTTGAACGATACCATCAGAAACCCACTCTCGTGGTAGTTAACAGTGCCGAACTTCAGGACTCACAGATGATCGAGCTACCTCTGTGTTCCTCCGCCCCTGATTCTACACTTGGTCCAGAATCCACTGTGAGTCGTTTCAGTTCGATGCCTCCTTAGATATTAATCCGGCAACAGCCGTGAAGAGAAGGACGTGACAACTATTGTAGATGTTTGTACGGAGTTAGGACAGCCAGCGCCACGTGCGCAAATTAGTGAAAAACTCTAATTTTACCGGCATGTAAAACTGTGTCGACTCAGTTGTTCAGTTAGCTTGAGGGAAAACAAAAAAGCTACCACAAGAGACTTGATGGTTTTGCGCCTTGATTCTTGGGTAGATCCTCCACTGTTTAGCTGGATGAGCCTTTCACTGCAAGGATGTTTGATTCCCAGCACTCTTTGAACACACGAACAAGAAAACCGCGTGATTAGAAATGTTATGTTCAGTTAAATCCTATATGATTTAGAATCGTGCAGGTTGTAGGCTAATGTTTGTAGTCACAAAATTAACACTAAACATACTTACATACATGTCTTAAGATATCTCCCTCTCTTTAGCCTCGAAGACAAATGATATGTGGCCGATTTCATATACCATCTAAAAAGATAAATCTAACACAATATTATAGATCAATGGATCATGAACTATAGTAATAGATCATCTTTATTTCATTTCATAATAATGCTAGGTTTCTTCATCTTCCTAAGAACAAAGGGAACTACTCACACATGGAAGTAATCAATAATATCATCATATTCATATGGATGGTAAAAGTGTAAAGATAAATCTAGTGCAAACCATAATTGTATTTGGAATTACAACAAGATCAAATTTATGAAAGAGGGGAATGGTAATGATGATCGAGATGCAGCGGTTGATGATGAAGGGGATGTTGTGATGTCCTCCGATGATCCGTAAAGCAGTAAGGATTCGCCCTTCTTCTAGTTCCTCCTCCAGATCCCTCTCGGACATGGTGTTTCGAGGCTGAAAGTTTCTATGAATGTCGGATTTCAGACCCGTCTTTGCATGGTGAGAGTATTTGATGAGGCGAACGTGCTGACAGGTGTTACAGGCGGACGGTACGGGCAAGCTCTGCATGTATCATAGGTCGTTAAACCCTCTAGAGCCTTTCTTTGCATCCTCTCTTCTCCCAGGTGCGTGGAAAAATCATTTAAATGACATTTATCACTTAGAAATACCAAACTTTTATGTAACATGGCAATCCTAATTGATATATTCCTAGAAGACTCAATAATCCGGGATCATGTTGAAACAAGGACAAATGGTGCACGCGAGCATACTAAAATACCAATAATCTTACTTTACTTGTGAAAAAAACATAAGATAAATATGCTTCAAAATTAGACTCATCAACCATAGTCAAGGAACTTCGACTTGACTATGAATAGCTCATTGTGCTGTTTTCTCAATGTTGTTGAACTTGGAGCATCTCTAGCCAGGAGCCCTAAGGGGGTCCCTAAGCGAGTGGGGTGTGCCGCCCAACCGTGTTCCTCAAGGCTGCGTCCTATCTGGCACGGTTCAAGGATGTTTGGAGCACCCAGCCCATGCCCGCGCCATAGAGAGCTATTTGGAGCGTCGAACACAAGGCGAGTAGCGCGTTGACCAACCCTGGCAGCGATGTATTTCCGCTGTTGCGCACTTATTTGAATTTCTTTTCCTCTTTCCAATTCATTTCTCCCGTCTCGCCACTCTAGTTTCCTACCCCTCTCCCACAGTATCGTCGTCGGGAGCCTCATTCTCCAAACCACATCGTCACCACCATGCCGCCAAAGGTGTTGAAGGCGAAGGGGCTCAACAAGGGGCTAGATGGGACTTTCAAGAATCCTTGCAAGAAGCCGACACCGTAGATAAAACCAGAGGTGATGTAGGAGATGGAGTGGAGCTATCTTTGCATGCGACGGAAGTTCGCCACAGACGAACTCAACACAGGGCGTCGCAAAGATAAGTAGAAGGAAATTGTGGCAGCGGTGAACCTTGTGAAAAGCCAGGATTCTGCGCGGGGAGCGGTAGGCAGGGGAGCATGACATGGGTATCCCATGCGACTCTGACTCCACCCCGTATGCCTAGGTCCTCGTCGACACCGGACTACTTCTAGGAAAGCGTGTGCGCCACCTCGCTCTCGAGAACAAGGTTATCCCCCAAGCTCGTAGAGATTGAGCATGGCGGATATGGTGTTTCAACCCGAACCTCCTTGTTTCCCGAGCATCAACCACCGCTGCCCAAGAATCATCGATATCAATTATGCTTACACTGATTAGCCGGTAGATTAGTAGGCGCGACGACACACTGCTACAAGTGATTTCACCGACCATAGCTTGTTCCGTGCTACCGGCCTAGAAGCCGATTGTTCGATGAAACACATTTTTGTGATCAGCGCATTGGTGTTATATGTGCAATAGGATGGTTGATTGCATTTGCCGGTGTCTTAGCACACGCCTTGTGTTTGTGTGTACATGCTAATCATAGTGCCGCCATGAATGATATGATCAATGATAACACCTATGGTACCCAACATGCATTTGAAGAGGAGGAAGAGCAATATGAGGATGACGATGAAGAAGAGGAGGAAGATGACGGCGCAGAGGATGAACCCGACAAACTGATGAGTGGGAACCAAGGACCCTTGTGGAAAACCCTTAGAGAACAAGTCTTTGTGTGGTGCATGGGCCAATGTCTCTTTTGATCCCATCACCATCAACGGTGCCTACTGGAAGAGAATCAAGGACGAGTTTGATGAATGCAAGGTTCTCAACACTGAGTACGCCATCATGTACATGAAGAGGAGCCATAAGGATAAATCAAACGGGTGGGGTTTCATTTAGCACTGAAAGTGCAATGGACGTCGCCTAGAGGGGGTGAATAGGATTTTAAAAATATTACGGTTTAGGCTCTAATAAATACGGTGATAGCAAGACGCAATACTTCAAGCATGAAGGCTATCACAATGTAAAATGCATAAGTAAAGGGTTCGATTGAGAGATAACCAATGGACGCGGAGACGAAGATTTTTATCCTAAAGTTCACTTTCAAAGAAGGTACGTCTCTATTGGAGAGATGCGATGGCGCAATGCTCTCGAACGCCACAAATGGCTCACCTCGAGGTGTGGTGGCTCGATTCTCACCCAACGCCACACAAGGCCTCACTCCGGATGCGAAGGCATGCAACTCACCGAGGCCACAACAGGCTCTCCCTATTCTCCCGTGAGATCGCCACAAAGGACAACACACGATCCACTAAGGGACACTTGAGCGCGGTCACCAAAACCCGTACAAGGTTGGGGCTATATGCACAACTCAATTGAGGCTCCCAACAACAAAGCCACAAAAGGCAACAAAGCCACGAAAGGCTACAAGGCCACAACAGGCAACAAAGACCACAAGAGGTCAATACTCCAACCACACAACCGTCTAGGGTTCCAAGACCCCAAGAGTAACAAGCCCACAAGCTTGTACTCGCTGAATCTCCGAGGAGAACTCAAATCTATACACAAAATGGAAGGACAAGTCCTTCACTCCCAAAATCTAACAAAGCTACAAAAGCTATTGGGGGAATGAGGGAGGAAGAACAAAAGAGGAGAACACAAAACTCTCCAAGATCTAGATCCCAATGATTCCTTCACAAATAAAGGATTTGTCTTGGGGGAATTGTAGATCTAGATCTCCTCTCTCAAATCCCTCAAAAAGATGCAAGAATCATAGGAAGGAGAAGGGGAAAGGAAAAGCTCTTCAAGGTCAACAATGGAGGAGAGATAGAAATCCAAGAACCAAGAAAAAAGCTCATTGATCCAAAGGGGAAGAGAGCCCCTTTTAAAGGGCTCTCATATCTGATCATTTGGGCATTTACGAACCTGGCCGAAACTTCCTATGGGAGGCCAAAACTTCCGGTGGCACCTAGCCAACGGTCAGAAAAACAGCGATGTGAGAGATAGAAAAAAGTTCCTGGCCGGAACTTCCGCCGGTCCACCAGAACTTCCGCTGAGAATGGTACTACCGCCAGAAATTCTGACTGAAGTTCCATCAAATAGAGTACATAAAACAGAGAGGTTACAGTACGTGAGCGGAACGAGATCCTAAATTTCACCCGGTACTACCGGCGGCATTTATGCCCGAGCGGTATTTCTGGTCCCTGAACGGAACTTTCGACGGGGGCGGTATTACCGCTAAAACTTTCAATCCAAATTCCGCCAAATAAAACACACCCCATACAGAGATTTTACTGAGCGCATCCCAGGGGCATCAGAACATTGGCCAGAACTTCCACGGGAACTACCGGCGGCAAAATGCCCTAGCGGCACTACCGGTGATGGGCCGGAACTTCCGCCCAGGAAAGTTTCAGAAACCAAAACTGTAATAAATTTCGCGCCTGAACTCCAAACGAGATGAAACACCAATTTTGTTGAAAATATAATGACGAATAGAATCCAACAAAAATACCATGAATATATATATATATATATATATATATATATATATATATATGAGATATCTCCCAAGGTGTGGAGCCAGAATACTCGCAAGATCAAAAACCGCAATAAGATATGCAAGGGAAATTCGTATTTGATGAACTAGAGCTTGTTATGATGATGACCATAAGCTCTAGATCCTCTCATGGACAAGATCCAAATAACAACCAAGAAATATGATGTTATGTATGCAAAGGTTTGAGATCTCTCCGAAATATGCGAACGAGTCACTCACTTGAGAGCCCCTCCTGATAGAATGGCTATCTATCCTAAACCCGGTCTCCCAACTAAAAACACGAGACCGGTAAAAGAGAAACCCTATCAAAATCATACCTTTGCCTTGAGAATTCCACTTGAGCTTGATGTAGACCGTCTTGTCCTTCTCAAGATGGAACACCTCTCTTGATTGCGCTTGATTGCTCTTGCTTGATGAAGACTTGCATGCTTGCCCCCCCCCCCCCCATAATCCATGGGAAGGCCTCTTTTTTTAACTTGTCTTCATCACTCCATGATTACGAGGATGGCAAGCTTCAAACATGAGATCTTCTAGAGATGGCGCATCTTTGCCCTTCTTCATTTTATCTTGAGGTTGATCCATCTTGATGCGACTCTTTGCACTTGTCTTGATTAACCTTCAAACTCCTTCTTTCTTTAGGATTCCAATGGGCACGAAGCCCTTGGACAATTCTTCTTCTCCTTCTTCATCTTTCAACCTTGAGACCAACACATGGCCTAAGCGATGCAATGGACAAACCTACAAGTGAAACTCAATTTACACATAGGCCATAGAGATTGTCATTAATTACTAAAACCACACATGGGGCATACATGCCCTTTCAAGCACGACGTCAACAAATTTCGTGGATTCTTTAAGAATGTGCACCAGCAACACAATAGTGGATCAAAACCCGCCGATCAATTGGCGAAGGAGCTCAGCTTGTTCAGAGAGGGCAAGAAGGAGAAACATTTCAAGTACATGCATTACTACACAAAGCTCGCCGAGCACGAGAAATTGAAGTTCGTGCAACGACAAATCAAGAAGGACGTCGATGGTAACAGCATTGATGTGGACACCGCCGCGACAACATCTCTCGGTTACCCCATAGGCAACAACTGCCTCGTCGAGATCGCTCCTCCTGTGGCAAGAAGCAAGCTCAAGGTGGGCCGATATCATGCAGAAGCAAGATATGAATCTTGAGCTCGAGACGTCGAGAGTGGTGGTGAAAAAGATTTTTTTTGGAAAGAAACAACGCATGTCCTAATGGCCTTACGGATACACACAACACGGAAAAAAAGAAAAATTATATATATAAAAGTCCCGCTACAGAGAACTAGTGGCGGTGAAGAAGATGAAGGAGGATTTTACTCACTTGACGGCTGACATGTCAATGCATGGTGACCAGGTGAGGATGGCGCATGACAAGATCTGCAACGACATTCTACTAGAGATAGGCATCAGGAATAGGTCGCCGTCAAGAGCGATGACACCATCACCGGAAGAGACAACGACGTAAACTTCACCCGACTTGGGGGCAGAAGAGTCCGCGTCCACCGTCGATTAGTTTGGTGCTATGCATTTGGGTATACTGTAAGATTTTAAACTTCACCCGACTTGGGGGCAGAAGAGTCCGCGTCCACCGTCGATTAGTTTGGTGCTATGCATTTGGGTATACTGTAAGATTTTTCGGTGGCCAAATTTTTTTATTGGCCGAAACTTTAATTGTCTAAAAGAATATTTCAAATTCCCATAGTGAGCCGTCTTTAGGGTGACGGTTGTGGAGAAGCACGCCTGAAAAATGGGCACTAGGTAGCGCCGCTCCCAAAAGGATCGATTGGGCGGCGTAGAGTCTGTCACGTAGTACTCCTGCAAGCCTGCAATTCAGTCGACACATACAAGGAACAGAACAGCGCACCGATTTGGTGAGAACCTTTGCCCCTCCTCGCACCGTGATATACGGCCGTGTGGGCGGCAGGAATTGCCGTGTAGCTGCTCTTGCTTCTTCCTTAATCTTCGCCCTCCATGTTTGACAGGATTCCCAACGGCTAAGGATACACACGGACGGATGATCAGTCCCCTAAAATCAGCAACATACCACGCATAATGCACGCACACTCAAGGAAGATATAGAAAGCTGTTTAATTGCATTTGCTGCTCTGGTCAGGCACCCATTGATTTATCTTCCAAATAAATTGAAAGATTCCTTCCTAGCTTGGATACAAAGATTTCATGAGCCAGCTAGAACACACAAACTGGCCATCATAGCCGCCATGCGAGCGTTCAAAGAAATCCTCAGCTAATCAGATGGACACGAAACGTACTCCCCTATATAAGTAGCCACACCGAAACCTTAATCCAATCAGCTCCATCCATTCCATGCACTGCCTTCCCTCATAAAACAACCAAGATTTTCAGACACCACACGCTGACACGCACGCAAATGGCGAACACATGGGTGACTATTCACACGACCTGCCTCGCCGTCTTGCTACTCCTTGCATTACTGGCTCCACCGTGCACGCCCGCCACGGACACCGACGATGACGGCCGCCGTGCGCGCGCCGCCGCTGCCACCGTCGCGGACATTCTGTCGGCGCACAACGCGGCGCGGCGGGAGGTCGGGGTGGCGCCCCTGACGTGGAGCACGCAGATCGCGGGGCTCGCCAAGCGCTACGCGCAGTCCCGCCGCGCGGACTGCGCGCCGCGGCGCTCGTCGCTGTTCAACTTCGGCGAGAACGTGGCGGTGGGCAAGGGCCGTCGCTGGAACGCCGCGGCGCTGGTCGCGCAGTGGGTGGACGAGAGGCGGATGTACGACCACGGCACGGCCTCGTGCGCGTCGCCGGCGGGGATGTCCGGGTGCGCGCGGTACACGCAGGTGGTGTGGCGCAATACGACGCAGCTCGGGTGCGGCAAGATCGTGTGCGACTCCGGCGACACGATGCTCGTCTGCGACTACTTCCCGCCGGGCAACTACGGCACCGGCCCGCCATACTGATGATCATCGCGCGCTGTTGACTCATCACGCCATGATGCATGCCAGTTACTTAATTGATTTCCACCATGTACGTGCTGCATGAAGTTCGTTACCATCGATTACGCATTGCACGTGCCTTTCCTTGTGAATCGCACATTGTATTGTATATTCGAATAATAAAGTTGTTTATATTTTCAACGTTCCTTGACCAAATAGGCAGTGTCCTTCTGTAACACGGTCAGGATGGTTGTTCTGCCGCATAATTTCCCCCGTTTTTTTTTACCCAAACCACTACATATGGCATTTTATCTATACCTAACCTAATAATAAAGAACACAACGTTTCTGTCAACGGTCCGTCTGGTCTAGAAAAGACGATTTTGCCCCTAGAGTTCGCAGCTATTACAAGCAATGCCACCGCTTAGCTTCTTCCTGATGATTTAATAAAGAACACAACGTTTCTGTCAACGGTCAGTCTGGTCTGGAAAAGACGATTTTGCCCCTGGAGTTCGCAGCTATTACAAGCAATGCCACCGCTTAGCTTCTTCCTGATTTGTTTCATCTACCCCAGGTGCGCCTCGAGCCTTGGAGGACGACTAGCGGAGGAGACAGAGCCTCGAGCAAGGCCCCCATGGCGCTCGACCCGGACCTCTCGCGGCAGCGCCCGCCGGCGTGTGTGGAATCGCCTCGATGGAGACGTCCCATGCCCACAGCGGCGGGCGGCGGCGTCCAACGCGGCTACCTATGCGAGAGCGCGCACTCGCGGGCTCGCGGCAGTGCCCGACAGCGTCCGTGGCCTTGCAGTCGATGGCGATGTCCCGTCACAGCGGCGGGCGGCGGCCGCCGCCCTCCGCGGCTACCTATGCGAGAGCGCGCACTCGCGGCAGCGTCCGTGGCCTCGCAGTCGATGGCGATGTCCCGTCACAGCGCCGGCCGGCGACGTTCAACGCGGCTTGGTGGTGATGGCAACACTACTAGGAAAACGGCTATAGGTAATCAGCACATCCGTGGCTCACATGGTTGAAGTGCCCCACGGCTAAAACAGGCGTGGCTCACCTGTGGGCAGTGCCCTACTAATAACTAGAACATCCGTGGCGCACATGACCCTAGTGCGCCACAGATATGTGTGGGCCAGGGCCCTGTTGGCCACACGCCAAACTTCTGTAGCGCACTACAGCCATGTGCGCCACGGTTGTTAGGGTCATCTGTGGCGCACGTGTGCATGGTGCGCTACGACTGAGCGCATGCCCACCTCTGCTCTGAAACAGCCACAAACTTCTGTGGCGCACTCCACCTAGTGCGCCACAGGGACTAGGAGCATCTGTGGCGCACTCTGCCTAGTGCGCCACAGAAGTTTGTACTCCCTGTGGCGCACTGTGGCCGTGTGCGCCACGGATGTGTCGATTTTTTTAGGACAGCACTTTATGTGCACATGTGTGACCACATCCACCACCCCACACTTCACTTTGCCCTTCTTCTTCCTCCTTAGATCTAGTCGGGATCTTCTCCTTCCCACCTCAATTTCTCCACACATTCACCATTTTTAGCATGTAAAACTTGCTTTGGATGTTACATAAGTAATAGAGGAGGTCTCCGGTCTCTCATCTATCCGTCTCCGGTCGACGCGCGCACCTCTCCTTTCCATCTTTCTCGCGATCGGTCTCTCATCTCGGTAAGTTGTCCATGTAAGGATGTGTTCATGTGTATATGGATGATGCATGTGCTCATATGTATGTAGATGATCGATGCTCATGTCATGATGTGTGTATGTGTGGAGAGCTAGGATCGATGGTCATATGTGTGTGTATATGGAGAGTATCGATGATGCTCATGCATGTGTGTACGGAGAGGATAATGATATGTTCATGTGTGTATGGATCGGTCTCTCTCTCTCTTGTGTTTGTATGTGAACAAGTTGCCATTTGTTTTGCCAAAATGTTGATTCATTTCCATTTTGGCAAGACTTTGGCATTTCGCAAAGGTCCTAATTTTAGGATAGGTCATGCCGAAATTTTCTATCGACCATTGCATGCATGCATTCATTATGTGGTTCTAATAGACTTCAAAATTGTACCGTGTACATCGTGCAGGCAAAAATGGTCCGCATAATGAGCGAAGGCATTGTGGCTAGATTTTTGAAATGTGCGACGGCCGACATGATACGAAATAACAAGACAGATATAAGATGTCCGTGCAGAAGATGCAAACTCAACTGGGTGATCGACCCAGATTCCGGGAATCTGCAGGCGCACCTGCTCCGCCATGGTTTCATGGATGGATACACTCGTTGGATAAGCGATGACGTAGATGATGGAGACGGTGATCATCATCACGGCGAGAACGGGCGAGATGATGAAGAGGCTCCTGGAGATGGTGAAGGTACGGAAGCAGACCGGGATGATGATGATCTAGATGCCGGAGGAGCAGACGACGATGGAACAACGTCAGGCTGGGTGCGGGACCCTTATGTGCAAGAGCTGCTTCTCAAGCAGACGAGTAACGCCAGGGCTGCCGCTAGAGAGAAAGCCAAGCTTGCGCAACTTGAGAAAGACGCAGTTACTCCATTGTATGAAGGATGCAGGCCCGATGATACCCGGTTGAATGTAACGCTCAAGGCTATGGAGATGAAGGCAAAGCACAAATTGAGCGACGCAAGCTTCGACGATATGATGGCATTCTGGCACGATCGTCTCCCGGAGGGGAACACATGTCCAACTAGTATCGAGGATGCCAAGAAAATCGTCTGTCCTCTCGATCTACCGCACGTTAGATATCACGTATGCATCAACGATTGCATCATTTATCGGGGCGAGGACGCGGAGAAAACCACATGTCCGGTGTGCGGCGTGAGTCGATACAAGAAAGGGAAGAAAGCACCTCGAAAAGTGGTATGGTACTTTCCTATCACCCCTCGTCTGCAGCGCTATTTCGCGGACCCTAAGGAAGCGAAGCTCATGCGATGGCATGCGGAAAGGAAGAAGCCAGGAGATGATGATGACCCCGAAAAGGATGAGCTGCTGACGCACCCTTCAGATGCTAGCCAGTGGAAAGCATTGGACCTCGAATTCCCAGAATTCGGTGGAGATTCGAGGAACATCAGGCTTGGTGCGAGCACCGATGGACTCAATCCGTTCGGTAGCCAGAGCAGCACGCACAGCACTTGGCCTGTGTTTGTATGGATGTACAACCTCCCTCCATGGTTGTGCATGAAGAAGAAGTACATACAAATGAGTATGCTAATTCAAGGGCCGAAACAACCTGGTACCGACATCAATCTGTATCTCGGGCTGTTGAAAGAGGAGCTAGCCACGTTATGGGAATCTGGAGCCAGTACTTACGACGCCGTCGCACAAGATTATTTCACTATGAGAGCCGCGTTGGTCACTACGGTGCAAGACTATCCAGGTTGCGGGTATATCTCGGGGCAGGTTATCCAAGGATTCCACGCATGCGTTAGGTGCATGGATAACACAAGCTATCTCCAACTAGAGAAAGATCCAGGGTCATCGAAAACCGTGTTCATGGCGCACCGGAGGTGGCTCGGCAAGAATGATCCATGGAGAAAACGTGGAGACCTGTTCGATGGCAAATCAGAGACCCGAGGAATCCCAGAGCGTAGGAGCAGCGAAGAAGTGGAAGAGTTGCTGAAAAACTGGAAAGATTGTCCTAAGCCTGGAAAGAAGCGAAAGAGGCAGCAACAAGACAAGCCGCTGATGAAGGTATGGAAAACAAGGTCTGTTTTCTGGGAGTTGCCATACTGGAAGTTTCTCCGCACGCCTCATAGCCTCGACATCATGCATATCACGAAAAACGTGTGCGAGAGTCTGGTCGCCACCATAATCAACATGCCAGATAGGACGAAAGATGGTCCGAAAGCAAGGCACGACCTGATATGCTTGGGTATCCGGAAGGAGCTTCACGGAGGACGCACTACTCCTGATGATCAGGAAGATGACGATGATCATGAGTCGGAGACGACACAAGGTCGTCGGAAGGGTAAAAAGTTCAAGAAGAACGAATATTACTGCCCTCCTTCTTGCTTCACTCTAAGCCAGGATGAGATCAAACAGTTTTTCAAGTGCCTTCTAGGAGTCAAATTTCCTTACGGCTACGCGGGCAAGATAAGCAGATACCTAGACGAGGCGAAGCAGAGGTTCAGTGGCATGAAGTCTCACGACTGTGCCGTGCTAATGACGCAGGTACTTCCGGTCGCACTAAGAGGGATAATGGACGAGCACGTCCGTGAAACGTTATTTGGCTTATGCAAGTTTTTCGACGTCATCTCTAGGAAGTCGATTGGCTTGAATCAGCTCGGAAGGCTACAGGAGGACATCGTGGTGATACTATGTGAGCTTGAGGTCTACTTCCCACCCGCATTCTTCGACATTATGGTGCATCTGCTGGTCCATGTCGTGGAGGACATCGTACAACTCGGGCCGATGTTTCTCCGCAGCATGATGGCGTTCGAAAGGATGAACGAACACATCAAAGGATACGTTCGCAACAGGTCCCGTCCAGATGGAAGCATAGCCAAGGGCTTTCTGGCCGAAGAGTGCATCTCTTTCTGCACGAATTATCTAGACGTCGAGAACCCGGTGGGATAACCCTTTTAACAGGGCGATGAACCGGGCCAAGAAAATAGAGCCGGTTACGAAGAAGCCGTCGTCGGCTGGCCGTCTGGCCGGCCTCGGGGGTAAGAATTGGGTGGATCATTTTGGTACACCGCCGAGGACGCATGTGGCGCCGTCGGGAAGGAGCGAGGAGGAAAACAGAGAGGTTCAAGAACTTAAGGCACAAGTGGCGCGGATCCCGCAGATCGTCCAAGACAACCTGGCAATCACCCTTACGTCCTTCCTGCCTACCTTGGTGGAGTCAATAGCGAACTGGAGTGCGGGTGGTCGAGTAGGGCCGTGCCCGATTCCAAGCATGGTCAGCAGCCACTCGAACAACGCGGCGCCGACGAATTAGGCGAACTACGTGTTCGTGACTCCGCCCGCTAGCACCGCGGCGCCGCAAGTGTTGGTGACTCCCCCTGCCATCACCGCGGCGCCGGAGTACATGTTGGTGCCCCCCCTGCCATCGTCGCGGCGGCACCGGAGCTCCAAGCACCCGTCGGTAGGGAGAATACACCGGCGGCCAGCACCGCGCCATCAAGCAGCCCTTCCGTCTCTTGCACGCCCGTCGCCGTATGCGGTGCGTCGACATTAGCCGATCTCGACGCCATCACGGTAAACAAATTGCTTTAATTACCGCCTTTCATGCCATCTATATATTACTCTTGTGGCATCTCGCTCTGACGACGCCGTACATGTTTTCCGCAGACGGATGTTCCTTGCACTCTCTTATGCTACGTGAACAACGAGCTGAGGGATGTTGCCAAGGGTACCATCGTTCAACCCTTGCAGCGCACGTTCCACTCAAAGCCGATGCCAGATAGCGTGCACAGGGTTAAAATTAGTCGGGTGCTAAGGGGCTGCGACGACCTGGAACCTCCCATTCAACCCCCAGGAGCGGATGAAGAAGAGTCGTCTGTCCTCAGAAGTTGCTTCGGCTTGTTCATGCTATGGCCAAAGAGCATGATCCGTTTGGGGACGGCGGGGGCCATCACGCCACAGACAACAGCACCGCCTGTCGTGCCAGCGACAAGCGGTGGCAAGGCCCCCTTACCGCCCTCGCCGTCACCTCCACGCAGTGGGTCGGATGATCATGTTGATGATATGCACATGGCGCAGGATCCGGCCGAGGACTTCGAAGACTGGAATGATCACTTCTTCAGCACTCAGTTTGGCAACGAAGAAGACCTAGCTGGTGGCCCCACAGAGAAAGCCACTATCACCAAGCGTCTGTTTGGTTCTCAGGAGACGCCTCCAGCTTGCGCCTTTACAGAGCCAGCTGATACAACCAACCGGCCCTTTATTCTAAGCCCTGACACACTACATAGGGCGGCCGGTGCTCAGATTGCGGTGCCTGCCCGCTCTCCAAAAGGAAAAAGGGCAGGAAAAGAAAATCTAGCAGCTCGAGCCAGCCGGTGGCGTCAACAACTGCGAATCCGATCAGGTTTCGGGACGGGCCACCAAGACCTGAGGGTATTATGTGGAGGATTCATGTGGCGGGTGAGCCCATGCTACCTAAGAATTTGCGGAAGCTCGCCAGTTCGGAACTGCAGAGTGTGCATGACGGCGTGCTGACGATAGAGAGACGCCTTCTATCGGAGAAAGATCCCTCGCACCCGGTATTCGTGGTTAAGGTGCCACCAGGCTTGGGCTTCGTCGACACTTCCCCCGTGGATCTGTTCTTCCTGCGGTTCGAGGACATCTTCAATATGTTCCACCTATACCCGCTGCACTATACCATGGTCCGTCTCTTTTCTCTCAGCCTGGCCACGCAGATCATTAGAGAGAACACACCGGGCATCGCTATAGTGGACCCCTACTACATGCGTGACGGCTGCTTGGGTTCCCCCGCCGAACGACGTATCGTGGCCTCGTACCTAAAAAGAATCCTCGTGGCGAACAAGACAAAGGAATACATTCTCGTGCCTTACTTTCCCGAGTAAGTCGTTATTCAGTCGCCACCGTCGATTGGCTTTATTAGATCATCATCATTCTTTTTTCAACACATTCCATTTGAATTTTTTGCGCAGAGATGAACACTGCACGCTCATCTCCTTATCGCCGAAGCATTCCCACGCCACGTATTTCGACTCGGGGAGTCTAGAAAAGAAGAAAAACTACGACAAGATCAAGGAAGTTCTGGATGATGCTCTCACTGGCTTTGCCTCGACGGAAGGCACCAGCTTCGTGCGTAAGAAGGTCAAGTTCGGCAGGCACGTCTTCAACCACGTAACAGAGTTCCCCTGCGTGAAGCAGCCGGAAAACAGTAAGAAGGAAGCCTACTACGCACTCCATCACATGAGGGCGTTCCTACTTGACCAGCAAAATTCTACGCTGCCAGATCATCTCAAACAGTGGGCCGAAGCAAAGGCCAAGATCAATGATTCGGATATTAGACAAGAGATGTATCGCATCCAGCAGCAGTTTGGGACAATCATCTTTCGTGATGTCATGACTTCGGGGGGGATCTTCTACGGAGGAAATATCCCGAATAACCGTGACATAGAAGATCGCCTAGAGATGCAGGGTGACTATAGGAAGTTCATGACGAGGCAGGGCGTCCTCCCGTTCCCTAAGCCGAGCCAGAAGGCTTGATGTTGTTGGCCTAGTTGTAGTTGCAAACTATAGATGACCTTTGTGTGTGTGTGGACGACAAGTGTACTTATCTTATTAGGTTTATGAATCACCGCTTACTTATTTTGCTTATTATTATTATATATCAATCAATGCTTGGTTTTTTTGCTTACTCTTTGGTTTTTTTGCTTACTCTTTGGTTCTCGGACGACAAGTGTGAGTTATTTTTGTCTTTTTCGAGAATATGCCGATGATTGAAACGTCGTGGCACAATATATATGTGAATGTGCTATGACGGGATTGTTAGCCTTGTGATATGCACAAGTCCAGGAATTGTGCATCCTACTTGGCTAGCAGTCCCGTCATAAGCAATTCCTGTGTCCAACGACCTAGCTAGTTATATATGAGGCATGTTTTTCGAGTTATTTTTGTCTTTTTCGAGAATATGCCGATGATTGAAATGTCGTGGCACAATATATATGTGAATGTGCTATGACGGGATTGTCAGCCTTGTGATATGCACAAGTCCAGGAATTGTGCATCCTACTTGGCTGACAGTCCCGTCATAAGCAATTCCTGTGTCCAACGACCTAGCTAGTTATATATGAGGCATGCTTTTCGAGTTATTTTTGTCTTTTTCGAGAATATGCCGATGATTGAAATGTCGTGGCACAATATATATGTGAATGTGCTATGACGGGATTGTCAGCCTTGTGATATGCACAAGTCCAGGAATTGTGCATCCTACTTGGCTGACAGTCCCGTCATAAGCAATTCCTGTGTCCAACGACCTAGCTAGTTATATATGAGGCATGCTTTTCGAGTTATTTTTGTCTTTTTCGAGAATATGCCGATGATTGAAATGTCGTGGCACAATATATATGTGAATGTGCTATGACGGGATTGTTAGCCTTGTGATATGCACAAGTCCAGGAATTGTGCATCCTACTTGGCTAGCAGTCCCGTCATAAGCAATTCCTGTGTCCAACGACCTAGCTAGTTATATATGAGGCATGCTTTTCGAGTTATTTTTGTCTTTTTCGAGAATATGCCGATGATTGAAATGTCGTGGCACAATATATATGTGAATGTGCTATGACGGGATTGTCAGCCTTGTGATATGCACAAGTTCAGGAATTGTGCATCCTACTTGGCTGACAGTCCCGTCATAAGCAATTCCTGTGTCCAACGACCTAGCTAGTTATATATGAGGCATGCTTTTCGAGTTATTTTTGTCTTTTTCGAGAATATGCCGATGATTGAAATGTCGTGGCACAATATATATGTGAATGTGCTATGACGGGATTGTTAGACTTGTGATATGCACAAGTCCAGGAATTGTGCATCCTACTTGGCTAACAGTCCCGTCATAAGCAATTCCTGTGTCCAACGACCTAGCTAGTTATATATGAGGCATGCTTTTCGAGTTTGCTCTTTTTGATTTAAGAGTACTTTCTATAAGTGTATCTTCATATGCGACTTTAATTATACATGTTTTTTCAATCACCGGTTAGTTATTATTGTCAACTTGTAGATGACGTGGTACGTCGTGTACAAGGGACGGGTTCCCGGAGTCTACGATGATTGGGAAGACTGCCGGAGACAGGTGCACCGTTTCAGCGGCAATAGCTACAAAGGGTACAACACTATGGCGGAGGCGGAAGATAGATACACGCGCTATCTAGCGGGAGTTAGGACAAGGAACCGGATGAAGACCTACACCTTCGTCGCGGCGGTGATCATGCTTATCTTCTTTGGTTATTTATCCCGCGTTTGTGTCTAGCTAGCTAGTTTAGATGTCTAGGCGAGCTTCCGAGCTCTAACTTGTTCGATCGACACATGTATTCGCATGTCACTAACTACTACTTTGTAACATGATCAAAACAATGTAACTTGGACTATGTATTCATGTATGAGACTTATCTATATGTATTTATTTCAATCTTGTTTTTCATATCGAGTATTTATATATATAATTGTATATCTTGTATCTGTGTGTGTATATCTGCTGTAATATTGTATATAATCTGTATTGCATATAATCTGGCATGGAAATTAAAAAAAAACAAAAAATACATCTGTGGCGCACATGTTTTACCTTCTGTGGCGCACTACCCCTAAAGCGCACCATGGATGTTTAGTGGCGCACTGGATAGTGCGCCACAGAAGATACAAGGGGTAGCGCACCATGCCAAACTTCTGTGGCGCACTAGCTGGTGCGCTACGCCTATCTCTACACAACCGTGGCGCACTAGGCAGTGCGCCACGGTTGTGTAGAGATAGGCGTAGCGCAAGGCCCGTGGCGCACTACTGGTGCGCCACGGATGGGCCTGCCAGGTGCGCCACAAACGACCATTTTCCTAGTAGTGCAAGCGCCCTCCCGGGCGGTCCCCTCCGATGGCTGCCTCTCGAAGCGAATGCTAGATACGGGAAAGTCTCCGATCTAGAATCACACAGGGGAGATGGTCAATGGCTCAATGCAATGTCGTTTTGCAAAATGATCACTAGCTTCACTTGAATTTGCAAATATGGCAATCAGTGGATAGTTTTTACATGCGTTTAGAACAGTAGATAGAAACATAAATAGAAGAGCAAATCTTAATTTTTCTATTAATAAAGATGATTTGGTTTACACGAATTGCCCTGCAAAACTTTGCTACTTTTTCTGATCTTTGTTGAACACTGTGATTTTTTGTGCTTTCCCAATATTATAAGTACATTTAACGTGACGCCGTTGCAACGCACGGACTTTGTGCTAGTAAATTAATAAAGCCCAAACGGCATAACAGGCGTTGAGGAGAAAACCTTACTCCGTACAAGGATTAAAAACAGAAGCAAACACAAAATAGGAGAAGGGCGTAGATTGAGCTGGGATGCTCATTGAACTGGGAAGAGGCAAAGAAGAACCGATCGAGCCGTGGGAGGTATAAACCAGACTTTTATGCCATCATCCCACCGTATAATTCCTTATCTAATTACTGATTTATTTTTACAAAAAATCCGAATCTTTTTATGCATACATTTATAAGTCATAAACCAGATTTTTGTGACATCACCATTTTTTATTTAACAATATTTTAGACACTCTTACTTTGTTTCATCCTAGATTCAGAAATTTCATACAAGATTCACACGTTTTTAAAAACTTGTTTCTGCCAAGAGATATTCATATAATGTTTTATAGAATATTCTAACAAATTCTATACTTGTTTCACTAAAGTTTGACACCAAAACCATACAAAATTATGATAAATCCGACAATCCATACCAAATTCAGAGAGGTTTCATACAATAGATATATATTTTATATAATTTCAGATTTTTTCCACATCATATTTATGAAACATTCTTATAAATTCAAGCAAGTGTGATGTGGATGAAACCAAAATTCTAGATATATTCATATACAATATAAATTCATAAACACTACTCAAGCAAGTGTCAACAAACTCATTTAATAATTTTTATTTTAATACTATTTATTTAACAATTTTTAGACACTCTTACTTTGTTTCATCATAGATTCAGAAGTTTCGTACAAGATTTATATGTTTTGCAATAATTTTTTCAACAATAATTTCTTACATAATTATATTTTTCAACAATGTTTCATATAATATTTTTTTTAAGAATATTTCTACAAATATCCATACAAGTTTCCAAGATTTTTTTAAGATAATACAAGTTTCATACATTATCAAACCAGAGTGGTTTCATATAAAATTCAACGATACATACAAGATTCAAAGTGGTTTCATATAATTTATTCCAAAGAACATTCATACATTTTTATACATATTTCACTATAGTTTGAAAGAAAATCCATACAAGATCCATCATAAATTCAACGATCCAAGTAAGATTTAGAGCAGTTTATCAAAAAAAAAACGTAAAGATCCATCATATATCCGTACACCAGATTCACACAATGTTCGTACATATGATTCACACAATATTCATACACAATGCATCATTCATATTTTTATCAAAGGAAATGTAGAGATACAGGTCCATAAAAGTTTTCATGGAATTACAATATACAAGATAGTATACACCCCGTTTGATACAGAACAAAAAAACCCGTCCGAATAAAAAAGATCTATACATGGAGGAGGCCATGGTGTGGCAACAGCGCGTGGTCTTGTATAATTATGTAGAAAGGCGGTATCGCGAAAGACGAGATGTTATTCTCTTCCGGTAGATGGATTATAGACTAGTTTTAGCTTTTTTATGGACTAAAATGCAAACTTGTTAGCATCTTTGACTATAGAACTTTGCCTGAATCCAGAAGTAACCGATGGCTGTGATAAGCTCGGTACGAGAACGCCCGGGTGGAATCGCTGCACTCGTGTCGAGATATGCAAGTCTAGCAGAGAAACAGAGAAGCCATTACTCAAGGATGAACGCTTCAAATTAACTCTCCAATGTTCAAACCGACGCATGCCTCTGCATCTAAAGTCCAAAGCGTTTATGCAAGTTACGCGACCACGCACAATTAATACTGACCTCCTATATAATCAGGGCACTTCCCCTGCAAAACTCATCACCAAATCAATTCCCAGAACACAGCAGTTCACCATGTCTCCTTATTTCGCCTGCCTCGTCGCCTTGTCCCTTGCACTGCTGGTCTCGCTATCGTCGCCGGCCGCAGCCATGAGCATCCCCAGCCATAACCATGGCGCCGCCGTCGAGGTACCCGTCGAGCCCACATGGGCGCAGTTCCTGCAGGTACAGAACGAAGCTCGGGACGCCGTGGGCGTGGCCCCGCTGAGGTGGAACTGGACGATCGAGCTGGACGCCATGAACTACGCGAACGAGCTCCGCGTCCCCTGCACCCTGTTGCCGATGGCGTGGCCCACCGACGGCGTCTACGGGCGGAACCTCTACTATGGCAGCGGGCACCACTCCGCGGCGCACGCGGCGGCCGCGTGGGTGGACGAGCGGCGGTGGTACGACCACGCCGCCAACGCCTGCGCGGAGGGCAAGACGTGCGGGGACTACACGCAGGTGGTGTGGAACACCACAACGCATCTCGGCTGCGCCCGCCGCACCTGCAAGAACGGCCTCGACACCGTCGCCGTCTGCCACTACTTCCCTCCCGGCAACTATGTCGGCGTGCTGCCCTACTGATCAATTCATTTATATACTACGCAAGCTAACGACTGGAAATATGTCCCAATAAGATCCAAATAATGTACGATACGCGTGATAGTTGATATGAAACTTATCCTGGACATGCATGTTTCCCCTTTTTTTACTGAAACTCACCTGAATTTCAGATGGTTTTCCATGAATTCCGCGGGTGACAAATCTTTTGTGTTGGACATCGGTGAAAAAGTTCTCAGTGGCACCATAATTTATAGGCTAAATGAAAAGTCATTTTTAATGTTTGAAAAAAATGTCTCACTGACTAAAAATGCACATATCTATGATTATTACAAATGGTTACGTTGTGTGCATCTAAGCCCGAGACTTTGGGTATGTTTGGTTGGTGTACAAATGTGCCTAGCCAAATTGTTGGCAGCCTATGGTATTTTAGTTCTTACTTGGTTGGTATACTTTGAGAGTGTGTTTGGTAGACCGGGCCACTTCGAATTCACACTCCCACTTGAAAAATCTGAGCGCATACATGCTGCCCCAAGATTTGTGGTGTGTTTGGTTTAGACCGGTTGGGTTGAGATATCTGAACTCGTACGCTGTTTGGTGGCCCGTATGGACTGAGATTGGCCTAAAAACTAAGAAATCACAGAACAGTCCAAAGTTTTACACAGATGCCCCTGAACAGAAAAAGGAAAAGCAATCAGGCCCTCGTCTTCACCACACCGCATGCTAGGAGCTGTTCGCCGCCGGTGGCGACCGATGGGGTGCCGGCAGTGGGTGCTGAGCGGTGGGACGACGCGGTGGTAGGAGGCGCACGTGGCGGTGGGCGGCGACGCGACCTGCTGCGACTCACGGCGGCGCGAGAAGCTCGGGGTCGGGGCAAAGCGATGAGGAGCTTGGGGTCGGGGCGGCTCTATGAGGATCTCGGGGATGCCGGCGGGAGCGGAGGAGGGCGGCGTCAGAGCGGCCAGGTGGTCTGCGAGGCGTTGGGGAGGTTCTATCCGGCCGCATCGGGGCGGCGGGGTGGTTGGCGGCGTTGGGGCGGATGGTGCATCGATGCAAACTAGGGAAATGAGGCTAAGGAGAGAGGGGTTGAGGGTCGGGCGGGGTGGGGGCCACGATTCGCTGCGGGATGGACTCAGCCCGGGCGAGTTGCGAAGCTCGATTCGAGCTTCTCTGAAGGAATTGTTGGGTTGGCCCGACCTACCAAACATACTCTCAAGGAATGGATGGATACGCCGACGGCCAAACGTTGGGACCGTCGGCGTAGGCCGTGACCAGGACAGCCCTTCCATTAGAATTGCCCTCGGTGTAGCCTATGCTACGCCGACGGCTGCCCTCGGCGTAGCTATTTTACCTTTTACCTCATTAAACTTTGAAAAATCGTAACTAAATCATTCTAATTCAGAAAATACAAATAATATATCAAAATTCGCAAAAAAAAAGATCTATCTATATACACTCAAATATTACACATTTATAAATAAAAATTAAGTGAAACATAAAACATTATATATAGTTTAAAATGGGCATAAGAAATTCAAAAACGATCCAAACAATGCGAAACCTTCACGTGATGTCATATTATGTGACATATTTACAAGAAAAAAATATCAAACTTGGTATATTGATTATGCCTAAAAAAACCTTCACAAAATGACCTATCTCATTCGAAATTTCTTGGCTTTCGGGTCAAACGACCAATGTTATGGCTAGAATCAAGGCATAGTTTGTGATAATGTATCCATATTGTGCATACATGTGTATCATGGGATGGCGAACAATATTGAAGGAGGAAGTTTTCCTTTTCATCGCACCAAAAAGCCATTTTCCATTTTCTGAGTATAAAAAACGGACGGTTTTGTGAAGGAACCGTAAAGATTAACGAGAAGGGAGAGAGATGGGTTTAGGCCTCGATGACTAAGGGTTCAGGGTTTAGGGTTTAGGGTTTAGGGTTTAGGCATCTGGCGCTCGAGTGTTTATATAAGCCACGGCCAGAGGCGGACATAACAAAACAGATTACACGGGATAAGATCAATCTGATCTTGTACAACAAGTTAAATATAAACAACTAACTGCTAACCAATATACAGATCCTACCAGCCCTGATCCTTATCAATCTCGTACGTTAACATCCCCCCTCGACCAAAACGTGGGAAGAACGTTGAGATCGCTCCTGAATCTCTGAAATTGCTGGACCATCAATGGCTTGGTAAGAACATCAGCTAGTTGATCATGAGTTGAAATATGACGAATCTCGAGCGCCTTCTTAGCCACTTGCTCACGCACAAAGTGATAGTTAATCTCGATATGCTTTGTGCGTGCATGGAACATCGGACTAGCAGATAGATAGGTAGCACCTATATTATCATACCATAAGGAAGGTGGACGATGAAGAGCAAGTCCAAGCTCATGCAGTAGACCCTCAATCCACATGAGTTCTGCAGTGGCATTCGCAAGAGAGTTGTATTCGGCCTTCATACTGGATCTAGAAACTTTAGGCTATTTTCTGGAATTACAGGCAACAAGATTACCACCAAGAAAAACAGCATGTCCTCCTGTAGATCGCCGATCATCTGGACACCCAGCCCAATCAGCATCCGAGAACGCACTCAGAACCATTGAGGAGGAGCAGCGAAGAACTAGACCATGAGTAGCTATATCCTATAAATATCGAAGTATGCGCTTCATAGCAGTCCAATGCACATCAGTTAGAGAATGCAAGAATTGACAGACTTTGTTGACACTGTATGATATATCAGGCCATGGCAAAGTGACATACTGCAAGGTACCAACCACACTTTGATACCGAGTGGCATCCACAGGAGATAACAAGGATCTCGACCCCTTTGAGAGTCTCTCCGAAACTGTCATGGGAGTAGTATAGGCTTTGGCTTCCACCATATTTTCTCACTTCAATAAATCAAGGATGTACTTCTTCTGATAAAGAATCAACGCATCATCAGTAGTATGAACCTCAATACCCAAAAAATAACTGAGATTACTGAGATCTTTAATAGCAAAGTCTTGGCGCAGCTGAACCGATCAACAGCTGTAGAGGATGAACTGATGACAATGATGTCGTCGACATAAATGAGGAAATACATACATATGCCCCCTTTCCGAAAGATAAACAGAGACACATCAGCAGTAGAAGTAGTGAAACCAAGCTCAAGAAAACGAGAACTTAAGCGAGAAAACCAGGCACGAGGCGCTTGTTTCAATCCATACAGCGATTTCTAAAGTTTGCACAGATGACAAGGATAGCGAGGATCAACATACCCGGGAGGCTGGTACATGTAGACATCCTCGGCAAGAATCCCATGCAAGAAAGCATTTTGCACATCTAGCTGACGCATACATCACTGCCGGGAAACAGCCAGAGAGAGAAGAACTTGAATGGTGGCATGCTTGACGACGAGGCTAAAGGTGTCATCATAATCAATGCCTTCACGTTGCTTGAATACCTTGGCAACAAGCCGAGCTTTGTAACGATCAATACTGCCATCAGCCTTGTACTTCAGTTTAAAAACCCATTTGTTGTCAATTATATTCAGGCCTGAACAAGGAGGCACCAAGCGCCATGTGTCGTTGCGATGCAACGCAGCCATCTCATCGTCCATAGCTGCTTTCCAGAGAGGGAACCGAGCCGCATCAGTATAACTGGAAGGCTCAGTAGGAGTAGCAGAGACTGTTTGTGAAAGTACAAAGGAAGTCGCCTAGAGGGGGTGAATAGGCTTTTAAAATTATTATGGTTTAGGCTCAAGTAAATGCGGAATAAAACTAACGTTTAATTTATTGAGCACAAAACCTAGCCACTAAGTTCACCTAAGTGCACCAACAACCTATGCTAAGCAATACAAGCAATAAGGTGATAGCAAGATATAAATACTTCAAGCACGATGACTATCACAATGTAAAGTGCATAAGTAAAGGGATCGGTTGAGAGATAACCGATGGATGCGGAGACGAAGATTCGTTTCCTGAAGTTCACTTCCAAAGAAGATACGTCTCTGTTGGAGAGGTGTGATGGCGCAATGCTCTCCGAGCGCCACAAATGGCTCACCTCGAGGTGTGGTGGCTCGATTCTCACCCAACGCCACACAAGGACTCACCCCGGATGCGGAAGCACGCAACTCACCGATGCCACAAAAGGCTCACCCTATTCTCCCAAGTGCGCACCACAAAAGGCGGACACTTGATCCACTATGGGACGCTTGAGCGCGGTCACCGAACCCGTACAAGATTGGGGCTAACTCCATAACTCAATTGGAGGCTCCCAACAACAAAGCCACAAAAGGTTACAACGCCACAAAAGGCAAACAAAGCCACAAAAGGCTACATGACTACAAAAGGTCAACAAGACCATAAAAGTTCAACAATCCAACCACACAACCGTCTAGGGTTCCAAGGAACCCAAGAGAAACAAGCCCACAAGTTTGAACTCGCCGAATCTCCGAGGAGAACTCAAACCTATGCACCAAATGCAAGGGCAAGTCCTTCTCTCCCAAATTCCAACAAAGCTACAAAAGCTATTGGGGGAATAAGGGAGGAAGAACAATAGAGGAGAACACAAAACTCTCCAAGATCTAGATCCCAATGATTCCTTCACAAAGAAGGGATTTAACTTGGGGGGGTTATAGATCTAGATATCCTCTCTCAAATCCCTCAAAAAGATGCAAGAATCATAGGAATGGAAAGGGGAGAGGGAAAGCTTCTTCAAGGTCAACAATGGAGGAGAGAGAGAAAGCCAAGAACCAAGAAAAGAGTTGTTACCCACGAAGGGGAAGACGAGCCCCTTTTAAAGGGCTCCCAGATCTGCCCGTTATGGGCAATCGCGACCATGGCCGGAACTTCCGGTGGGAGGACGGAACTTCCGGTGGCACACAACCAACAGTCAAAAACCGTGAAGCGAGAAACTGAAAACGCGAGTCCTGGTCGGAACTTCTGCCGGAACTTCCGGTGGGAGCAGAACTTCCGGTGGAAGTTCCGACAAAAGTTCGGTAAATAGTCACAACCAAAACAGAAGGTTACTGAATGTGAGCGGAACAAGAGCCGGAATTTCAATCGATACTTTCGACGGCAACTAGGCACGAGCAGAACTTCCGGTGGGAGCGGAACTATCGGTGGAAATTCCGACTAAAGTTCCGTCAAATAAACATTTTCAAAACAGAAGTTACTAATCGTGAACGGAAGAAGAACCGGAACTTCCACCGGAACTTCCGGTGACGAGGTTTAGACTTGTCAATGCCCATTGTTATGGACTTGGGTTTTGGAGAAGATGGGGATGCTGGAGATCGCGGAATGGTTAGCAAACAAGCAACACGGGGACACGAGGTTTACCTAGGTTCAGGCCCCCGGAGGGAAAACCCTACTCCTGCTTGTCTGCTCTTGATTACGGTGGAACCGGTGATTACAGGGGTGCGCAGATGCAATCTGGCGTGGAGGTGTGTATGCGGGAGTATGAGAGAGAGAGCTAAGCCGTGCCCTCCTGGCCTTTATATAGACTTAGACAGGTCCCGGGCACAGATCTAGTCGGTTACAGGTTCTAGGGTTTACCCTTTTGAATTTCCTATCTACTCTAGTCTTGCTCTCCAAGGATCCGAAGGCGTCATGGGCCTTGGCCACCCGAAAGTCTTCATGGGCTGGAGTATATTTGCCGTGGGCCTTCCTTGGGCTGGACCATGTATGCTGAGATCGTGTACCCGCGGGGTATAACCATGTCAGTAGCCCCCGAGTGTTCAGTCGAATCGTAGATTCGGCTAAGGACTCTTCAATCCTTCGGGTGCAACTCTGTCTTTCAAGAGAATGTGTAGGGATTGTTGATGCATGTGCCTGACTCTCCCGACGGATCAGGGTCAGTTAACTGTCTTAGGACAAAACAACATGATCTTCTTCAGGTTTGAGTCCCTCGACTCGAATCCGGAACATATGCTGGCGTAATTCGAATCAGGCCGCGGAGGACTTACAGGAGCGCAATTCCAGTGAATTTAATTAATGTACCCAACGCATCCGTCGGGATTTTTCGTCGCGCCTGTTGGCACGGGTTTATACTAGCAGAGCGCAGTCATGTGCGTTACCAGGCCATCAGATGATATCTGTAGGTCTTATCTTTGCGTCGCAGACACAACATCCGAATTTTGTCACCGTGGAGGTGTTTCGGGTGGCCAAGGAGAATGTTACTCACTTAGCGTTAATTAGGGCAGAGTTTCCTAAAAGTTTTTGCACACTGATCCGAAGGATCGCAGTCAAAAATTTATAGGGTGCGCGACCAGCGCTCCCTATGGGAGTAGCCCCCGAGTGTCTGTTCGAGTCGTAGACTCGAGCGGAGACTTTAATTCAGCCATTGTTCAGTGTCAGGTCCGTAGGACATAAATTTTTTCGGATGCTTAAATCCATCCTCCCTATGGGAGTAGCCCCCGAGTCCGTAGTGGAGTCGTAGACTCGACGTAGAACTCGAAAAAATAATTCCGTTTTGTAACGTGTTGTTCATTCTTCGGGTGCGCGACCAGCGCTCCTGATAGGAGTAGCCCCTGAGTAATTGGTCGAATCGTAGATTCGAGTGAGTACTCTTAGCATTGTAGCCGAAGAA
This sequence comes from Avena atlantica, assembly GCA_910589765.1. Classification (NCBI taxonomy): domain Eukaryota; kingdom Viridiplantae; phylum Streptophyta; class Magnoliopsida; order Poales; family Poaceae; genus Avena; species Avena atlantica. The sequence goes on from OU342734.1 coordinate 328,403,404, forward strand.
ATTGCAGCTGTTACTAGTGTAGCTTTTGATGACGTCAGTGCTGATGATCGATGACCTCAAGCGTCTGCTGCGCCAGAGATGACTTGACTGGAAGAACATGGGTCCCACTGTATGACCTTGAATTGACCGGTCACGCGTGGCATGGAGATAATTACGGCGTCGCCTTGATTTCCGTGCGTAGTGGACGGCGTGTTAGCGACGGTTCGTTGCGATGCTGACACGTGTATGGCCAGATCCTGCCGTTAGCGTTAGGTCTTCTCGATGGACGGCTGTCGTGCATCGTCTTTGTCTTTATAATCATTGGGGAAAACTTTAGTTTGTTTTCACCGCAGCTATTCTCGTTTCACTGCTTCCTTGTTCGCTGAGAGTTCTTGCTGCGTGCTGGAATATCCTTCCACATTTCCTTTCTTCCATCTTGCGCTCTCGCCGCCAGCGCCGCCGTACCACAATGGGAAAGCCGAAGAAGTCTTCTTCTGCGGTTGGTACCAGTGCTGATGGGGGGAAGAAGAGTGCCGCCGCTACCCGTGTCACCGATGGTGGCTGGCGGCGATCGGAGATGCGGGAGAGTGATCTTCGCAAGCTTCGTGAGCGGGGCTTGATCCCACAGGATAGGGAGGCCGTCAAACTCCCAGGCAACGAGGTAATCCCCCGTCCCCCCGCTAGGGGTTTCGGGTTATGTTCCTTGCCTTCGTCATTTGCGGATTTCCCTTACCAGTCCACGACTTCCTTCGTGGACTGCTTTTTCTGTATGGTGTCCAATTGCACCATCTTTCCCCCAATTCTCTTCTTCATATTGCATGTTTTATCACTTTCTACGAGTGCTGGCTCGGTATCAAGCCGCACTTTGGCCTCTTCCGGAAACTCTATTCCGTGAAGAGGCAGTCCGGTTCGGATGGCGTTTATCCCATTGGGGGTTGCATCATCTCCCTCAAACCCAATCTGCTTTTCTTTTCTTTTTCCATGTCCGAATCTGTCCAGTACTGGCGGAGGCGATGGTTTTATATCCGCGACTCCGTAGTGCCTGGGCAGGATTTTGGTCTTGTTCCTTTCGACCCCTCCCAAAAGATCGAGCCGAAAAGGTCCTGGAAAAACCAGATCTTGGATGGTGAGGTGGCGGAGATAGAGGCTCTCTATCGTCGAGTGGAGGATCTCCAGTTGATTCCGGAGAAGGAAGTGAACGGTGTGGATATTATCTGCACTTTTCTTGAGCGTCGGGTGCAGCCACTCCAGGCTAGGGCGCACCCGATGTTCCTTTATGCTGGCCGCCATGATCCGACGAGCGTTTCGGTTGAGAAATTCTCCCAGGGATATCTCGACAGGGCCCTTCGTTCGCTGCTGAAGTTCAAGGCTGGAGAGGATATCCCGGGGAAGTCACTGACTCCTCCGTTTTCTTCTTCGCTTCCTGTTCCACAGGTGTAGATCCGTGCGCGTAGCGCTATTTTCGACTGCATTGTTTTTGTATTTGTTTGCTAACAAATTTTTATTTTCTTTGTGCAAAGCTTCAAAGTGCCAGGCATGTCGCCTCCATTACCCGAAGTATTTACGGATGCTCCAGATAATGATGTGGTGGATTCCATGTCCGAGCTGCCGTCGGCACGGTCTTCGGCTGAAGAGGCCAACGAGTCGAGCGAGGACCATACTCGCAAACGATCACGGAGTTCCAGCGAGTCTTCGGATGCCTCGACTCCTCCGACTCCTAGGAACCCGTTGTGTCTTGAACGTCACAGTGCTGCGCATGGAGGCTCTTCCTCTCCAATTCCTGCCCTTCCCATGCGGGCTGTAGCGCCGCATCCGCCGGCGAAGCGGCAGAAGGAAGAGAAGAAAGAGGAGAAGAAGGTCCGGAGGACCCCTCCTGTCCTCAACCTGAGCAAGCTTGACTCGTAAGTTTCCTTTGTCCTGCATTACTTTTCCTTGCTTGTTTACTTTGTACTTGTACTAATTTGTCCCTGTGCATGCACTCTTCCAGCGACTCCTCTAGCGATGGTGCTCGGGAGATGATGGGGGAGTCGAAAGTCGCGTCTCCTCCTCCTCAGACGGTGGCTACCTCTGAGGGCGCTGCTCCGAACCCTTCTCCGCAGGAGGTTCAGGTGGTTGCACCTCAGAATTTTGCTAGCGGACCTTCGGAGTCGCCATCGGATCATGTGAGTAGTTCTGCCTCCTGCCACGGGGAAAGCCCCCGAGCATCTGTAATGGAGTTTTTGTTGCGTGTTCTTCTTTCGAGTCTCGAGGGGAGCCCCCGAGCGCTCTCGTGTGTGTAATTTATTTCTTCTCTTTCTTTTGGGCGTAGCCCCCGAGTCCTTCTCTTGACTAGTAGGTTTTTTGCCTGCAGCCTTTTGTGCAGGATGCCAAACGACTGGTGCAATAACACCTGGTGCTGGAGGCCAGCCTCAAACAGCTTCAAGGTACTATTATGCCTTGATGTTTGCTTCTTTGTGTATTCTTGTCCTGTTTATCTGACGCTTGTATTTTTTGAATGCAGAGGAGCACAACACCTCGCTTCGTGAGATTGATGCTCTCAAAAATAGCCTTGGTCAAGCGAAGAAGAAGGCAGAGGTCACCATTGGTGCGAAGGAGTGCTTCGAGCTGGATCTGGCCACTACGGCCGAGGCTAAGGAGCGCCTGCAGCGGGAGGCCACGGACCGCGAGGAGCAGCTTGCCTCTGCTGCGACTGCGCGTGAAAGAGAAGTGGCTGGCAAGCTTATGGCGGCTGCCAAGGCTATTTCGGGTGAGTATCTTCACCTTCATCTTTTTTGGTTTTCCTGTCTTTCTTCTACGGTGCTTTTGTTCATTCCTCGTCTTGATTATCTCAGATGTCGCGGGCATCGAGTTTGACCGCGGTGCTCTGGAGAACGGGAGTGCTCTGGATGATGCTACTGCAGCGGTCGAAGATCGCTGCAGCACCGTCGTCAGCTCGCTCGCCAAGGCCAAGGAGGTCCTTGGGCGCTTCTACAAGGAGCTTGTACCCAAGGGCGCGTCCCTTGATGATGTTGACGCTCTGGCGGAGGCACTATCAGCCGAAGCACCTGCGGCGTACAAGCGCAAGCAGAAGGGCATCGGTGCATCCGTCGGGCTGGCGATGGCTTTGGCGGCTGGAGCGTAGCTGGACCTTCCCCAGGTCACTTCCCGGATGCCGACGACTGCTGATGGATCCGAGGTAGCCTTCGCTACCTATTCTGCTCGCTGCAAGCATTATGGGCCGAAGCTGATCGATCTACTGGCCGAGTACGCGCTACGGCAGCAGGGGGAAGCCAAGGCGAGGCAATCCGGCTCCGATGCTACTCAGGGTGCCGCGTCTTAGGCGCTGTAGTTGTAGGATAGTTGTAGTCTCTTTTGTTGTATTTATTTTGATGAACAAATCCTTGTGCCACGTAGTGGCTTTTGATGCACTTAATGAATTTGTTGAGTTATGTGCTCCTTTGTCTGCGTGTTCATGTCTTTGCCTGTCTGTTGATCTAGGGTCCTTCGGGTGCTGATCCCGTTGACACCTCACCTGTAGCGCGGCTGCGGCCATCCTTGGATGATTCGTCGCAGCTTGCGTTTCTTCGAGACCGTGTTCGTAGTCTCGAGAAAGAGTTGCTTGGGGTGTGTGGTCATGCCGACATTTGGAAGTCCAAGGCGGATCGTGGTGCTGCTCGAGAGGAGTACTTGATGGCGGAATTGCTTCGGTTATCCGAGCAGCTTCAGTGTAAGTTTTTTCGAGCTGTTGCCCTTTTCTTCGGATGCGCCTGCTGGCATTGCATCTTACTTTTGTGCAAGTATTGCAGGTGCTAACCTTGCTCCAAGGGAGGATAAGGAGCGTGTTGCTGTTCGGGTCAATTGTTTGACTCAGCAGGACATGGAAGCCGGCGGGTTCTTCTGGATGGATCGTGACCGTGCCATGGTCCTTGCGACGGTGCAGGATCGCGTTCACCAAGTATCGCGGGTGCTTCGTCAGGTGCAGACTTCACTCGCGTCGGTTCTGCATGTGATGTTTCCGCTGGATGCTGCGCCTTCAACCCTCTCTGGTCTTCTGTCGAAGTTTCGGAACGTGCATCATGTCAAGGAATTGGTGAGGCAGCAGCTCGTCGCAGGGGTGAAGGCTATGTAGGGTTTCGTAGCATGGAAAACAAAAAATTTCTATCGCATACAAACAAACAAGCCAAGATCTATCTACTAGATTGTAGCAACGAGTCGATGGAATAACTCACCCTCGAAGATTCCAAAGTGTTTAACGAGAGCTGATTCTCGTGGGTGATGTAGTCGTACTCTTCCCGATCTCAAGATCGTGTAGACGATCCTTCCGGCGCTGCGTTTCGGCAGCGCTCCCGCAGTCGGTCACACGTTCGGTACTCGACGAAGACCTTCCTCTCCCTTGTTCCAGCAGGCAGCGGAGGTTGTAGCACTCTCCTCGCGATTCCGGCAGCACAACGGCGTGGTACCGGAAGTAGAGGGGAGATCTCGCAGGGCTACGCCTTAAGCCGGAGCGAGTATGGTGGACTATGAGAGAGCTCCTCGGCGATCTAGGGTTTAGACACACCAAGGAGGAGGCTTGGCCGGTGGATAGGGTTAGCTAGGCGGCGGCGGCTTGCCCTAGGGCGGCGACGGCTGCAGGAGGGCCGACGGCTTAGGGCTAGGGTTTGCGGGTGGAGGTGTTGAGTGCTAGGAGGGGCATCCCTGCCCCTCCTTATATAGGTGGAGGGGCCGCGCCAGGGGAGGGGAGTCCCTCCCCAACTCGGTTTCCCAAGGGGGTCGGCGGTGGAGGGGAGGAACTCCTCCCCAACTCGATTTCCACCTTCCCCTCCACTTCCCAAAATAGCCGTTTGACTTTTCAAATTGGCGTTTGACTTTTCAAACTAGGATTTGATTAAACCCTTTATTTTGTTCAGCGATGACACCTAGTACATGATGCAATCATTCCAACTTGGTATGCCACATTCATGTACCCTTCCCCTTCGGAGTGCCGGACATTCCGGAACCTTCTAGAACATTCCCGATGAAAACACCGGAACCATTCCCCAACTCCGAAACAGGACTTTCCTTATATGAATATTATTCTCCGGACCATTCCGGATCTCCTCGTGATATCCCGGATCCCATCTGAGACTCCGAACAACATTCGATCTCTTTCTCATCATTCCATAACTACTCAAACAACGTCGAATCCTTAAGTGTGTCTCCCTACGGTTCGCGAATTATGCGGACATGATCGAGACAATTCTCCGAACAATAACCAATAGAGGAATATGGAAATTCATATGGCTCCCACATATTTCTATGATTACTTTGCGATCGAATGAACCACTTACATACGATACCAATTTCCTTTTGTCTCACGATAGTTTACTTATCCGAGGTTATGATCGTCGGTATCTCTGCATACCTAGTTCAACCTCGTTACTGATAAGTACTCTTTTCTCGTTCCCGTGATATGTGATCCCTTGTGAGCCAGTCACATGCTTGCAAGCTAATTGGATGACATTCCACCGAGAGGGCCCAGAGTATATCTATCCGTCATATGGATGGACAAATCCCACTCTTGATCCATGTGTCTCAACCAATACTTTCCGAACACAAGGTGTGGTGTTTGATGTCATCAAAGCATCCTTCCGGTGAAGGTGATATGCATGATCTCATGGTCGAAGGAATAGGTTACTATGTATCAGAAAGCATATAGAAATTGAACTATTAAAATGACTTGATCTTTATGCTACGCTTATCTATAGGAGTATGTCCACCATATCATTCTCCTAATGATATGATCTTGTTGTTAATAACATCTCAATGTTCATGATAGGGAAACCACAATCATTTATTAACCAACAAGCTAGTATTATATAGAGGCTTTACTAGGGACTTCAATTTAAGTTTACAAATCACGCAAGTATTAATGTTTCCTTGTTAATACTATTATAGCATGAATGTAAACATTTATCATAAACACAAAGATATAATAATAACTACATTTATTATTGCCTCTAGGGCATATCTCCAACAGTCTCCCACCTGCACTAGAGTCATCTAATCTAGATTACATGGTAATATACCGAACACCCATGGCAGTTTGGTGTTCGTCATGTTTTGCCCTCGGGAGAGGTTTAGTCAACGGATCCGCCACATTCAGATCCGTGTGTACTTTGCAAATCTTTATGTCACCATCTTGGACATGTTCTCGAATAGCGTGAAAATGTAGCTTGATGTGCTTCAGCTTCTTGTGTGACCTTGGTTCTTGCGCATTGGCTATGGCGCCCATGTTATCACAGTAGATAGACATTAGGTCCAGCGCACTTGGAACCACACCGAGCTCTGTAATGAACTCCTTCATCCATATCGCTTCTTGTGAAGCCTTTGAAGCAGCTATGTATTCCGATTCAGTTGAAGATCTCGCCATAATGCTTTGTTTTGCAGTCCTCCAGCTAACTGTTGCACCATTCAAAGTAAATACGTATCCAAATTGAGATTTAGAATCGTCCGGATCGGTGTTCCAACTAGCATTGGTGTAACCATTAACAACGAGTTGTTCATCACCTCCATAAGAAAGAACCATATCATTAGTTCTTCTCAAGTACTTAAGGATGTTTTTGACCGCTGTCCAATGATCCACTCCTGGATCACTTTGATATCTGCTAGTTAAACTAACAGCATATGCAATGTCGGGTCTAGTACATAGCATGGCATACATTAGAGAACCTATGGCTAAGGCATAGGGAATCTTACTCATCATTTCTCTATCTTTTGCCATTGTTGGACTTTGAGTTTTACTCAAGGTCGTATTGGGCAACATGGGCAAGAACCCTTTCTTGCTATCTTCCATTCCAAACCTCTTTAGAACTTTGTCCAAATATGTACTTTGTGACAACGATATTAGGCGTCTCGATCTATCTCTATAAATCTTTATGCCTAATATGTAAGCTGCTTCGCCAAGATCTTTCATTGAAAAACTATTATTCAAATAATCCTTGACACTATTAAGAAGGTCTACATCATTCCCAATCAACAATATGTCATCTACATATAGTATTAAGAATGCTACAGAGCTCCCACTCACTTTATTGTAAATACAAGCTTCTCTGTAAGTTTGTATAAAACCAAAACTTTTGATAACCTTATCAAAACATTGATTCCAACTTCGGGATGCTTGCTTCAATCCATATATGGACCTTTAAAGTTTGCACACCTTGTTAGCATATTTAGGATCGACAAAACCTTTGGGTTGCATCATATACAACTCTTCATTAATGTCTCCATTGAGGAACGCTGTTTTGACATCCATCTGCCATATTTCATAATCGTAATATGCAACGATTGCTAACATAATCCTCACAGACTTTAGCTTCGCTACTGGTGAGAAAGTCTCATCGTAGTCAACTCCTTGAATTTGTCGAAACCCTTTTGCGACAAATCGAGCTTTATAGACAGTAACATTACCATCAGCATCTGTTTTCTTCTTGAAAATCCATTTGTTCTCGACAGCCTTCCGGCCATCCGGTAAGTCCACCAAAGTCCATACTTGGTTTTCGTACATGGATCCCATCTCGGATTTTATGGCTTCTTTCCATTTATTGGAATCTAGGCTCATCATCGCTTCCTCATATGTCACAGGGTCATCGATGTTGTCCACCAACATGACACTCATAATGGGATCATACCAATCAGGAGTGGTACGAGTTCTCGTTGACCTGCGAGGCTCTGTAGCAACTTCAACCGAAGTTTCATGATCATCATCATTAGCTTCCTCTCTTATTGGTGCAGGCACCACAGGAACTTCTTCCGGTGCTGCGCTACTCGCAAGTTCGAGAGAAGGTTCGACAACCTCGTCGAGTTCCACTTTCCTTCCAGTCACTTCTTTCGAGAGAAATTCCTTCTCTAGAAAGGATCCATTCTTGGCAATGAATATTTTGCCTTCGGATCTATGATAGCAGGTATACCCAATAGTTTCCTTTGGGTATCCTATGAAGACGCATTTTTCCGCTTTGGGTTCAAGCTTGTCCGGCTGTAACTTCTTTACATAGGCTTCGCAACCCCAAACTTTAAGGAACGACAATTTAGGTTTCTTCCCAAACCATAGTTCATACGGTGTCGTTTCAACGGATTTAGATGGTGCCCTATTTAAAGTGAATGCGGCTATTTCTAATGCATAACCCCAAAATGATAGCGGTAAATCTGTAAGTGACATCATTGAACGAACCATATCTAAGAGAGTTCGATTACGACGTTCGGACACACCATTACGCTGTGGTGTTCCCGGCGGTGTCAATTGTGATAGTATTCCGCATTTCTTCAAATTCTCTCCAAACTCGTAACTTAGATATTCACCTCCATGATCAGATCATAGAAATTTAATCTTCTTGTTACGTTGATTCTCTACCTCATTTTAAAATTCCTTAAACTTCTCGAAAGTTTCGGACTTATGTTTCATGAAATAGATATACCCATATCTACTCAAGTCATCCGTGAAGGTAATAACATAAAGATAACCACCGCGCGATGCTACACTCATTGGTCCACACACATCGGTATGTATGATTTCCAATAAGTCCGTAGCTCGCTCCATCATACCAGAAAATGGAGTCTTAGTCATTTTACCCATCAGACATGCTTCGCATCTATCAAGTGATTCGAAATCAAGTGATTCGAGAAGTCCATCGGAATGGAGTTTCTTCATGCGCTTCACTTCAATGTGACCAAGACGACAGTGCCACATATAGGTCGAGTTATCGCTCGATTTCAAACGTTTAGCCTCAATGTTATTAATATATGTATTTCCACTATCGATATTCAATAAGAATAGACCATCTATAAAACATATTACTCATATAAATCGAACAACCATTATTCTCGGACTTAAACAAGTAACCGTCTCACAATAAACAAGATCCCGATATAATGTTCATGCTTAACGCAGGCACCAAATAACAATTATTTAAGTATAAAACTAATCCCGATGGTAGATGAAGGGGTAGCGTGCCGACCGCGATCACATCAACCTTTGATCCGTTTCCCACGCGCATCGTCACCTCGTTCTTCGCTAGCTTCCGTTTATTCTTCAGCACCTGTTTCGAGTTACAAATATGAGCAACCGAACCAGTATCAAATACCCAGGCACTACTACGAGTACTAGTGAGATACACATCAATAACATGTATATCGGATATACCTTTCTTCTTGATGTTGCCGTTCTTCAAATCCGCCAAGTACTTTGGGCAATTCCGCTTCCAGTGACCTTCTCCCTTGCAGTAAAAGCACTCAGTATCAGGCTTAGGTCCAGCCTAGGTCTTCTTCGTCGGCGCGGTAACTTTCTTACCACCCTTCTTGAAGTATCCCTTTTGCTTAGACTTGCCTTTCTTGAATTTGGTGGTCTTATTGACCATCAACACTTGGTGCTCTTTCTTGATCTCCACTTCTGCAGATTTCAACATGGCAAAGAGTTTTGGCAACTGCTTGTTCATGTTTTGCATATTGTAGTTCATCACAAAGTTCTTGTAACTTGGTGGTAGTGATTGGAGGACACGATAAATCCCCAAAGCATTAGGAATCACTATGCCCAAGCTTTGAAGTTTGTTTGCGTGCCCAGACATCTTAAGCACATGCTCACTGACGGAGCTGCCCTCTTCCATCTTGCAGTTAAAGAACTTTTCAGAAGCCTCGTAGCTCTCAATTGCCGCGTGAGTCTCAAAGATCAATTTGAGATCACGGACAATATCATGTGGGTCTGAATTCTCAAACCCTTTCTAAAGCTCCGATTCTAAACCATACAAGATAGCACACTGAACTGTGGAGTGCTGAGTCTTCCGAGCGAGGTAAACATTCTTTACTTCATCGGTAGCAGTAGCTGCAGGTGGGTCACCCAGCGGTGCATCCAGCACATAGGTCAAATTACCAGCTGTGAGGACAATCCTCAAATTGCGGAACCAATCCGCGAAGTTGCTTCCATTGTTTTTCAACTTTTCTTTCTCTAGGAACGCATTAAAATTGATGGTAGGGGCCGCCATTGATCTACAACATATTTTCAATAGTTTAGACTAAGTTTATGACAAATTGAGTTCTAATTAATAGTTAAATTAATCTAGGTGAACTCCCACTCAAAACAATATCCCTCACATTGTTTTAGTGATCACACGAACCAAATCCTCCACATCAACACCGATCATCACGAGAGTTGATATAGTTTCAATGGCGAACAATCGACATGTTCATCATATCTACTATATGATTCATGCTTTACCTTTCGGTGATCCGTGTTCCGAGACCATGTTTGTACATGCTAGGCTCATCAAGATCAAACCTTAGCTTCCGCATGAGCAAATCTGGCTTGCTCACGTTGTATACACTTGCGGAATCTAACACACCCAATCATCACGTGGTTCTTCGAAACAACAAGCTTTAGCAACGGTGCTTACTAAGGATGAACACTTTAGAACTTGAAATTCATGTGCATGAGGGATCATCTTATAATGCTACCGTCGTTAACTAAGCAATACAAGATGCATAAAGGATTAACATCACATGCAATTCATAATATGTGATATGATATGTCCTTTCTTCTTTGTGCTTCCGATCTCCATCTTCAAGCACGAACATGATCTCCATCATCACTGGCATTGCATCAAGGTCAATGACGCTGCTCCATGGTTGTCGTCCACCGGCTTAAACTATTACAACTACTTTGAATAGACACGCGGGTCTTAACAGAATTTAAATACAACCATATGGCTCCTGCCGGTTGCCAACTTACAATAAGGAACATTGCATACATCAAATATAATCACAATCATGGCCATATCACATCACTGCACACCCCTGCAAAACAAAGTTAGACGCCTCTACTTTCTTTGCATGTTTTACGTGGTTTGGGGCTTTCAACAAGTGTCGTTCTAACTTACGAACAAGAACCACAACATTGATACTAGTATTGTCAATCACCCGTTGTAAATTGAATCTTAACTATGCTGGGAGAAACAGGCACCCGCAAAGCCACTTATGCAATACAAGTTGCATGTCAAGCGTGGAGCAAGTCTCATGAACGATGGCATGTAAGGTTAGCCCGGGCCGCTTCATCCCAACATCACGCAAGATGCAAAGTACACAAGAAGCAATCGACAATAAAAGCATCAACGCCCACAATGACCATTGTGTTCTACTCGTGCAACAGATCTACACATAGACACGGCTCTGATACCACTGTAGGGTTTCATAGCATGGAAAACAAAAAAATTCTATCGCATACAAACAAACAAGCCAAGATCTATCTACTAGATTGTAGCAACGAGGCGATGGAATAACTCACCCTCGAAGATTCCAAAGTGTTTAACGAGAGCGGATTCTCGTGGGTGATGTAGTCGTACTCTTCTCGATCTCAAGATCGTGTAGACGATCCTTCTGGCGCTGCGTTCCGGCAGCGCTCCCGCAGTCGGTCACACGTTCGGTACTCGACGAAGACCTTCCTCTCCCTTGTTCCAGCAGGCAGCGGAGGTTGTAGCACTCTCCTCGCGATTCCGGCAGCACAACGGCGTGGTACCAGAAGTAGAGGGGAGATCTCGCAGGGCTTCGCATTAAGCCGGAGCGAGTATGGTGGACTATGAGAGAGCTCCTCGGTGATCTAGGGTTTAGACACACCAAGGAGGAGGCTTGTCCGGCGGCTAGGGTTAGCTAGGCGGCGGCGGCTTGCCCTAGGGCGGCGACGGCTGCAGGAGGGCCGGCGGCTTAGGGCTAGGGTTTGCGGGTGGAGGTGTTGGGTGCTAGGAGGGGCAGCCCTGCCCCTACTTATATAGGTGGAGGGGCTGCGCCAGGGGAGGGGAGTCCCTCCCCAACTCGGTTTCCCAAGGGGGCCGGCGGTGGAGGGGAGAAACTCCTTCCCAACTCGGTTTCCACCTTCCCCTCCACTTCCCAAAATAGTCGTTTGACTTTTCAAATTGGCGTTTGACTTTTCAAACTAGGATTTGATTAAACCCTTTATTTTTCTCAGCGATGACACCTAGTACATGATGCAATCATTCCAACTTGGTATGACACATTCATGTACCCTTCCCCTTCGGAGTTCCGGACATTCCGGAACCTTCTAGAACATTCCCGATGAAAACACCGGAACCATTCCCCAACTCCGAAACAGGACTTTCCTTATATGAATATTATTCTCCGGACCATTCCGGATCTCCTCGTGATATCCCGGATCCCATCCGAGACTCCGGACAACATTCCGCCTCTTTCTCATCATTCCATAACTACTCAAACAACGTCGAATCCTTAAGTGTGTCTCCCTACGGTTCGCGAATTATGCAGACATGATCGAGACAATTCTCCGAACAATAACCAATAGAGGAATCTGGAAATTCATATGGCTCCCACATATTTCTACGATTACTTTGCGATCGAATGAACCACTTACATACGATACCAATTTCCTTTTGTCTCACGATAGTTTACTTATCCGAGGTTATGATCGTCGGTATCTCTGCATACCTAGTTCAACCTCGTTACTGATAAGTACTCTTTTCTCGTTCCCGTGATATGTGATCCCTTGTGAGCCAGTCACATGCTTACAAGCTAATTGGATGACATTCCACCGAGAGGGACCAGAGTATATCTATCCGTCATATGGATGGACAAATCCCACTCTTGATCCATGTGTCTCTACCAATACTTTCCGAACACTCAATGCCACCTTTATAGCCACCCAGTTACGATGTGGTGTTTGATGTCATCAAAGCATCCTTCCGGTGAAGGTGATATGCATGATCTCATGGTCGAAGGAATTAGGTTACTATGTATCAGAAAACATATAGCAATTGAACTATTAAAATGACTTGATCTTTATGCTACGCTTATCTATAGGAGTATGTCCACCATATCATTCTCCTAACGATATGATCTTGTTGTTAATAACATCTCAATGTTCATGATAGGGAAACCACAATCATTTATTAACCAACAAGCTAGTATTATATAGAGGCTTTACTAGGGACTTCAATTTAAGTTTACAAATCACACAAGTATTAATGTTTCCTTGTTAATACTATTATAGCATGAATGTAAACATTTATCATAAACACAAAGATATAATAATAACTACATTTATTATTGCCTCTAGGGCATATCTCCAACAGGCTGCGTTGTCCCTTGTTAGGCTGCACCATCCTGATGTAGATATGTCTGTTGTAGCGACTGGACCACCCCCTCGACCATATGGTGGTGTGTGGGATATGCGTCCGCATTACGCGGCTGTAGGGCAGTATGCCGAAGAGATTATAGATCTATTTGACCAGCGTGCTCAGGTTATTCTTCAGAATAGGTAGTGCCTGTAAAAGAGATAGATGTAAAATTTGTATATATTTGACTGGGCGTGTTTTGCCCTTTGTTATAAAGGTTTGGCTGTTGTTTGGGCACGTAGTGCTTTGTTCACATACGTGTCCTTTTCGTTAGCCTGACGTGGTCAACTACTCAGGTGTACACGTGTTATCCTCAGTCAACGAAATCGTGAGGTGGGGGAGCCCCCGAGTGCGTTTGTAGCATGAAGTAAAATTGCGAATAGGAAAACAATTTTTTTGGGGGCGAGACACTTAGCTTTATTTATATCGTAATGGAGGAGGTACATTGTTCGGCTGAGTAGCCTTGGCTGAATAGCCTTATTGAAAGTAAAGGGGTAGGTAGCTAGGGGTAGAATCGTCGCAAGTGTGCGATGTTCCATGGGTTGGAGTATGCGACTCCAGACTCCACGTGCTTGAGGCGATAGGCGCCACCTGGGATGACTTCGGTGATGATGTAGGGTCCTTCCCATGGTGACTCGAATTTCTTCGGTCGCTCTTGCTTGAGTCGCAAGACGAGGTCTCCTTCGACGAAGGATCTTGGGCGCAGCCGTCGGCTGTGGTAGTTGTGGAGACTCTACTGGTACACCGCTGATCGAGCTGCTGCTATGTCTCGTGCCTTGTCGAGTGTGTCAACGGCGTCTTCGAGTGCAGCCGTGGATTCGACTTCGCTATAAGCGACGACCCGGGGGGCCTAGTGGCGTACTTCGGCTGGTAGCACGGCTTCGGCTCCGTGCACCATGAAGAACGGCGTGTAGCCAATGGAGCTGTTTGGCGTGGTACGCAAGCTCCATAGGACGGAGGGTAGCTCTTTCGTCCAGGCTCCGGCGAGTCGCTCGAGTGGTCTCATGAGGCGCTTCTTGATGCCATCGCCGATTAGGCCGTTGGCCTTTTCCACCTGCCCGTTCGTTTGTGGGTGTGCCACAGAGGCGTATGTGATGTTGATTCCGAGGCCTTCGCAGAAGTCTTGGAATTCTTTGGAGATGAAGTTCGATCCATTGTCGGTGATGATTCTATGCGGTACGCCGAACCTGTAGACAATGGATTCAAAGAACTTAACGGCAGTTTTGCCCTTTTGGTTAGTGACCGGCATTGCTTCGATCCACTTGGTGAATTTGTCGACTGCGACCAGGAGGTAGACGTGCCCCCCTTTCGAGGACCTTGGCAGTTTGCCGATCATGTCGAGGCCCCATTGGGCGAAGGGCCAGGCCAGTGGTATGGGCCTGAGCTCTGACCCGGGTGCATGTGGTTTGTCAGCGAACCTTTGGCACCCTTTGCATCTTCGGACGATGTCCTTTGCATCATTCATGGCTGTTGGCCAGTAGAATCCAGCTCGTAGAGCTTTGGCGACAAGGGAGCGACTGTCTGCGTGATGGACGCAGATGCCCTCATGGATGTCTTGAAGTATGGTTTTCCCGTCACCGATGGTGACGCACCTTTGTAGTACACCCGAAATGCTGCGCTTGTACAGCTCCCCATTGATGATGGTGAAGGCTTTTGACCGGCGAGATATGCGCCGGGCATCTGTCGGGCTATCAGGTAGTTCCCCGTCTATCAAGTACTAGAGGTACGGTCGTGTCCAAGTTTCTTCTACTGCCATGGCCTGCATAAGGTTGACCGTGGCGACCTCTATGTCCAGTTTTTCGGGTCCTTCATGACCTTCGGGTAGCGTAGCCCCCAAGTGTTCTGCTTCTTCGGGTGATCCCTTGGGGAATTTACGCTTGATGGATGACACGCAGATCTGTTCGAGGAACACACCTGGTGGCACCCTTGTGCAGGTGGAGCCGATGTTGGCGAGTCTGTCGGCTTCCTCGTTGCTTTCTCTTCCAACGTGCCGAAGCTCGCAGTCGTCGAATTCTCCTTCGAGTGCATTATAGAGTGTGCGGTATGCGATCATATTTTCGACGTGTGCGTCGCACTCATTCATCGTCTGTTGGACGACGAGATTGGAGTCACCGTAGATGACCAGGCGCGTTGCGCCGCAGATCTTTGCCATCCTCATGCCGTGTATGAGGGCTTCGTATTCGGCCTCGTTGTCGGAAGCCCGGAATTTCATCCGAAGGACGTACTTCATCTTGTCGCCCTGCGGGGAGGTCAGTGTTACCCCGGCTCCTGCTCCAGCTTCACACTTGGAGCCGTCGAAGTGCATCATCCATGACTGCGACATGTCTGGGGTGTCTGGCAGCTGCAGCTCCATCCAGTGTACCAGGAAGTCCGGGAGGACCTGAGACTTGATTGTGAGTCGCTTCTCGTAGATGATGTATAGGGGTGACAGCTCGATGCCCCACAGGGCCACGCGTCCTGTGGCCTCTGGATTGTTCAAGATGCTGTTCAGGGGTGCTTCGTTGATGACCATCACCTGGTGCTCCTGGAAGTAATGGCTCAACCGTCGAGCCGTCATGAACACGCCGTAGGCGAGTTTTTGGTAGTGGGGGTACCTCTGCTTTGTTGGCGTCAATACCTCGCTGAGGTAGTAGATTGGGCGTTGGACCCCATGGGTCTTGCCTTCTTCGGGTTGTTTGACCACCAGCATAGTGCTTACCACCTGGTGTGTGGCTGCTATGTACAGCAGTAGGGGCTCGCGCTCCTTTGGCGTAACCAAGACGGGCGAGGTGGAGAGCAGTCGCTTCAGATCTTCGAATGCGTCGTCCTCTTCGGGCGTCCACTCGAATTTATCTGCCTTGCGTAGCAGTTGTTAGAATGGCAGGGCCTTCTCGCCCATGCGGCTGATGAACCTGCTCAATGTCGCTATTCGTCCTGCGAGCTGCTAGACACCCTTGAGGTTTTTCGGCTTCTCCATGGCCATGATGGCCCGGATTTTCTTCGGGTTCGCCTCGATCCCTCGCTGGGAGATGAAGTACCCAACCAGCTGACCCGATGGGACGCCGAAGGCGCACTTTTTGGGATTGAGCTTGATCTTGTAGCGGTCGAGGTTATCGAACGTCTCGCGGAGATCGTCGATGAGCGTTCTTGCCTCCCTGGTTTTGATGACTATGTCGTCGACATAGACTTGGACGTTTCGACCGATCTGGTCCTTGAGGCATGCCTGCATGCATCGCTGGTACGTGGCACCTTCGTTCTTTAGCCCGAAGGGCATTGTGTTGTAGCAGAACACTCCGAACGGTGTAATAAACGTCGTTTTCTCTTGATCTTTGACCTTGAGTCGAATCTGGTTGTAGCCGGAGTAGGCGTCGAGAAAGGAGAGTTTCTCACATCCTGCAGTCGAATCGATGATCTGATCGATCCGAGGAAGGGGGAAGTGGTACTTTGGGCAGTGCTTGTTCAGCGACGTGAAGTCCACGCACATCCGCATGATGTCCGTGTCCTTCTTGGGGACCATCACTGTATTTGTGAGCCACTCGCTTTCTTTGATCTCCCTGATGAAGTCTGCAGCGAGTAGTCTGTTGATTTCCATTCTGATGGCTTCGGCCCGTGGCTCGGACAGTCTCCGGATGGACTGCTTGACGGGCTTGGTGTCTGGAAATACGTTGACTGCGTGCTCGGCGAATTCCCTGGGAACTCCTGGAATGTCCGCAGGACATCAGGCGAAGATTTCTCAGCGCTCACGGAGGAATTCGATGAGCGTGCTTTCCTATGCGGGGCTGAGGTCGTTGGCGATCAGCGCCGTCTTGGAGGCATCCGTCGGGTGGACCTGCACCTTCTTTGTGTTGACGGTGGAGTCAAAGGACATGTCGGGTGCGTTTTGTCGTGCGACTAGGGGTGCCCCATTATCCGTCACCTCGCGGAGCCTTATGAGCTCGTCCTGCATGCCGAATGACTAGGGGATTCTGTTGAAGTCCCTGTCGCAGTGGTCCGATCGGGTGAAGCTCCCGTGGACCATGATGACGCCCCTAGGTCCTGGCATCTTGAGTAGCAGGTATGTGTAATGTGGGACAGCCAAGAACCTTGCGAATGCTACACGCCCGAGGATGGCGTGATATTGTGATGGCCAGTCCACCACTTCGAATTCGAGCCGCTCGCATCGGAAGTTGTCCGGCTTGCCGAAGATGACATCAAGCCATATTTTCCCCAGGGGGAATATGCCCTTTCCTGGGACGATCTCGTGGAACGTTGTGTCTGACTGTTCCAGGCTGCACAGCGGGATCCACATTGCAGCTAGAGTACTTGCGAACATCAGGTTGATGCCGCTGCCGCCGTCCATGAAGACGCGGCTCATCTCGAAACCTCCGATTTGCGCCTCTAGCACCAGGGCAGCATGACCTGGACGAGGGATCTAGCAAGGGTGATCCGAACGACTGAACGTGATGCAGGACTCCGATCCGCTGAGGTACTCAGGGATGGCGGGTGGAGTTGTAACTGCCAGGTTGATCTGATGGGTGATTTTCTTCTGCACCCTATTCGTGGGCGCCCCTTCTGGATCATCAGTGCTCCTTTCGGTGGGGGATACCCGTGCCCAGCGTTGTTCTGTGCTGGTGCGGCTGGTTGGTTCGGGCCTCCTGCAGGTGGCGGTGGAGGATCTCCATGCGCTATTTCACTTGGTGCGGGTGCGTTTCCGAACCCAGGGGGTGGAGCTTGCTGCCTCATCTGAGCCATGATTTCGCTGAGCTTCTGGAACTCGCGGCAGTCCTTGAGCATGTGGCTTGCCTTCTTCTTACCATCCTTCTTATCGATGTAGAAGTGGATGGTGCATGGACCCGAAAGTTTTTCGTATGCTGAGGGTTCGTTATCGAGGTCGCGGCGTTGCCACGACTGTGTTGGGCATCCTCCATCGCGGAAGTTGCCTCCGCGGTATCCGCCACTGTTGCGGTTGGCATCGTTGCGACGATCGGCGTAGCCGGCTGCGACCATGTCGGGTCCATCACGATCGTCGTAGACGCGCGGTCTCCTGTTGTTACGGCGTTCCCGTCGTCGGCCGTACTCGTCCTCTTCCTCCGGGTGCGCCCGGTGGACAGAATCTTCGCCGTCGGCCCACATGTTGGCGATGTCCATGAGGTGGTCGAGTGTCTTGGGATTGACGCGTCCAAGTTCCTCCTTGAAGTCCTGGCGCTTGACGCCGTCCTTGAAGGTGTCGATGACCCTCTCTTCAGAGATGTGCGCTGCAGAGTTCTTGGTGTTGGACCAGCGTAGTATGTACGAGCGAATGGATTCGCTCGTTCGTTGAGTGCAGGCTCGCAACTCCTCAATTGAGGCGGGCCTCTTGCTGGTGCCTTTTAAGTTGCGGATGAAACTGTAAGCCAACTCCTCCCAGCTTCAGATGGATCCTGAGGATAGGCTGCTAAGCCAGATCTGAGCTGCACTTGTCAGCTGCAGCTGAAGGCATTGCATGGCGGTTTCCTTGTTTCCACCGTGCAGCTTGACAGATGACAGGTGGTCGCTGAGACATGCCTTGGGGTCTTGTGTGTCGTCGAACTTCGGAGTATCCGAAGGAAGCTTGAAATTTCGCCGCATTCGTGTCCGTCGGACAGATCTGCTGAAGCACCGGGCTCCGCAGAGTTCTCCTTCGTCTTCGTCCATCTCGGATTCAGACGAGCATGCGCGCTTAGCTCGCGCTTTGTCGATTTTGCATTGTATTAGCGCGTCTCTGGCATCGTAATCGCGGCTGCGATGACGCGAGCTCTTGTGCCTTCGAGGAAGGTCATGGTCTTCTTCTTCGGATGAAGGAGTGGGGCTGCGGTTGAACCTGACCGTAGCTTTCTTTTTCGGCTCCGTAGGAGTTTCTTGATGGAGCACAGCTCCGACGAGTCCGAGTCTGGTGAGTGCGGACTTGTGCATGGCTCTCTTCGGGTCCCTCCGGAGGTGGGTAGGCCGCGAGGTACGCAGTGGCTGCTATGATCGGAGCTTGCGGTTTCTTCGGGATGATGTTGCCGTCGGCATCCATCTCCATGAAGGATGCGTTGAGGGTTCGAGTCACCTCACGACGCTCCTTGGGGTCCATGTTCTTCGTCCGGGAGCGGTGCTTGTTGATGTGGTTGCCGTTCGAGCAGGAGCCGATGCCCATGGTGGAGAGCGCAGCTCGTCGCACGCTGGACTCCGAGGCTGCTTGCTTGCGTTTGTCGAGAACCTCTTGCATCTTAACCTGCTTCTTGTGATCCTCGATCAGGAGCAGATGGTAGGCCATCAGCAGATCCCGTGAGGAGTCTGCAGGCAGGACTATGCTGCCCGCCACGGCGGCGTGTGCCTGGGCCCATCCTTCTTTGCTAAGGCGGATGACATGGCCGTTGTTGTCCCCTTCGGGTGGGGGGACTGGCTTCTTCTGTTCCCACCGTTTCGATCTGGCGGGTTAGGTGTCGGGTTGGGCGGCGGGTTGGGTGTTTGCTTCTCCACGTCGCCCTGGATGACTACGGTGCATTAGTAGCGCTTGTAGATTGGTCCACTGCTGCCGCAGCTTTCAGATCCGGAACCATAGGTCCCTTCATCCGATGGAGGATCGCACAGATCGGAGTTGCAGCTGCTGCTGTCGTAGGACTCATCTGTTGATGATGTTGTGCATAGCACAGGGTGTGGGGCCCATGAAGCGGGCCTGATTGATGGTAGGGGCACCTGCTCAGGGAGGCGGAGGGTGCCAGTTTGCCCCACCTGGAAGCAGAAGCTCCCAAACAGGATCTCGAGTCCGTCGCCTACGGGCTCGAAGTCCTTCATGGTGGCCGGTGAGTGGGCAGTGAAGTTAAAAGCGCCGAAGAGGAGGTGACTCTCCGTCGCCGCAGAGTTGTAGATCGCTCGGGTTGGGACCGTCACGATCGCACAATCAGCGTTCCCAGTTCCCACAGACGGCGCCAATTGACAAGGTTTCGACTCGTCAATGCCCATTGTTATGGACTTGGGTTTTGGAGAAGATGGGGATGCTGGAGATCGCGGAACGGTTAGCAAACAAGCAACACGGGGACACGAGGTTTACCCAGGTTCAGGCCCCCGGAAGGAAAACCCTACTCCTTCTTGTCTTCTCTTGATTACGGCGGAACCAGTGATTACAGGGGTGCGCAGATGCAATCTGGCGTGGAGGTGTGTATGCGGGAGTATGAGAGAGAGAGCTAGGTCGTGCCCTCCTGGCCTTTATATAGACTTAGGCAGGTCCCGGGCACAGATCTAGTCGGTTACAGGTTCTAGGGTTTACCCTTTTGAATTTCCTATCTACTCTAGTCTTGCTCTCCAAGGATCCGAAGGCGTCATGGGCCTTGGCCACCCGAAAGTCTTCATGGGCCGGCGTATATTTGCCGTGGGCCTTCCTTGGGCTGGACCAGATATGCTGAGATAGTGTACCCGCGGGGTATAACCATGTCATCCGGCGGCAAAATGCCCTAGTGGAACTTCTGATGAGTAGCCGGAACTTCCGGTCAGGGAAATTCCAGAAACCAGAAATGCAATAACTTTTGCATCCGAACTCCAAACGAGATGAAACCAATTTTGTTGGAAAGATAACAACGAATATGCATGTGAAGTATCCCCCAAGGTGTGGATCCAGAAAACTCGCAAGATCAAAAACCGCAATAATATATGCAAGTGGAATCCCTAGACGATGAACTATAGCTTGTTATGATCATGACCACAAGCTTTAGATCCTCTCATGGACAAGAACCAAATAATAACCAAGAAATATGATGTTATGAGCTCTCTCCGAACGATGCAAACGAGACACCCTCTTGAGAGCCCCTCTTGATAGTACGGCTATCTATCCTAAACCCGGTCTCCCAACTAACAACACGAGACCGGCGAAAAGTAAGCCCTATCAAGAACATACCTTTGACTCGAGCAATCCACTTGAACTTGATGTAGACCGTCTTGTTCTTCTCAAGTGGGAACACCTTTCTTGTTTGCTCTTGCTCGCACTTGCTTGATGAAGACTTGCAAATTGCTCCCCCATACTCCATGGGGAAACCTCGTCTTTGAACGTGTCATCATAATGACATGATCACGAGGATGGCAATCTTCAAGCATGAGATCTTCTAGAGATGGCGCATCTTGAGCTCGCCCTTCTTCATCCCTTCTTGAGGTTGATCCATCTTGATGTAACTCTTTGCACATGTATTGATCAACCTTCAAGCTCCTTCTTTCTTCATGAATCCAATGGGCACAAAGCCCTTAGACATTTCTTCATCTTCCAATCTTGAGACAGTCGGACACTTGGATCAGTTCGGTTCAGGTGAAAAATACGCGCAAGTATAGTTTTGGTTGGGCCAAAGTATATATTATATGGGTTTAGTTTTGGTTCGGTTGCATAGCTTGCTCGTGTGGGTATGGTTGAGTTATGGTCCAGTTGTGAAACCATTCTCAGGTTTAGTAGTGATATGCATGTTGCTTTCACCAAACACATTACAGATGCTCTTGTTAAAATTAAGGAAGAGAAGTTAAAACACAAAGATTCTATTTCTAGGAAAGTAGAATATACCTGGGAACCCATTATTAATATGCAAGTGAATGACTTTGATCTCAAAGCTTCATGTGACCTTGGTTCTAGTGTCTCTATTATGCCTAGGAAGATTTATGAAATGTTTGATTTGCCATCTTTGGAAGATTGTTATTTGGATGTCCCACTTAATGATAATGCTAAGAAGAAACTCATGGGGAGTATTAATGATGTTCTCATTATGTTTAACAATGCTTATGTCCCTGTTGATTTCTTTGTTTTGGATGTTGAATGCAATGCTTCTTGTCCTATTACTTTGGGAAGACCTTTTCTTAGAACTGTTGGTGCCATCATTGATATGAAAGAAGGCACCATAAATATCAATTTCCATTCAAGAAAGGTATTGAAAACTTCCCTATGAGGAGAGAGAAGTTGCTTTTTGCTCCTCCTTTGAAAGTAAGGTTTGATGTTAATGCTTCTTCATTTGAAAAAACTTGATTTCTTGCTTCTTGTGCCTAACTTAAAGGCGTTAAAGAAAAGTACTTGTTGGGAGATAACCCAAGAGTTTTCTTGAGTGTTGGAAGTTACTACTACATTAATAACCTCTCCTTACCCTTTTTTTTTGTTGTGCCAAGAATGACCTCTAATGAGAGGGAAGTAAGATTTGGGGAGTTGATGTCCCGAAACAGATTTTTGTGCTCCACAATAAAAATTTGTGAGGAGTATCTGTAAGTAGGATTTAGCTGAAAATTTACGCATAAATCTCCCAGTATGTTAGCTAACTTACGTTAGTTTAACACTTTTTTATTTGAGCAACATAAGGCATTCAAAAAAATCGGTTTCTACATGTTGGTCTGTTTTGACAGATGTCTGCCATTATTTGCATTTGCTTCTTATTTATTCCTTTTTGGGTTATTTTTTGGGAAATTGAGATATTTGAAGGAGTTTCTATAGTAGCTTGTGTTTTTAGTGAAAGTTTTGCTGTTATAAAGCTAAACCCAAGGGTCTATTATCTTTTGAATACACTAATGTTGCTAATGAAGATTGTATGAAGGAAAATTTCAGGTGTAGAGAGAGAATGATGCAATGAGATGAAGAATGGACAAAAGCTCAAGCTTGGGGATGCCACTCTGGTGTCACCCCAAGAAATATCCAAGAGGTACAAGCGTCAAAGCTTAGGTATGCCCAAGGAATCCCCTTCTTCATCAATAAAAATCCCAGGTCTTTCTAGACACTTTGTTTTTATTGTTTCATGCACTATTGTGTTGTTCTTGGAGTGTCTTAGTTTTCGTTTGCTTTGCTTAAATTGTTTAGTTTGCTTGAATAAAGTAGTTTGGACCCCCGTTCTCGCTGTGTTGTTTCAAATAAGTTGATTGGTGTTGGTGTTGGAGATATGCCCTAGAGGCAATAATAAATGTAGTTATTATTATATCTTTGTGTTTATGATAAATGTTTGCATTCATGATATAACAGTATCAACCAGGAAACATTAATACTTGTGTGATTTGTAAACTAAATTAGAGTCCCTAGTAAAGCCTCTTCATAATACTATCTTGTTGGTTAATAGATGATTGTGGTTTCCCTATCATGAACATTGAGATGTTATTAACAACAAGATCATATCATTAGGATAATGGTATGATGGACATACTCCTATAGATAAGCGTAGCACACAGATCAAGTCATTTTAATAGTTCAATTGCTATAAGCTTTCTGATACATAGTAACCTAATTCCTTCGACCATGAGATCATGCTTATCACCATCACCGGAAGGATGGTTTGATGACATCAAACCCCACACCATAACTGGGTGGCTATAAAGGTGGCATTGAGTGTTCGGAAAGTATGGGTTGAAACACATGGATCAAGAGTGGGATTTGTCCATCCATATGACGGATAGATATACTCTGGGCCCTCTCGGTGGAATGTCATCCAATTAGCTTGCAAACATGTGACTGGCTCACAAGGGATCACATACCACGGGAACGAGAAAAGAGTACTTATCAGTAACGAGTTTGAACTAGGTATGCAGAGATACCGACGATCAAAACCTCGGATAAGTAAACTATCATGAGACAAAGGGAAATTGGTATTGTATGTAAGTGGTTCATTCGATCACAAAGTAATCGTAGAAATATGTGGGAGCCATATGAATTTCCAGATTCTTCTATTGGTTATTGATCGGAGAAGTGTCTCGATCATGTCCACATAATTCACGAACCGTAGGAAGACACACTTAAGGATTCGATGTTGTTGAGTAGTTATGGAATGATGAGTAAGAGACCGAATGTTGTTCGGAGTCTCGGATGGGATACGGGATATCACGAGGAGATCCGGAATGGTCCGGAGAATAAGATTCATATAAGGAAAGTCCTGTTTTGGAGTTGGGGAATGATTCCGGTGTTTTCACCGGGAATGTTGTAGAAGGGTCCGGAAGGTCCGGCACTCCGGAGGTGAAGGGTACATGAATGTGTCATAACAATATGGAATGGTTGCATCATGTACTAGGTCACCTGGCTGGGCAAAATAAAGGGAGAAATCAAATCCTAGTTTGAAAGTCAAACGCCAATTTGAAAAAGTCAAACGTCAAGTTTGCTTGCTGGAGGGAGAATAGGAAACCTACTTGGGGAGGAGTTCCCCTCCCTCCACCCGCCGGCCAAGGAGGCCGAGTTGGGGGAGGACTCCCTCCTCCCAACGGCCACCCTCCACCTATATAAGGAGGGGTAGGACGCCCCCTACCCTCACACCCAAAACCCTAGCCCTAGCCGCCGGCCTCCTCCAAGTCGCCGCCGCCACCTAGGGTTCCTCCAACTCGCAGACTTGGGGCTTTCCCAAACCCTAGCCGCCGGCCAAGCTTTCCCCTTGGTGCTTATAAACCCTAGATCACCAAGGAATCTCTCTTGCTCCACCATACTCGCTCCGGCTTAAGGCGAAGCCCTGCGAGATCTCCCCTCTACTTTCGGTACCACGCCGTCGTGCTGCCGGAATCGCGAGGAGAGTGCTACAACCTCTGCTGCCTGCTGGAACAAGGGAGAGGAAGGTCTTGATCGAGTACCGAACGTGTGACCAACTGCGGAAGCGCTGCCGGAAGGATCGTCTACGCGATCTTGAGATCGGCAAGAGTACGACTACATCACCCACGAGAATCTGCTCTTGTTAACCGCTTTAGAATCTTCGAGGGTGAGTTCCTCTATCGACTCGTTGCTACAATCTAGTAGATAGATCTTGGCTTGTTTGTTTGCATTAGGTAGAAATTTTTTGTTTTCCATGCTACGAACCCCTACAGTGGTATCAGAGCCGTGTCTATATGTAGATCTATTGCACGAGTAGAACACAATGGTCATTGTGGGCGGTGGTGCTTTTATTATCAATTTCTTCTTGTGTACTTTGCATCTTGCGGTATGATGGGATGAAGCGGCCCGGGCTAACCTTACATGACATCGTTCATGAGACTTGCTCCACGCTCAACATGCAACTTGTATTGCATAAGTGGCTTTGCGGGTGCCTGTCTCTCCCATCATAGTATAGATCCAATTTACAACGGGCACTTGATAGTTCAAGTATCAACGTTGTGGTTCTTGTTCTTAAGTTAGAGCGACACTTATTGAAAGCCCCAAACCACGTAAAATATGCAAAGAAAATTAGAGGCGTCTAACTTTGTTTTGCAGGAGTGTTATGTGATGTGATATGGCCATGATTGTGATTATATTTGATGTATGCAATGTTCCTTATTGTAAGTTGGCAATCGGCAGGAGCCATATGGTTGTCTTTAAATTATGTTAAGACCCGTGTGTCTATTCAAAGTAGTTGTAATAGTTGGAGTTCGTGGACGACAACCATGAAACGATGCCATTGACCTTGACGCTATACCGGTGATGATGGAGATCATGTTCGTGCTTGAAGATGGAGATCGGAAGAACAATAAGAAAGTCCATATCATATCACATATTATGAATTGCATGTGATGTTAACCCTTTATGCATCTTGTATTGCTTAGTTAACGACGGTAGCATTATAAGATGATCCCTCAAGCACATAAATTTCAAGTTTTAAAGTGTTCATCCTTAGTAAGCACCGTTGCTAAAGCTCGTTGTTTCGAAGCACCACGTGATGATCGGGTGTGTTAGATTATGCGAGTGTATACAACGTGAGCAAGCCAGATTTGCTCATGCGGAAGCTAAGGTTTGATCTTGACGATCCTAGCATGTACAGACATGGTCTCGAAACACGGATCACCGAAAGGTAAAGCATGAGTCATATAGTAGATATGATGAACATGTTGATTGTTCGCCATTGAAGCTACATCAACTCTCGTGATGATCGGTTTTGATGTGGTGGATTTGGTTCGTGTGATCACTAAAACAATGTGGGGGATATTGTTTTGAGTGGGAGTTCACCTAGATTAATTTAACTATTAATTAGAACTCAATTTGTCATAAACTTAGTCTAAACTATTGTAAATATGTTGTAGATCAATGGCGGCCCCTACCATCAATTTTAATGCGTTCCTAGAGAAAGAAAAATTGAAAAACAATGGAAGGAACTTCGCGGATTGGTTCCGCAATTTGAGGATTGTCCTCAATGCTGGTAGTTTACCTATGTGCTGGATTGTCGTGGTATTGCATGGCAGATGCTACTGGGGGTAGCTTACGTAGAGGGAGCAAGGCGACGTAGGAGAATCCGGGAGCGAGATTGCCACACGATGTACCCAGGTTCACGTCCCCTCGGTGGAGGATCGCTACGTCCTGCTATCAATCCAGTATATGATCATAGATTGGTTTACAAGGGAGCCACCGTAGGCGGAGGGAGATCAGATCTAATGAGATGTGGAAGAATATGCAATATGATACGGGAGAGCATACCCCGTGGGGGTGCCCCTGGTGGCTTTATATATGCAGCCAGCTAGGGTTTACAAGTATTTGGTGGGCTTTGTATTGAACTCGCCGTCTTGGGCCTCTAGTCGGTGCCACTCGTCTGGGTCCAGCATGCGCCAGTCGCCGTATTGGGCGAGTCGACCCGCTCTGGGCTTGGCTTCAGTCGGCTCGATCTAGCTGGCGAATCCGCTTCGTGGGTATACCCCGATTGGTATTCGCCCATCAGTAGTCCCCGAGCGCGTTGTTGATTCGACGTGGGCTTGAGACAGGGCGCGGAGAGTCTTGACGATGGGTCGTGGCAAATCGGCGACGAGCTCCTGAATAGAGAAAAGAACCGTGAAGCGAGAGGCGGTCGGCGTGAGCCAGTCGGTGATGGCCAGTTGGCGAAAGACACAGGGTGTCGGTGAAGCCGCTAGTTACGGCGAGTCCCCGAACGTGGAGCGTGTCGAGTCGCCGAGCGTGGCGAGTGGCGAGGTCGAGCGACCGGCGAGTGCCGAGTCCCCGAGCATGCCGAGTGGCGAGGTTGGGCGACTGGCGAGTGGCACTGTCTATAGCGCGCCGAGTCCCCGAGTGTGTTGAGTACGCGAGGGCGAGTCCGCGGTGGCGAGTCCCGAGCGTGTTGAGTACGCGAGGGCGAGTTCGCGGTGGAGAGTCCCCGAGCGTGTTGAGTGCGCGAGGTAGAGTCCGCGGTGGCGAGTCCCCGAGCGTGTTGAGTACGCGAGGGCGAGTCCGTGGCGGCGAGTCCCCGAGCGTGAGTACGCGAGGGCGAGTCCGCGGTGGCGAGTCCCCGAGCGTGGAGAGTACGCAAGTGGAGAGTCCGCGGTGGCGAGTCGACGAGCGTGTTGAGCACGCGGGGGCAAGTCCACGGTGGCAAGTCAATGAGGGAGAGCGGCCATCGTGAAACCACGTGTACACGCAACATGCCTAGGAGTAGTCCCCGAGGCTCGAGTTGGCTTGTAGAGGCGACTCGAGGCTCTTTAGAGATGCATATTCTGAAAATAGTAGTGGTTGCTGCCGAGCATGGCGAGTGGTGAGGTCGAGCGATCGACGATCACCGATTCCCCAAGCGCGGCAAGAGCCGAGTCCCCGAGCGAGCGGCGAGGTCGAGCGACCGGCGAGCGCCGAGTCCCCGAGCGCGGCGAGGGGTGAGCTCGAGCGATCGGCGAGCACCGAGTCCCCGAGCGCGGCGAGTGGCGGGGTCGAGCAACCAGCGAGCGCCGAGCCCCCGAGCATGGCGAGGGGCGAGTTCGAGCGACCGGCGGGCGCCGAGCCCCCGAGCATGGCGAGTGGCGAGGTCGAGCGACCGGCGAGCGCCAAGTCCCCGAGCGTGTCGAGCGGCGAGGTCGAGCGACCGACGAGTACCGATTCCCCGAGCGTGGAGAGAGCAGAGTCCCCGAGCGACCGGCGAGCGGAGAGGTCGAGCGACCGGCGAGCGCCGAGTCCCCGAGCGCGACGAGGGGCGAGGTCGAGCGACCGACGGGCGCCGAGCCCCTGAGCACGGCGAGTGGCGAGAAAGACACCGTTTTGCTGAGAAGGAGAAAAGATACAATTGCATTAAGGTGTACTTGCACA
The DNA here is from genome assembly GCA_910589765.1 of Avena atlantica. Taxonomy (NCBI): domain Eukaryota; kingdom Viridiplantae; phylum Streptophyta; class Magnoliopsida; order Poales; family Poaceae; genus Avena; species Avena atlantica. The sequence continues at coordinate 328,431,430 of OU342734.1, forward strand.
ATATATTGAACAATTGTAAGACGTGCAAATTGTAGACGTTTAAAAATGCACTTTTGCTATGTGGATCGATGGACAGTATGTAAGGTTTATGCGTGTCTTTTCATGAATAGGCAGACCTCCAGCATCAAACGTTTGCCAGGTAACAGGGACGCGATGCCAGACTATTGAACCCGGAGACAAGGTCCGCCTTTTGGTACCCAGCCTCACTACTTCGACGAACACGAATAAACACAAGACAAAACTGAAACCGATCCCAAGTATGATTTTGATCCCTAAAAAGGGGCATATGCGACTGCATGGCCGGTTTTGGAGAATGAATGAAGATGCATATATATTTTGGACTCATAGCATGTACGAGTGTAAAGAAACTTAGCTGTTTAATGCGGCAGAGTCGACGCGGCGGGGGAGTCGCCGAGCGCGGCAAATATGCAGCGGGTAAGTCATCGAGCCTAGCGAGTCCGCGTATAAACGTGTCCGCGTTTAGGCGAGTTCCGGAGTATGGCGAGTCCGCGCATGGACGAGTCCCGACAGACGATTCCGCGGCGGGTGAGTCCCCGTCCATGAAAGAATTCATGTTGAATACATATTCCAAAACAAAGTGTAAAGAATTAAACCCAAAGAAAATAATTGACAAGCAGCCTAGTTAATACGTGAGAGAGATGAACTGAATAAACAAAAAACAATAAGTTACGCCGTTTTCTGACGAAGCATCCGATGCATGTCGCTGAGCCAAGTCTTTGATCTGATTTTACTTTGATTGAGATCGCACCGCACGCATGGCCATACAAGCGTGGAATACCAGGCCTCTTTGCTGATTGGATGAGCGCAGCTTCCAAACCATTTTGGCTACGGTTGACTTATCGCGGTCGATGGTGTCCAGCGCAGTCTCTGCCGCCGCCAAGATCGTTACGATCCGGTAGAAACGTTGCGTATCAACAACATGAAGAAAAATCGTTAGATCTAAAGTAAATAATCAATTGATAAAATAATTAATAAGAGATTGGATTGGAAAAATCATCCGCCACGGTCGCGTGTAGCTGAGCGTGTATGTTGAAGATGAATTATGCCGGCGCGTCGCGGGCGAATCAAGCAGACGCGATCTAGCCATTATTGAAGCTAAGGGATCCCGCCCAGATTATCATCTCCATGCATGGCTTACCCCACGGTAGGCGCCAACTATCGTGGTATTGCACGACAGATGCTACTGGGGGTAGCTTACGTAGAGGGAGCAAGGCGACGTAGGAGAATCCGGGAGCGAGATTGGCACACGATATACCCAGGTTCACGTCCCTCGATGGAGGATCGCTACGTCCTGCTATCAATCCAGTATATGATCATAGATTGGTTTACAAGGGAGCCGCTGTAGGCGGAGGGAGATCAGATCTAATGAGATGTGGAAGAAGATGCAATATGATATGGGAGAGCATACCCCATGGGGGTGCCCCTGGTGGCTTTATATATGCAGCCAGCTAGGGTTTACAAATATTTGGTGGGCTTTGTATTGAACTCGCCGTCTTGGGCCTCCAGTCGGTGCCACTCGTCTGGGTCCAGCATGCACCAGTCGCCGTATTGGGCGAGTCGACCCGCTCTGGCCTTGGCTTCAGTCGGCTCGATCTAGCTGGCGAATCCGCTTCGTGGGTATACCCCGATTGGTATTCCCCCATCATGGATGCACCGCTGGGTGACCCGCCTGCAGCTACTGCTACCGATGAAGTAAAGAATGGTTACCTCACTCAGAAGAATCAATACTCCACAGTTTGGAATCGGAGCTTCAGAAAAGGTTTGAGAACCATGACCCACATGATATTGTCCGTGAACTCAAAATGATATTTGAGGCTCACGCGGCAGTTGAGAGTTATGCGGCTTCTGTAAAGTTCTTTAACTACAAGATGGAAGAGGGCAGCTCCGTCAGTGAGCATGTGCTTAAGATGTCTGGGCACGCAAACAAACTCCAAAGTTTGGGTATAGTGATTCCTAATTCTTCGGGGATTCACCGTGTCCTCCAATCACTACCACCAAGTTACAAGAACTTTGTGATGAACTACAATATGCAAAACATGGACAAGACGTTGCCAGAACTCTTCTCCATGTTGAAATCTGCAGAAGTGGAGATCAAGAAAGAGCACCAAGTGTTGTTGGTCAATAAGACCACCAAATTCAAGAAAGGAAAGTCTAAGCAAAAGGGAAACTTCAAGAAGGGCGGTAAGAAAGTTTCCGCACCGGCGAAGAAGACCAAGGCTGGGCCTAAGCCTGATACTAAGTGCTTTTACTGCAAGGGAGAAGGTCACTGGAAGCGGAATTGCCCAAAGTACTTGGCGGATTTGAAGAACGGCAACATCAAGAAGAAAGGTATATCCGATATACATGTTGTTGATGTGTATCTCACTAGTACTCGTAGTAGTGCCTGGGTATTTGATACTGGTTCGGTTGCTCATATTTGTAACTCGAAACAGGTGCTGCAGAATAAACGGAAGTTAGCGAAGAACGAGGTGACGATGCACGTTGGAAATGGATCAAAGGTTGATGTGATCGCGGTCGGCACGCTACCTCTTCATATACCATCGTTATTAGTTTTATACTTAAATAATTGTTATTTGGTGCCTGCGTTGAGCATGAACATTATATCGGGATCATGTTTATTGCGAGACGGTTACTTGATTAAGTCCGAGAATAATGGTTGTTCGATTTATATGAGTAAAATGTTTTATGCACATGCACCTTTGATAGATGGTCTATTCTTATTGAATCTCGATTATAGTAATACACACATAAATAACATTGAGGCTAAACGTTTGAAATTGAGCGATAACATGACCTATATGTGGCATGTCGTCTTGGTCACATCGGAGTGAAGCGTATGAAGAAACTCAATTCCGATGGACTTCTTGAATCACTTGATTTCGAATCACTTGAAAGATGTGAAGCATGTCTGATGGGTAAAATGACTAAGACTCCATTTTCTGGTATGATGGAGCGAGCTACGGACTTATTGGAAATCATACATACCGATGTGTGTGGACCAATGAGTGTAGCATCGCGCGGTGGTTATCTTTATGTTATTACCTTCACGGATGACTTGAGTAGATATGGGTATATCTATTTCATGAAACATAAGTCCGAAACTTTCGAGAAGTTTAAGGAATTTTAAAATGAGGTAGAGAATCAACGTAACAAGAAGATTAAATTTCTATGATCTGATCATGGAGGTGAATATCTAAGTTACGAGTTTGGAGAGAATTTGAAGAAATGCGGAATACTATCACAATTGACACCGCCGGGAACACCACAGCGTAATGGTGAGTCCGAACGTCGTAATCGAACTCTCTTAGATATGGTTCGTTCTATGATGTCACTTATAGATTTACCGCTATCGTTTTGGGGTTATGCATTAGAAACAGACGCATTCACTTTAAACAGGGCACCATCTAAATCCATTGAAACGACACCGTATGAATTATGGTTTGGGAAGAAACCTAAATTGTCGTTCCTTAAAGTTTGGGGTTGTGAAGCCTATGTAAAGAAGTTACAGCCGGACAAGCTTGAACCCAAAGCGGAAAAATGCGTCTTTATAGGATACCCGAAGGAAACTATTGGGTATACCTTCTATCATAGATCCGAGGGCAAAATTTTCGTTTCCAAGAATGGATCCTTTCTAGAGAAGGAATTTCTCTCGAAAGAAGTGACTGGAAGGAAAGTAGAACTCGACGAGGTTGTTGAACCTTCTCTCAAACTTGCGAGTAGTGCAGCACCGGAAGTAGTTCCTGTGGAGCCTACACCAATAAGAGAGGAAGCTAATGATGATGATCATGAAACTTCGGTTGAAGTTGCTACAGAGCCTCGCAGGTCAACGAGAACTCGTACCACTCCTGATTGGTATGATCCCATTATGAGTGTCATGTTGGTGGACAACATCGATGACCCTGTGACATATGAGGAAGCGATGATGAGCCCAGATTCCAATAAATGGAAAGAAGCCATAAAATCCGAGATGGGATCCATGTACGAAAACCAAGTATGGACTTTGGTGGACTTACCGGATGGCCGGAAGGCTGTCGAGAACAAATGGATTTTCAAGAAGAAAACAGATGTTGATGGTAATGTTACTGTCTATAAAGCTCGATTTGTCGCAAAAGGGTTTCGACAAATTCAAGGAGTTGACTACAATGAGACTTTCTCACCAGTAGCGAAGATAAAGTCTGTGAGGATTATGTTAGCAATCGTTGCATATTACGATTATGAAATATGGCAGATGGATGTCAAAACAGCGTTCCTCAATGGAGACATTGATGAAGAGTTGTATATGATGCAACCCAAAGGTTTTGTCGATCCTGAAGATGCTAACAAGGTGTGCAAACTTCAAAGGTCCATATATGGATTGAAGCAAGCATCCCGAAGTTGGAATCAACGTTTTATAAGGTTATGAGAAGTTTTGGTTTTATACAAACTTATGGAGAAGCTTGTATTTACAAGAAAGTGAGTGGGAGCCCTGTAGCATTCTTAATACTATATGTAGATGACATATTGTTGATTGGAAATGATGTAGACCTTCTTAATAGTGTCAAGGATTATTTGAATAATAGTTTTTCAATGAAAGATCTTGGCGAAGCAGCTTACATATTAGGCATAAAGATTTATAGAGATAGATCGAGATGCCTAATATCGTTGTCACAAAGTACATATTTGGACAAAGTTCTAAAGAGGTTTGGAATGGAAGATAGCAAGAAAGGGTTCTTGCCCATGTTGCCCTATACGACCTTGAGTAAAACTCAAAGTCCAGCAACGGCAGAAGATAGAGAAAGGATGAGTAAGACTCCCTATGCCTCAGCCATAGGTTCTCTAATGTATGCCATGCTATATACTAGACCCGATATTGCATATGATGTTAGTTTAACTAGAAGATATCAAAGTGATCCAGGAGTGGATCATTGGACAGCGGTCATAAACATCCTTAAGTACTTGAGAAGAACTAAGGATATGGTTCTTTCTTATGGAGGTGATGAACAACTCGTTGTTAATGGTTACACCGATGCTAGTTGGAACACCGATCCGGACGATTCTAAATCTCAATCTGGATACGTATTTACTTTGAATGGTGCAACAGTTAGCTGGAGGACTGCAAAACAAAGCATTATGGTGAGATCTTCAACTGAATCGGAATACATAGCTGCTTCGGAGGCTTCACAAGAAGCGATATGGATGAAGGAGTTCATTACAGAGCTCGGTGTGGTTCCAAGTGCGCTGGACCCAATGTCTATCTACTGTGATAACATGGGCGACATAGCCAATGCGCAAGAACCAAGGTCACCCAAGAAGCTGAAGCACATCAAGTTACATTTTCACGCTATTCAAGAACATGTCCAAGATGGTGACATAAAGATTTGCAAAGTACACAGATCTAAATGTGGCGGATCCATTGACTAAACCTCTCCCGAGGAAAAACATGACGAACACCAAACTGCCATGGGTGTTCGGTATATTACCATGTAATCTAGATTAGTTGACTCTAGTGAAAGTGGGAGACTGTTGGAGATATGCCCTAGAGGCAATAATAAATGTAGTTATTTGTAACATCCCAAAAATATTAAACTAGAATCATAAAACTCTAATCTTCAAATTTAGGGTTAACAAAAACTTTTCTAAATAAAAATATGAAAGCATGCATGTGTGTATGCATTCCATTTTTGGATTCTTTTGAATTGCCTTGTTTATGTGTTTCTTTGCTTGTAAAGGGATTTTAGGTGAAATAAACATCATCTAAACAATCCCCACACTTTCCCAAAGACAAATAAATCAAAACAAATAAAATAAGGGAATGGTCACTTTGGCCAAATTAACTCCCATGCCTACTTTGGCTGTCTCTAATTTTCAAAACTTAACAGAATCTTGTTTCGATCTTTGCACCCCTTGATAGTACTCATAACAAGGTACCAAGGCCCACTTTGTGATCATCCAAAAACATTTGAATGCATAGTTTAAAGGATAGTTCAAAATTGAATCTTTATCATATGGGAAGATCCCACTTTTCAAAAAGCACTCAAACAAGCTCCACTTTCAAAACCCAAGCATCCACAGACTCACCAGCATCTGCCTAGCACACCCACCAAAACTCTTCTCAAAATTCAAAACTTGAGTTCTTGCGGCCATTTCATCAAACACTCGGAGGCAACAAATCAATCTGGCCAAACTTCACTGTTTTGAGCAGTAATTTGGCTAAGCAATGTTCACCATTGATCACCCTTGTCTCCCTCAGTGCCAACCAGTGCTTGGACAAACCCTAGCCCCTACCCTTTTCCCCATGCCATGCCAACCCGAGAACCCCCGTGCCAGCCGACCATGGCTAGCTAGCCAGAGCAAGCACCAAGCCTAAACAGCATGTCTAGGACACAGCCCACCGTCCACCGCCACCCCTGTCCAGCGCTCGAACCCTGCCAGCCACTGGACCACACACCTAGGCCATGCCAAGCTTCTTTGAGAGCATGCCGAGAGCGCGCCAGAGCGCCACCCTCGATACACGCCCACAGACCGCGTGCCGCCCTCGCCGCGTGCATACGCGATCACCACCGTCCCAGGAGACCGCCAGACATTCCCGTTCGCCGCCCCATGCCTCACAGCCACCGCTCGCCGTCGAAGACGCCGCCTCTGCCGCGCAGAGCATCGCATGTTCCAGACCGTTTGCCACCGCCCCTACAAGCACATTAAATCCATACAGCATCGCCAGGAGACCACCGATCGATCGCCACCGCCGGCCATGCCTCTAGCAGCCCGTAGCAATGTCGCCATCGTCGCCTGCCCATCCCATTCGGTCTCGTCGTCGAGACTATAAATAGAGGCCTCCCCCGCTCAAACTCTTCACACCATCTCACTCCCCTCTCCTCACTAATCGTTCCACCCCGTTTCCTGGAGCAAGGCGAGCAGCGCATCGTCAGAATTGCACCGCAGCAGGCCGCCTCAGGAGAAGAAGGGCGCCGTCGATTTCGTCCACCCCAGGAGAAGCTGCCGGTACCAGGAGGTTCGCCGTCGTCGACTTCGTCGTTTGCCCGCCTCTCCGACCCTCGCCTGAGCCCCGGTGAGCCTCCCACGACCCCCACTGGGCTGCTAGGGTTCGAGCTCGCCGGTGACTAGTTCATCGTCGACGATGGCCCTCAGTCGTTGATCTTACTTCTAATCCAACGCATCACATTGCCCCGTACCGCTTCGCACCCCCTGTCTCACTAACGTGTGGGGACAGCAACTTAACCAGCCCACGTAAGCGCTATGCGTAGCAGGCCGTCCCATTAACCCTTCCCGCGCAGCCCACTCGTTTGAATTTGGATTTTTCCATTTTCATTCAAACACAGTTCTGTACCTAGCTTCAAAAATCAACCCAGCTTGATTCAGTGAACCAAATTGAATGAAACCAATTTTGTTAGAAAGGTCTGGAAATGCTGAATCCAAGCCCGTTGGATTCAAATCATTTGGATCTGTAGATCACCCTTGGTGAAAATAACAAGGTAGAAGCTTTTCTGCATTCAAACATTTTTCAAATTTAAACCATAATAGCTTTTGAGTTGATTCCAACTCTCAAAAATCACATTTGACCATACCTTTCAGAATATATAAAAATATATGGGTTTACTTACAGAAATAATGTTCAAGTAATAAAAGAATGCCACATAGGCAATTCTAGTCACTTTTTTTATTTAAAATAAAAGGTTAAGCCTTATTAAATTGTGACACCACTTTAAATCACATTCCCATGAACTGAAATATGTGGTGATGACATGTGTCAACATGATCCCATGCTTGGTTTGGAGAATATTAAATCTTAAGTAGTTTCTCAATGAGTAGAAATTACTTTTCTAAAACAAAAATCTTTAAGTCAAGTGCTTGTAATGTTAGTGATGATGCTAGATAATCTATAGAACCCCTTTGTGTGATGATTACAAGTAGTTAAATATTGTTTGGTGATTGTGTACCTCGTATTTATTCATAGACGCTAGTACCGACCAAGGATACGAGGAGGGAGGAGGATACTACGAAGAAGAAGCCGAGGAGAACTTCAACCACTGCTCTGCACAAGGCAAGCCTAATACTACTAGTGAATGTGCAAGCTAACACTTGCAATTATGAAAGATATATGACCTATGCAATGCACTAAGCATGCTTGGTTAAATATATTTGATGATACCCCCTCCTAGTTTTATTTGCAAGCTTTCTACTTTATTTCTTTATCAAAGCTTTGACTTAGAGTTTACTGAAGTAACTTGTAGATTCTAGACAGATAACTGAAGGTTGCATAAAGAGCATAAAATTTGGCCTAAGCTAGGTAATCTGGATATCATCCTAAGACATGAGGTGGTACTTAGTTGAAACTCCACTAGTTTACCACCCCTCATTAGTACTCACCCCCACTTGTAGATGCTAGTGCTAAGCATAAAACTTGATCAACTTTAGATGGGATTACTTGGTGAAAATGGTTTTGAAAACCTTAGAATGATGGATCATTCTACTGAGATGTTTTGACATGTGTTTCCAAACACTAGATGATTTTGGTGATGAAAATGTTGAGGCATGAGCCTTATCCCTTTATAAAACTAATGGTTGTCTGGATGCAATACTATTCCAATTTTATCGTACAACCACAATACCCGAGAATTGGGTAGGGCTTGACTGGAAACTTATATACCATAGTATTGGTTCCCTCACGGCCAAGGTCTGAGCTGAGGCTACCTTGTGAAGATTGTCCACCTGTGCAGTACCCAAGATGACAGTTGGTCATGGTTGGGAGGCCAAACTCACAGGAGAGGTGCTTATACTAGGGCGTGTAATTGAAAGGTTAGGATTGATTATCCGCATACTGAGTATGGTGAATTCAGGATTTGTTCCTGATGGATGTATCGAATGTTGTGGTGAAAGTGTACAATCTCTGCAGAGTGTCAAACTATTCGAATAGCTGCATCCGCGGTTATGGACAGTTGGAGTGGCCATACTGTTCCCCCGTCAGATGTTTTCAAAATGACTTATGAAATGACTTGAGACTTTGACTTAACCACAACAGAGTTGTGGCTTGAGATACAAATTCCCACTTAGGTGTTATAAAATTGGATTAGCTTTCTCTTGCTTCTGAACTTAGTAGATGTAAATCTAGCTTTTGCAAAACAACCCTAGAGCTTAGTGTCCTAATACAAAAAAACCCTTCACTTGTTAGTATTAGTTTGCGAGTACTTAAAGAGTACTCATGGCTTTGTCCCTGGCTATTCCCGTGGCCAGACTATGAAGAGGAGTACCAGGATGATGGACCCCAGGAAGGTTACGACAACTAGGATCATCTCCCATCGTCATCATTGCCTGTGACCCCGAAGATGGAGCTTCACCTACGCTACCTTTATTATTACGTATTTCCCCGTTGCTTGAGTTGTATTAAGAACTGGATCATGCGATTCTTATTTGTGTAAGACCTTATGTATGGTTTGTAATGGATGATGTACTATGGTATCCAATTCTGTTATGTCTCGCAAAAATGGTAATCCTAGGATTGCAATGTATGGCATAACAGGCATCTGGGATTAAAAATCCGGGTGTTGACAAGTTGGTATCAGAGCCATCCTGACCATAGGAGACCCTAGTTAGACTGGACGTTTGAATCAAAAACTTAGTTTCAAAACCAAAGGAAGCGAATATTTACAAAAAACTTATTCCCATTCTTATCACTTTGATTCTTTCATGAAAATTCATGTTCCTCAAAAACTCTTGCAAAATACATAAAATTTGACAACTTGATCACTCTACTAACTTAATCATCCTATATTCTTAATAGATGGACGTGAAGTACAACAAGTTTTATCAGTTGGGGAATGGAGGAGACCTTATCTTTGAGAGGGATTTGGACCAGCTTTCGGAACTTCTGGAGTGTCCACACCCCGAGTTCTTCGGAGCTCATCTCAATGATCAAGGAGGAGAAGATCTGCAGTGGCTAATTGTTGCAAGTCTCCGAGGGAAGATTAAACCTCCCACTGCTGAGGCAATTCAGTTCACCTTAAGAGAGAACAACTGGCTCGATGGACTTGCCAGGGCCATGCAGGAAGCTCTTGCCCATCTGTGTGGGCAGAGTATCAACCAGATCAAGGGAACCCGCTTTGACTTTTGCCCAAGGCGTGATGCAAATGGACAGCCACTGGAAGCCCCATACCACCCCGAGCTAAAGACTCAATTGGACCACCTTAGCTTCATGATGTACGATCGTCAGCAGGAATTGGACAATTGTCGTGACTACTCCAAACACAAGTCCGCCATCATCAAGACGAAGGATCAAACCATCGCCATGCTAGCAAAGGATCGCAAGTGTCGTCGTCGTCAGCTCGACAAGAAGGAACGTATCATTGCCCGTCTTCGCCACTATATCTCGGCTTTGGAGGAGACCATCCACGAGAGAGACATGCAGTTGGAGGAAAGGGAGAATACCGGAGAGGATCTTCGTGGAGACCCTTACTCCAATCTCAGCGATGATGATGATTTTCTGGAGGATCGGGCTATGGACTTCTTCACCGATGAGGAGGATTTCGCCTTCATCAATGACGACGATGATGAGGAGGATGACGACTACACCGACTCCGAGGAGTAGTAGCACTTGATCACTAGTGTAGTGAGTAGTATTCGGTTCCACTGTATCGTAGTTTCCAGAATGGTTCTTAAAACCATCTGTTTTTCTTATTTTGTGGTGTGTGTTTGTATCGTGTGAATGAATGAAAAGCAGGTTGCTAGAAAATCTGATTCAAACTTTAAAAACTTTTCAAAGTCCCAGAACCTTAGAAATTTCCCTCTTTTCTCATGATCTATCTCAATCTTCAGATGCCATGCGGAGGAAGGGGTTCATCCCCGGACCCGATGTTGCAGATACTTCTGTTGGAGATATGCCCTAGAGGCAATAATAAATGTAGTTATTATTATATCTTTGTGTTTATGATAAATGTTTACATTCATGCTATAATAGTATTAACAAGGAAACATTGATACTTGTGTGATTTGTAAACTTAATTTGAAGTCCCTAGTATAGCCTCTATACTTCACTAGCTTGTTGGTTGATTAATGATTGTGGTTTCCCTATCATGAACATTGAGATGTTATCAACAACAAGATCATATCGTTAGGAGAATGATATGGTGGACATACTCCTATAGATAAGCGTAGCATAAAGATCAAGTCATTTCAATAGTTCAATTGCTATATGCTTTCTGATACATAGTAACCTAATTCCTTCGACCATGATATCATGCATATCACCTTTACCGGATGGATGCTTTGATGACATCAAACACCACACCGTAACTGGGTGGTTATAAAGGTGGCATTGAGTGTTTGGAAAGTATTGGTTGAGACACATGGATCAAGAGTGGGATTTGTCCATCCATATGACGGATAGATATACTCTGGGCCCTCTCGGTGGAATGTCATCCAATTAGCTTGCAAGCATGTGACTTGGTCACAAGGGATCACATATCACGGGAACGAGAAAAGAGTACTTATCGGTAACGAGGTTGAACTAGGTATGCAGAGATACCGACGATCATAACCTCGGATAAGTAACATATCGTGAGACAAAGGGAAATTGGTATCGTATGTAAGTGGTTCATTCGATCACAAAGTAATCGTAGAAATATGTGGGAGCCATATGAATTTCCAGATTCCTCTATTGGTTATTGTTCGGAGAAGTGTCTCGATCATGTCCGCATAATTCACGAACCGTAGGGAGACACACTTAAGGATTCGACGTTGTTTGAGTAGTTATGGTATTATGAGAAAGAGACCGAATGTTGTTCGGAGTCTCGGATGGGATCTGGGATATCACGAGGTGATCCGGAATGGTCCGGAGAATAAGATTCATATAAGGAAAGTCCCGTTTCGGAGTTGCGGAATGATTCCGGTGTTTTCATCGGGAATGTTCTAGAAGGTTCCGGAATGTCCGGCACTCCGGGGGGGAGGGTACATGAATGTGTTATATAAAAGTTGGTATGATTTCATCATGTACTAAGTGTCATCGCTGTCCGAAATAAAGGGTTAATTCAAATCCTAGTTTGAAAAGACAAACGGCTAGTTTGAAAAGTCAAACTGCCAGTTTTCGGAAAGAGGAGAAGGAGTATTGGTGGAGGCCGAATTGGGGGAGGGTTCCTCCCTTGGCCGGCGCACCACCAAGCCGACTTGGGGAGGGACTCCCCTCCCCTGGCCGCCGGCCCCTCCCATCTATATAAGGAGGGGCAGGGCTACCCTCCTAGCACACACAAGTTCCTATCTTCTACCTCCGGTTTAGAGCCGTTTGGGTTTAGAGCTTCTAATTGCTTTAGCCTTCGGTTTAGAGCCTTCTAATTGGTTTAGAGCTTTCTAATTGGTGTGTATAATTACTAGACCACCAATAGCCTCTCTCATACTCCACCATACTCGCACCGGCTTAAGGCGAAGCCCTGCGGGATTTCCCCTCTACTTCCGGTACCACGCCGTTGTGCTGCCGGAATCACGAGGAGAGTGCTACAACCTCCGCTGTCTGCTGGAACAAGGGAGAGGAAGGTCTTCGTCGAGTACCGAACGTGCTGGAACAAGGGAGAGGAAGGTCTTCGCCGGTGGACGACAACCATGGAGTAGCGTCATTGACCTTGATGCAATGCCGGTGATGATGGAGATCATGTTCGTGCTTGAAGATGGAGATCGGAAGCACAAAGAAGAAAGGCCATATCATATCACATATATATTGAATTGCATGTGATGTTAATCCTTTATGCATCTTGTATTGCTTAGTAGACGACGGTAGCATTATAAGATGATCCCTCATGCACATGAATTTCAAGTCATAAAGTGTTCACCCTTAGTCAGCACCGTTGCTAAAGCTTGTTGTTTCGAAGCACCACGTGATGATCGGGTGTGTTAGATTCCGCAAGTGTATACAACGTGAGCAAGCCAGATTTGCTCATGCGGAAACTAAGGTTTGATCTTGACAAGCCTAGCATGTACAGACATGGTCTCGGAACACGGATCACCGAAAGGTAAAGCATGAATCATATAGTAGATATGATGAACATGACGATTGTTCGCCATTGAAACTATATCAACTCTCGTGATGATCGGTGTTGATGTAGTGGATTTGGTTCGTGTGATCACTAAAACAATGTGAGGGATATTGTTTTGAGTGGGAGTTCACCTAGTTTAATTACATTAATTAATTTGAACTCAATTTGTCATAAACTTAGTCTAAACTATTGCAAATATGTTGTAGATCAATGGCAGCCCCTACCATCAATTTTAATGCGTTCCTAGAGAAAGAAAAGTTGAAAAACAACGGAAGCAACTTCGCGGATTGGTTCCGCAATTTGAGGATTGTCCTCACAGCTGGTAATTTGACCTATGTGCTGGATGCACCGCTGGGTGAACCACCTGCAGCTGATGCTCCCGATGAAGTAAAGAATGTTTACCTCGCTCGGAAGAATCAGTACTCCATAGTTCAGTGTGCTATCTTGTATGGTTTGGAATCGGAGCTTCAGAAAAGGTTTGAGGATTCAGACCCATATGATATTGTCAAGGATCTCAAATTGATTTTTGAGACTCATGCGGCAATTGAAAGCTATGAGGCTTTTGAAAAGTTCTTTAACTGCAAGATGGAAGAGGGCAGCTCCGTCAGTGAGCATGTGCTTAAGATGTCTGGGCACGCAAACAAACTTCAAAGCTTGGGTATAGTGATTCCTAATGCTTTGGGGATTTACCGTGTCCTCCAATCACTACCACCAAGTTACAAGAACTTTGTGATGAACTACATCATGCAGAACATGAACAAGACGTTGCCAGAACTCTTTGCCATGTTGAAATCTGCAGAAGTGGAGATCAAGAAAGAGCACCAAGTGTTGTTGGTCAATAAGACCACCAAATTCAAGAAAGGCAAGTCTAAGCAAAAGGGACACTTCAAGAAGGGTGGTAAGAAAGTTACCACGCCGGCGAAGAAGACCAAGGCTGGACCCAAGCCTGATACTGAGTGCTTTTACTGCAAGGGAGAAGGTCACTGGAAGCGGAATTGCCCAAAGTACTTGGCGGATTTGAAGAACGGCAACATCAAGAAGAAAGGTATATCTGATATACATGTTATTGATGTGTATATCACTAGTACTCGTAGTAGTGCCTGGGTATTTGATACTGGTTCGGTTGCTCATATTTGTAACTCGAAACAGGTGCTGCAGAATAAACGGAAGCTAGCGAAGAACGAGGTGACGATGCGCGTGGGAAACGGATCAAAGGTTGATGTGATCGCGGTCGGCACGCTACCCCTTCATCTACCATCGGGATTAGTTTTATACTTAAATAATTGTTATTTGGTGCCTGCGTTGAGCATGAACATTATATCGGGATCTTGTTTATTGCGAGACGGTTACTTGTTTAAATCCGAGAATAATGGTTGTTCGATTTATATGAGTAATATGTTTTATGCACATGCACCTTTGATAGATGGTCTATTCTTATTGAATCTCGATAGTGGAAATACACATATCAACAACATTAAGGCTAAATGTTTGAAATCAAGCGATAATTCGACCTATATGTGGCACTGTCGTCTTGGTCACATTGGAGTGAAACGTATGAAGAAACTCCATTCCGATGGACTTCTTGAATCACTTGATTTTGAATCACTTGAAAGATGCGAAGCATGTCTGATGGGAAAAATGACTAAGACTCCATTTTCTGGTATGATGGAGCGAGCTACGGACTTATTGGAAATCATACATACCGATGTGTGTGGGCCAATGAGTGTAGCATCGCGCGGTGGTTATCGTTATGTTCTTACCTTCACGGATGACTTGAGTAGATATGGGTATATCTATTTCATGAAACATAAGTCCGAAACTTTCGAGAAGTTTAAGGAATTTCAAAGTGAGGTAGAGAATCAACGTAACAAGAAGATTAAATTTCTATGTTCTGATCGTGGAGGTGAATATCTAAGTTACGAGTTTGGCGAGCATTTGAAGAAATGCGGAATACTTTCACAATTGACACCGCCGGGAACACCACAGCGTAATGGTGTGTCCGAACGTCGTAATCGAACTCTCTTAGATATGGTTCGTTCTATGATGTCACTTACAGATTTACCGCTATCATTTTTGGGTTATGCATTAGAAACAGCCGCATTCACTTTAAATAGGGCACCATCTAAATCCGTTGAAACGACACCGTATGAATTATGGTTTGGGAAGAAACCTAAATTGTCGTTCCTTAAAGTTTGGGGATGCGAAGCCTATGTAAAGAAGTTACAGCCGGACAAGCTTGAATCCAAAGCGGAAAAATGCGTCTTCATAGGATACCCGAAGGAAACTATTGGGTATACCTTCTATCATAGATCCGAAGGAAAAATCTTTGTTGCCAAGAATGGATCCTTTCTAGAGAAGGAATTTCTCTCGAAAGAAGTGACTGGAAGGAAAGTAGAACTCGACGAGGTTGTCGAACCTTCTCTCGAAATTGCGAGTAGCACAGCACCGGAAGAAGTTCCCGTGGTGCCTGCACCAATAAGAGAGGAAGCTAATGATGGTGATCATGAAACATCAGTTGAAGTTGCTACAGAGCCTCGGAGGTCAACGAGAACTCGTACCACTCCAGATTGGTATGATTCCGTTATGAATGTCATGTTGGTGGACAACACCGATGACCCCGAGACATATGAGGAAGCGATGATGAGCCCAGATTCCAATAAATGGCAAGAAGCCATGAAATCCGAGATTGGATCCATGTACGAAAACCAAGTATGGACTTTGGTGGACTTACCGGATGGCCGGAAGGCTGTCGAGAACAAATGGATTTTCAAGAAGAAAACAGATGCTAATGGTAATGTTACTGTCTATAAAGCTCGACTTGTCGCAAAAGGGTTTCCACAAATTCAAGGAGTTGACTACGATGAGACTTTCTCACCGGTAGCGAAGCTAAAGTCTGTGAGGATTATGTTAGTGATCGCTGCATATTATGATTATGAGATATGGCAGATGGATGTCAAAACAGCATTCCTCAATGGAGACATTGATGAAGAGTTGTATATGATGCAACCCAAAGGTTTTGTCGATCCTAAAGATGCTAACAAGGTATGCAAACTTCAACGGTCTATCTATGGATTGAAGCAAGCATCCCGAAGTTGGAATCAACGTTTTGATAAGGTAATCAAAAGTTTTGGTTTTATACAAACTTATGGAGAAGCTTGTATTTACAAGAAAGTGAGTGGGAGCTCTGTAGCATTCTTAATACTATATGTGGATGACATATTGTTGATTGGGAATGATGTAGACCTTCTTAATAGTGTCAAGGAATATTTGAATAATAGTTTTTCAATGAAGGATCTTGGCGAAGCAGCTTACATATTAGGCATAAAGATTTATAGAGATAGATCGAAACGCCAAATATCATTGTCATAGAGTACATATTTGGACAAAGTTCTAAAGAGGTTTGGAATGGAAGAAAGCAAGAAAGGGTTCTTACCCATGTTGCCCAATACGACCTTGAGTAAAACTCAATGTCCGACATCGGCAGAAGATAGAGAAAGGATGAGTAAGACTCCCTATGCCTCAGCCATAGGATCTCTAATGTATGCCATGCTATGTACTAGACCCGACATTGCATATGCTGTTAGTTTAACTAGCAGATATCAAAGTGATCCAGGAGTGGATCATTGGACAGCGGTCAAAAACATCCTTAAGTACTTGAGAAGAACTAAGGATATGGTTCTTTCTTATGGAGGTGATGAACAGCTCGTTGTTAATGGTTACACCGATGCTAGTTGGAACACAGACCCGGATGATTCTAAATCACAATCCGGATACGTATTTATTTTGAATGGTGCAGCAGTTAGCTGGAGGAGTGCAAAGCAAAGCGTTGTGGCGAGATCTTCAACTGAATCGGAATACATGGCTGCTTCGGAGGCTTCACAAGAAGCGATATGGATGAAAGAGTTCATTACAGAGCTGGGTGTGGTTCCTAGTGCGCTGGACCCAATGTCTATCTACTGTGATAACATGGGCGCCATAGCCAATGCGCAAGAACCAAGGTCACACAAGAAGCTGAAGCATATCAAGCTACATTTTCACGCTATTCGAGAACATATCCAGGATGGGGATATAAAGATTTGCAAAGTACACACAGATCTGAATGTGGCGGATCCGTTGACTAAACCTCTCCCGAGGGCAAAACATGACCAACACCAAACTGCCATGGGTGTTCGGTATATTACCATGTAATCTAGATTAGATGACTCTAGTGCAAGTGGGAGACTGTTGGAGATATGCCCTAGAGGCAATAATAAATGTAGTTATTATTATATCTTTGTGTTTATGATAAATGTTTACATTCATGCTATAATAGTATTAACAAGGAAACATTGATACTTGTGTGATTTGTAAACTTAATTTGAAGTCCCTAGTATAGCCTCTATACTTCACTAGCTTGTTGGTTGATTAATGATTGTGGTTTCCCTATCATGAACATTGAGATGTTATCAACAACAAGATCATATCGTTAGGAGAATGATATGGTGGACATACTCCTATAGATAAGCGTAGCATAAAGATCAAGTCATTTCAATAGTTCAATTGCTATATGCTTTCTGATACATAGTAACCTAATTCCTTCGACCATGAGATCATGCATATCACCTTTACCGGATGGATGCTTTGATGACATCAAACACCACACCTTAACTGGGTGGTTATAAAGGTGGCATTGAGTGTTTGGAAAGTATTGGTTGAGACACATGGATCAAGAGTGGGATTTGTCCATCCATATGACAGATAGATATACTCTGGGCCCTCTCGGTGGAATGTCATCCAATTAGCTTGAAAGCATGTGACTTGGTCACAAGGGATCACATATCACGGGAACGAGAAAAGAGTACTTATCGGTAACGAGGTTGAACTAGGTATGCAGAGATACCGACGATCATAACCTCGGATAAGTAACATATCGTGAGACAAAGGGAAATTGGTATAGTATGTAAGTGGTTCATTCGATCGCAAAGTAATCGTAGAAATATGTGGGAGCCATATGAATTTCCAGATTCCTCTATTGGTTATTGTTCGGAGAAGTGTCTCGATCATGTCCGCATAATTCACGAACCGTAGGGAGACACACTTAAGGATTCGACGTTGTTTGAGTAGTTATGGTATTATGAGAAAGAGACTGAATGTTGTTCGGAGTCTCGGATGGGATCCGGGATATCACGAGGTGATCCGGAATGGTCCGGAGAATAAGATTCATATAAGGAAAGTCCCGTTTCGGAGTTGCGGAATGATTCCGGTGTTTTCATCGGGAATGTTCTAGAAGGTTCCGGAATGTCCGGCACTCCGGGGGGGAGGGTACATGAATGTGTTATATCAAAGTTGGTATGATTGCATCATGTACTAAGTGTCATCGCTGTCCGAAATAAAGGGTTAATTCAAATCCTAGTTTGAAAAGTCAAACGGCTAGTTTGAAAAGTCAAACTGCCAGTTTTCGGAAAGAGGAGAAGGAGGATTGGTGGAGGCCGAATTGGGGGAGGGTTCCTCCCTTGGCCGGCGCACCACCAAGCCGACTTGGGGAGGGACTCCCCTACCCTGGCCGCCGGCCCCTCCCATCTATATAAGGAGGGGCAGGGCTCCCCTCCTAGCACACACAAGTTCCTATCTTCTACCTCCGGTTTAGAGCCGTTTGGGTTTAGAGCTTCTAATTGCTTTAGCCTTCGGTTTAGAGCCTTCTAATTGGTTTAGAGCTTTCTAATTGGTGTGTCTAATTACTAGACCACTAATAGCCTCTCTCATACTCCACCATACTCGCACCGGCTTAAGGCGAAGCCCTGCGGGATTTCCCCTCTACTTCCGGTACCACGCCGTTGTGCTGCCGGAATCACGAGGAGAGTGCTACAACCTCCGCTGCCTGCTGGAACAAGGGAGAGGAAGGTCTTCGTCGAGTACCGAACGTGTGACCGACTGCGGGAGCGCTGCCGGAACGCAGCGCCGGAAGGATCGTCTACACGATCTTGAGATCGGGAAGAGTACGACTACATCACCCACGAGAATCCGCTCTCGTTAAACGCTTTGGAATCTTCGAGGGTAAGTTATTCCATCGACTCGTTGCTACAATCTAGTAGATAGATCTTGGCTTGTTTGTTTCTACGCGATAGAAATTTTTTGTTTTCCATGCTACGAACCCCTACAACTTCAAATGTCGGTTTCTGACCGCGAAGCTGAAAGAGCCGAACGTCAAGCCAACCTAGCCACCCTTCAGCAGATAGCTCAGCTAGCCCACAACAACCAAGGCCAAGGAAATCAGGACAGCCATGGATCTAAGCTCAAGAATTTCTAGAATACCAACCCACCTGTTTTCACTAAGTCGGAAGAACCCCTAGATGCCGACGATTGGCTGCAAACCTTGGAAAATAACCTAGAAGTCACCGGAGTGGAAGCCAGCGAGAAAGTTCTGTTCGCCACCCACTATCTAGCCGGAGATGCCAGAGCATGGTGGAACAGTGTTCGTGCAATGACCGGAGGACAGATGATGACCTGGGAGGAATTCAAGGTCAAGTTCAGCAGAACCCATGTGCCACTGGGTTTGATCAAGAGAATGAGAGATGAGTTCAGAGAACTGAAGCAAGGAAGGATGACCGTAGTGGAATACCGTGACAAATTCTTGTCATTAGCTAGGTATGCCCCGGATGAGATCGACACCGAAGCCAAGAAGAAAGAAGGATTCCTGAATGGTCTGCACGATGAGATGCAGACTGTGTTAGTCAATATCCCCTTTGCGGATATTGAAGCCCTTGTCGACTCTGCCATCCAGATGGAAGGAAAGATCAACCAAGCCAATGAGAACTGCAAGCGTCGCATGATGCATCAGCCAGGAACCCATCAGACCCCAAAGTATCACCCTAACCCATCCCCAGGATTTGCCCCGAGAACCAACAGACCCCCGATGAACCGTCCTACATATCCCAACCGTGGAAACCCTAGGCCCGGAGGAAATCACAACAACCCCGGCAACTCTAGCAATTTCAACCGTGCCCCACCCAAGTTCAACAACAATGCTACTGCCAACACCAACACTGCCCCGAGGACTGGAAGCAATGCTATGCCTGTTGCAGCAAAGGACAAGTCGCAAGTGACTTGTTATGACTGTGGAAATAAGGGTCACTACTCCAACGAGTGCCCCAACAAGAAGAATGCCGCAGCCCCCAATTCCAATGCCCCAGCTCAGCAACAGCGTCGTGTTCAGTCCGGAAGGAGGTTTTCCCCATGGAATTCGCTCAACCGCAACGGCCGTCTTTTTCTCATGCATGCTGAAGAAGCTCAGGAAGCGCCAGACGTCATGCTGGGTATGTTTTTGTTAATTCAGTACTTGCTCGAGTGTTGTTTGATTCTGGTGCATCACACTCATTTGTCACCGAAGAATTTGCATGCACTAGTAAAATCCAACCAACTAAACTGAAGCATGTTATGATTGTTCAAATTCCCGGTTCAACCACCAAAGCTAGGCAAATTTGCAAAGTCGTCCCTATCCGAATCCATGGCATAGATTTTTATGCTAATCTAATAGTACTCGAAACTAAAGGTTTGGAAGTAGTACTAGGAATGGATTGGATGTCCAAACATAAAGGATTGATTGACTGTGCCAAGAAAGCCATAACCATGACCAGTACAGCCGGAATATCAGTCGAGCATATATTTGAAACCTTACCTCGTCAATTCAAGTGCAACAAGAGTATAGCCCAACCTACCATTGACCAAGTCCAGATAGTCTGTGAATACGCTGATGTATTTCCAGATGTTTTGCCCGGTATGCCCCTAGATCGGGATATCGAGTTTATCATCGAACTAATCCCTGGAACAGGACCCATAGCCCAGAGACCATATAGTATGAACCCGTCTGAACTAGAAGAACCGAAGAAGCAACTGGATGCCATGCTGGAAATTGGATTGATTCAACCAAGTGTGTCACCATGGAGATTACCTGTTTTGTTTGTGGACAAGAAAGATGGAGGTAACCATTTGTGTACGGATTACCGGAAGTTGAATGATGTCACCATCAAGAACAAGTACCCCTTGCCCAAGATAGAAGATTTATTTGATCAGTTGATCGGTGCCAAAGTGTTTTCTAAGATTGATCTTAGAACTGGTTATCATCAACTCAAAATTCGTGCAGAGGACATTCCAAAGACTGCATTTACCACTCGTTATGGATTATACGAGTATACTGTCATGTATTTTGGATTAACCAATGCCCCCACTTATTTCATGAATCTCATGAATAAGATTTTTATGGACTTCGTGGATAAGTTTGTCATTGTTTTCATCGATGACATTCTGATTTATTCCAAATCAGAAGAAGAACATGAGCTACACCTAAGGACCATTCTTGGAACCCTTAGAGAGCATCAGTTGTATGCCAAGTTTAGAAAATGTGAGTTCTGGTTACAGGAGGTAGGATTCCTCGGTCACATTGTATCAGCCGGAGGAATTGTCGTTGACCCTGCAAAGGTGAGAGATGTCGAAGATTGGCAAGCCCCAACCACTCAAACCCAAGTTCGTGCATTTCTCGGATTGGCGGGATATTACCTCAAGTTCGTAGAAGGATTCTTGAGTATCACCGGACCCATGACCCAATTGCTGAAGAAGGACAAGAAGTTTGAATGGACCGACAAATGTGAAGCGAGTTTTCAAGAACTCAAAAGGAGATTGATTTCAGCCCCAATCTTAATCATGCCGGATATCACGAAGCCCTTCGACATGTATTGCGATGCATCCAAGATCGGTCTCGGATGTGTGCTAATGCAAGAAGGCAAAGTTATATCTTATCTATCTTGACAACTGAAACAACATGAGCAAAATTACCCAACCCATGACCTCGAACTCGCAGCCGTAGTTCTAGCCCTGAAGACATGGAGGCATTACCTGATGGGAAACCGTTGTGAGATTTATTCGGATAACAAGAGCCTGAAGTATATATTCACTCACGAAGAGCTAAATATGAGGTAGAGAAGATGGATTGAGCTAATCAAGGATTATGATCTGGACATTCACTATCACCCTCGTAAAGCCAATGTGGTAGTAGATTGCCGTGCCGCTTTAACTCCATGATTTTGAAGGAGCAACCAAGCTTGCACAAAGAGATGGAAGATTTTCGAATAGAATTAGTAAGTGAAGGATTTTTGGCTAGCATAGAACTTCAACCCACCTTGATCAGCCAGATCAAAGAGGCGCAGAAAGGAAATGCTAGTATCGACGGAATCAAACGTCGTATCGGTACAGGCAAAGTACCCGGATTCACCGAAGACGAAGAAGGAGTTCTGTGGTACAAAGGACGCCTTTGTGTACCAGCAGATTCTGAGTTGACAGAAGTTATTCTGAAGGAAGCTCATGATACTCTTTATTCTATCCACCCCGGAGGAACTAAGATGTATCAAGATTTGAATGAGCAATTTTGGTGGCATAAGATGAAGAGAGAAATCGGAAGCTATATCGCCAAGTGTGATATATGTCAGCGAGTCAAGGCAGGACATCAAAGACCCGCTGGATTGTTGCAACCATTGCATATTCCGAAATGGAAATGGTATTCCGTTGGAATGGACTTTATCACCGGATTGCCTACTTCTAGTAGGGGAAATGACTCTATCTGGTTCATAGTGGACAGATTGTCCAAAGTCGCCAATTTCTTACCCGTCAAGACCACATATCAGAGTTCGAAGCTAGCGGAGTTATACATCGCTACAATCGTTAGTTTGCATGGAGTCCCCAAGAACATCATATCTGATCGAGGAACTCAATTTACCTCGAGATTCTGGAAGAAAGTCCAAGAAGGTTTAGGAACCCGCCGAGATTTCAGCACCGCATATCACCCCCAGACCGATAGACAGACGGAGCGAGTAAATCAAATACTCGAAGACATGTTGAGAGCATGTGTGTTAGAGTATGGATCTAAGTGGGAAGACTGTCTGCCGTTTGCAGAATTTTCATACAACAACAGTTATCAAGCTAGTTTGCAAATGGCCCCATTTGAATTCATGTACGGAAGGATGTGCCGCACCCCTTTGAACTGGTCGGAAGTAGGAGAGAGTCAGATTGTCGGGCCTGACATCCTACAAGAAGCGGAAGAGAAGGTTCACAAGATTCGTGAGCACCTCAAGACAGCCCAATCTAGATAGAAGAGTTACGCCGACAAGAGACGTCGAGACCTCGCCTTCAACATAGGAGATTTTTTATATCTGAAAGTATCGCCATTGAAAGGAATGCAGCATTTCCAACTAAAAGCGAAGTTAGCTCCCAGATATATTGGACCCTTCAAGATTCTGAAGCATCGAGGAGAAGTGTCGTATCATTTGGAACTGCCCGAAGAGATGTCAGCCGTACACAATGTGTTCCATATCTCATTACTTCGCAAGTGCCTCGAAGTTCCAGAGAAGACCGAAGTGTTCAAAAATATCGATCACCGGACCATAGAGATCAATGATGACCTGACCTATCCCGAAGTACCCATCCGTATTTTGGAAGAAGCCTTTAGAACTACCCAAATCCGAAGCATCAAGTTTCTCAAGATACAGTGGAGCAACCACACGGAAGAGGAAGCTACCTGGGAGCGCGAAGATCACATCAGGACGGAGTTTCCAGATCTCTTCAAATCCTAGGTAATCTTTTTCGTCCTTTTTCAAATCTCGGGACGAGATTTTGTTTAAGGGGGGAAGGTTTGTAACATCCCAAAAATATTAAACTAGAATCATCAAACTCTAATCTTCAAATTTAGGGTTAACAAAAACTTTTCTAAATAAAAATATGAAAATGCATGTGTGTATGCATTCCATTTTTGGGTTCTTTTGATTTGCCTTCTTTATGTGTTTCTTTGCTTGTAAAGGGATTCTTAGGTGAAATAAACATCATCTAAACAATCCCCACACTTTTCCCAAAGACAAATAAATCAAAACAAATAAAATAAGGGAATGGTCACTTTGGCCAAATTAACTCCCATGCCTACTTTGGTTGTCTCTAACTTTCAAAACTTAACAGAATCTTGTTTGGATCTTTGCACCCCTTGATAGTACTCATAACAAGGTACCAAGGACCACTTTGTGATCATCCAAAAACATTTGAATGCATAGTTTAAAGGACATTTCAAAATTGAATCTTTATCATATGGGAAGATCCCACTTTTTCAAAAACCACTCAAACAAGCTCCACTTTCAAAACCCAAGCATCCACAGACTCACCAGCACCTACCTAGCACACCCACCAAAAATATTTTCAAAATTCAAAAATTGAGTTCTTGCGGCCATTTTATCAAACACTTGGAGGCAACAAATCAATCTGGCCAAACTTCACTGTTTTGAGCGGTAATTTGGCTAAGCAATGTTCACCATTGATCACCCTTGTCTCCCTCAGTGCCAACCAGTGCTCGGACAAACCCTAGCCCTACCCTTTTCCCCATGCCATGCCAACCCGAGCACCCCCGTGCCAGCTGACCATGGCTAGCTAGCCAGAGCAAGCACCAAGCCTAAACAACATGTCTAGGACACAGCCCACCGTCCACTGCCACCCCCTGTCCAGCGCTCGAACCCTGCCAGCCACTGGACCACACACCCAGGCCATGCCAAGCTTCTCTGAGTGCATGCCGAGAGCGCGCCAGAGCGCCACCCTTGACACACGCCCACAGACCGCTCGCCACCCTCGCCGCGTGCATACGCGATCACCATCGTCCCAGGAGGCCGCCAGACATCCCCGTTCGCCGCCCCATGCCTCACAGCCACCGCTCGCCGTCGAAGATGCCGCCTCTGCCGCGCAGAGCATCGCATGTTCCAGACTGTTTACCACCGCCCCTACAAGCGCATTAAAGCCATAGAGCATCGCCAGGAGACCACCGATCGATCGCCACCGCCGGCCATGCCTCTAGCAGCCTTTAGCCATGTCGCCACCGTCGCCTGCCCATCCCGTTCGGTCTCATCGTCGAGACTATAAATAGAGGCCTCCCCCGCTCAAACTCTTCACACCATCTCACTCCCCTCTCCTCACTAATCGTTCCACCCTGTTCTCGGAGCAAGCCGAGCAGCACATCACCGGAATTGCGCCGGAGTAGGCCGCCTCTAGAGAAGAAGGGTGTCGTCGATTTCGTCCACCCCAGGAGAAGCTGCCGATACCAGGAGGTTCGCCGTCGTCGACTTCGTCGTTCGCCCGCCTCGCCGACCCTCGCCTGAGCCCCGGTGAGCCTCCCACGACCCCCACTGCGCCGCTAGGGTTCAAGCTCGCCGGTGACTAGTTTATCGTCGATGACGACCCTCAGTCGTTGATCTTACTTCTAATCCAACGCACCACGTTGCCCCGTACCGCTTTGCAACCCCTGTCTCACTGACGCGTGGGGACAACAACTTAACCAGCCCGCATCAGTGCTGTGCGTAGAAGGCCGGCCCATTAACCCTTCCCGCGCAGCCCACTCGTTTGAATTTGGATTTTTCCATTTTCATTAAAACACAGTTCTGTACCTAGTTTCAAAAATCAACCTAGCTCGATTCAGTGAACCAAATTGAATGAAACCAATTTTGTTAGAAAGGTCTGGAAATGTTGAATCCAAGCCCGTTGGATTCAAATCATTTGGATCTGTAGATCACCCTTGGTAAAAATAACAAGGCAGAAGCTTTTCTGCATTCAAACATTTTTCAAATTTAAACCATAATAGATTTTGAGTTGATTCTAACTCTCAAAAATCAAATTTGACCATACCTTTCAAAATATATAAAAATATATGGGTTTACTTACAGAAATAATGTTCAAGTAATAAAAGAATGCCACATAGGCATTTCTAGTCACTTTTTTTATTTAAAATAAATAGGTTAAACCTTATTAAATTGTGACACCACTTTAAATCACATTCCCATGAACTGAAATATGTGGTGATGACATGTGTCAACATGATCCCATGATTGGTTTAGAGAATATTAAATCTTAAGTAGTTTCTCAGTGAGTAGAAATTACTTTTCTAAAACAAAAATCTTTAAGTCAAGTGCTTGTAATGTTAGTGATGATGCTAGATCATCTATATAACCCCTTTGTGTGATGATTGCAAGTAGTTAAGTATTGTTTGGTGATTGTTTACCTCGTATTTATTCATAGACGCTAGTACCGACCAAGGATACGAGGAGGAAGGAGGATACTACGAAGAAGAAGCCGAGGAAAAGTTCAACCACTGCTCTACACAAGGCAAGCCTAATACTACAAGTTGAATGTGCAAGCTAACACTTGCAATTATGAAAGATAGATTACCTATGCAATGCACTAAGCATGCTTGGTTAAATATATTTGATGATACCCCCTCCTAGTTTTATTTGCAAGCTTTCTACTTTATTTCTTTATCAAAGCTTTGACTTAGAGTTTACTGAAGTAACTTGTAGATTCTAGACAGATAACTGAAGGTTGCATAAAGAGCATAAAATTTGGCCTAAGCTAGGTAATCTGGATATCATCCTAAGACATGAGGTGGTATTTAGTTGAAACTCCACTAGTTTACCACCCCTCATTAGTACTCACCCCCACTTGATCAACTTTAGATGGGATTACTTGGTGAAAATGGTTATGAAAACCTCTGTCACATCACAAGATTTTCCAAATCTTGTAATGTGAAAAATAAATGAATAAAATAAAAAAATTTGAATTTCAGGGTGAGAAGAAACTTTTTGAATCCATTTGGAAACTTTCAAAACCTATTTGGATCAAATAAAATCCCAAAGGGATTTGAAAAGTTAAATAAACAAGAAACTTCAAAATATTTAAAATTACTGTTTTTGGATCTTTTAATAAAAGATTTTGTTTTTAAAAGAAAAGGAGGATTTATAAATAAATATTATTTTATAAAGCCAAATTAAACCTTGGCCAATATTTTAAAATAAAATGTTTTGTTTTGATTAAAATTAGTAAAGGCTTATTTAAATAAAATAATAAGGATTTAATATCCAATTTTATTTAAGTAAAGGCTTTTTCCATTTTAAATAAACACTAAAACTTATTTATTTATTTTAAATAAGTTTTCTAAGTATTTTATTTTCTCAAATAAAACCTACTGAAGTGTTTTGGTTTTATTTAGATTTCAAATAAAGATTTTAAATAAAACAAATCCTATTTGATTAAATAACTAAGGTCCATTCTATTTAATTAATAATGGAACCTAAAATAAAAATGTTATTTTGTTTTAAACAAGATTTCCAAATATATTTTATTTTCAAATAAAACCTACTGATTTGGTTTTGAAAATATTTGGTTTTCAAGTGGAGTTTTTATTAAATAAATCAAACCCTATTTGATTAATAAACCTTGGTCCATTTTATTTAATTAATGAATGGAACCTAAAAAGGATTTAAAATATTATTTTGGTTTGGAATTTTGGTTTATGTTACTGAACAGAACCAATTTCAAAGTTTCAAAGTGTGGTGTTAATTTGAATTGATTTGAGTAATGTTTGGTTGTTTGAAATTTGAAAAACAGAATTAGAAATAGAAAAAGGAAAAGGGTTTAGGAAAAAAATAGAGATGGACTCGATCCAACCCAGCAGCCCACGAACCCAGAAACAGCCCAGCTCCCCTCCCCGAAGAAAAACGAATCGCACTCACATTCTAACTCAAACAGACGTCGACTGGTGGACCCTTCCCTCACTCCTTTTCCCACTGACCAGCAGACCCCACTTTTCCAGTTCATCTCCTTCCTCGCGACGACCACGCCGGCCGTTTCTGCCGTTGATGCCGCGCGTTAATTCGCAGTAATGCCGCAGTGATTCCGCTCAGCGACCTCGCCCTCTTAAGCGCCCACTCTCCCTCTCCATTTCCCATCAAGCTCCTCCCTCTCTCTGCCCCCAGGCTGCGATTATTTTGCCCTGCACCGTCACTGCTCGGACGAGCTTTCTCCTCCAATTCCGGCCAGCACTCGCCACCTCCTGCCTCCCCGACCAAGCTCACACCTTCACCACTCCCTGGCGCATCTGCCTGCACTCTTCGTTCGACCGCGGGCGCCCCAGAGTGTCACCTTCGACAAGCTCCGACCTCGCCGCCGTGTATGTCTTCAACTCCGGCAAGCACCCAGGTAGTTTCAGACTGCCCCGCGCTTTCTCAATCACGCTCCCACATTCGCCTCACTCTCCTGCATCTGACCACACCCTCGGTCTGCCTTCTCGTGAACCCAGCATCGTCTCCGACCGCGACCAGAGCACGCCGTCACCAGAACGAACTCCAGCGAGCGATTACTCCTACGACCGTGCGCCCCCTGCCTCATCGACCACACGTTGAGCTTCCCCAGCCTCCTGCGATCACGGTGAGCACCCTCCCCTCTCTTTTAGCTTCCTGTATCACCGGCACCGCCACCACCTGACCGTTGGCGCCGCTCACATTTGGTCAATGCGATAATAGCCATAGGATCTTTATCTGACGCTCACGATAGAATCACTTAACCGCGAAAGGGTACGCTCTCTGGACCACACGATCTAATTAGATCCAACGCACCGCAGAGCCGATCCGGCCGAACCGGTATCGACCAGTGAAATAGCGACGCGTGGCCAGATTGGTTTAAAAGAGAAATTTGAAATCAGATTAGATTGTGATTTTCAAACCTTTGTAACTTTTGATCCACACGTCCAAAAATTGCAAATTTGGTATCATTGGAATCAGTGGAACAAGCCCTAGCCCACCATGCCATTGGTTTAGTAAATAGTAACTGTTAGATGGTTTGTTTTTGCAGAAACATTTGAATGCTTGTTAAGGTTGTGAAAATTGTTTAAAAATGAATTTGGGGATAAAATCTTTTGCAATTGGTGTATTTTGAACCTACTGACCATAGGAAACACTTTGTGGATTCAAAATGTATTTGGTGAAACAAAATAATGATTCTTTGATTTAAAACCATTTCTAGTCAAATAGAAATATGGTTATTTATTAAAAATGGTTTTGGAAGAAAACCTTTGGGAAATGTTTTGTTTTAAACTCTCTAACCCCGAACACCAAGTTTTTTGATTTGAAAATGTATTTGGTAAACTCTATAGATTAATACCTTAGTAAAAATATTTCTACACCACATAAAATGATACTTTGTTTTGAAAATAGTTTTTGTAGTGAAACCTTTTGCAAATGACTTTGACACTTTACAAAATGACCAATAGGTGTTATAAAATGTTTATGACCCATTAGGAACCACTTTTTCAAACAAAACAAAGCTTGGCATGCTTGCATGTATTACTTTGACTTTGTCATCTTATGTGTTGTTTGCTTGATTGGTAGATTGAGTTTGTGCCTTGCTTGATTGAATTGTAGTGACTTGAAGAGTGTGATTGTTGCAAGGACAAGGAGTGAACCCATACTATACCAAAAAGGCAAGTGATGCTTCATACTTTTTGTCCCATTACTTTCACTATGCATTAGTGATTTTGCTAAGTAAAACTTGCATGGAATTTATGCTAAGTATAAACCTTGCTATAGGAAAACCTAGTAGATGAATCCTTAGTAGGATTTTTCCTAAGTTAAGACACCTACTACTATCCAGCTTAGCCTAGCTAATAGAAAACATGGGTGGAATATATATTCACACTATGGAAAAATTTCTAAGTCTGAGGACTTGTGTTTTGTTTAATAAAACAACTTAGTTAATGAATCACCTGGGTGGAATGGGACTTGCTTGGTGGTCTTTGGTTGAGTGGTTACACAAGGCCAGGGGACTGGTGAACCTTGTGTATCACACTTGTGGATTGCCACCCAGGAACAAAGAGATTTGAGATGTCAAATGTTGAGAAGCTTCAAGTGCAACCACTTGGCAATATGGGCTCTGCCATGATCATATAGGTTGCAAGAACTTAGCCATATGGACAGTGGGTGGTAGTTTTTGATAGGTTGGAGCGCGTCCATTTTGGTCTAAGGGAAGGCTTCTGAAAGATCTTGTCTTGGGAAACCAAGTCTTGTGGGGAAAGTGCACCACCTCTACAGAGTGTAAAATCTAAGTACTTACCCATGTCCCTGGTAAAGGACAATTTGAGCAACAAGACATGGAAGCAATCAAGAATCTCATCATTCAAATTTCTAAGTTAAAACTTGTGGTTTGAACAAGGGTTATTTGGAATCTTTGATCTTTGATTGAGAGAAGCCTTGGAAAATATTTTTTCAAAACAAAAACTTAGTATTTTCAAAATGATAAGGAAAATCTATTTTGAGCAATGCAAGCCTCAACTAGACAAATGCATATAGATGATAGACTCCACTATACTACCATAGTATCACTTGCCAATACAATTCAAATGTATTGACCCTCTGTGGCTGTAACTTGTATGTTGTAGGTTTGATTGATTTTAGTGAAGATTGATTGATTAGGATTACAAAGACACAACCAACATCTGCCTGTGGCACTTTGAAGATGAAGGACCCCATGACTATAGTTATTCCGCTGTAATGTAATGTAATAGCCAAATGAGCTATGTAAGATGTAATAAAATTATGTTATTCCTGGTTATAAAGTTATATTATGACCTTTGTTTCTTGATATTACATCTTAACTGTGGATGCTAGCTATTGATCCAGGGACTAGCATTGTAAACACAGGGGACACCACCTTATGTTAATAAAGGTTGGGATACTCCCTCTACAACCTCCAAACACCAGATGATTTTGGTGATGAAAATGTTGAGGCATGAGCCTTAGCCCTTTATAAAACTGATGGTTGTCTGGATGCGATACTATTCCAATTTTACCGTACAACCACAATACCCGAGAATTGGGTAGGGCTTGACTGGAAACTTATATACCTTAGTATTGGTTCCCTCACGGCCAAGGTCTGAACTGAGGCTACCTTGTGAAGATTGTCCACCTGTGCAGTACCCAAGATGACAGTTGGTCATGGTTGGGAGGCCAAACTCACAGGAGAGGTGCTTATACTAGGACGTGTAATTGAAAGGTTAGGATTGATTATCCGCATACTGAGTATGGTGAATTCAGGATTTGTTCCTGATGGATGTATCGAATGTTGTGGTGAAAGTGTACAATCTCTGCAGAGTGTCAAACTATTCGAATAGATGCATCCGTGGTTATGGACAGTTGGAGTGGCCATACTGTTCCCCTGTCAGATGTTTTCAAAATGACTTGTGAAATGACTTGAGACTTTGACTTGACCACAACAAAGTTGTGGCTTGAGATACAAATTCCCACTTAGATGTTATGAAATTGGATTATCTTTCTCTTGCTTCTGAACTTAGTAGATGTAAATCTGGCTTTTGCAAAACAACCCTAGAGCTTAGTGTCCTATTACAAAAAAAAACCTTCACTTGTTAGTATTAGTTTGCGAGTACTTAAAGAGTACTCATGGCTTTGTCCCTGGCTATTCCCGTGGCCAGATTATGAAGAGGAGTACCAGGATGATGGACCCTAGGAAGGTTACGACAACTAGGATCATCTCCCATCGTCAGCATTGCCTGTGACCCCGAAGATGGAGCTTCGCCTACACTACCTTTATTATTACGTATTTCCGCTGCTTGAGTTGTATTAAGAACTGGATCATGAGATCCTTATTTGTGTAAGACCTTATGTATGGTTTGTAATGGATGATGTACTGTGGTATCCAATCTGTTATGTCTTGCAAAAATGGTAATCCTGGGATTGCGATGTATGGCATAACAGACATCTGGGATTAAAAATCCAGGTGTTGACATTATTATTATATCTTTGTGTTTATGATAAATGTTTACATTCATGCTATAACAGTATTAACCAGGAAACATTAATACTTGTGTGATTTGTAAACTAAATTAGAGTCCCTAGTAAAGCCTCTTCATAATACTAGCTTGTTGGTTAATAGATGATTGTGGTTTCCCTATCATGAACATTGAGATGTTATTAACAACAAGATCATATCATTAGGATAATGGTATGATGGACATACTCCTATAGATAAGCATAGCACAAAGATCAAGCCATTTTAATAGTTCAATTGCTATAAACTTTCTGATACATAGTAACCTAATTCCTTCGACAATGAGATCATGCTTATCACCATCACCGGAAGGATGCTTTGATGACATCAAACACCACACCGTAACTGGGTGTCTATAAAGGTGGCATTGAGTGTTCGGAAAGTATGGGTTGAAACACATGGATCAAGAGTGGGATTTGTCCATCCATATGACGGATAGATATACTCTGGGCCCTCTCGGTGGAATGTCATCCAATTAGCTTGCAAACATGTGACTGGCTCACAAGGGATCACATACCACGGGAACGAGAAAAGAGTAATTATCGGTAACGAGGTTGAACTAGGTATGCAAAGATACCGATGATCAAAACCTTGGATAAGTAAACTATCGTGAGACAAAGGGAAATTGGTATCGTATGTAAGTGGTTCATTCGATTGCAAAGTAATCGTAGAAATATGTGGGAGCCATATGAATTTCCAGATTCCTCTATTGGTTATTGATCGGAGAAGTGTCTCGATCATGTCTGCATAATTCACGAACCGTAGGGAGACACGCTTAAGGATTCGATGTTGTTGAGTAGTTATGGAATGATGAGTAAGAGACTGAATGTTGTTCGGAGTCTCGGATGGGATCCGGGATATCACGAGGAGATCCGGAATGGTCCGGAGAATAAGATTCATATAAGGAAAGTCATGTTTCGGAGTTGGGGAATGATTCCGGTGTTTTCACCAGGAATGTTCTAGAAAGGTCCGGAAGGTCCGGCCCTCCGAAGGGGAAGGGTACATGAATGTGTCATAACAATATGGAATGGTTTCATCATGTACTAGGTCACTTGGCTGGGCAAAATAAAGGGAGAAATCAAATCCTAGTTTGAAAGTCAAACGCCAATTTGAAAAAGTCAAACGGCAAGTTTGCTTGGTGGAAGGAGAATAGGAAACCTACTTGGGGAGGAGTTCCCCTCCCTCCACCCACCGGCCAAGGAGGCCGAGTTGGGGAAGGACTCACTCATCCCAACCGGCCACCCTCCACCTATATATGGAGGGGTAGGGCGCCCCTACCCCTCACACCCAAAACCCTAGCCCTAGCCGCCGGCCTCCTCCAAGTCGCCGCCGCCACCTAGGGTTCCTCCAACTCGCCGACTTGGGGATTTCCCAAACCCTAGCCGTTGTCCAAGCTTTCCCCTTGGTGCTTCTAAACCCTATATCGCCAAGGCATCTCTCTTTCTCCACCATACTCGCTCTGGTTTAAGGTGAAGCCCTGCGATATCTCCCCTCTACTTCCGGTACCACGTGTTGGAGATATGCCCTAGAGGCAATAATAAATGTAGTTATTATTATATCTTTGTGTTTATGATAAATGTTTACATTCATGCTATAATGGTATTAACAAGGAAACATTGATACTTGTGTGATTTGTAAACTTAATTTGAAGTCCCTAGTATAGCCTCTATACTTCACTAGCTTGTTGGTTGATTAATGATTGTGGTTTCCCTATCATGAACATTGAGATGTTATCAACAACAAGATCATATTGTTAGGAGAATGATATGGTGGACATACTCCTATAGATAAGCGTAGCATAAAGATCAAGTCATTTCAATAGTTCAATTGCTATATGCTTTCTGATACATAGTAACCTAATTCCTTCGACCATGAGATCATGCATATCACCTTTACCGGATGGATGCTTTGATGACATCAAACACCACACCGTAACTGGGTGGTTATAAAGGTGGCATTGAGTGTTCGGAAAGTATTGGTTATAAAGGTGGCATTGACATTCCACCGAGAGGTGCCATATGGATCAAGAGTGGGATTTGTCCATCCACATGACGGATAGATATACTCTGGGCCCTCTCGGTTGAATGTCATCCAATTAGCTTGCAAGCATGTGACTTGGTCACAAGGGATCACATATCACGGGAACGAGAAAAGAGTACTTATCAGTAACGAGGTTGAACTAGGTATGCAGAGATACCGACGATCATAACCTCGGATAAGTAACATATCGTGAGACAAAGGGAAATTGGTATCGTATGTAAGTGGTTCATTCGATCGCAAAGTAATCGTAGAAATATGTGGGAGCCATATGGATTTCCAGATTCCTCTATTGGTTATTGTTCGGAGAAGTGTCTCGATCATGTCCGCATAATTCACGAACCGTAGGGAGACACACTTAAGGATTCGACGTTGTTTGAGTAGTTATGGTATTATGAGAAAGAGACCGAATGTTGTTCGGAGTCTCGGATGGGATCCGGGATATCACGAGGTGATCCGGAATGGTCTGGAGAATAAGATTCATATAAGGAAAGTCCCGTTTCGGAGTTCGGGAATGATTCCGGTGTTTTCATCGGGAATGTTCTAGAAGGTTCCGGATTGTCCGGCACTCCGGGGGGGAGGGGTACATGAATGTGTCATTACATGTTGGAATGATTGCATCATGTACTAAGTGTTCTTGCTGTCCCAAATAAAGGATTACATTGAATCCTAAAACAGAAAAGTCAAATGTCCAGTTTGAAAGTCAAACGGCTAAAACAAGAAACTGTGGGAAACAAGAAAGAGGAGTTGGGAACCGACTTGAGGGAGGAGTCTCCTCCCCAAGCCGGCGCACCACCCAAGGCCGACTTGGGGAGGGACTCCCCTCCCCTGGCCGCGCCTCCCCACCCATAAAAGGAGGGGCAGGGCTCCCCTCCTTGACACACAACTTTCTACCTCTAAATCTCCGGTTTAGAGCCGTTTTGGTTTAGAGCTTCTAATTGCTTTAGCCAGCGGTTTAGAGCCTTCTAATTGGTGTGTCTAATTACTAGACCACTAATAGCCTCTCTCATAAGCTCCACCATACTCGCACCGGCTTAAGGCGAAGCCCTGCGGGATTTCCCCTCTACTTCCGGTACCATGCCGTTGTGCTGCCGGAATCGCGAGGAGAGTGCTACAACCTCCGCTGCCTGCTGGAACAAGGGAGAGGAAGGTCTTCGTCGAGTACCGAACGTGTGACCGACTGCGGGAGCGCTGCCGGAACGTGGCACCGGAAGGATCGTCTACACGATCTTGAGATCGGAAAGAGTACGACTACATCACCCACGAGAATCCGCTCTCGTTAAACGCTTTGGAATCTTCGAGGGTAAGTTATGCCATCGACTCGTTGCTACAATCTAGTAGATAGATCTTGGCTTGTTTGTTTGTATGCGATAGAAATTTTTTGTTTTCCATACTGCGAACCCCTACGGTGGTATCAGAGCCGTGTCTATATGTAGATCTGTTGCACGAGTAGAACACAATGGTCATTGTGGGCGTTGATGCTTTTATTGTCGATTGCTTCTTGTGTACTTTGCATCTTGCGGTATGTTGGGATGAAGCGGCCCGGGCTAACCTTACATGACATCGTTCATGAGACTTGCTCCACGCTTAACATGCAAATTGTATTGCATAAGTGGCTTTGCGGGTGCCTGTTTCTCCTAGCATAGTTAAGATCCAATTTACAACGGGTGATTAACAATACTAGTATCAATGTTGTGGTTCTTGTTCGTAAGTTAGAACGACACTTATCGAAAGCCCCAAACCACGTAAAATATGCAAAGAAAGTAGAGGCGTCTAACTTTGTTTTTGCAGGGGTGTGCAGTGATGTGATATGGCCATGATTGTGATTATATTTGATGTATGCAATGTTCCTTATTGTAAGTCGGCAACCGGCAGGAGCCATATGGTTGTCTTTAATTTATGTTAAGACCCGTGTGTCTATTCAAAGTAGTTGTAATAGTTGAAGCCGGTGGACGACAACCATGGAGTAGCGTCATTGACCTTGATGCAATGCCGGTGATGATGGAGATCATGTTCGTGCTTGAAGATGGAGATCGGAAGCACAAAGAAGAAAGGCCATATCATATCACATATATATTGAATTGCATGTGATGTTAATCCTTTATGCATCTTGTATTGCTTAGTAGACGACGGTAGCATTATAAGATGATCCCTCATGCACATGAATTTCAAGTCATAAAGTGTTCACCCTTAGTCAGCACCGTTGCTAAAGCTTGTTGTTTCGAAGCACCACGTGATGATCGGGTGTGTTAGATTCCGCAAGTGTATACAACGTGAGCAAGCCAGATTTGCTCATGCGGAAACTAAGGCTTGATCTTGACGAGCCTAGCATGTACAGACATGGTCTCGGAACACGGATCACCGAAAGGTAAAGCATGAATCATATAGTAGATATGATGAACATGACGATTGTTCGCCATTGAAACTATATCAACTCTCGTGATGATCGGTGTTGATGTAGTGGATTTGGTTCGTGTGATCACTAAAACAATGTGAGGGATATTGTTTTGAGTGGGAGTTCACCTAGTTTAATTACATTAATTAATTTGAACTCAATTTGTCATAAACTTAGTCTAAACTATTGCAAATATGTTGTAGATCAATGGCAGCCCCTACCATCAATTTTAATGCGTTCCTAGAGAAAGAAAAGTTGAAAAACAATGGAAGCAACTTCGCGGATTGGTTCCGCAATTTGAGGATTGTCCTCACAGCTGGTAATTTGACCTATGTGCTGGATGCACCGCTGGGTGACCCACCTGCAGCTGATGCTCCCGATGAAGTAAAGAATGTTTACCTCGCTCGGAAGAATCAGTACTCCATAGTTCAGTGTGCTATCTTGTATGGTTTGGAATCGGAGCTTCAGAAAAGGTTTGAGGATTCAGACCCATATGATATTGTCGAGGATCTCAAATTGATTTTTGAGACTCGTGCGGCAATTGAAAGCTATGAGGCTTCTGAAAAGTTCTTTAACTGCAAGATGGAAGAGGGCAGCTCCGTTAGTGAGCATGTGCTTAAGATGTCTGGGCACGCAAACAAACTTCAAAGCTTGGGTATAGTGATTC
Source organism: Avena atlantica (assembly GCA_910589765.1). Classification (NCBI taxonomy): domain Eukaryota; kingdom Viridiplantae; phylum Streptophyta; class Magnoliopsida; order Poales; family Poaceae; genus Avena; species Avena atlantica. Next base: position 328,468,226 of record OU342734.1, read on the forward strand.
CTAATGCTTTGGGGATTTACCGTGTCCTCCAATAACTACCACCAAGTTACAAGAACTTTGTGATGAACTACAACATGCAGAACATGAACAAGACGTTGCCAGAACTCTTTGCCATGTTGAAATCTGCAGAAGTGGAGATCAAGAAAGAGCACCAAGTGTTGTTGGTCAATAAGACCACCAAATTCAAGAAAGTCAAGTCTAAGCAAAAGGGACACTTCAAGAAGGGTGGTAAGAAAGCTACCACGCCGACGAAGAAGACCAGGGCTGGACCTAAGCCTGATACTGAGTGCTTTTACTGCAAGGGAGAAGGTCACTGGAAGCGGAATTGCCCAAAGTACTTGGCGGATTTGAAGAACGGCAACATCAAGAAGAAAGGTATATCTGATATACATGTTATTGATGTGTATCTCACTAGTACTCGTAGTAGTGCCTGGGTATTTGATACTGGTTCGGTTGCTCATATTTGTAACTCGAAACAGGTGCTGCAGAATAAACGGAAGCTAGCGAAGAACGAGGTGACGATGCGCGTGGGAAACGGATCAAAGGTTGATGTGATCGCGGTCGGCACGCTACCCCTTCATCTACCATCGGGATTAGTTTTATACTTAAATAATTGTTATTTGGTGCCTGCGTTGAGCATGAACATTATATCGGGATCTTGTTTATTGCGAGACGGTTACTTGTTTAAATCTGAGAATAATGGTTGTTATATTTATATGAGTAATATGTTTTATGCACATGCACTTTTGATAGATGGTCTATTCTTATTGAATCTCGATAGTGGAAATACACATAACAACAACATTGAGGCTAAACGTTTGAAATCAAGCGATAATTCGACCTATATGTGGCACTGTCGTCTTGGTCACATCGGAGTGAAACGTATGAAGAAACTCCATTCCGATGGACTTCTTGAATCACTTGATTTTGAATCACTTGAAAGATGCGAAGCATGTCTGATGGGTAAAATGACTAAGACTCCATTTTCTGGTATGATGGAGCAAGCTACGGACTTGTTGGAAATCATACATACCGATGTGTGTGGTCCAATGAGTGTAGCATCGCGCGGTGGTTATCGTTATGTTCTTACCTTCACGGATGACTTAAGTAGATATGGGTATATCTATTTCATGAAACACAAGTCCGAAACTTTCGAGAAGTTTAAGGAGTTTCAAAGTGAGGTAGAGAATCAACGTAACAAGAAGATTAAATTTCTACGTTCTGATCGTGGAGGTGAATATCTAAGTTACGAGTTTGGCGAGCATTTGAAGAAATGCGGAATACTTTCACAATTGACACCGCCGGGAACACCACAGCGTAATGGTGTGTCTGAACGTCGTAATCGAACTCTCTTAGATATGGTTCGTTCTATGATGTCACTTACAGATTTACCGCTATCATTTTGGGGTTATGCATTAGAAACAGCCGCATTCACTTTAAATAGGGCACCATCTAAATCCGTTGAAACGACACCGTATGAATTATGGTTTGGGAAGAAACCTAAATTGTCGTTCGTTAAAGTTTGGGGATGCGAAGCCTATGTAAAGAAGTTACAGCCGGACAAGCTTGAACCCAAAGCGGAAAAATGCGTCTTTATAGGATACCCGAAGGAAACTATTGGGTATACCTTCTATCATAGATCCGAAGGCAAAATCTTCGTTGCCAAGAATGGATCCTTTCTAGAGAAGGAATTTCTCTCGAAAGAATTGACTGGAAGGAAAGTAGAACTCGACGAGGTTGTCGAACCTTCTCTCGAAATTGCGAGTAGCGCAGCACCGGAAGAAGTTCCTGTGGTGCCTGCACCAATAAGAGAGGAAGCTAATGATGGTGATCATGAAACTTTGGTTGAAGTTGCTACAGAGCCTCGGAGGTCAACGACAACTCATACCACTCCAGATTGGTATGATTCCGTTATGAATGTCATGGTGGTGGACAACACCGATGACCCCGAGACATATGAGGAAGCGATGATGAGCCCAGATTCCAATAAATGACAAGAAGCCATAAAATCCGAGATTGGATCCATGTACGAAAACCAAGTATGGACTTTGGTGGACTTACCGGATGGCCGAAAGGCTGTCGAGAACAAATGGATTTTCAAGAAGAAAACAGATGCTGATGGTAATGTTACTGTCTATAAAGCTCGACTTGTCGCAAAAGGGTTTCGACAAATTCAAGGAGTTGACTACGATGAGACTTTCTCACCAGTAGCGAAGCTAAAGTCTGTGAGGATTATGTTAGCAATCGCTGCATATTATGATTATGAGATATGGCAGATGGATGTCAAAACAGCATTCCTCAATGGAGACATTGATGAAGAGTTGTATATGATGCAACCCAAAGGTTTTGTCGATCCTAAAGATGCTAACAAGGTATGCAAACTTCAACGGTCCATCTATGGATTGAAGCAAGCATCCCGAAGTTGGAATCAATGTTTTGATAAGGTAATCAAAAGTTTTGGTTTTATACAAACTTATGGAGAAGCTTGTATTTACAAGAAAGTGAGTGGGAGCTCTGTAGCATTCTTAATACTATATGTGGATGACATATTGTTGATTGGGAATGATGTAGACCTTCTTAATAGTGTCAAGGAATATTTGAATAATAGTTTTTCAATGAAGGATCTTGGCGAAGCAGCTTACATATTAGGCATAAAGATTTATAGAGATAGATCGAAACGCCAAATATCATTGTCACAGAGTACATATTTGGACAAAGTTCTAAAGAGATTTGGAATGGAAGAAAGCAAGAAAGGGTTCTTGCCCATGTTGCCCAATACGACCTTGAGTAAAACTCAAATTCCGACATCGGCAGAAGATAGAGAAAGGATGAGTAAGACTCCCTATGCCTCAGCCATAGGATCTCTAATGTATGCCATGCTATGTACTAGACCCGACATTGCATATGCTGTTAGTTTAACTAGCAGATATCAAAGTGATCCAGGAGTGGATCATTGGACAGCGGTCAAAAACATCCTTAAGTACTTGAGAAGAACTAAGGATATGGTTCTTTCTTATGGAGGTGATGAACAGCTCGTTGTTAATGGTTACACCGATGCTAGTTGGAACACCGATCCGGATGATTCTAAATCGCAATCCGGATACGTATTTATTTTGAATGGTGCAACAGTTAGCTGGAGGAGTGCAAAGCAAAGCGTTGTGGCGCTTCAACTGAATCGGAATACATGGCTGCTTCGGAGGCTTCACAAGAAGCGATATGGATGAAAGAGTTCATTACAGAGCTGGGTGTGGTTCCTAGTGCGCTGGACCCAATGTCTATCTACTGTGATAACATGGGCGCCATAGCCAATGCGCAAGAACCAAGGTCACACAAGAAGCTGAAGCATATCAATTCACGCTATTCGAGAACATATCCAGGATGGGGATATAAAGATTTGCAAAGTACACACAGATCTGAATGTGGCGGATCCGTTGACTAAACCTCTCCCGAGGGCAAAACATGACCAACACCAAACTGCCATGGGTGTTCGGTATATTACCATGTAATCTAGATTAGATGACTCTAGTGCAAGTGGGAGACTGTTGGAGATATGCCCTAGAGGCAATAATAAATGTAGTTATTATTATATCTTTGTGTTTATGATAAATGTTTACATTCATGCTATAATGGTATTAACAAGGAAACATTGATACTTGTGTGATTTGTAAACTTAATTTGAAGTCCCTAGTATAGCCTCTATACTTCACTAGCTTGTTGGTTGATTAATGATTGTGGTTTCCCTATCATGAACATTGAGATGTTATCAACAACAAGATCATATCGTTAGGAGAATGATATGGTGGACATACTCCTATAGATAAGCGTAGCATAAAGATCAAGTCATTTCAATAGTTCAATTGTTATATGCTTTCTGATACATAGTAACCTAATTCCTTCGACCATGAGATCATGCATATCACCTTTACCGGATGGATGCTTTGATGACATCAAACACCACACCATAACTGGGTGGTTATAAAGGTGGCATTGAGTGTTCGGAAAGTATTGGTTGAGACACATGGATCAAGAGTGGGATTTGTCCATCCACATGACAGATAGATATACTCTGGGCCCTCTCGGTGGAATGTCATCCAATTAGCTTGCAAGCATGTGACTTGGTCACAAGGGATCACATATCACGGGAATGAGAAAAGAGTACTTATCAGTAACGAGGTTGAACTAGGTATGCAGAGATACCGACGATCATAACCTCGGATAAGTAACATATCGTGAGACAAAGGGAAATTGGTATCGTATGTAAGTGGTTCATTCGATCGCAAAGTAATCGTAGAAATATGTGGGAGCCATATGAATTTCCAGATTCCTCTATTGGTTATTGTTCGGAGAAGTGTCTCGATCATGTCCGCATAATTCACGAACCGTAGGGAGACACACTTAAGGATTCGAAGTTGTTTGAGTAGTTATGGTATTATGAGAAAGATACCGAATGTTGTTCGGAGTCTCGGATGGGATCCGGGATATCACGAGGTGATCCGGAATGGTCCGGAGAATAAGATTCATATAAGGAAATTCCCATTTCGGAGTTCGGGAATGATTCCGGTGTTTTCATCGGGAATGTTCTAGAAGGTTCCGGATTGTCCGGCACTCCGGGGGGGGGGGAGGGGTACATGAATGTGTCATTACATGTTGGAATTATTGCATCATGTACTAAGTGTTCTTGCTGTCCCAAATAAAGGATTAAATTGAATCCTAAAACAGAAAAGTCAAATGTCCAATTTGAAAGTCAAACGGCTAAAACAAGAAACTGTGGGAAACAAGAAAGAGGAGTTGGGAACCGACTTGAGGGAGGAGTCTCCTCCCCAAGCCGGCGCACCACCCAAGGCCGACTTGGGGAGGGACTCCCCTCCCCTGGCCGCGCCTCCCCACCCATAAAAGGAGGGGCAGGGCTCCCCTCCTTGACACACAACTTTCTACCTCTAAATCTCCGGTTTAGAGCCGTTTTGGTTTAGAGCTTCTAATTGCTTTAGCCAGCGGTTTAGAGCCTTCTAATTGGTTTAGAGCCTTCTAATTGGTGTGTCTAATTACTAGACCACTAATAGCCTCTCTCATAAGCTCCACCATACTCGCACCGGCTTAAGGCGAAGCCCTGCGGGATTTCCCCTCTACTTCCGGTACCATGCCGTTGTGCTGCCGGAATCGCGAGGAGAGTGCTACAACCTCCGCTGCCTGCTGGAACAAGGGAGAGGAAGGTCTTCGTCGAGTACCGAACGTGTGACCGACTGCGGGAGCGCTGCCGGAACGTGGCGCCGGAAGGATCGTCTACACGATCTTGAGATCGAAAAGAGTACGACTACATCACCCACGAGAATCCGCTCTCGTTAAACGCTTTGGAATCTTCGAGGGTAAGTTATACCATCGACTCGTTGCTACAATCTAGTAGATAGATCTTGGCTTGTTTGTTTGTATGCGATAGAAAATTTTTGTTTTCCATACTACGAACCCCTACACCACGCCGTCGTGCTGCCGGAATTGCGAGGAGAGTGCTACAACCTCCGCTGCCTGCTGTAACAAGGGAGAGGAAGGTCTTCATCGAGTACCGAACGTGTGACCGACTGCGGAAGCGCTGCCGGAACGCAGCGCCGGAAGGATCGTCTACGCGATCTTGAGATCGGCAAGAGTACGACTACATCACCCACGAGAATCTGCTCTCGTTAACCGCTTTGGAATCTTCGAGGGTGAGTTCCTCTATTAACTCATTGCTACAATCTAGTAGATAGATTTTGGCTTGTTTGTTTGCATGCGGTAGAAAATTTTGTTTTCCATGCTACGAACCCCTACATTTGGAAAGGAGTAAAAAGTTCTTGCTTAAATAGTGCAAGAGGAGCTTGCTTTGACTGTGACTTAGACTTTAGCATGTCATGCTAGGTGTTATTTTGACCTTATGCTTAGTGATTATTGTTGTAGCATGACTTGTTCTAAACAATTGGGATTGCTTAGTATGCCTTAAAAGAATCATGCGTTGTTTTAGCGTGCAAAAGCATAATATTGTGGTATTCTCCTTTGATGCTTGGTTTGGGTTGACTTGGCACATGCTCACACCATGTTATGACTATGAACAAGTCACCATAGACTCTATGATCTTTTAGTCCTTGACTTGTAGTACCACTCTATGCTTTTATAAGTAATGTTTTGTCGCTCTGCATGATTATGACCATTATTGCTCTCTTAGTTGGTTGCTCCCATTCTTTTGCTAGCCTCCACTTGTATGAGTAAGCTCTAATCATGCATCCAACTCCCAAGAAACCAAGTTATTCCAAAGTGTTCACTACAAATTCCTATGCATGGTGTGTTATACCATTCCAAGTATATTCTTGTTTTCAGCTATCTTCCAATTAAAAAGTATTTTGTTATGTGAAAACTTAGTGATGAAAGCTCCCACGAACTTGATGGCACACTTTATTTTTCTTGTCCCTAATAAACTTGAACCATTGTGTTATCTATGATGTATATGCTTGCACTTATATGTTGGAATTAGCAAAACCATGTTGTCATGGGGAACACTTTCAACATTGCACTTGTACTTTGTACACAATTGATATCATGCTCTTTTGTCTATGGATGTCGTCAGTGTGAAATGAAAGGGGATCTTGTAAGTCCATGGAGTTATGTATTTTTTGTTAGAGAAACGCTTGGGCTGCTAGCCTAAGCCATGCCTAATCATGGTGGAAACTTGCAACATCACCATAGTGATATCTATGAAGCATTCTTCTTATAAAAAAAGAGATTGAGAAAAGGAGACATATTGAGAAAAGAGGAAAGAGATAAAAAAGCACCATATCCCATGGTAAATAAGAAGAATGCTGAGATGCTCATTGTATGCTTGCCTTGTCATTTTGGTTATCGGAAAGCTCCTGTACCATGTGCAAGGGGTACCCCGTTGGCGGTTCTCCATGATACACATATACTTACTATGACAAGAACTTGCAAGTAACTAAACTTGAGTAGCATGAGGAGCGGCCCTCGTATTCAAGGGACATGAGATTGCCAACTTATACTTTGCCAAGCATATACTTCATAGTTTGTTCACTTTAACCTTAATCACTTCAAGATGCTTATGATAGGGGCAATGAGGGCTGAAAGCTAACAAGTACCATAATTTTTGGAAGCTCTTTTTGAAACTTGAAATCCCTGCTTCCCTTTATGAAGGTCCTTTCTTCCACCATTATATTGAGTCTCCACCTTCTACCTTTAGGCACCATTAAGAGAGCATAGTTGCCATTCTTAGTTCTATGTGCAGTGTCCCAAAACTTATTGATTGATGCATATTGATGATATTACTTCACCCTTATGAACTTTGAAGGTGTCATATGCATCTATTTGCTACTCTATGAGGGACAAGTTGAATGCCACTATGCTATGTTTTCTGTATGTGAAACAAACAAACGTTTTTCAATGCATGTTATTCATGATCTTTGTTTGTAGCCTTTCATGTTGCATCCATAGTTACTTTGTCTTACTGTTAGAACTCCATCTTTCATGCTCATATTTAGAGTTATTTGATCCTAGCTTTCAATGCTTGCAAATGGTTTGATCTTGATTTTGATGGTGCATGTCACCTCAAAAATTATTCTTTTATCACTTACCTACTCGAGGACGAGCAGGAGTTAAGCTTGGGGATGCTTGATACGTCGGAAACGTATCTATAATTTTTTATGTTCCATGCTTGTTTAGTATCTACTTTGCTTTGTCCACACTTTGAGGTGCTTTTCATATGTTTTCTGGTACTAACCTATTAACAAGTTGCCACAGTGCTAGTTGCCTATTTTCTACTGTTTTTGGTTCCAGAAAACCTAGTAAGGAAATATTCTCGGAATTGGAAGGGACAAAAGCCGAAGTCAATATTTCATCGAGGAGAACACAGAGTCCAGAGGAGAGACGGAGGGGAGCCATAGGGCGGCCGCACCCCCCAAGCACGGGCCCACCCTTGGCCGCGCCTGGGCAGGGTGTGGGCCTCCTAGCCGCCTCCCAGGCTCGCCTCTTCGCCTATAAGAAGCCCTCGATGCCTAAACCCTAAGTACCCGATCAATATTCCACGAAACCGTCTGTAGCCGCCTCCACCATCGTCCCTAGATCGAGGGGATCTAAAGCTCTTCCCGGCATCCTGCCGGAGGAGAGGTCATCCCGGAGGCCTTCTTCTTCATCATGCCAGCCTCCGGTATGAAGCGTGAGTAGTTCCACCTTGGGCTACGGTTCCATGTAGTAGCTAGATGGTTGTATCTCCTCCTTTGTGCTTTCATGTCCAGATCTTGTGAGCTCCGTTCATGATCAAGATCTCATCTATTTGTAATCATGCATGTTGTGTTTGAGGGGATCCGATGGATATTGAGATTACTATGTCAGATTGATTAATGGTTTTGTCTTATTGATTATATCATGTCTATGTTGTGTTGTGATCTTGCATTCTCTTCGCTGTTAGTAGTTATCTTGTCCAAGTAGTTGCTAGTGACTCCAAGAGGGGGTATTTATGCTTGATAGTGGGTCCATGCCTCTATTTAATCAAGGGAAGTGACAGAAATCTCTAAGGTTGTAGATGTGATGTTGTCACTAGGGAGAAAACAACGGTCTCTTGTTCATGGAACAAGTGAATTGTTTACCTTACACACTTTGCTTAAAGCAGTTGTCTGTTGCTTGCAACTTAATATTGGAGGGGGTTCGGATGATAACCTAAAGGTGGAATTCTAGTCATAGATGCAGTTGGATGGCGGTCTATGTATCTTGTTGTATTGCCCAATCGAATCTCATAGGATCTTTATGTCTAGTATTGCATTGCTATGCCTTGATCAGTCCTGTCAATTGCCCTGCTGTAATTTGTTTACCCAGCATGCCATGTTTGTTTATCTAAGGAGAACACCTCTAGTGAACTATGGACCCTGGTCCAACCTTTACCATTGATACATCTTCCACTATTACTGTTTACTTTCTGCAAACAATCATCACCTTCCACACCATACAGTTAATCCTTTGTTACAGCAACCAGTGAGATTGACAACCTCACTGTTAGTTGGGACAAAGTATTGAGTTTGTGTTGTGCAGGTCTCCAAATTGCCTGCAACACCTTTAAGACGTTTCCTTCCTCCTACTGGTTCGATAACCTCGGTTTCTTACTGAGAGAAGACTTGCTGTTGTGCTGCATCACACCTTGCTCTTGGGGTTTCCCGATGAAGCACTCCCACGTTGACACAGCACCATCACTAAGGTAATGTTCTCATATGACATATGTAATAGAGGTTGACTGGAAATATGTGCAAAAGTTTAAGCCAAAGCATTTCTATGATGTGACTATGTCATGTGAATGAGAATGACGGGACAAAGACATAGATATTGTGCATCAAGATGACCTTATTATTCATACAAGTATTGAAGCAGCTGGCGTAGATAACACGCTTGCGGATACATGTGACTGGACATAAGATAAATAAGTAGATTTTCACTACTGAATTTAGTATAGTCGACACAACGAGCAAGAAACTGAATCTAGCTAATGAATCTCATGATATAGATGATGAATACAGTAAGAAAGATCCACTAGTGTCCTGATATATGTATAATGATGATGCTAGGGCTGAAAATGATGAAGTTGATGATGATTAGATTGTTGTTTTCATATTGTGCAATGATATTAAGAATAGTGATTTGTTTTGATTTTATTTTTGAAAAATGAATAACTGGCACTTGAGGACGATTTACTGTTGGATTGTGTTCCTCTGTCTATTACTCTTTCAGTCTATAGATATAAGACGTTTTAGTTTTGCGAAACGACTGTATCTAGATGACTTCTATGTATAGATTTGAAGTCAACCTATACATTAAAAGATATTTAGATATATTCGTTTCACAAAATTAAAATAATTTATATTCTGCATACAATATATATAGAACACGAGGAGTCGTGATATTTCCATCGTATACCTACTAATCAAATGCGCTCTTAATTATTAAAAGAAAGCAATTTCTATTTTCAGACCGTTCGATGGATGCTAATTTTTAGCGGACGTTCCGACAACTAGTACATGCATGCGTTACAATTCAAAACGGTTGACATCAGCATTTAATGTAAAAAAATGAATATTTAAAAAGCTTTGTAGCTCAAACCGTGTATTCGATTGAAAATCCATTTTTACTGTTGAGCTAGTTGCGATGAGATATTCAAAATTAGATCTCATATTGATCTGTTTCGGAGAAAAAATTAGACCAAAAGTTTACCCACCTCTAACACGTGAGTTATCCATATCATATTATGTAAGTTATCTACCCTGTAACACATAAGTTATCCACCATATAAACATGTTGCGTATAGACGTTTTCGCATGTCTCACATGGATAAATTTTATTTTTTGCCTCATAAAATCTTGGTTGCCACACGTATTTTAGCCGCGATAGTGGCTATGGGTGATAAAACTGAGCCGCTGGACTACTGTTTATGTGTTACATTATCCACTATAACTTATGGTGATGGGTGGGGCATAAGACCTTATTTATTATATCATATGTAAAAAATCTTAGATTTAGTTCTTTTAAACAAATTATGCTTGGTGTTTGATGCGGTAGACTTTCGAGAAGTCGTTTGTACGGCGCGAGAACGACGACGGATGACGAAACCGAGCCGTTAGAATAACTTTCATATTTTATCTGTGGGCAAACTTTTGTAGAGATAGATAACTTACATGTTATTGAATAGATAACTTACATGTTAAAATCTGGATAACTCCCGTGTTATCAATGGATAACTTTTAGGTAAAGAAAGGTTTACCGATCTCTAATACGTGAGTAATCTATGTTATAAAATGTAAGTTGTCCATTATATATCATATACGTTATCCACTATATAAACATGTGGGTGGAGCGTTCTCGTATTTCTCATATGGGTAAGTTTTATATTTTTTCGTCTCATAAAAGCTCGGCTGTCTTATATATTTTAGTTTAGTTAATTAAATATAAGCTATGAGCTAATTAGGACAAAGTAGCCTAAATATTAGGATACAGAGACTTCGTCATCGTCGATGCGTATCTAACATTATTTAAGACTTTGTCACCCGTACGCCACGGTAGCGGTGACGGACGATGAAGCCGAATCGATAGAGTACTGGTTGTGCATTACGTTTGTTTATTACTTAGGATGATGGGTGGGTGGGGCATAAACCTTATTTATTATATTATATGCAAGAGAAGTTTAGATTTAGATCTTTTAAGAAAATTATGCGTAATGTTTGACGCGATAGCCTTTCAAGGCTGAGTAGCTCATACTCTGCGAGAGCCGGCGACGAACAATGCAACTCAGCCTTTAGAATAATTTTTATATTCTCGTGAGTATATTTTAGTAGTGATGGATAACTTATATGTTATTGAATGGATAACTTACGTGATACAATTTAGATAACTTATGTGTTAGGGGTGGGTAATATTTAGGTCCGAAACTTTTTTATCGAAACGTACCAATATGTGATCTAGTTTCGAAACTCTTGTCGCGACTAACTCAACGGTAAAAACGGATCCTAAATCCGTTAATGGTTTGAGCTACAAAATCTTTTGATTTTTTAAATTTCACATTTAATTTTATTGACATCAGCAGTTCTATTTGTATTTACATGCCAAAATTTGTAAATCCTAGAACGATTACCGGATAACAAAATTCTAATAGAAAAACAAATGCGCTCTTGTAGGCCTCGTTCGTTTAAACCCGGTGGAGTTGGTGTGAATTACGGCTTTGTTTCGGCTGCAATCCAATAAATACCTGTACTTCATTTAAGTCCTGGTGGAATCTGTACCAGCCTATCTCATTCAATTTCTCAGTCCAGACCTCACGTCTGGATTATTTCCACGCAAAAAACAGAGAAGCGTACTGCGTACAGTCGGTAGTGCAACATGCAGTTTCGTTTTTTGGATTAAGTGAAACTTTAGGATCAACTAAATCCATGCAAGACTCACTTCCAGGCATGGATTCGTTCCATGACAACCGAACAAGGCCTTAACAAGTGCCAATTTACTCATCATGTCATAAAGTCCTCAATATATTTGGCCTGTTTGGCCCTTGTAGCCCAGCCCAATTTCCCTGCTGCCTGAGCTCCGCAGCTAAACCTCGGTCGCTTGAAAATTCCAAGCCGCCGGCGCCGGCGGCCTCCCCACTAGAAACCTCCGCCCCGTCGTCCCAAACCCCGCCTCTCGCGGTCTCACCGAACAATTCCTCCTTGATGTCCTCGTCTCAGTCTCTCGTCCTCCTCCTCCCTTCCCCTCTCTCCCCGCCTCCGCTTCCTCGCATCGTCGCCCCTATCGCACTCTCCTGGCGCCCTACCACCGGTCGCCACCTCCCGCGCCTCGCCGCTAAGCTCTGCCTTCCGCCACTCGCGACCTCCTCGTCCGGCGGATTCGCCGATGGCAGTTGCGGCGGTGGGGGTGGGGTTGGCGGAGGAGGAGGGGGGTGGGGATGGCAAGGGGGAAGAGGAGACCCTCCTGACGACCCCGGTGACGGGTGGCGACGATGGCTCCAGTCCCTCCACCCCGAGTTTTTCCTCTTGTTCCTGCTCCTCCAGTCCGACGCCTTCGCTTCCATCCCATCCGCCCTCGCCGATGCCCTCGGACCGACCGGCGGCGACCGCGGGAGCGTCTGGGAGGTGAGGGGCAGCGGGCGTACGCTGCTCGTGCCCAACCCGAACGGGACCTCATACCTCGTCGCGGGAGACGATAAGCGGAAGCATGAAGATGGGATGGAAAAAGGGAGTGCTGGCCATGGTGAACTGAACGCTCTGCGGAGGCAACTTGAACGGTCATGGCGGCGGTGCACCGATTTTGCTCTTCAGTTGCTGCTGCCTGATGGATACCCGCATAGCGTGAGCAGTGATTACATGCAATACTCGCTGTGGCGCGGAGTGCAAGGTGTTGCCAGCCAGATCAGCGGCGTGCTCTCCACGCAGGTACCGTAATGCTTATGTTAATTATGTTCAGTTCTTAGTCTGTCAGGTACAATTTAGCATTTCAATCGAGTGATGTATTCTGCAGGCGTTACTGTATGCAGTTGGTTTGGGGAAAGGAGCGATACCGACTGCTGCCGCGGTGAATTGGGTGCTGAAAGATGGGCTTGGCTACTTGAGCAAGATACTCTTGTCGAAATTTGGGCGGCATTTCGATGTTAACCCAAAGGGATGGCGTCTGTTTGCAGATCTTCTGGAGAACACAGCTTATGGGCTGGAGATTTTGACTCCAGTCTTTCCTCACCTGTTTGTTCCCATTGGTGCAGCTGCTGGAGCTGGCCGATCAGCTGCTGCTCTGATACAGGTCAGGACTGTTTACTTCTGTTTGTGGTATGACTTATTGGATTATAATAAGCATTACAATGTTCCTAAGTCCCATCCTGTGCAGATCACTGGCGAAACCCCCTTATTTCTTCGTACCATTCAAATCTGGAACCAGTTTACAGAACTAAATTTATTGATTGGACAAATTTTACAATCTAGAACATTAACTTTTATGACATATTAAGGTCACACAAATATCTGTATAGGTCTTGTATGTGCACATAAATAAACAACTTATTTCACAGTCCTTAAACAAGCATTTCCTCTGACAATATATAAATAATATTACATATTTCCCAGTAAGTAAAAATAGTACTCCCTCCGATCCAAAATAAGTGTTGGAGACTTAGTACAAACTTTGTACTAAATCAGTACCAAAAATCACTGACACTTACTATGGATCGGAGGGAGTACTTATAATTTCTACAACGGCATGATGCTGTCTTGAGTTTGAATTGAGATCCAACTTGTGGAACAAGTCAGTATTCCTATATATAATGGACTAGCATGTAACCCTTTGATCAATCAATCAATAACAGAAGTTCCAATATGCCTCGCAGCCTCTCTTTCATGCCAGGAACAAGCCCTGTCGACAGATAATAGAGGGTGATCACCCTATCGCTTGTTATTGGACCTTTATCCTACCCAATTTATTCCATTGTGGACGAAGCTCCATAACAAATTCTATGTAAGGATTATTTTGTTCCAGGCACGATGTGATAACAGATATCCTTTGTAATGATCAAGGCTGTTTAAATAGTTAGTATATCGTATGCCACGTCCACTGCACAGATTCAGCCTGCATCCATTAGCTGTCATTTAGTCTGGCATTTTATATGCGAGCCTTTCTTTCTCGGCCGATGAAGAAATCTACTTTATTTGGTTACCTACTGCCTTTCTTTCTCGGCCGATGAAGAAATCTACTTTATTTGGTTACCTACTCGATTCATCGAACAATCTATGTCTTATGTGATCATCAGCCATTGAGAGGAAAAAATATGCTATGTCTGATCTGTACATACTTAGTTACTTATTAATGTTTCTAACAACTATTTACCATCTATAATAGTATCTAACTGCCGGTCAAATGATTATATGGTGGTGTATGTACTTGGACCGTTTATCTGTCCAGTCGAATTGAGTTTTTTACATAAACATTACCCATTGTTATGTGCTATTACTACTATCGTTCCTATTCATATCTTTCTCAAACTTGGCGTTCCAAATTTTGTTCCATTTATAATAGTTCCTAATTGCCCATAAAATTATTGTATGGTGGTGTGTATGCTTGGAGCATTTATCTACCCGGTCAAATTGAGTGAAATATATAAGCATTACCGATGTAATCTACTGCTCCCCACAAAAAAGAGTGTTCTATACTACCGTTCCAATTCATATATGTTCTCAAATTTCATATAACATACTATGTAGACACTGTGTGCATTATTTCTCAATAAGATGATGCATTAATTTAGTTCTAGAAGTTCTCCTTTGCTGAACTTCTACCATTTCCATGTGCAGGCTGCCACAAGAAGTTGTTTCTATGCTGGTTTTGCTGTCCAGAGAAACTTTGCTGAGGTGAAGTCCATCTATCCTTATTTCTGAACAGATTTTGCTGAACATTTGTTTCACATGTCTATGGAATAGTTTCTTTTACTCATGTATCAGTCTTTCGTACATGAGATTATTGTATGTAAGCTGATGCCTTGCAGTATCATGGGCATTGGCACTCGTATAGTTGCAGTAGCACGGGATACGTCTTATCTCTTGGTGTGTTATGCTCTAGATTATGTTGATTTTGGAAAGTATTTATCGGAATTTGAGCTAGATTAATGATCTCATCTCAAGCTGGTTTTTTAATTTGTCTAGATCAGATGTGAGATAAAGATATTGAGTCATACAGTGGACAAGTTAAGTCATACCTGTGGAAGCCTACACACTGTAACTTATAAGATGAACAAAGAATGAACAATTAGTTTTTCTCTCCCCAAAAATATTATCCCTCATCTAAGCCCCATTTCGCGTAATCTAGTGTCTAAGACTCCTTCAAGCCATGCAAGTCCCGGCATGTGATATTTAGTATTTACCATGTCTACTTACACCGGTGATGATTACATTAATATTTTTTGTTCCCTTTATTTATGCATCTAAAGCTATAGTAGAAGATGCTATTCTGAATCCTGCAAGACATGTTTCTACGAACCTATCTCAGATCTTGCTTACCTTTTATATCGTCATTTATGTTAGGGAACATATTGTATGCACACACATATTTCTGATTGTTTGGATGTTAGAGTTATCAGCCCCACTTTGCAGTGCCATCAATAGCTGTATAGTACTATTGTTCTTCTATAGGCTGCACTCCTGCCATTTTTAGTCTTGAAAGGAACTGTACGTTGACCTTTACCTGTTAAGTAAGATATAAGTTAGTCAATACTACATCTTTGTCTCATTTTGTATTTGCGCTTGAGTGACTGAAATGAATTGAGTTATGTCTCAGGTCATTGCAAAGGGTGAAGCTCAGGGAATGGTTAGCAAGTTTCTTGGCATAATGCTTGGCATAGCATTAGCGAACCAAATTGGCTCATCAGTACCATTGGCTCTTATTTCATTTGCGGGTGTTACTGTAGTTCACATGTACTGCAATCTTAAGTCTTATCAATCAATTCAGCTGAGGACGTTGAATCCTTACCGTGCAAGTAATTTTATTTTCTCCTTTGCTGCAAAACTACATTATGTCATGTTTATGTTTTCATAGTCCTGAATCCTCTCATGTCAACATCCATTCTGTGACTAATAGTTAAAATGCTTAGCTAGATAAATCAGTATCTTTGCGATGCATAAAAACGTCAGACTTCATTGAACTAGGCAAAAGTCCACTTGTATTCACTTCTTTTGGGGCTAAATATTGAATTCTATTTTACAATCATAGCTTGTATGCAAATTTGTCAATTTTAATGCATGGTATTGAAGTGATTATCATGGAAGACAAACCACAAATATGGATGGCACTGGCAGCATATAAAAAACTGGCCAGTATGACCCAGTGTATATTTTTAGTAGAACTATGTTTGCTGTAACACATCTTGGTTTTCATCAATGCACCTAACTACATTTTGTAAAGAAGTTATTTACTCCCTCCATGCCAAATATAGTGCATAGTAGTTCTGTTCTAAGTCGAACTGTAAAGTTTAATCCTTCCATCTTGTATATATTTCTTCTCTATAAATAAAATTTACTGTCGGGGCTTCCCCTACAGTTTTCAGCTCAAAAAAATATTAGCATTAGAAAATCAAACATGGATTGTTGTTGGTGTTTTCGATAGATAACATCCTTTTCTTTTACTCCCATATTTTGGGTTTACACTTTATGCCACGTTATGTTGTTTTCTACTTTTCTCTTCTTTTTTCATCTCTGACAAACGTGCCAGCATACATGTATATTTGTACATATTAGCTCAGTGCATGTTTGTGTTATGTTTTTGCCTACCCCAACTTGATTGGGACAAAAGGCTTGGTTTTTGTTGTTGTTATGTTTGTGCTATGTTTTTCTTTGGCATTAAACAGTGCTTAAGGATGTCTTTAAGTGTTTGATTAATAATTCTTTTCCATAGGTTTGGTATTTAGTGAATATTTATTAAGTGGACAAATTCCTTCCGTCAAAGAGGTTAATGACGAGGAACCACTTTTTCCAAATTCGTCTATGGGTTCTCAAATTAAAGTAAGTCCAGAATACCTTTTGCTGTCCTCTCTGCTTCAGTGTATCGCTAACCATTTCTGCCTTCTGTCCAATATAGTGCCTAGTTCTTAATGTATTACCTTTCAAGATATTATTTTAATCAACCAATACCAAAGTAACAGATCTATTCACAAAGAATATTTTATTTCATTTTAAAAAATAGTGAGGACTACAGTCTACGATCTACATGCGCTTGGCGATGTCTAAATATATAATCATGCCTTTTCTGTTAGAATTAGTATAAATGGACAATTCTTTTGATTGAGCACAGTAAAGTAATATTATTGCCCATGCCCACGATCGATTCAAAGAATGTTTTGCTGCTTGATTTTATATTATTAAATCTCATTATGTTTTGTTGTTTTTGATTTGTTCAGCAGCAAAGCGAGATTTTATCAGCAGAAGCAAAAGATGCTGCAGATACAATCTGTCGACGGTTACAGTTGGGTTCTAAGCTTAGCGAAATAATTGAGAACAAAGAAGATGCACATGCACTGTTTGATTTATACAAAGATGAGCAATACCTTGTTACGGATTACAAGGGGAAATTTTGCGTGAGTTCATCTTGGATCAGCTATTTCCTAAATTTTGTTCTGCTATAACTAATTAACATGTTACTTGTCCTTTATAGATTGTTCTTAAAGAAGGATCTTCCCCAGAAGACATGCTCAAATCTATATTCCATGTTAACTATCTGTACTGGTTGGAGAAATATATGGGTTTCAAACCATTCAATGTTGCGTCAGAGTGTCGACCAGGTGGAAGGCTTGAAGCATCACTGGATTATGCTCAGAGGGAGTTTATACATGTCAAACTTGATGGTTCAAACAGTGGCTGGGTTATGGATGGTCTGATTGCTAGACCCTCTCCTGTCAGAGTACGCCTTGGAGGTGCTCCTTGATTACGACTCCTCAATTTTTCCACATCTACGATTAGTAGAGTTGTACAGATAGGGATGCAGGCGGACGTCCGCTACTACGTCCCGGCCTGTCCGCTATTGCTTGAAATTCGTAGCTGGATCAATCAGTAGGTAACCAAATCGGCAAATCCTCTTCTAATCCTGCATGTACTGATTAAGCGGACTGTCCGCAATGTCCGCCGGAACGTCCGCCTGCATCCATATGTACAGAACGCCCATTCTTTGATCAGTTTAGGCACACAGCTAGGCTATGTGAATGCCGTTTAACTTTTTTGTCATACGGAGCAAGTTTACGAACCAGCAGTCTTAAATCTTTGAGTGACTGGAATAAGCTGCGAAGTTGATCCTCTGGTTGTTATAATAAGGCTGGAGCTGGTTAGTATATCTTTGGTCTTGTTTTTCGCAAGACCATTTTTTTTGTTAGTAGTTGACTTTTGAAGCTTGTTGTGTTCTTGATACAGAGCAGTAGTTTGCAACATGTTCCGAGAATGTGATCAAATATGTTCTCTGGGGATACCAGAATGCATGCCTCCAATTTTCTGGAACATATTACTAAAGTTAAATCATCCCAGCTTGCATATAGTTGACCACGTACACATCACAAATTTAACTAATTAACATGCCACATTTACACTTTTGCATATACTGCATAACGTAAGAAACTGAACCAGATTGTTGTCATGTATATCAGCAATCTGATACAAATAGCCAAACCGTCTGAAGCTTGCACAGCGACACTGTCTTTTTTTTCAAGGGTACGCCCATGACGTACCAAATTTCTATAGAAGATTGCAAACCATTTACAAGAAGCCAAAGCTTCCTCTGTGAACAGAGGATGTTGGCACACCTTACTCACAGCACACCTGCTCTCACCTCTCCTCGAGCCTACTCTCGCGTGCCAGCGACACTGTCACTGTGCACGATCGGTACCAGGTGTTTGTTTCAGACACATGACTGCTTGTAGTTTGCTAGGAGAACATCTGTGTATAGTTGGATCAAACATGTTCCGTGGGGATACCAGAAATGCCACCAATTATCTGGAACATATTATTCGAATCAAATCATCCCATCTTATCTTACGTATAGTTGACCACATATAACAACACAACAATAATGTACACACTCACACTTGTGCACAGATACTGAACCAGATTTCATCTCACATATATCTGCAATCAGATACAGAGATTCCTCCAACAAAACCGCTTCGAGGACTAAGCTCCATTTGCGCGGTGAAATAGTTGAACTTTGCAGCCCAGCTCTCTGGTCATGACGAGAAGCGCAGAAACCACAGCTGAGACAACACTAAGCCTGGCGGCTAGCGCCTTCAGTGTTGCGCCGGGCGCAAATATGGACGCCATGGCCAGCGCATAGCCGGCGGCCAGAAAGGACACAAGGATTTGGGTTATAGGTTTCTGCGTTGGAGACATGATCACGGTTTCGAGGCAGACAACAATTACGCAGAGAGAAAGCATGATCTGGTCTTTCATCCCAGATGCTGGCTGAGCATCAACTGACATTTTTCTTTCTTCTCTCTCTCTTTCTCCTCCACAACTTTCTGGATTCAACAAATAAAGGAGCCAAGGGATGGAATTGTTCACGGGAAGGTTCTTGGATGGATGGTGCATGAGAATCGAGGCGAAAACTCTACTCTCCGGATGCGGACATGGCATATATATGATGGTGGTGAAAATGACACGATGCAACAATTGTAAAGGGAAATATCAAGCTTGAAATATTAAGGGGTGCTATCCAGTAGAGACCCTTTTGAGGACCATTTTGCCTTGACCTGTAGTAATAAACAAGAAATAAGACTACACATAAGATGAGCGATTGGCTACAAATACAAGACTAGCACCAAACTGAACTTCAAAAGCGATCTGTACTCCATGCAAAAAAGGTCGCAAACAAGCGATATCCAGGGAAAAGGGGAGAATAAACTGACCGAAAACGCGGAGGAGCGATATGTTGCGGTGCTCGGAGGAAGTATTACTATTCTGTCTCATGGCCACAAAAATTCAACCAAGAACACAAGAATTACTGGAGAAATCCAGCTCTCCTAGTAACAGGCTCGATCTGCTTGGGTTTGGCTGCGACTGCGAGGCACAAGCTGCTGTGTCTGCTAGATACTCTGACAGGCTCGATTTGCTTGGGTTTCGCAATGAGACTCAAGCTGATGTATCTGTTAGCTACTCACACAGGCTTGATCTGCTTCGTTTTGGCAACGAGACTCAAAGCAGCTGTGTATGCTACTCTGACAGTCTTGACCCGCTTCGGTTTTGCAGCGAGGCTCAAGCTGCTGTATCTGCTAGCTAGGTTTGGCAACGAGTTTTCTTTGTGCCTTCTGACTTCTGTTGAGAGTCGAGAGGACATTCTTATAGGAAGCATGCACTGCACCAATGAGGCCTATCCTATCAGCATATCTTGTTGCTTAATATGTCGCCGGCTAAAATCTTTGCGGCCGAGCTTTTGTGACGACTTTGATGTAACTTGCTGCAAATCACGAGGAAGATGATGCAGTTGGCCTTATAAGAGTAAAAAATGTGGGCTTGTTGAATTGGTCATGGTCGATGGCCATCTAGGTGGCGTTTCTAATATAAAAAAGTGTCATCTCTAGGTGGCCTTATTTTTATGATTAAAAAGTGTCATCTAGGTGGCGTTTCTAATATAAAAAATTGTCATCTAGGTGACCTTGTTTTTATGATCAACAAAATACTATTAAAGTGTCATCTAGGTGGCGTTTCTAGTATAAAAAAGTACTCATTTGCCAGGAGACTAGAGTTAGCTAGTCGTGTTGTATTTTTGTTGAAAATCTTTATTTGTGTTTGCTGAATTTAATCATACTATAGATGACCTCATGACCATGCGTATGCCCCGTTCTCCATGTCTTCTTGCCGTGTCAAACCTTTCATATTATATTATTGCCACCGTCCACGTTTTTCATTGTATACTTTCAGCAAAAATTGAGGCATGGACTATGTCTTGTCTTGGGTACTATTGTATAGCTAGTGACACTGCAGCCAGAAGTTCGCGTAATGCAAACGTACGTGCACTGTGTTTAGTGACTCAGCTTGGATTATATCAGCACATAATACGTCGGAATGAAATGGATCTTTGGATTATCTAGATATGCCGATTCTTGGTGTTGAAGGCAACTGAATCATTTGTACACGTCATCGCCAATCTATACCTACTTATAAAAGCAGAAACGTTTCTTTGATTTGGTCTGTTTTTAAATAGTTTTACCCATGGAGTTAGAGATATTACTTTGTCTATCACCGCCAAGTCAAAATATCAATTCGTTTCTTGTACTCCTCGAGCGCCGCCTGGCCCGTCCTCCACTGATCCCAACTGTAGATTTGTGGAATTGTTACTTAATTATCTTAGGAGATTACAAAGTGTTTATATAGGCCAAGCCACGACCCAAACCCTAACTTGGGGTACAAGTACTCTAGTCTAACACCCCCCCCCCCCCCCCCCCCCCCCGGCAGTGTCAACATGGGGTTCAACAACATTGAGACTGAACCGAATATTAGAGAATGACGAGGTAGCAAGCCCCTTGGTAAAAATATCTGCAAACTGCACAGAAGTCGGGACATGAAGAACTCAAACTTGCCCCAATGCAACCTTCTCGCGAACAAAGTGAATATCAATTTCAACATGCTTGGTCCTGCGATGCTGAACTGAATTGCTGGACATATATATAGCTGAAATGCTATCACAATAAATAACAGTGGCCTGCTGAATGGGGCAATGCAATTCCGACAGGAGATAGCATAGCCAAATTGTTTCAGCAACTGTGCGTCCAACGGTCCGGTACTCTACTTTAGCCAACGACCGAGAGAGTATAACATGTCTTTTAGAGGACCATGAAATTAAATTATTACCAAGAAAAACACAAAAATCAGACGTGGATCGACGAGTATTCGGGCAACCAGCCCAGGCTGCATTGAAATAAGTTGTCAATGAAGTGGGAGATGAAGACCATGATCTAAAGTGCCTTTGAGGTAACGAATAATACGTTTGATGAAATGAGGAATGTGAGGGTCATGCATGTAAAGACAAGCTTGTTGGACAGCAAAGGAAAGTTCTGGATGTGTGAGAGTCGGATACTATAGAGCGCTTGTTAAGCTTCGATATAAACTAGAATCAAAAAAAGGTTCACCGTCAAAGGAAAGTTTGAAAGTGGTGTCAACATGGGTTCGGGAGGGCTGGCAATCAAGCATGCCTGCTCAAGATAAAATGTCTAATATATATTGGCGTTGAGAAAGAAAGAGACCATGGAAATCACGAGTAACAGAAATATTGAGAAAATGATGAAGAAGACCGAGATCAGTCATGGATAATTCTATATTGAGAAGAGAAATGATGTGCGGTGACCCATCATACCACTGCATGATGTAGTACACTATAGTCGTTGACATAATACCAATAAAACACCGTTCACTAGTATTACATCCCTCAGAGTAGTACAACAGAAATATAGCAGGTCCAAGACATGACTATAGGTTACAACTCAACTCTTTACACAAGATCCAGAGAACACTCTAGGTTAAAGAGAGAGAAAGAAACTTCTTACAAAGAATAATCAGGAATAAATAACTCATAGCTATCATACTTATAAAACTAGTAGCTGAACTACTAGGATTGCATTGCTGCTATTGCAATACTCTACAGAAGTAGGTTCTATGGTTAGAAATTCTATTCTTATCTAATCAGCAACGTCGTCTTCACTTGAGTTGATGTATATGTTGACTTCCTTGACTTTATTGAAGAGTTTTAGCTTTTAATGATGATTCCTGAAGCATAACTTGATGTAGACGTCGTCTGCACTGGCTTTAGAACCTAGCAAGGGTTAAGAAAATACTTTGAGTACGAGCGTACTCAGCAAGTTCACTAAAAAAGAAGTGTTTTATGCTATATCTACAGCCACATACCATAGATCGTAGGCAATACAGGTTTTCGTAAACATTTCTTCAAAGGGTTGCTTTTATTTTGAAAAGCTATGTCCGTCAGCCTTCACGGGTTTACCAGAACTTTCATGGAGTTCCTTTCCCGCCACGTTCGCAGCTCCTTCCTGGAACAGGGAGTAACAAGTAACAGTTCTTACACTCTGTAGAGGTGCGTCACTTTACCCATGAGAGATCTTAGCTTTGTTGCACATCCGAATTGCAGGTTCGTTCACACTTCCTTGGTGTGAGGCCCAGACTAAGATCCAAGCCAATCACTGCCTTCTCCGCGACCACGCATGTCTCCTTGATGTACGCCATTCCACCTATTGAATTACGACAATGGCAGTACAGACCGTTTAGATGCCGGAACTATCGTGGGACGTTGAGGGCTCCCACCCATATGCTGCATATCCTTTACGAATTACCATAAATAATATGCACGCTATGAGTGATAACAGCCACGACCCGCACATCCAGCTCCATGCGAGAGGGAAAAGATACAGCTGACTTCTTCGTCCCATTCCAAATCTCATGGTCAACGCGTAATATACGGCGCAAGAATCACTGGCGACATTGGTTGTTAAGTCCTAGATAATATGTTCCTTTACCACCAGAACTCTTATAGTAGGTTATTACCTCATGGTAAATAACCTATAATCATATTATTATGAAAAGTGTTTTCTGGCCTTTCTCAAATGCAGGTGATGACAACACTGGATTTGTAAAAATACTTTACAAAAAATAATCAAAGGACATGAGCAAGTGTGAACTTGTGATTGCAAGATTATGCACTCACGATCTTCAAGACAATATAAGATCCAATTGCGGAAATCTGCATTATTGGTCCGGTAAGGACTAATGTTTAAAGAAGCAAGATGCTTTTATGCATAAGTAATGTGATGCAAGTTGATAAACGCGAATCCCGAGGATAACGTTGATCTAGGGTTTGGATACTGGAAAGGGTTTCCTTGGAATGTATTGCCCTTTTAGATTAAGTTTCACACATGTGCTTCTTATTAAGGCTTGTGAGTGTGTGGAAACAACATGTATTTATACAACAACAAAATACACATTATGGAATGCTACTCAAGGTTGCTTACATCTTCATTGTTTATCTTCAAGTTTTACTTTACAAGTAATGTCACTTATCAAGAATATAAGTATTAACAATCTTATTATACAAGTAAAGTATAAAGTAAGGTGTTTACTATTAATTGTCATATGTTGATTGAAGTGGCAAAACGAATAACTTTTGAAGAAAAGATTCCTTTATAAAGGTTTAAACAATCTTTGTGGTTAATCAGATGTGGTTGTTGTTGTTGTTTGTGCTTGCTTGAATAGTTTGGAATTGAGATGTTTTTTACAATTTAATTATAACAGACCAAAGTTAACTATAAAGTATACAATAAAGTTTTTAGCATTATACTTAAAGCTTGTAACTATAAGTAACTTTAAGATTGTAGATAAACTTAGGGTGTATTACTTATGATACTTGTATCCTGTTCATTTTATATTGTTTCCTTAGAGTTACTTAAGAATGGCATTACTTCTATTGGAGTAGTGATTAATTTACATTATAATGGTATAAAGGGATTTATCTCCCCATAAGGGTGTGGTTAAGGTTTATGAATAAGTAAACAATATTATTTACTACTTTTGGATTCACTTATATGTTTTGATTTGTTTATAAACTTGTGGTTAAAGTAAAGGAACAGGTTTTATCTCTTTACAAATTATTCTTAGAGATTTTATAATGGATAAGAATTCTTTTATAACATAATTTATACTTATGGTTGAAAGATAATTTAATAAAATTGTATTTAAAGTGTGCTAAATCATTTTGGCTTCACACAACAATATTTAAGACTAATACTTTTTATTAGACTCAATTCATTAATTTAAGAAACATTAACAAATTTTATTTTTCATTTTATGAATTATTAACTAAAGAAATAGGTTGAAATTCAAGTTATGAAAGTGTTTAACTTTTTATTTAGCTCAAAAGTGTGATATCACATTTTTAACATGTAGGTATTGTTTTTGTGATCATTTTGGTATATTACATTTATTTTTGTGATTTATAAATAATAAGATATGATTTTAATAAGGTTTATTACTTTATAAATACTTAATAAATAATAAATATTTAATAAGAGGAATAATAATACATGATTATAGTTTTAAATTATAAATCTTATTTTTCTAAGATTTTTGGTATTTTATTTAAAATTTTAATATGTACAATTATTATAATATTAATTATCAAAGTATTAAAACTTTATAAAGTATTTATTATATAATATTTATTTAATCATTATCATAATATTTAATAATAGCTTTAAGTTGTAGATTTTATTTTTCCAAACATTTTCATATATTATAAGTATTTTTCTAATTAATAAAACAAAAGTTATTAATGAAACAAGATTTAATCATTTTCTTGTATTGGAATTAATATTGTTTTATTTAATTTCTAAACAGTAAATACTTTTCTTACTTAGACAGGGTATATTCCAAGTCACAGACATGTGGGGCTCAGGGCCACGTTGGCGTGCCACGCTAGCGTGGACCTGTCAACAGCTGACCCGGTCAAGGATGACATCACCCAGTCGTCGCGATGACGTCACCTCGCCGGAATCCCCCCAGTCGAGCACGGTCACGGCGAACTAGAGAGCGCGAGGCTGCATGGCTACGCGCATGGGATGCAGGAGTGAGCACTGAACGATAAATGGGCGGCGTCGCTGGTTATTGGCTATCGGAGAAGCTACGACGGCGAGTTCGTGTGGCGGCTACGGGCGGCGCACGTCGGGAGGACCATCCTAGAAGCAATCGAGGAAAGTAAGAGCACTAGGAGGCTCTGTGGCTTACCAGGAAGCTTGTGGAGGCCATGGCGAGGGAAGGCGAGCTCGGACAACGTCGCCATGGTCGACGGCGAGCGGCGGTCAGAGAAGGTGGATGCGCGCGATTACGGCCTCCTAGCTCGATTCCTTCCGCACATAGACAGTGTCCACCATGGCGGAGCTTGCTGCATCTTCAGTTGGTCTCGGGGAGGTCTCAGACGAAGACGGTGAACAACTCCGGCGGCTAGGGTTCAGTCAAAGAGGGGAAGAAATCGGTAGGACTGAGAGAGAGCACGCGTGGAATGACCAGGATGAGGATTAGGGCGTCGCCGTGTCGTTCTTATCCTCGCGAAGGCCTCGGTGGCAGCGTGACGTCGACGACAGCATCGGGTGGTCGGCGACCCTCCAACGAGCAACTTGCCAGGGGAGGAAGACGACGAATTAGAGTTCCAAAAGGTATGTGGGCTTGGGCCGTTGCTGGGCTGCAGTGAAGTGAGCGGCTCGTGGCTGCTGCTGCATGCGAGCGACAGTTAGTTCTATGAGAATGTGGGTCGTGGGCCAGATTTGATGTTTCCTTTATTTTTTTCTGGTTCTATTTCTTTTCCAATTTCTGTTTTGTTTTTAGTTTTGAATTTCAGCAATGACTTTGACTTATCTTTATGGAATTTTATTTGCTGAACATTTGCAGCAACAATGAAGGTATTAAGAATCAATTTGTGATCTTTTATTATATATTGTGATATTTTCTTTATTTCCTTTATATTTATACTTTTTCTATTATTATTTGTGAGGGCCCTTAATATGAATTTAATTTGACAAAAATTCATAAACTTATTATAGAATGTATTACTACTAACTAATGAGATTTTATTTTCATTAATATTTAATATTAAGGCAACTTTTATATTTATTGATACTTCATTATTATTTGATACATAAAGTTTTGAATACTTAATAGGTTTAATATTATTCTCATAATTTAAGAAATAGTAATGTATATATTTTTTTATTATTACCAACCAAAGAGTTAAAGTTTAAATTGAAAATGCCTTTCATAAGTTCTTAGAAGATTTAATATTCTCATATTTATTTTATTGATGTGAATAAAGGTTAATGGCTAAACCTATTGTCTTTATGTTGGTGAATTTAATAATATCACCATTCAAAGTAAAATAGTGGATTTTTTTCTAGGATAACTTATGAGAAAGAATTGATAAAGTTAATTCTTAAGCACATATGATAATGATGATTGAAAATGACAAAGATGTGCTCAGGTGATTTGATATAGTAAATATTTCTATGAAGCTTTGTGTAAATAAGATGATAGATCAATTAGATGAAATGGATAATATGTTTCATAAAGATCTAGGATCTAGTGTTTACCAAGAATTCCTATATTCCATATTTCATAATTCCGAACTTCTAAATAAGGAATTCCTTTCCTAGATATATTACTTCTCCATATCCATCATCATGTGTTATCATGATGAGATTTGCTTCACAAGAATATTCTTATCCACCTTTTATGCTTCTAAAGACATTTATATATCCAATGAGCTTGTCATTAAAGACTTTCATAATTATTTATATCTATACTTGGCTTATATTAACTACTCTATTGCTGATAATTCCCAATCCAACAAGTGGTTACTTCTAACTCCAATCATACTCTTCCTTAATCATCCTTCACTAATATCACTTCAATAGATGTATACATCAAATCCT
Organism: Avena atlantica; assembly: GCA_910589765.1. NCBI lineage: Eukaryota > Viridiplantae > Streptophyta > Magnoliopsida > Poales > Poaceae > Avena > Avena atlantica. The sequence goes on from OU342734.1 coordinate 328,495,710, forward strand.
ACTTCACCTCAAGTGCTTATATTTCCAAAGAGGAAAATACTACTTCTTTAATCCAATGTTGCTCTAACATCATTTTAATCAGACTATCTTGTCTCTACTTGACTCCAATATCTAACATTCCAACCTCACATTAATTTAATGTGACTTGTAATGACTAATCTAGGATAATATATCTATACTATGGTTCAATCATGTTTTATCCACCAATGTCACTTATACATGGTATAAGCATTCAATATTGGTGAATAAGGCATGATCATTATAATCCTTTGATCCTTTATGATTCAGGTTTCCAATTGGCTAAACAAGGCTTCATCAATACAACATTACAGTTGTATTATAATTATCTTCTGTTTAGCTCTATTGGATTAAGAGATATAATTCATTGACTATACCTACTTGATCCAATAGGACTACTCCTGGTAACTATCTTCAGACTTCATCCTTGTAATCTTCTTTGTTACCATATTGATTTGATTTCCTCCAATCACTCTCATCATATAGATGACATCTAAAACTAGCATCACTATTTACCTCTTCTTACTTCTTTATTTATAAGCCTTAAGTGAATGCTATAATGAGTACAAGAGTTGATAGGTCAAGAATTGATAGGTTAAAAATTGGTGAATCAATAGTTGATTTCTCAATATTGATGAACAACAAATATAAGGTTAGGATTCAATAGAGATGATAAAGATTGATATGGAAAGAAAGATATATGGTGAATGATCTTAACTTTGGTTTCTTCCTACTTAATCTCACTAGAGAGTTAAAGTTAGGTATTTCCATGATACTCATGGTATAAGTAGATGAGATTAATATATAGTTGTTACATTCTTATTATTTGTGTTATATTTATAATTTAGTATTCATGAGTGATTATAATGAATATTATGATATGAGCACCTAAGGATCAAATATAAATCATTAAATAATGTATTAGGTTTTAATTTTATTACATTTGATCTACCCATAGATCAAATCATTTTTAACCAAAATAAGGTTTTAGCAAAGGTCATATTGAAACTTATCGCAGTCAACTTGATGATCTACTTCAATTCCATCAGGTTAAGAGAAGCTTCAATCACTTTGACAAGTTTTTATTTAAAAGTGCGAAAATTATTCAGATTTTCTATGCATGAATGTAATGCACACATTAGTGTTCAGCTTATTTCTAAGCTCTAATGCTGGGATGTTACATGATGTGATTAGGAAAGCTCAGAGAGGAAGCAGTGAGAACAATGTCATCTACATAAAGAAGGAGATAGGAGATATGAGAGTCTTTGTGGTAGAAAAAAAAGAGGTATCGAAGAGGGAGGGAGTAAATCCGAGTGTTTGAATGAAGGTTGAGAAGCACTGAAACCAGGCGTATGGTGCTTGTTTTAAGCCATATAGGGATTTTTGAAGAAGACAAGCGTAATTTGGGGAAGAAAATTTTCAAAACCAAGAGGTTGTTCATAGTAGACAGTTTCTTGGAAGGAACCATGGAGAAAGGCATTTTTGACACCTAACTGGTGAATAGGCCAGGAAGAAGAGATGGCAATGCTAAGAACCGTACGAATGGTGCTGGGTTTAACTACAAGAGAAAAAAATTCGTCGTAGTCTATGCCATGCTGCTGGGAATAGCCATGACAGACCCGGCGATCTTTGTAGCGAGAGAAGGATCCATCATAATGAAATTTGTGACAAAAGACCCACTTCCCAGAGACAATATTAGCACCCGGTGGTCGAGGGAAAAGCTGCCAAGTGTGATTATCAAGAAGTGCCTTAAATTCATACTTCATGGCAACTGTCCAATTATGGTCAAAAAGAGTAGATATGTAAGAGTTTGGAAGGGTAGAAATAGTGGTAGTGGCGTGGAGATTAAGGCGGGAGGTAGGTAGGCGTAAACCAGACTTTGAACGAGTACGCATGACGTGTTCGTTGGTGGGTGTCGTGGTGGGAACAACTCGTGGAGGAAGTGTGGATGGAGCAGACACGAAAGAGGATGACAGAGCGACATGTTCTGCCATGGTAGGATTTTGAGGTGCATCAGCTTCCACGGCAGGCTCTATGCCGCGGCAGAGCTGGGAGTGGTAGAACGGTCTGCCGCGGCAGAGGTTTGGCAGGTTTCCGCTGCCACGACAGGGGATGACAGAGAATTTTCTGGGCGGTAGGGTTTTGGCGAATGAGGATGGAAACAATGCGATTGTTGGGTGATTGAGTAGGGGTAGAGGATGGGGTGGTGTTTGGAGAGGATCAGTCAAAAAAAGGAAACATATGTTCTATGAATGTAACATGGTGGGAGATGTGGATGTGAGCAGATAGAAAATCAAGGCAACGATAACCTTTATGCTCGCCGGAATAACTAGAGAAATAATTATCGTATGTGAATTTGCGAACGGAAATTAAATTATTGATAAGGGCAGGTGTAATAAGAACAACTTGAACAAGGAGTGGTGTCGTTGGAGAAGGTAATTGAGTGTGGCCGGTGCAAGAGATAGGTACGGTGGAACCATTGCCGAGTGTGATGGAGTAAAAATGGGAGGAAGTAAAGGATGCCAGCGTATTACTCGAGTTAGACATATGACTAGAAGCACCAGAATCGAAAATCCAGTCCGTACATGAATTTCCTTGAGCAGCAAAGTGATTCATGGCCTGCAAAAGGCAGCTTGGTCCCAATTCGACGTCGGAGTGGGCAGGAGCAGTGATGCAGGCACAACTGATGATGCAGTTGGTAGAGCGTGAAGCTGGTACAACTCGTGGTTGCCAAGCGTGGGTGTTGGAGCAGAGGCGCCGTAGGTGTAGTAGGTTGAGGTAGCATGGTAAGCATGCGTAGGTGGGCGTGATCCAAGAAGCCCCAGGGAGCCGATGCGAGGCCGCATGCCCGACGTCCAATGGCCGGAGTAGGCGGGTGGTGCATCGACCAGAGAGGGATACATCCAGGGCATCAGCCAGGCCTGGACCAGCTGTCCAGGGGTATTGAGACGGGTGCCAGCTTGGAGTCGCAGGCGGCGGGATTGTGCTAGAGGAGGGCGTGGTCGCTGTTGAAGGGCAGGGTGGCCAATACGTAGGGTTTTTTCCATGGTAATTCGGGCTGGGCCACCACCCAGGAGGAGGTTGCGCCGGTGACGTGGGCTACACGGCAGCAGGGGCCGGGGGGCGGTGGTCGTGGAGTGGCGACGAAGACTTGAGGGCGCTCCTCCTTGCGTGACTATACGTCATCTTCCCATTGCAGGAGAGATTGAATCTCGGCGAAGGTGGGTGGTGGACATATTAGGAGGATTAAATTCCATTACCGTGGAGAGTGTATTTCATTTGTGTCTAACAATCGAATATAGAGCTGAATATTATTACAATAGTCGCGTAATAAGGCTAGGGTTACAATGGTCGATCAACTTCACTGATGCTAGTAAGAATTATACTACTTACACACAGAAAGAATAATGCATATTCGACCACTGGCACTGGCGGATCTTAATGGGGGCGAAATGGCCATCGCCCCCAAGCCCATGAAGAAATTACATAATATCTACATATATTCATCCATTTGCAAACTAAAAGTCAGCCTAAAGCTTAATTTTCGCCCTAAGCCCATTTGCCCCCCCAGAATTTTGGCCCAAGGTCTGCTAGTAACCACCAGGACTTCAGTTTCTTGTAGTACCGACAAAATAAGATTGTGTTTTCTAGCGGATCTTATCCACTGGTGTAGACCCGGCACACTAGGTGGCCCATGTAACACGCGGGCCATGTCGTTTCCGGCCGTGCCTAGCTTCGTGGTCTAGACACAACATCATAACTTAACAAGCACCAAATTATGTATTTTAAAAAAAATAGAAAAAAGTATTGTTTTTGAATTTCAAATAGAGAAACATTAAAATTAGAAAAAAATAGTAAAAAGACTAAATGGGCCGTGCCTGGCCGGAACGAGGGCTTCAGGTCATGAGCCAGACACGGCTCCGATGGGCCATGGGCCGGCATGTCCTGTTTAGCTAAATCTGAAAATAATTTTTGTTTAACCGAGTGTAACAGTTCGGTTTTTGCGTGTGGGCTTCTGTTTGGTTGCTAATGGGTCTGTTCCAAAAAGAGGTTTGGTTCGGTTTTTATTAAATCTGGTTTAGGTGCGGTCAGACATTGTCTTCTAAAAAAAGATATGGGAAGGTATGGTCCAATAGTTTTAGGTCCAAACATATCTAGCTAAACCTGACCAATAGGCCAGCCCAGCATGGCATGCGGCGGCCCGTGAAGCTCGTGGGTCGAGCTGTGTCGGCACTCGTGCCTCGTCCCGTGGCCTGAACACGACATGGAGGCTTGGTGGGCTAGCATGTAGAGCACGTAGGCCTGATAAATGTTTTATGCTAGTCCGTCAATTTATCTTACTAGTAAAAATGCCCGTGCGTTGCTACGGGTGGCAATGCATAGTTTTTGGCCGCCCGTGTGAAGATAATTCATATGCATCGAAAAAGATGGCCATATAATATTAAAAAAATGCATAAAATGTAACTCAACATAAAAATATAAGTATACATCTATGCAAGAAAGCAATAAGACATAATTAACTCTATTTTATCAAGAAAGGTTCAAACAATACTCCCTTTGTTCACTAATGTAAGCATTTTGACTTTTATATGCATAAAAAATCAGAGACAACTTCCTAATAAACATGCCCTTACAACAGGGAGAAAACATAATCTAATAATTACATACTACTAATCGTGTCAAACATGTAATTTCAGGATTGTAAATTATCTGACTGAATGCATGTGTGTTAGTACAATATGAATATACCTTGTAATCCCAAAGCAAGAACCAGCATGCGGAAATACTTAAGTGCCAAAGGAAGATACCAGTTGATGATATGTACTACCTCCGTTTGGAAATATAAGATGTTTTAGATTAGTGAAGCTAATGTATCTAGACATCTTTTAGTGTATAGATTCAAATAAATCTAGATACTAAAAAGATGTCTAAATACATACTAAACAATGTCTAAATACATTTCCATCATAAATCTAAAACATCTTATATTTCTAAACGGAGGGAGTACTCAACTCCCACGGTGTTAACAAAAAGAAAAGGACTACTCACAAATGTGAATAAATCTGCACTTCTATGCATGTCTTGCAATGCATCAGATAAATAAAAAACTCATGCACAAGATGGGAAAAAAGAACGGCCTAAAAATCCACATGAAACTGCTCCAGAACATTGGTGTATGAGACCATTTGCTCAGGGACCTAGCTCAATTATCCACCACGGCACCCATGGACTCCCATGGGTTGTAGATGGGACGTGTGTGTGCAGAGGTTTCAATGGGGAGTCCACCCATGCATGTTCCATCAGCAGTCGGCTAGCATCGCTTGGGAGTAGTACAAAGAAGCACCGGGAAGAACCTTCATGGAGAGGCCAACATAGCCGCATCTCGCACTCCACCGTAGGCCAGAATCATGTTTGCCAACTACTACACATGCAACGTGTATTGACTAATGCACAAAAATAATCAGTTTTGAGAAATATCGATGTATAAAACATTTAATTTAGAAAAATAGAAAGGCAATACAAAGGGGCAACGAAAATCTCAAGATATATTTGTTAATTCAGAATCCAAGCTAATAAAGCATGTCTTAATAGAAGAACATGGTTACCAATGGTTTTAATATGAGAACATATTTATTAAGCATTGTCTCTCGCCAAGTAAGGAACAAGCAGGAAAGCCTTCCCCCTGGTTTCGTTCAGAGCTGACAGAATGACAGAGTGCAGCAGCAGAACATGCTTCATGGCCATAAATCATACCACTGAGGCACGATAACTTCATGTGCAAAACAAAGAGGTCTCCTACTTGGAATCCTGCAAAATTACGGTGCCATACATATCTTTTTTTTTGGAAATGGTGTCATACATGTCAAGAGAGAAACTTATAGTACAGTAGTATAGCTATATCTGCAATTAGGTGAAATATGATGGAGGACTTCACCTGGGATATGAAATGGCATGATGTGCTGACACCTAGTACATTTAACTATATATAAACTTCCAACTACTACAACTTTTTGCAAAGGTTCTAGCTACTACACTTTCCACGGAAGAAAGGAATATTTGTCGTTAGCATATACTTTCAGTTGAACGCAAATCAAATGTGACATGTTAATGGGCATTTGTTTACCATGATCTAACCGAAAAATATATATCACCGACAGCTAAGAAAACATAGGATTAACCTTTGAAATTCATAGCATTAGATGGAACACATGGCTAGAAAAATAGCAGAACAATGGAGAATATATTTCCAAGCATCCCTGGACAACGCCAGCACAGACAACTTGTAGTTGATAATAGAGATAAGATACGTCTCCACATAATAATAAACTCATTCAATATATTAATTTTCATGCACCCTGCATTGGCACCCATAAAACAATACACATGAGAACTTACGTTGTCGATGCATGATCATGTGACCCATAAAAATCAGTTGTAGCATGCATCCTGCATTTATGCCCCTATAACAATACACATGAGAACTTTTGTTGTGGTCGATGCAAGATCATGTGACCCATAAAAATTGGACGACGCCATAAGCTCAGTAATTATCCACTCTTAGTTCAGTGTATATACATTGTACAAAATTATATAAGTGTAACTATTCTCAAGTATTAGGACATATGCTGAAGAGTGATAAAGTACTGTCAAATCAAGATACAACAAAACAATCATGCAAGAATTTAAATTAAAAACATATTAAGAATCAGGCCCTTCCAGTAGATTGTCAAGAGCTATGTACCATTAACATATTCTAAAGCACCATGGAAGCATGAATGAGAAAGAATGGTGCTATTGTTTACAGGTAATCCAAATGATAAATCAACTATGCAAGAAGATAAAAGCTGTATTTAAATGGGTGAACCTAAATGATAAATCGAACAAAAGTTACTACTTAGTGTTGTCATTGGGTCTTGTAAGAAATAATATAGTACTTTGGTCGTCACATCAAGTCCTCAAAAGCTCAAGAAGATATGCCAAATTAAAAATTAATGTTGAAACAGCTCTCCACATATATTAGTTTGGTACTTCGGTGTTTACTAATTAACATGAAAATATTATAAAAAAGAAGAAAATGCCGGGAACAAAAGCGGATAATAGAGAAGCGGTCTGATAGCCAGATGTAGACCATATATAAACAGAAATATAGTTTACATAAACCAAACAAAAATGGTTAGGAGCACATATACGGCTTCCAAAATAATCACATTTTATAGGAAAAAACAATTTCCGTAGGTGACCACACTTCCATTCAATCTCTCTACAAAATTAGTCTTTGAATTTTAGGTCTGATTTCAGCGATCATCTTATATTATCTATTAATACAACTGTCATGTAATAATTTACTCTTCACACGTCCATTCAATTTCTGTGCAACACTCATCCATGTAGGGATCAATATGTAATCAATTTTTTGCATATAAGAAAATATATATGCTCTCATGAGAGCATCACATCTCTTTTAAGTAGTAGTATATTTGCATCCAATTTGTACCTTTTGATTTATCTATTCACGCTTTGATTTATGTTTTTTAAACGATAGAACACAAATCCGTGAGTGACAAAACCCAAATAATCGTGGAAATACAAGCTAAAAGCATCTTCATAAATGATGATAATCGGCTGATATTACTTGCCAAAAAATCAAGTACCATGAGCATCTTGTCACAACCTCATCAAGCCAGAATGCCAGATCCAATATTGTCCATTGCTTCTCGTTGGTTCCTTTCTAAAATTTCTAATGGGTAGGACAAAGATTTTTTATTAGACCTGTGTATTTTGTGGAATACAAAGTATGGAAAGGTATCAAATGTTTGGGTTCATACAAAGTATGAACTGGTAGCTTACCCGATCATCGCTCTTCATGGCAGACCCGCTGATCACGCTATACCTCTGCTTCGTGAATTAGTTTCTCCACCCGCGTCCAAGACACTTGCCAATATTAGAGACACTAAAGGTAGCATGATAACGCTCTAAACATGTCATCAGACTGTACGAGCACAAGCACAACCAGTTCAAGTGCCATGCATGTAGAATAGGCCATCGCGTGATCCCATCCAAGCCCCCCAACAACGGTTTAAATCAAACAGCAAAGAAGAATCACCCAAGTCAAGGCCGCTTTCTGTCCAGCAAAATGCAGTGAAAAGAACGTCAGGTACACTATGTGAATATTTCCTCGACATTTTTTATGCTCCAAATATGAACAGTACAGTCTTCTCCACCTGACAACTGACAACGAAAAAGGATTTGTTGAGAATTAAAATTTAATGCTATAAATGACACTGACATGGACATTTATTAAACAAAAACATTAGCCACTATACGGTTCTACATTCTATATTGCCTAAGAAGGTAGACATGGATCGGCTATTAACAGGGCAGATTACTCAAATTCATAATTTGACCTTGTAACAACTCCAGGAATGCCAAAAAAATAATTTACAGAACCTGCTGTTATTGTGATCCAACATTTTACCACAAAATTTTGGGTTTCAGATGCATGGATCCCTTACACTTAACATACAATAAAATTATAAATGGGGGTCTTCAGATGCAACTTGTTACTGGCACACTATATTGGCAAGCATTTATGAAGGTTAAGTCCGCTGCTCACAAAATGGCGTATGGAGTTAGATACTCAAGTGAAAATGCACTATGAATGTTCTTACGCTTTCAAAAGGCAGCTTCCACTTTCAAAGGGTAACCTCAAAGGACAATGTTCATAGCAGTATATGATAAAAACGCCCATGGTAATGTGTAGAGCTAAGAATGAATTTGTCTGACATATGTAGGGTTTTAGATGGATCAACAAGTGGTAAATGAGTGTGCAAATTTACATGCCCAGCATAAGACTGCATATCCCCCTTCTGAATGAGACGGAGATCAAATAGCTTGATCTGCACAATATTTAAGCATTTGCATGAACCATTTGTTACCATAACCAGGCTAGAGAATCATATAATCTATGTACTTCATATGTAATCATTCAAGTTAATATAGAACTCATAATTCATCTTCGGTAATCTAATTATCTGACCCAAAAAACTCTCACTTACACTCATCTACACGTGCATTTGTAAAACATCACAATACATCATTCCAAAAATAAACTGACCTCTATCCATCCAGGGGCTCCTGGATTGAGACATGCCATAGATAGTTTGTACACTGCAGGACCGTCTTCTACCTCAATTCCACCCTTTGCTGGAAAGTCTTTAGAAGCCATCAGGGTCACCCATATATATCAATATTAGTAGAAGCAATGAGCTGAACTGGCAACACCAACGAAACCAAGCACACAAGCAGCAAGAGACCTAGCAAAGCAAGCATACGCAATGAAGAAAAACAGAGCCCACCTCCACTTATTCCTCCTCCTCAAATTCATCTTGTCTTCTCCATAATTCATCCCCAATCTCTCTAGACGTCTAGTCCCACAAGGCCCAAGCCCTCTCTGTTTCTCCTCCCGTCCCCATCCCCATGACCGAGCTCCACCCATCCCTGGCCCCAATGGTAGAGCTCCTCCCGTTGATGTCCCATGGCCATGCTCTACCGAGTCTACCCCATATCTCCTCCCATCCCCATGCCTGAGCTCCTTCTATCCAATTACCTGAGTTTGACGTCGGAGACTCAGGTGAACCACGTCTCATACCTACAGATAGATCTGAGATGAGAGGAATGCCGGGTAGGAGGACTCAGGTGGATGGTGACGAGGGCTTGCCTTGCCGGAGGAGGTGAGTTGGAGGGCGGCGGCGGTTACCTGTTGCTTGTGGGCTTAGGTCTCACGCGAGGGGCACGCACAGTCGAGGACAGCGGCACCGCACACCGGAGCTAGGATTCATGTCGGAGGAGAGTTTGTCCCGGCGGCGTGTGCGAGGACGGCCGGGAGAGGCGCTAGAGTAGCCGGTGGCCATCTCTAGGCAGCGGCGGCGCATGCGGAGTGCTGCGGGTGTGAAGGTCATCGCGGAAAATTGAATCAGGAAAAGTGATAAGGTCGGGACGGGATCAGGGCCTTGGCTCACTTGGGCGCATGCGGGGGCGAGCAGGACTGCGCGCTTCGGACGAAGGGAGTGATGCCGGGCGTCGCGCAATGTCATCGGGAAGTTCTGAACCGTTAGATACGATAGATTTAAAGGCCGAGATCAAGTGTTCCTGCCTGGTCGGAGGAAACAGAGGAAATTCGTCCTTTTTAGATAGTAGAGATAGAGATAATAAGGTTAGAATACTATCTAAGACAACAACTTTTGGTCTGGTGGTAAAACGTCGTAAGTTGAAGTTGCACGTCTCTAGTTCTACCCACATCTCACCTTTTTGCACATATATGTCTATATTTTTCGCTGCTAGCAGGCTTGCCGGGCCATGCCTGAGGCCACGGCCTAAACACAGCCTCACTCCTTCACGTGCTAATACGAGTCCGGCATACCATGGGCCGGGCTGGTGCCGGCTTTCTTCTCGTGCCACGGGCCGACACGCCAAAGCTCGGCCCAATGGCCAGGTTTGGGTGTAGCCCATGGTTCCCAACTAGTTTTGGAGATTGGGTTCCAACCCGCACTCGGCGTATCTAATTATTCCACCTGGGTCTAGCCCACCTTTTCGGTGCGGGGCTGTCTTAGTTTTTTTTCTTGTCTTGTTTTCTTTTCTTCTTAATTTAACAAGACCCACATTCACGTTAAAAAAAGAGCCGACGTGTTTTCCGTTTCTCTATCCATGGTTCATCGTAACCTGCTTTCTTTTATGTTTTTTCTTTCATTTTTCATCTTCTTTTTTATGTTCCTTCATATTATAGTTTTTTAACAAAGTTCATGGTTTTTAATGTGGTACAATCATATTAAAATTCGTTATACGTAGGTTCAAAATTTTTCATGGATTATAAAAATTATGTTAGTGAGTTTGAAAATTGTTCATGAGGTTTTAAACAATTTTTTTAAAAATTGTTCATGACATTTTGAAAATTGGTTCATGATTCTAAAGATCGGTTCATGAATTTGAAATTTTTTCATGACATTTTGAAAATTGGTTCATGATTCTAAAGATTGGTTCATGAATTTGAAAATTTGTTCATGACATTTTGAAAATTGATTCATGATTCTAAAGATTGGTTCATGAATTTGAAAATTTGTTCATGACATTTTAAAATTTGGTTCATTATTTTGAAAAATGTTCAAGATTCTTAATTTGGTTCATGAATTTTAAAATGGATTTTTACTTTTTCAAAATGGTTATTAGTTCAAAAAATGTTCATGTTTTTCTGAAAGGTTCAAGACTATAAAATGTTTAGTTTTTAAATCAATGAACTTCTAAATTTGTGAACTTTTTGATATTTATGAATAATTTTAAATTTATGAATATTTTTTCAAATTCTTGAACTTCATTTTAAATCCGTGAACTGACAAGTTCCTAGACTTTTGTTTGGATTTGTGAGCATTTTTCAAGTTACCTTTTTCTAATCAGCAACTATTTTTTTCAAAATTGTGAACATGTTTCTAAATTCGATAACATTTTTAATTTCTGACCTTTTAAAAAAACCCGTAGACATTTTAAACGAAATAAAAAAATCTATTTTGAAAAAATGGGCACGTACCTTTTTTATTTGAGGGAAAATGGGCACGTACCTTTTGTTGCCAAATGTATCGGGTTCTGTCACCTACAGCCACATTTTTGTTTTTTTGGATGTTACGTACAACTACAGGAAACATAGTTTCACCGCTACAGGCCTACAGCCGAATCGTTTTCTAACAGCGAAGCTCTTCAGTTTATTGGGCCGGCCCGTCCGGAGTTCCCTTTCAGGCGGCGTCGCGTCCTTGCGCTGCAGAAGGCGTTGGCTAGCACCTCCCCCCAGTCACCGCCGCCTCCGATCCATCCCCTAGCTCGGCCTACTCCATCCCCGTCTCGTCGGCAGTGGCAACCAAGGCGGAGGAGGGTTCTTCTCCGGCGGCCGCAGCGCGGGCGACTACGGGGAGATCTTCGGCCTGCTCGACCTCGGGGACCTTGCGCCGCCGTACGACGAGCTGTCCGGCCGGCGGGAGAGGGACGCACCGGCTCCGGTGGCTGCACCGGAGGAGGATATTGAGCTCCAGGTCCGTTCCTTTCCTGCCCTAGTGCTTTCTTGGTCTGCCCCAATGCCGTCCATGTCCGAAATACTTCCGTTCTTGGTTCCTGTCACCGTGAAATCTTCCTGCCACCTAATTAAACTTAGCTATCCTTTTTCTCTCATTGATTTTCTGAAGAATGAGTATAATGCTCAGTATGTTCCCAGTGATGTGTACTTCATCTTTGGGATGTTCAGTTAGGAGGTGATATCTTTGGTCTATTCGGACCCGGGCACTTCACGGCGCTGTAGGACGAGCTGTCCGGCCGGCTGGGAGAGGGACTTGCCGTCGCCGGTGGCTGCGCCGGAGGAGATTGCCTCGTCAAGCAGGGTGTCGTCCAGGTTCCTTCCCTTCCTGTCCTACTTCTTGTTGGTCTGGCGCCGGTGGTTAGTAACGATGGCTGATAATAGATTTCGGTTTCTATGATATCGGTAGGTTCTGTTCTCTTCTTGTGCAATTCCGGTAGCCACATGCCCATGACAATGCATGAGTACAATCTAGTTATTGCTGAACCAAGTACAATCAGAAATTTGACAATTGATTGGAGACTATTGTTGGTCCCGAGTGTGAAGTCCCATGCTACTGTTACACTAGTAAGTAGCACTAAAAATAATAGAGTGCTCTAAAAATTATAAAATAAGATCATCACAGTTAAATTCTTCCTTATATATGAAGTAGAAGTAGGAGTATCATTTATGATGAAGTCAGACGGAGAAAATAGGAGAAAAAAATGGCCGGTCAAATATTTCAGAAAATATAAAGATTAAAATGTATTTGAATATAACCAAGTCAGACGGAGACATTTAGATTACTAAGATTATTGGTCATTGCCTTTTTTTTTCATTTAGCATCGTACCTATAAGTCTGTAAGTTTCAGTCCCATAAGAAAGACATATTTTTATGGATTTTTTAAGAAACCACGATCTTGTTGCAATTAAAGATGAAATTGGCCCCGCTAAATCATGGTCACGGGGGAAAAAATGATCGCTGGTCGTAAAACGTCTATAGCAGGTCGACTCCTAGTTCCGACTCGAATTAAAAGCAAAAGCTTGGCTCAGAGTGGCATGTGCAAGTCTGCAGCGGTTTGCATGCACTTCTCTAGAAAATTCGGCTCGGTCCTAGGAGATTCACACAGGCACGCATCAGCTAGGCTGCCAGACTGATTGACGCTCGCAAGGAAAAGCGAATCCACCGCATGGCGGCCGTCCGATTATTTCTGGTGATACATGATTAACGTAGGATGATAGCTTTGTCTTGCAAACAATAGCTTCAGATGTGTTTGGCGGAGGCTAGGACGAGGGTGGTGAATCTAAATTCAAAACTGCCACATTATAATAGTAGAGATAAGAAGGGGTAGGGGATCGATTGGATTCGAACTGACAAATATACTTAATTTGGTAAAATTTTGGCTACCAGAATATACACATTATGACTATTAAGCTGGTCCTGTGATTTTAATATGGTTATCATGGTGATCCGAGAATTACTGCAATACTACTTAATCATTACCCTGTTTCTTCCTGCCCTACTTCTTGGTATGCCGTCGGAGAATTAGTTGATCTCGTGTTTAGCTACTGATGTGGTGGCCATCGGCCATAACCATAGTTTCTACAGTAGTTTTAGTTCAGTTTAGATGGAATTGTCACATGGTTGAGTTTAGGCTGGGTGTATCCTAGTGGTTTGAGTTTATGCTGGGTGTGAAAGCATATCCCATCTTACATATAGTTGACCACATATAACAACACAACAATAATGTACACACTCACACTTGTGCACAATATAAAGATATTGAACCAGATTTCATCTCACATATATCTGCAGTCGGATACAGAGATTCCTCCAACCATACCAAACCGTGTGAAGGACTAAGTTTCATTTGCGCAGTGAAATGTTTGAACTTTGCAGCCCAGCTCTCTGGTCATGACGAGAACCACAGAAACCAAAGCTGAGACAACACTAAGCCTGGTGGCTAGCGCCTTCACTGTGGTGCCGGGCGCAAATATCGACGCCATGGCCAGCGCATAGCCGGCGGCCAGAAAGGACAGAAGGATTTGGGTTACAGGTTTCTGCGTTGGAGACATGATCACGGTTTCGAGGAAGACAACAATTACGCAGAGATAAAGCATGATCTGGTCTTTCACCACAGACGCTGCAGGCTGACCATCTCTGCCAGTTGACATTTTTCTTTCTCGTCTTTCTTTTTCTCCTCCACAACTTTCTTGATTCAACAAATGAAGGAGCCAAGGGATGGAATTGTTCACGGGAAGGATCTTGGATGGATGGTGCACGAGAATTAAGGCAAAAATTCTACTATCCGGATGCCGACACAGCGTATATGATGGATGGATGGATGACACGAGATGGGATCAATGCAAAAAAAAAATTGTAAAGGGAAATATCAAGCTTGAAATGTTAGGGCCTAGTGGGTGATATCCAGTGGTGACCCTTTTGAGGACCATTTTGCCTTGACCTGTAAACAAGAAATAAGCCTACACATAAGACGAGCGATCGGCTACAAGTACAAGAGTAGCACCAAACTAAACTTCAAAAGAGAAATGTACTCCATTCAAAAGGTTGCAAAGAAGCGATCTCCAAGGGAAAAGGGGAGCATAAACTGACCGAAAACGCGGAGGAGCGATATGTTGCCCTGCTCTTGTACTTGTAGCCGTTCGGTCAGTTTATGCTCCCCTTTTCCATTGGAGATCGCTTCTTTGCAACCTTTGAATGAAGTACAATTCTCTTTTGAAGTTCAGTTTGGTGCTACTCTTGTACTTGTAGCCGATCGCTCGACTTATGTGTAATCTTGAGTAGTTCAAAAGTTTGAACTTTTCTATAAGATCCGGAAAAAATCCAGTAATCGAACTACATGTAGTCATTAACTGCAAGATTCTGAGCCCTACTGAAGTTTTGGTGTTTTTTTTAACTTTCTGCCAGAATTCGTTCAATATCAAACTTTTCAGAATCTTCAAGAAATTCAGCTAATTTGAACTACATGTACTGCATAAAATGGAAAATTGTCACCTCACTTCGCCCAGCCAATTTGAAGTTCTCCTGGTCTTTTTTTAACTTTTGGCCAAAAATCAAACAAAATTTCGAAGTTCCAAACGAATCTTGAGAATTTGCGGATGTTCCTTTGGTGAACTTTGGACCCAAGTTCCCTCCTCTCTTCCCGAGCACCTCATCCTAGCGCCCGAAACCTAGGAGTCGTCCTGCATTGCCGCTAAATCGTCCCGCCGCCGACCGAATCGGTTTTAGCGTCGCCTGAATCGGCCTCCCGGACGCTGAATCAACCCTGCCGCCGCCCGAAACACTCGGCTCTCGTAGCTCCCGAATCTAGCTCGCCGGCGGCAAGAGGTTGCGCCCTAACCCTGCCCCACTCTCCATGGTGAGCCTCCTGTCCAGACATCCCTGTGCGCTCTTTTAATGGTGTAGTGTTGAAGAGAAATCTTTTGGTGACATGGGTAATATGCCCTTTAGTCTTTACTGCCTTCTGTTTAAGAGGTGTCTTAGTTTGAATCTTGATTGCTATTCATCTGCATGAACATCCAGGTTGCGATAGGAAGTGCAAGTTGTCTCAAGCAATGGTACATTTCAAGAACAGGTACATGGTGATGGAGGTCTTCATCGATGCGAGCAAAGGAGAGGCTGATCCCGTCATCCTCACCCAGTTCAACATTACCAAAGTGATCAGAGATAGCATCCAGCTCAACTTTGGGGAGTGTGGCCTAGCTGCATGTCTCGGATCATTGCAAGGTGCTAATAACTTCTAAAGCAACCTTTAATCCTATAGGCAGCATCATATATGTCCGTAATGTGTTACTCAGCTTAGTTTAGATTTTAGTAGTACTTCTGAGCGCTGGTCAATGGTCATCTGCAGTGAAGTATGTAAATCCTCTGACAAAGCTTTGCGTTATCCGGGTGTCGCGTGAAGATCACCAGAAAGTGTGGGCTGCTATCACAATGGTACGGAGCATTGGGAAAATCCCTGTGTCGTTCAACCTGTTGGATGTGAGCGGTGAGTGGATTATTGATAACGGAACCACATCCTTTTTTTACAAATGGTTTGATGCACCATAGGTATTTCTTCATTAGTGAATTCAGTATCTGATCTCATTGTGTTTGCATTGGTGTTATGAATGACGCTCCCACCTTTAGTACCACATTGCTAGTTTAGCCTGAGTTTTACACTTGAATCAAACCCTTATTGGCCCCAGACGTAGTCACTGTAGCACTTCAGGGTTAATTCTCTTGCACGAAGCGAGAGCAGAAGTGCAAGTTGGGTGCTGAATGCATGCCTGCCCAATGGTGGGCTGGGCTGTTAGCCTCTTGGCTGCATGGTACTACAATGATTATCTAGTGCAATATCATATTTTCACAAGTTGATATGCTCATCTCGCTATCAAATTACTCAAATGTTTCTTTTACATTGGATTTCTTAATAAAAGATACTCGTTATGTCTGCTTCTTCTAGTATATGCTAACTCTCCAGTGTAAGGCAATAGGAATCATATCATCGTCTTTCTGGTTTCTTTACATGCATATATGTTGTTCAGTTTGTCGAAACTCTTTTCTCTCTGTGACCTGGACTTAGTTCTGACTTCTGAGTATTTTCGCTGCACAAACTTTGAACAAATGATGTTTCTCCATGTATAGTTTTAATGCTCGTTCTTGTATCATTTGAAGTCGCGATCAATTGTAGAGTACTAGTTGTTTTGTTGCCATCCCTAATAGGAAGGAATGTTTGCAAGGCCAGTTGTGCCAGACCAGTGTTGACCATCAATCTCCTTTCCAGGAACTATCAGGGCATGTAAGGAAGCTGCGCTGGAGTGCGAAGAGGCCAAGTTTGAGCAGTACAAGTTGTCTGCTGGTGATAGTATCACACTAGAGATTACCGAGTCCGTGAAGAGTTGCTTTGAAAAACTAAGAGGGTTAGATAGTTAGTTAACGTTTGCTTTGTGCCATTAGTCTGAAAAAGAAATTAAATGACTCAGTTGACAACCTTGTTTCTCGGTCAAATTGTGGAACCCGGTTTCCCTGCGTCAAAGTCTATTCTCGGAGAGAAATTTTTGTTGTAGCTTAAGTTAACCATATGCACCTAATCATGATTGAGACACCATCTAGTATGGCGCTAAATAATGATGCACTTGAGCCAACGTTTTTTTGCTCCTCGCTGATGCATTTGTGCCAACTTTTCCCAGTTTGTTGAATCTTATGTACTTACATATGCTTTGAAAGAGAAGCACATGCTCCATGATAGTTCTGTTGGTGAAAAAGAGAAACCGTTTATGAAAGAAAGAAAAAGACTAACGCATGATAGTTCTGAATCGCACTAACATGGAGATGCATGCTTGAATACATTGTAAGAAATTTTTTTAGCAGTTTTGAATGTGTGTTTTTTAATAAAGAGAGCGTATGCATATGGATCAAAAGTAAAGTTCTTGAAGCCAAAACAGTTAAATCCTACAAGTTTATTCTGCGGTTATAATATGTGTTGCATTTGAATAGTACACAGCTGTAACAGATTTTCAAGGCACATACGGCCTCACTAGCAGGATCTGCCAAAGGAGCTCCAAAGAGTCCAAGAAGCTCCAATGTAGCGACAAGCTCAGTTTGTTGTGAGTTGCAACAACGCAATTAACGAATCTTCGCTATCCCGATGCATCCAATTCCCAAGCGCGTGACAGCACACACATTGTTTAATTTTACCCGTTATTGTGAGCTTCTATGGTAGTTCATCTGCGATGTGGTGGCGAACACGACTTGTATATATATAGACTTAAGAAGTGTAAGGATGTAGTGTTTAATTGTCACCCCATCTATGGTGAGGTTGGAGGTTGGTGGGACATATGCTCATTGCGTTTTCGAGTGGATCTTGAATTTGATGCTTGCATATACATCTTCCCCAATCACATGGCATATCCCGCTTGACGTCCCGTGGGACAACATCTTGTTTTTATGCCACGCCACGTTAAAAACATCCTAGCACATCACAACTGATAAAACACAAAATAGATTGTGCAAGAGGGAACCGATGTGATATTATGGTTTGTTTTCTCCAAGCATAACACTTTTCAGTTATCACCTGACCAATTAGGGCTCTTAAAATTAAGAGTACCAAACACGAAGAAAGCCATAAGTCAGAGCAGTTCCACCAATAGAGTAGTATTGACTTGTCTTACAAGTATGAGCATCAGAATTGGCAACTCAAGCAAAGATCGAGAAGTAGATCTCCCAATTTTTCTCTAGAACACAATGCGTGCTTCCTTGGCAATCTGTCGGCAGAATAAGTCAAGATTGTTTACCCCATGCATCAGAGATCAGGATATCAACATTAAGCCTTCCTATTCAAAACAAAACAACTTGTAACTGGATACAACATATATCTTGCGTCCATGTCAAACAAGTCCACAATGTCTGACTACTAAATTGATGGTTACCATCAATGTTTTCCGTTTTTATCGAAACAAGTTGATTGCTAAATATTATTATTGGATGAAATACCATATGTTCATCTTATTATCAAATTGCTCAAATGTTTCTTTCTAGATTGGAGTTCTTGATAATATATAGTAGTAGTATTTTTGTGTGTGTGCTTTTTCTAGTATAAGCTAGCTTTCAAGTGCAAGTTGAAGTGCCGTTAGCAATCCCAGCTTTTTGACCTGATGATGTTTCTTCATGTATCGTTTTGATCCCCATCCTCGTATAGTTTGGCATTGCGACTCAATTGTACTACTACTCTAATTATGTTGTTGTGGTCCCTAGCAGAAAAAAATGCTTGCAAGGCCAGTTGTGCCAGACCAGAGCTGACCATCAATCTCCTTTCTAAGAAAGCTGGGTGCGAAGAGGCGAAGTTTGAGCAGTATAAGCTGGCTGCTAGTGACCGTATCACACCAGAGATCATCAAAACCATAAACAGCTGCTTGGACAAACTATGAGGATTAGATAGTTAGTGAACTGTTTCGTGCCATTAGTCTGATGATGTACTTGACTTGAGCCAACATTTTGCTATTTCTCCGGAATACACTACATGTTAACTGATGTGTTCGGTTAAACGGCCTAACTCACTGCTGTCCTTTTTTGTTCAGGATGATTGGAGGGACATTCAGTGCGGGCAAACGCTCGTCGTGAGTCCATATCACTCAGCTATAAACTTAGTTTGATTTGAACTGCTAATGCTGCACCACTAAGAATTCTTCGCTATCCCAATGCATCCAATTCCCATGCATAGTGACACCATACACATTTCTTAATTTCATCCATTGATGTGAGTTGCTAGTGCACCTCTCTGCTGGCTGATCTGTGACGCAGTGGTAAACCAACATGTATATATAAGGGGCCGGGGCATTCACGTAGTGTTTAATTCTGCTCATTTGGTCAGACTGGAGGTCTGTGGTTCCTTTGGTGTGTCGTGAATCTTGAATTTAGTGCTTGAGGATCCGTCCCATCACAAGGAGTAATTCAGCATGCGAGCATGCAACAGACATCGGCTCGTGAGTACCCCCTCTATTCGGGATTACAGGTCCTACGCGCATACCTATGTTGTTAATTTGACCAACAAAATATAACTTATATATCACAAAAGTTATACCATTAGAAATATAACATCTAAAGTTTCTAATGGTATAATTTTTATGCTATACTATTTATATTTTGTTGTTCAAATTGTCAACCTAGTTATTCGCGCGGGACTTATAATCCCAAACGAAGGGAGTACAGCGGAAACATCCTAGCATAAAACACGAGGTAAATCATGAAACGGGAAATCTAAAGGGAAAAGAATACATCATCGGTTGTTTCATTCAAACATAAAAGCACTTACCACTTACCAGTACGAGAAAATAATGCAACCATGACGAGGAGAACGGTGAAGACTCGTGCGACAACAATCCTTAGTTCTAGATTTAGGTTAGCCTTTATTTAGTTTTAACAAAAATCAAAAATTTAAGATAAACCTAAGTTTGAATGAAATTCGTTCGTTTTTGTTTCATTTTTAAAGTCGTTTTTAGAACCCTAAAGGCTATCGGGGACGCTGGTGGGAGCAGCTGCAACCCAATATATCAACAGTGAATGCCAGTGCTTCCTATAGCACTTCGCCGGCGTTGTTGTCAGACTCCTATTGGGGAATCCGATGGAGATGTCCTAACATCTTGTTTGGATGTAGTCAATTGGGCTTAAAATCAAGGAATTGAAAATAAGCACCGAATTTTGCTATTTGTTTTGTCTTAAAATTTAGGCCCGAAAATGAAGATTGGATTTGAACAAAACTTTTAATGTTCTTAAATTTATCTAGATTCATATGTATCTAGTTAAGTATTTAGACTAGTATCTAGACAAAGTTGAGACCATTAATATGAACCGAAGGGAGTATTTGTTTGAGCTTGTAATTCTGGAGCTCAGCCCTGCAAGAGTTAGTAGTTGCAGGATTGCTGTGGTTATTTCCCTTTAAAGTTAAAGGATTTCAATGGAATAAATTCTTTGAAGAATCAAGATTCATAATTAATTCTTGTCTAGTTTGTTGGATTAGGTCTAACTTTCTTGATCAAACTGTGAGCATAGAAGTTTATGAGATGAAAATCGGTGTACCGTGCTCTGGTGAACCGCAAAGAGCATCTTGCTCTAGGTGAGGGGACGTTTACATAAGCTTCATAGAAAGATCAGCAGATGTGGATAGACATGTGGAAGTTAAAAATTGGTGCCAAAAGTAAGAGTTTTTTGGTGGAGGGTTTTACGTGGAATTCTGCAAGATGAAAGCACTCTAAAGAGGCGGCATATAGCAGAGATAAGCATATGCAATATCTGCTTAGTGATGTATGAAGATCTTATGCATGCTCTGATTACCTGTTCGCATGCAAGAAGGTTTTAGGATGAGACTCATACTCCTCTTGATGTTGAGCTCCCTCGGTTAGGCAAAGGATATCCTTTGTGACTAGAGAATCATGGATCAAGATCGAGCAAAGATTATCATGATTATATGGTCCATATGGCACTCTCAAAATCGACGGAAACATGACTAGGTGCTCAGTGATCCGGTGCAGTTGGTGAAAGCAACAAGGGAGACTCTCTCCCTTCCTGAAGTTCCACGACAACAGGTGTTGTTGCCGAGGCATGGTTGGCGCCCTCCAGAACCAGAGGTGATTGAAATTAACATCGATGCTGCGATTAACCTCACTGAAGGTAAAGGAGGGGCGCGAGGTGTTGCTAGATCTTCATGCAGGTTCATGGGAGCATGGAGCAAACCTATTCCTAGGATCACAGACCCTCTTATTGCTGAGTGTCTGGCTGTGCATGATGGAGTACTCTTCGCTAAGTTGAGAGGATTTACACATGTAATCATGGAGACAGATTGCCTGGAAGTAGTGAACCTCTGGAATTCTCGCCGCAGTAGTCGTTCAATTATGGCACCGGTGTTGTTAGATATTGAGAGCTAGTACTTTCTTTTAACACTTTTATTATTCAATATGTATTACGGGCGGCTAACTACCCGGCTCATCTTTTGTGCTAAGCGTGCTAGCACCTTGATTGGGACCGAGAGTTGGCTGGACGAGACTCCTTGCTTCCTGGTCGGTAGCTTGTTGGCTGATTGCCCAGCGAATACTTTTGTTTAATAAAGCTCTCTAATTTCCCTGCAAAAAAAGAGTCTGAAGAAGCTCCAATGTTGCAACGAGCTTAGTTTTTTGTTAGTTGCAACAACGCCATTAACGAATCTTCGCTATCCCGATGCATCCAATTTCCAAGCGCGCGGCAACACACACATTGTTTAATTTTACCGTTGTTGTGAGCTGCTATGATAGTTCATCTGCGATGTGGTGGTGAACACGACTTGTATATATATAGGCTTAAGAAGTGTAAGGATGTAGTGTTTAATTGTCACCCCATCTGTGCTGAGGTTGGAGGTTGGTGGGTCATATGCTCATTGCGGTTTAGAGTGGATCTTGAATTTGATGATCACATATAAATCTTCCCCATTCACATGGCATATCCCGCTTGACGTCCCATGGGACAACATCTCGTTTTTATGACAACGCCACGTTAGAAATATCCTAACACATGACAACTGATAAAACACAAAATAGATTGTGCAAGAGGGAACCAATGTGATATCATCGGTTGTTTTCTCCAAGAATAACATTTTTCAGTTATCACCTGACCAATTATGGCTCTTAAAATTAAGAGTACCAAATACAAAGACAGCCATAAGTCAGAGCAATTCCACCAAGACTAGAAACTTGTCTTACAAGTATGAGCATCAGAATTGGAAGCTCAAGCAAAGATCGAGAAGTAGATATCCCAATTTTTCTCTAGAACACAATGCGTGCTTGCTTAGTAATCTGTCGACAGAACAAAGTCAAGATTGTTTACCCCGTGCATCAGAGACCAAGATACCAACATAAAGACTTCCTATTCAAAATAGAACAACTTGTAACTGGATCCAACAAATATCTTGCGTCCATGTCAAACAAGTCCACCGTATCTGACTACTTAATTGATGGTTACCATCAATGTTTTCCATTTCTATCTAAACAAGTTGATTGTTAAATATTATTATTAGATGAAATATCATATGCTCATCTTATTATCAAATTGTGCAAATGTTTCTTTCTAGATCGGAGTTCTTCATAATAGTAGTATTTTTTTCTGTGTGCTTCTTCTAGTTTAAGCTAGCTTTCAAGTGCAAGTTGAAGTGTCGTTAGCAATCCCAGCTTTTTGACCTGATGATGTTTCTCCATGTATCGTTTTGATCCTCATCCTCATATAGTTTGGCATTGTGACTCAATTGTACTACTCTAATTAGAGGTGTGCTTCGATTCCCTTGCTTCCTGGTCGGTAGCTTGTTGGCTGATTGTCCAGCGAATACTTTTGTTTAATAAAGCTCTCTAATTCCCTGCAAAAAAAGAGTCCGAAGAAGCTCCAATGTAGCGACAAACTTAGTTTGTTGTGAGTTGCAACAACGCCATTAACGAATCTTCGCTATCCCGATGCATCAAATTCCCAAGCGCGCGACAGCACACACATTGTTTAATTTTACCCGTTGTTGTGAGCTGCTATGATAGTTCATCTGCGATGTGGTGGT
Organism: Avena atlantica; assembly: GCA_910589765.1. Lineage (NCBI taxonomy): Eukaryota > Viridiplantae > Streptophyta > Magnoliopsida > Poales > Poaceae > Avena > Avena atlantica. Next base: position 328,518,885 of record OU342734.1, read on the forward strand.
GAACACGACTTGTATATATATAGGCTTAAGAAGTGCAAGGATGTAGTGTTTTATTGTCACCCCATCTGTGGTGAGGTTGGAGGTTGGTGGGTCATATGCTCACTGCGGTTTAGAGTGGATCTTGAATTTGATGCTCGCATATACATCTTCTCCAATCACATGGCATATCTCGCTTGACGTCCCATGGGACAACATCTCGTTTTTATGACAACGTCACGTTAGAAACATCCTAACACATCGCAATTGATAAAACACAAAATAGGTTGTGCAAGAGGGAACCGATGTGATATCATCGGTTGTTTTCTCCAAGCATAACACTTTTCAGTTATCACCTGACCAATTAGGGCTCTTAAAATTAAGAGTACCAAATACAAAGACAACCATAAGTCAGAGCAATTCCACCAAGACTAGAAACTTGTCTTACAAGTATGAGCATCAGAATTGACAGCTCAAGCAAAGATCGAGAAGTAGATCTCCTAATTTTTCTCCAGAACACAATGTGTGCTTTCTTGGTAATCTGTTGATAGAACAAAGTCAAGATTGTTTACCTCATGCATCAGAGACCAGGATATCAACATAAAGACTTCCTATTCAAAACAGAACAACTTGTAACTGGATAGAACAGATATCTTGCGTCCATGTCAAACTAGTCCACCGAGTCTGACTACTAAATTAATGGTTACCATCAATGTTTTCCGTTTCTATCTAAACAAGTTGATTGTTAAATATTATTATTGGATGAAATATCATATGCTCATCTTATTATCAAATTGCATAAATGTTTCTTTCTAGATTGGAGTTCTTGATAATAGTAGTATTTTTTTTGTGTGTGCTTCTTCTAGTTTAAGCTAGCTTTCAAGTGCAAGTTGAAGTGCCGTTAGCAATCCTAGCCTTTTGACCTGATGATGTTTCTCCATGTATCGTTTTGATCCTCATCCTCATATAGTTTGGCATTGCAACTCAATTGTACTACTCTAATTAGAGGTGTGCTTCGATCCCTCTCCCTAAACTTAAGCTGCATGGGTCGTTCTATTTTTCCGACCCGTCGAAATTCATATCGAGGCCAATTTCTGTATATGTGTACTCGGTCGAACTAGGTATAATCCATGTTCCGGCCGGCTGATCTCACCTCCCATTATCACGATCTACGTCTTTGCATGTCGTATTTTAATTTTTTTTGTTGCGGTTATATAACTTCCGATTTTCGCCTTCCACATGCACATGAGTATACGCGTACAGTAAGTATATGTCTAAAAGGCCATACAGACTTCGGATGAGTTCGTACAGTTCTCTAAACAATTGAGATCGAGTTTTTGTTTGTCAAATTTAAAAATAAGGGGGAGGAGGGACCAAAGCAAAAGTGCTCTAATTATGTTGTTGTGGTCCTTGGCATGAAAAAAAAATGCTTGCAAGGCCAGTTCTGCCGGACCAGAGCTGACTATCAATCTCTTTTCTAGGAACTATCAGGGCATGCAAGAAAGCTGCGTTGGAGTGCGAGGCAAAGTTTGAGCATTACAAGCTGGCTGCCAGTGATCGTATCACACCAAAGATCATCGCGACCGTAAACAACTACTTGGACAAACTAAGAGGATTAGATAGCTAGTGAATTGTTTTGTGACAAACTAAGGGATCGAGTCAGTTGACACTTGTTTCTTGGTCAAATTTTGTAACACTTTATCCAGTCAATGCGTGGAATGCTATTCTTGACAAAACACGGGTAACAAAAATTGTTCTAGCGTGGGTGTTAATGGTGTGCAACTAATCATGGTTGGAGCAACATATGGTATGTCGCAAAAGAATGGTGCACTTGACTTGAGGCAACATTTTGATGTTTCTCTGTGACGCACTACATGCTTACTGATGTGTTTGGTTAAACGGCCTAACAGCATGCTTGCGATGGAGGTTTGTATATCCTAAACCCTAAATCCTAAACCCTTAACCCTATATATATATATTCAAAAAAACTCGAACGGTCTAACCTTGGTGGCGCTATTTGACACTCAGGGTGTAGAACAGTTCTTTTACACCCACCCTCTATCTTTAGAATCGTATATTATTTTTATGCCATGTAAATTTTCTCTTACTTCAAAATTAGAGAAGAACATAATAAAATTTAGAAATGACATAATTTTTTTTGTTTACATGCTATATAAAAATTCGATATAAAATACATATTTTTGGTGTTTTTTACACTATAATGACCCATAAACTCATTTTTTTGTCGATTTTTGTTGTTGTGATGAATATATGAACATAATTATTCGTATACAAAACATAACTTTTGAAAGGGCATGTATGCCCCCATGTGTGGTTTTGGTAATTAATGACAATCTCTATGGACTAATGTGTAAATTGAGTTTCACTTGTAGGTTTGTCCATTGGCATCGCTTGGGCCATGTGTTGGTCTCAAGGTTGGAAGATGAAGAAATGTCCAAGGGCTTTGTGCCCATTGGAATCATGAAGAAAGAAGGAGCTTGAAGGTCGATCAAGGCATGTGCAAAGAGTTGCATCAAGATGGATCAACCTCAAGTAAGGATGAAGAAGGACGAGCTCAAGATGCGCCATCTCTAAAAGATCTCATGCTTGAAGCTTGCCATCCTCGTGCTCATGGAATGATGAAGACAAGTTCAAAGAAGAGGTTTCCCCATGGAATATGGGGGAGCATTTTGCAAGTCTTTATCAAGCAAGAGCGAGCAAGAGCAAACAAGAAAGGTGTTCCCATTATAGAAGTGAAGGGTTTCGCGGCATAGTAAATCAAAATTTTCTACGGAGCGAACAGAGGGAAAGCCAAGATCTAATCTAGGAGATGCAAACAACGAGAGAGATTGGATTAGATCTTCATACCCTTGAAGAATTGCACAGCGGAACGTTCGTCGGAACGTGGGTGATGTAGTCGTACTCGCTTCTCCTCCTCGCGATCCGATCCGATCTAGCACCACAAGTGGCGGTGCCTCCGTGAGATGCACACGTGCAGCACCTCGACGTCTCCTCCTTCCTCGGACCAGCGAGTATGGTGGAGAGATAGATTGGATCTACAGCACGACGGCGTGGTGTATATGGTGGAGAATTTCTGCTGCAGGGCTTCGCCTACAAACAGTCGGGAGGGAGAGAGGAAGGTAGCAAGGCTGCTAGGGCTTGGAGGAAGGTGTGTGTGTGGGGGGAGGGGGCGCACCACCCCTCTATATATAGAGGGGGGGGCCAGCCCTTGCCCCTCCTCTAAGCCTATCTCTAGTTTAAACAATTTAAACTCTCCCTTATCTAGAAATCCTATCTCTAGTTTAAACGATTTAAACTCTCCCTTATCTAGAAATTCTATCCCGAGATTTAAACGAGTCAAATCTCTCTAGAATCGGCTGGGCCCTATGGGGCCTTGTGCCCCTGGCCCAATGCGGCCAGGACACTCCCTCATAGGCCCATGCCCCCTCCCGGAAGGTGGGGCCACGTTGGTCCCCTTCCGGAAGGTTCTAGAAGCTTCCGGTACAATACCGATTAACCCGGAACAATTTCGAACTCCAAAAACTGCACTGCCTTATATGAATCTTATTCTCCGGACCATTCCGGAACCTCTCGTGATATCCCGGATCCCATCCGAGACTCCGAACAAAAATTCATAAACCAATTATCCAATCTATCCTAGGGTCGAGATACGTTAAGTGTGTGACCCTGCGGGTTCGAGAATATGCAGACATGATCTTCTATCAATAATCAACAGCGGGGTCTGGGCACCCATATTGACTCCCACACATTCATCGATGATCATATCGGATGAACCACGATGCCAGGATTCAATCAATCCCATATATATATTCCCTTCGTCTCGCGATATTTTACTTGCCCGAGATTCGATCGTCGGTACCGTCATACCTAGTTCAATCTCGTTCACAGCAAGTACTTTACTCGTTCCGTAATCCGATATCACTTTGTGATTAACTCCTTAACCACATGCTTGCAAGCGGTGTTGATATCGATTACCGAGTGGGCCCGAAGTATATCTCTCCGACTTGGGAGGGACAAATTCCATCTCGATACATACAACCCAACAGATACTTTCCGATCACCTGAGAGACACCTTTATGATCACCCTCTCATAGGATGCCGTTTGATGACCTCAAAGCTTTCTTCCGATACCAGGGAGTTGCATTATCTCATGGTCTAAGGAATACAATATTTGACATAGGAAAAACTTCGCAAAGACGAACACGATGACACGATCTAATTGCTCTACTTTGTTTGGGTCTATCCACCATATCATTCTCCCAATGATATGATCTCATTATCAATTGACAACTGATGTCTATGGTTAGGAAACCTTAACCATCATTGATCAATGAGCTAGTCCATAGAGGCGTACTAGGGACACGGTGTTGTTCACAAACCACACAAGTATTAAAGTTTCCGCTTAATACAATTCTAGCATGGAATATAAACTTTATCATGAACAAGAATTATAATAATAACATCTTTATTATTGCCTCTAGGGCATAATTCCAACAGTCTCCCACTTGCACTAGAGTCAATAATCTAGTTTACATTTGGCAACAATCTCACACCCATGGCACTGAGGTGTTGATCATGTTTTACACGTGGAAGAGGTTTAGTCAATGGATCTGCGACATTCAGATCCGTATGTACTTTGCTAATCTTCAGATCTCCATCTGCTATATAATCTCGGATTATATGAAACTTGCGGTTGATATGCTTGGTCTTTGGATGATATCTTGGTTCCTTAGCGAGTGCTATGGCGCCAGTGTTGTCACACAATATCTCCAGTGGGTCCAATGCACTTGGAACCACGCCAAGCTCAGTGATGAAGTTTCTGATCCAAACTCCTTCACTTGACGCTTCTGCAGCAGCCATGTATTCCGCTTCTACTGTAGATCCCGCGATCACACTTTGCTTGCAGCTTCTCCAGCTCACAGCTCCTCCATTCAAAATATAAACGTATCCTGTCTGAGATTTAGAATCATCCTTGTCGGTGTCGAAACTAGCATCGACGTAACCTTTTACGACAAGCTGTTCATCACCCCCATAGACTAAGAACATTTCTTTAGTTCTATTTAGGTACTTTAGGATGTTCTTCACGGCTGTCCAGTGTTCCACTCCTGGATCACTTTGATATCTGCTCGTCAAACTAAGAGCATTGGACACATCCGGTCTAGTACACAGCATGGCATACATGATGGAACCTATGGCCGAGGCATAAGGCACTTTGCTCATAGCTTCCCTATCATTTACCGTAGCTGGACACTGAGCCTCGCTCAATATCTTACCTGACAACATAGGCACTGAACCTTTCTTTGCCTTATCCATTCTGAACCTTTTCAGAACTTTGTCTAGGTATGTACTCTGGCTTAAAGCTATCAGGCGTCTTTGTCTATCTCTATAGATCTTGATGCCCAATATATAAGCAGCTTCACCTAGGTCTTTCATTGAAAAACACTTGTTCAAATAACTCTTCACATCGTTAAGCATGTTGATGTCATTTCCGATAATCAATATGTCATCCACATACAGTACCAGAAACGTCACCGAGCTCCCACTCACTTTCTTGTAGATGCAAGCTTCGTAGCAATTTGGAACAAATCCAAAGCTCTTGATCACTTGATCAAAACGAAGGTTCCAACTCCGAGATGCTTGCTTCAGTCCATAAATGGAACGCTGAAGTTTGCATACTTTATTAGCATCCTTAGGATCGACAAAACCCTCGGGTTGCATCATATACAACTCTTCATCAATGTTGCCATTGAGGAAAGCAGTCTTGACATCCATCTGCCATATTTCATAATCATGAAACGCAGCAATTGCTAATAAAATCCGAATGGACTTAAACATCGCTACGAGAGAGAAAGTCTCATCGTAGTCAACACCTTGAACTTGTTGAAAACCTTTTGCGACAAGCCGTGCTTTATAGACGGTAACATTACCATCCGCGTCCGTTTTCTTCTTGAATATCCATTTGCACTCAACGGCCTTTCGGTTGCTAGGAGGATCCACCAAAGTCCATACTTGGTTTTCGCTCATGGATCCCAATTCGGATTTCATGGCTTCCAGCCATTTCTCAGAGTCTGGGCTCATCATCGCTTCCTCATAGTTCGTAGGTTCACTGTCTTCTACCAACAAGACAGTCAAGACAGGGTTGACGTACCACTCAGGAGGGGCACGCGACCTTGTCGACCTGCGACGTTCAGTAGCAGCATCGTCCGAAGCTTCATGATCCTTGTCATTAGCTTCCTCTATTGTTGGTGCAGGCGGCACTGGAACAATTTCAGGTGCTGCGCTACTCTCCAATTCAAGAGAAGGTTCAATAACCTCGTCAAGCTCTACTTTCTTCCCACTCACTTCTTTCGAGAGAAACTCCTTCTCAAGAAAGGAACCGTTCTTTGCGACAAACACTTTGCCTTCGGTTCTGTGATAGAAGGTATACCCAATAGTTTCCTTAGGGTATCCTATGAAGACGCATTTCTCCGCTTTGGGTTCGAGCTTGTCCGACATCAACTTCTTGACGTAAGCTTCGCATCCCCAAACTTTAAGAAACGACAACTTAGGTTTAGCACCAAACCACAGTTCATACGGTGTCGTCTCAACGGATTTAGATGGAGCCCTATTTAAAGTGAATGCAGCGGTTTCTAATGCATAACCCCAAAATGATAACGGCAAATCAGTAAGAGACATCATCGATCGGACCATATCTAATAGGGTTCGATTCCGGCGTTCAGACACACCATTGCGTTGTGGTGTTCCGGGTGGCGTGAGTTGCGAAACAATTCCGCTTGCTTTAAGATGCGTGAGAAAATCATAACTCAAATATTCTCCCCCATGATCGGATCGTAGAAACTTAATCTTTCTGTTACGATGGTTCTCCACTTCATTCTGAAATTCTTTGAACTTTTCAAACGTTTTAGATTTATGTTTCATTAAATAGATATACCCATATCTACTTAAGTCATTGGTAAAAGTGAGGAAATAGCGATATCCACCGCGCGTCGAAACACTCATCGGTCCGCATACATCGGTATGTATGATTTCCAACAAGTCCGTTGCTCGCTCAATCATACCAGAGAACGGGGTTTTGATCATCTTGCCCATGAGGCATGGTTCGCATGTGTCAAATGATTCAAAATCAAGAGACTCCAAAAGTCCATCAGAATGGAGTTTCTTCATGCGCTTTACTCCAATATGACCTAGACGACAGTGCCACAAATAAGTAGTATTATCACTATCTACTTTGCATCTCTTAGCCTCAATGTTATGGATGTGTGTTTCATCCCTTTCGAGATTTAGAAGAAATAAACCATTCACAAGAGGTGCATGACCATAAAAGATGTTACTCATATAAATAGAACAACCATTATTCTCTGATTTAAATGAATAACCGTCTTGCAATAAACACGATCCGGAAATGATGTTCATGCTCAACGCAGGCACATAATAACATTTATTAAGGTTTAAAACTAATCCCGAAGGTAAAACTAAGGAGAGCGTGCCGACGGCCATCACATCAACTCTTGATCCGTTGCCAATGCGCATCGTCACCTCATCCCTCGCAAGCCGCCCTCTATTCCGTAGCTCCTGTTTTGAGTTACAAATATTAGCAACTGAACCGGTATCAAATACCCAGGCACTACAACGAGGGCTAGTAAGGAAAACATCAATAACATGTATATCAAATATACCTTTGATGGTGCCAGCCTTCTTGTCCGCTAAGTACTTCGGATAGTTTCGCTTCCAGTGACCCTTGTCCTTGCAATAGAAGCACTCAGTGTCCGGCTTGGGACCAGACCTGAGCTTCTTCTCAGCAGGGGCATTGCGCTTGCCGCCGCCCTTCTTGAAGGGCTTCTTTGCTCCCTTACCTTTCTTAAAGGAGGGCTTGTTGACCATCAACACATGATTATCCTTCTTGATGTCCACTTCCGCAGCCTTCAGCTTTGCGAAGAGCTCGGTGATCGTATCAGTGGAACCAATCTGATTATGAGTCACTACAAAACTTTTGTAGCTGGGAGGGAGTGATTGCAGAACCCTGTCAATCTTGAGCTCCTCTGGAATCGTGCATTCCAGTTGCTCAAGGCGTTGAGTGTAGCCCGACATCTTTATGGCGTGCTCACTAACGGAACTCCCTTCCTCCATCTTGCAGTTAAAGAACTTCTCAGAGATCTCATATCTCTCAGAACGGGCTTGAGTCTGAAACATGGTTTTAGGCTCCTCGAGAATCTCAAAGGGCCCGGGATAGGTTTCAAAACGATTTTGAAGCTCCGGTTCCATAGCAAACAACATGGTGCTCTTAATCACACCATAATCATCTTTGCGTGACTAATAGACAGCTTTCTCATCAGCCGGCGCAGTTGCAGCAGGGGGGTCACCTAACGCTTTACCAAGGACATAGTCCTTTTGTCCGCCAGACAGAATGATTCTTAGATTGCGGAACCAATTGGTGAAGTTAGACCCATTGTTCCTAATTTTTTCTTTCTCAGCAAAAACGTTGAAGTTGAAGTTGGATTTGGCCATGTGATCTACAGTATTTGCAAGTACAATTTAGACTATGTTCATGATAAATAGTTCAACTTAATCAAATTACTAGATGAACTCCCACTAAATTCAACATCCCTCAAGTTGTTTAGTGAACACGATCCAAATTCACCACACCTAATCCGATCATCACGAGAAGAGATGTGGTTTCAATGGTGGACAACGAAGTGTCGATCATATCATTCATATGACTCATGCTTAACCTTTCGGTTCTTGTGTTCCGAGGCCATGTCTGTACATGCTAGGCTCGTCAAGTTAGACCCAAGTATTTTCGCGTGTGCAAAAACTGGCTTGCACCCGTTGTATGTGAGCGTAGAGTCTATAGCACCCGATCATCACGTGATGCTTGGACACGACGAACTTTCGCAACGGTGCATACTTGGGGAGAACACAGTTTTTATCTTGATCTTTAAGTGAGGAATCATCTTATAATGCTACCGTCGCGATCTAAGCATGATAAGATACATAAAAGGATAAACATCACATGCATATAACTTTATGTGACATGGTATAGCCAATCTTCGCGCAATGATCTCCATCTTGTGCGTTCCGGCATGATCTCCATCACTCCACCATGATTGCCTCCACCATGATTGCCTCCACCACGAATAGCAACTACAACTATTGCTAACTACTTAGCGATAAAGTAAAGCTATTACATGGCGTATAAGAAGTTGACTCGCAGGTCATACACAATTATAAAGATAACCATATGGCTCCTGCCGGTTGTGTACTCATCGACATGCAAGTCGTGAAACATTACAAAACATGATCATCGCATACAATATACACATCACATCTTGGGCCATACCATATCACAGAAAACACTCCCTGCAAAAACAAGTTAGACGCCTCTACTTTGTTGTTGCATGTTTTACGTGGCTTTATGGGAGTAGATGCTAAGAACGATTCTTACCTACGGAAAGCCACAACGGTGATATTATGGTTGCCAAACTCCGGTGTTAATCCCATGACAACTATAGTGAGAGAAACTGACATCCACCAGCCGCCTGTGTGGAACAAGCCACACGTCAAGTGCGGAACCGGTCTCGCGAACGACGTCGCGTAAGGTTGGCCTGGACCGCTTCAATCTCACTATCCCGCGTCATAAGAAGAACACAAACAAGAGGCTTGCAACAGAAAACATCAACGCCCGCAACAAACATGTTGCGTTCTACTCGTGAAACACATCTACGCATAGATCTAGCTCTGATACCACTGAAGGGTTTCGCGGCATAGTAAATCAAAATTTTCTACGGAGCGAACAGAGGGAAAGCCAAGATCTAATCTAGGAGATGCAAACAACGAGAGAGATTGGATTAGATCTTCATACCCTTGAAGAATTGCACAGCGGAACGTTCGTCGGAACGTGGGTGATGTAGTCGTACTCGCTTCTCCTCCTCGCGATCCGATCCGATCTAGCACCACAAGTGGCGGTGCCTCCGTGAGATGCACACGTGCAGCACCTCGACGTCTCCTCCTTCCTCGGACCAGCGAGTATGGTGGAGAGATAGATTGGATCTACAGCATGACGGCGTGGTGTATATGGTGGAGAATTTCTGCTACAGGGCTTCGCCTACAAACAGTCGGGAGGGAGAGAGGAAGGTAGCAAGGCTGCTAGGGCTTGGAGGAAGGTGTGTGTGTGGGGGGAGGGGGCGCACCACCCCTCTATATATAGAGGGGGGGGCAGCCAGCCCTTGCCCCTCCTCCAAGCCTATCTCTAGTTTAAACAATTTAAACTCTCCCTTATCTAGAAATCCTATCTCTAGTTTAAACGATTTAAACTCTTCCTTATCTAGAAATTCTATCCCGAGATTTAAACGAGTCAAATCTCTCTAGAATCGGCTGGGCCCTATGGGGCCTTGTGCCCCTGGCCCAATGCGGCCAGGACACTCCCTCATAGGACCATGCCCCCTCCCGGAAGGTGGGGCCACGTTGGTCCCCTTCCGGAAGGTTCTAGAAGCTTCCGGTACAATACCGATTAACCCGGAACAATTCCGAACTCCAAAAACTGCACTGCCTTATATGAATCTTATTCTCCGGACCATTCCGGAACCTCTCGTGATATCCCGGATCCCATCCGAGACTCCGAACAAAAATTCATAAACCAATTATCCAATCTATCCTAGCGTCGAGATACGTTAAGTGTGTGACCCTGCGGGTTCGAGAATATGCAGACATGATCTTCTATCAATAATCAACAGCGGGGTCTGGGCACCCATATTGACTCCCACACATTCATCGATGATCATATCGGATGAACCACGATGCCAGGATTCAATCAATCCCATATATATATTCCCTTCGTCTCGCGATATTTTACTTGCCCGAGATTCGATCGTCGGTACCGTCATACCTAGTTCAATCTCGTTCACAGCAAGTACTTTACTCGTTCCGTAATCCGATATCACTTTGTGATTAACTCCTTAACCACATGCTTGCAAGCGGTGTTGATATCGATTACCGAGTGGGCCTGAAGTATATCTCTCCGACTTGGGAGGGACAAATTCCATCTCGGTACATACAACCAACAGATACTTTCCGATCACCTGAGAGACACCTTTATGATCACCCTCTAATAGGATGACGTTTGATGACCTCAAAGCTTTCTTCCGATACCAGGGAGTTGCATTATCTCATGGTCTAAGGAATACAATATTTGACATAGGAAAAGCTTCGCAAAGACGAACACGATGACACGATCTAATTTCTCTGCTTTGTTTGGGTCTATCCACCATATCATTCTCCCAATGATATGATCTCATTATCAATTGACAACTCATGTCTATGGTTAGGAAACCTTAACCATCATTGATCAATGAGCTAGTCCATAGAGGCGTACTAGGGACACGGTGTTGTTCACAAACCACACAAGTATTAAAGTTTCCGCTTAATACAATTCTAGCATGGAATATAAACTTTATCATGAACAAGAATTATAATAATAACATCTTTATTATTGCCTCTAGGGCATAATTCCAACAAGAAGAACAAGACGGTCTACATCAAGTTCAAGTGGGACGCTCAAGGCAAAGGTATGTTGATATGGCTTCTCTTTTGCCGGTCTCGTGTTGTTAGTTGGGAGACCGGGTTTAGGATAGATAGCCGTACTATCAAGAGGGGCTCTCAAGCGGGTGTCTCGTTTGCATCGTTCGGAGAGAGCTCAAAACTTTGCATTCATAGCATCATCTTTCTTGGTTGTTATTTGGTTCTTGTCCATGAGAGGATCTAGAGCTTGTGGTCATCATCATAACAAGCTCTAGTTCATCATCTAAGGATTTCACTTGCATATCTTATTGCGGGTTTTTGATCTTGCGAGTTTTTCGGCTCCACACCTTGGGGGATACTTCACATATATATTTATGATATTTTCTCCCAAGGTGATACCCAATATTTAGACTTTTTGTTGGATTCTATTCGTCGTTATCTTTCCAACAAAATTGGTTTCATCCCATTTGGAGTTCGGATGCAAAAGTTATTGCGTTTCTGGTTTTCTGGTTTCTGGAATTTCTCTGACCGGAAGTTCCGGCTTCCCACCGGAAGTTCCGCTAGGGCATCTTTGCCGCCGAAAGTTCCGGTGGAAGTTCCGGGTCTTCTTCCGCTCACGCTCAGTAACCTTCTGTTTTGAAGCGTTCTATTTGCCGGAACTTTGTCGGAACTTGCTCGGAAGTTCACCGGAACTTCCGGTCTGTTTTGACCGGAACTTCCGGTTGCGCTTCTGGAGCGGGCGTCAACGGTCTGATGACCGTTGGAGCCAGGCTGGGCGAAACTTCCTCCCCCGAGCCGAAAGTTCCGGCCATGTTTCGTTTTTTTCAGTTTCTCGCTCCGCAGTTTTCGTCCGTTGGCTGGGTGCCACCGGAACTTCCGGCCTCCCACCGGAAGTTCCGGCCAGGTGTCGCGAATGCCCATAACGGGCAGATCTGGGAGCCCTTTAAAAGGGGCTCCTCTTCCCCTTCGTGGGTGGCTAGCTTTTCTTCTTGGCTCTTGGCTTTCTCTCTCTCCTCCATTGTCAACCTTGAAGAAGCTTTCCCTCTCCCTTCCCCCTCCTATGATTCTTGCATATTTTTGAGGGATTTGAGAGAGGAGATGTAGATCTACAATCCCCCCAAGTCAAATCCCTTCTTTGTGAAGGAATCATTGGGATCTAGATCTTGGAGAGTTTTGTGTTCTCCTCTTTTGTTATTCCTCCCTTATTCTCCCAATAGCTTTTGTAGCTTTGTTGGAATTTGGGAGAGAAGGACTTGCCCTTGCATTTGGTGCATAGGTTTGAGTTCTACTCTTGTGTTCTTCCTCCCTTATTCCCCAATAGCTTTTGTAGCTTTGTTGGAATTTGGGGGAGAAGGACTTGCCCTTGCATTTGGTGCATAGGTTTGAGTTCTACTCTTGTGTTCTTCCTCCCTTATTCCCCAATAGCTTTTGTAGCTTTGTTGGAATTTGGGGGAGAAGGACTTGCCCTTGCATTTGGTGCATAGGTTTGAGTTCTCCTCGGAGATTCGGCGAGTTCAAGTTTGAGAGCTTGTTTCTCTTGGGTTCCTTGGAACCCTAGACGGTTGTGTGGTTGGATTGTTGACCTTTTGTGGTCTTGTTGACCTTTTGTGGTCTTGTAGCCTTTTGTGGTGTTGTTGGTCTTTTGTGGCATTGTTGGCCTGTTGTGGCTTTGTTGTTGGGAGCCTCCAATTGAGTTGTGGAGTTAGCCCCAATCTTGTACAGGTTCGGTGACCGCCCTCAAGCGTCCCATAGTGGAGCAAGTGCCCGCCTTTTGTGGTGCGCACTTGGGAGAATAGGGTGAGCCTTTTGTGGCGTCGGTGAGTTGCGTGCTTCCGCATCCGGGGTGAGGCATTGTGTGGCGTTGGGTGAGCATCGAGCCACCACACCTCGAGGTGAGCCATTTGTGGCGTTCGGAGAGCATTGCGCCATCGCACCTCTCCAACGGAGACGTAGCTTCTTTGGAAGTGAACTTCGGGAAACAAATCTTCGTCTCCGCGTCCATCGGTTATCTCTCAACCGAACCCTTTACTTATGCACTTTACATTGTGATAGCCATCGTGCTTGAAGTATTTATACCTTGCTATCACCTTGTTGCTTGTATTGCTTAGCATAGGTTGTTGGTGCACCTAGGTGAACTTAGTGACTAGGTTTTGTGCTCAATAAATTAAACGTTAGTTTTATTCCGCATTTACTTGAGCCTAAACCGTAATATTTTTAAAAGCCTATTCACACCCCCCCTCTAGGCGACTTCCTTTGTACTTTCAACTTTTTAAAATCTAACAACGTAAAAATATATTGGGTGCTGCACCCTGGATGCTGAATAGGGTTTATATATATAATATATATATATATATATATATATATATATATATATCGGATTTGTGCCTGTTAGAATTAGTATACGGAGCAGACCCGTATTGTAATATGTACGTGTATATCTTCTGTCATATATAAAGAGACACCTGGTGGGCACGTAGCCAGACCATATACCCTAATCAAAACTTGGTACCAGAGCGAGCCGTATCGATCGCACGTCGCCGCCGCCTAATCTTTTTCCACGCCGTGACGCAAGTTCTTTTTTGCGTCGCCGCCATGTGCTCTCTCCATGTTGTGTGACTACACCGCACCGTCGCCATGACCTCGTCCGCTCTCTAGCTCTCCAACTCCTCAGGCGTGATCGTTTCCGCCCCTGCTTCTACCGCTCCAATCATGATTGGGATCCCTCCGCAAGTTCGTCTTGACTCAGGAAACTTCATGCTTTGGAAGGGGCTCACCCTCCCGAATCTCTCGGGTGTTGGCCTCCACGGCTACCTTGATGGCACCGATACTGCATCAGTGAATACGCTCCAGCAAGGGGAAGGGGATGACGCTGTGGAGATTCAAAACCCGGCGTACACCCGCTGGTGGGTCGCGGATCAGAGAGTCCTCGGCCTTCTTCTCGGCTCCATGGAACCAGACATTGCCTGCCAACTCATTGGCTGCAAGACTGCAGCAGCGGCATGGGTCGCTGTCCACACCATGTTCGGCGCTCAGAGTCACGCTAATGTTCGCCATATTCGACGCCAACTCCAGTCACTACGGAAGGAAGAGATGACCGCAGCGCAATACATGCACAAGATGAAGTCCCTTGCCGATTGCATGGCGGCAGCTGGAGCTTCCATATCCGATGACAAGCTCGTGGACTATCATCACCGGCCTTGGTCCCGCGTTCAACGCGATCGCAGCATCTCTCACTGTCGGTAATCGGTCAATGTCATATTCTGATTTTTATTCGCACGTCCTCTCGTACGACGCTTTTCAGGTGCAGCAAAACCAGATTGCGGAGTGGACGTCATCAGCAAACGTAGCGTCGCGGCCCGGCTCCTTCAACAACTCTGGCCGGACGCGCGCCCCGGAGTATGCCCCTGCCCCGTATGGCGGGGGTCGCCCTGCTGGGAACGCTCCTTACCAGCAAGGGCAAGGTCGTCCGTATAACGGCGGCAATGATCGCCAATTCAATGGCGGGTACGGCGGAGGCGGTAGCAACCGTCACAACACCGGGCAGCAGATTAGTGGTAATGTCCGCAGTGGAAAGAAGCAGTGTCCTCGCTGCCAAATCTGCGGCTACTAGGGTCATGAGGCTTTCGACTGCCGCAACCGTTTCAACCATGACTTCCGCACCGACAACACCAACAATCAGCGTTTCGGCAATGCTGCATTCACAAGCTCCACCAACACGCCCCATTGGTTGATGGACACCGGGGCTACGGGTCACTTTACCAATGATCTTGAGCGTCTCCACATCCACGAGGGCTATGGCAGGAAGGATCATGTTCAAGTAGCTAATGGTAAAGGTTTGTCTATTTCGCATATTGGTCATTCGAATTTAACCGGCCATCCATTTGCTTGAACAACATTCTTCATGTTCCAAATATCATCCAGAATCTCCTCTCCGTTTATCGCCTTGTATCTGACAATGACGTTTTTGTTGAATTTCACCGTCATTTTTTCTGTGTTAAGGACAAGGCCACGAGGAGAATTCTTCTTCACGGTAGGAGTCAAGATGAGCTCTATACGATTCCATATAGTCGTGCGTCGTCCCCATCTCGCCAAGCTAGCTCATGTGTCAAGGTTACGTCATCCCGGTGGCATCAGCGTCTTGGTCACCCCTCGAATAATGTAGTGCAAAATATTGTTAAGCACCATGATTTACCTTGTTTACCATCACCAAATTCTGATTCAGTTCGTGATACTTGTCAGCGTGCAAAGAGTCATCAACTATTTTATAATGCATCTCATCGTGTTTCCACTATGCCTCTTGAGTCAATTCACTCTGATGTTTGGGGTCCGGCTATTGCCTCTTCCGGTGGTTACAAATATTATGTTAGTTTTGTTGATAACTATTCTTGTTTTTGTTGGATATATCTTTTAAAACATAAGTCTAATGTTGATCAAGTCTTTTATGCTTTCCAGGCCCATGTTAAACGTCTTCTTGATGTCAAAATTAAGGCTATTCAGTCGGATTGGGGGTGAATACCATAAGTTGCATCGATATTTTCAGCATATGGTATTTTCCATAGGGTGTCGTGTCCTCACACCTCTCAACAAAACGGTGTCGCTGAACGCAAGCACCGTCATCTTGTCGAGATATATCTCTTTTTGCACACTCCTCAACTCTGTTACAGTTTTGGGATGAAGCTTTCCTAACGGCATGTTATCTCATTAATCGCATGCCGACTCCTGTCTTAGGAAAAGATACACCTATCCATCGCTTGTTTAAAAATTAGCCCAACTATGATTTTCTCTGTACTTTTGGTTGTGCGTGTTGGCCTAGCCTTTGCAAGTATAATACACACAAGCTTGATTTCCATTCCAAATTATGTGTGTTTCTAGGCTACAGCCCTATGCACAAGGGATACAAGTGTTTAGATCGATGCATGGAAAGAATATATATCTCTCGTAACGTTGTTTTTGACGAATCAGTTCTTCCTTTTGCTACTCCCGGCGCGACGGTCGATGTCTCTTCTCTTTTCCAAGTGATCAGTTTCCCCCCATCCAAACCGGCTACGAGTGAACATGTGCGTAAATATGATTTATCTTACCTGTGTACTAACATGCCCGTTGCAGCTGATTCCTCCATTATACAGGAGCACGTCGCCGCACCGGACGGGGACACTGTTTTTCCTCAAGCATCGGTGCTCAACGTGCATGGAACGGTAGATATGCATGCTCCCAGCACGTTCCCCGATGTGCATGTACCACACAGCACGCTCCCTGACGTGAACGCACTGGATATTTTCGATCCGGTAACTTCTGGCCCGGTTCCTCTAGCGTCAACACGCGCGTCGCCGTCCTCTGCTGGGATGTCTCCGGTTTCAGCTCAAATTGAGCAGCATTCCGTGTCGCCTGTTGCTGGAAACAGCCACGACGCCATCGACTGATGTTGCCGCCCAGGGTTTTGCTTGTTCGGATGCTCCTGGTCATGCCATGATTACACGTCACAGGGACTCTATGAGGCGTGAAAAGAAATACACTGATGGTACGGTGCGCTATGATCCGAGTCGCCACGCGTTCTTCGTTGCACGGTCTCGCATCGCGATGCTCTTCATGAACCCGCTTGACGTGCTGCAATGGAGGATGAGTTCTCTGCCCTGTGTCAGACAAACACCTGGACTTTGGTTCCTCGTCCACCAAATGTCAATACTGTTGGCAGCAAATGGGTCTTCAAAACCAAACACAAGCCAGATGGTTCTGCTGACAAGCATAAGGCACGTCTCGTTGCTTGTGTTTTTACTCAGCAGCACGGTATTGATTATGGTGACACGTTCAGCCCCGTTGTCAAGCCGGCGACTGTGCGTTTGGTTCTCTCTCTTGCTGTCTCTCAAGGTTGGACCTTGCGTCAGATTGATGTGAGTAATGCTTTTCTTCACGGCTTCTTGTCTGAGGATATCTATATGCAACAGCCTCCAGGTTTTGAGGATGATCAGCATTCCTCTCACGTTTGGCGTGTTATTTATGGTCTTAAACAGTCTTCTCGGGCTTGGTACGCTCGTTTGAGTGCTCGTTTGCATCAGTTGGGGTTTATTTCTTCCAAGGCTTATACGTCCTTATTTATCTTCACTCATAATGATGTTCATATCTACATGCTGATCTATGTTGATGACATTGTCATTGCTGGCTCGAGTCCGGTTGTTGTTGATCGCCTGGTGCACTCTCTCGCCGACACTTTTCCTATTAAGGATCTTGGTGTGTTGGCATATTTTCTTGGACTTGAAGTGTGTCACACTTCCGGGGCATGACATTGACTCAATGTAAGTATGCACTTGATTTTCTTCATTGTGTCAGCATGGAGAACTGTAAGTCCACTTCAACTACACTGGTTCCTTCAGAATGACTTGCTCGAGATACTGGTTCGCCATTGGGTACTGATGATTCTTTTCGGTACCACAACATTGTTGGTGGTTTACAGTATTTGACTTTCACACGCCCAAATATTTCTTTTGCTGTTAACAAGGTGTGTCAGTTCCTCGCCCAGCCTACCGAGGTGCATTGGGAAGCAGTTAAGTGCATTTTGCACTATATTAAAGGAACTTTGGATACTGGCTTGACGATCCACAAGTCACCTTCTGTGGGTATTAGCATTTTCACTTATGCGGACTGGTCTGGATGTGTTGATGATCGTCGTTCCACTGGAGGTTTTGCGATTTTTGTTGTATCCAACCTTGTGTCGTGGAGTTTAAAGAAACAACCTACCGTCTCGAGGTCAAGTACAGAGGCAGATTATAAGGCAAATGGTGTTGCTGAAGCTATGTGGTAGATTCTTTGCTTAAAGAACTTGGAGTTCATCAGCATCGTGTTTCCATTTTATGGTGTGATAATTTAGGGGCTACTTACCGACAGCAAATCCGGTATTTCATGCTCGCACTAAGCACATTGAGATCGACTTCCATTTTGTGCGCGAGCAAGTTGCTGATGGTGCACTAGAGGTGAGATTTATCTCTTCAGATGATCAGTTGGCTAATGTATTTACTAAACCAGCCACCCGACAGATGCTAGATCAATTCAAGACCAATCTAAATCTTGTATGTACTAGTTTAGATTGAGGGGGAATGTTAGAATCAGTATACGGAGCGAACCCGTATTGTAACGTGTATGTGTATATCTCCTGTCATATATATAAAGAGACACCTGGTGGGCACGTAGCCACACCATATACCCTAATCAAAACTGTGTCTATGGTGGTACGTGCGCACGCGTTTACTATCGTTGGATATAGCCTCGTGATTCGTGTTTCCGTTTGGCTCAAGTCACGGCCGTTTATCGTGAGCATTTGTTTTTGCAAAAACTCACTTCATCCACGGACTATTATCCTAGGGCAAACAAAATAATGATTCTGTTTCAAAAGAAAGAACTAGGAACACCGTCTTATTTTTACTAGGCCACCTACCGGAAACAATTGCTATTTTTCGTTGATAAAGAATGGCATAGCTTCTTTTTTATTAGTTGGCTATGGTTGTTGGGTAATTTTTGTTGGTGGATTTGTATGTTTTCTTGGAAGTGAACCATTCGCTGCATTTAACTAGACAATAGTTGATTTTATTTCTTTGACAAAGAATTGCATGTTTCCTTTTTTTGTTAATTGGGGATGGACGGTGCTACTTTTTGTTGACGAGACTTGTGTATCTTTTGAAGTGTGTATGGAACTAAACAACCGTTGCTCTTTATTGTTGACAAAGAACGGCAAGATTTTTTTTTCATTAATTAGAGATGGACATGGCTACCTTTCATTGGTGAAAATGGTTACACTAACATTGTTAACTAAAATCTATGGTTAGAAATACCCTATAGCCAGATCCAATGGCTAAATGGGGGTGTACATGTATCCCCATGGCACCCCACTATTTTGTATATATATATATATCCTTTGGTGTGTCGCGAATCTTGAATTTGGTGCTCGAGGATCCGTCCCATCACAAGGAGTAATTATTCAGCATGTGAGCATGAAGCATACAATTTGACGTTCAGAGCGTTGTTTAAATCCAGTGTGCTGATTTGAATGGCATAAAACACGAAACAAAGATTTATCGTGATAAGTTAATATTGTGGAGATAATCATGTTTGAGACAATAACTCATAGTACATAAAATAATTATACACTAGAGTAGTTTTTCTTGTTGTTGAGGGAGACCGTGGGAGCCAACCCTATCCATAACCCTCCTCCCCTTCCCTGTTTCCACCCCTTTGTCCCTTCCCCTTTACTCTCATTGTCCCCAGAGGTGGTCGCTCGCAAAGCACGTGCCCAGCTGATACGTCGGAAATGTATCTATAATTTTTGATGTTTCATGCTTGTTTAGTATCTACTTTGCTTTGCTTTGTCTACACTTTGAGGTGTTTTTATTTCTTTTCTGGAACTAACCTATTAACAAGTTGCCACAGTGTCAATTGCCTGTTTTCTTCTGTTTTTTGTTCCAGAAAGGCAGAAAATCAATATTCTCGGAATTGGACGGGACAAAATCCAAAGTCAATACTTTACCGTGGGCGACACGAAGTCCAGAGAAGAGACGGAGAAGCTCGTCAGGGCGACCAAACCCCCCTATGCAGAAACCCTAGGCACCCGATCAAAACTCCACGAAACCGTGTGTAGCCGTCGCCACCATCGTCCCTAGATCGGCAGGAACTGAAGTTCTTCCCGGCACCCTGCCGGAGGGGAGATCATCCCGGAGGCCTTCTTCTCCGGTATGATGCATGAGTAGTTCCACCTTGGACTACGGGTCCATGTAGTAGCTAGATGGTTGTATATCCTCGTGCTTTCATGTATAGATCTTGTAAGCTCTGTTCATGATCAAGATCTAATCTATTTATAATCATACATGTTGTGTTTGCGGGGATCCGATGGATATTGAGATTACTATGTTAGTTCGATTAATGGTTTTGTCTTTATGATTCTATCATGTCTATGTTGTTTGTGATCTTGCATGCTCTCCGTTGTTAGTAGCTATCTTGTCCAAGTAGTTGCTAGTGACTCCAAGAGGGGGTATTTATGGTCGATAGTGGGTTCATGCCTCTAGTTTCCAAGGGAAGTGACAGAAATCTCCTCGGTTATAGATGTGTTGATGCTACTAGGGAGAAAACAACGGTCTCTTGTTCATGGAACAAGTGGATTGTTTACCTTACACACTTTGCTTAAAGCAGTTGTCTGTTGCTTGCAACTTAATACTGGAGGGGGTTCAGATGATAACCCAAAGGTGGACTACTAGTCATGGATGCAGTTGGATGGCGGTCTATGTATCTTGTTGTATTGCCCAATCGAATCTCATAGGATCTTTTTGTCTGGTATTGCATTGTTATGCCTTGCTCAGTTCCTGTCAATTGCACTGCTGTAATTTGTTTATCCTTCATGCCATGTTGTTTATCTAAGGAGAGCACCTCTAGTGAACTATGGACCCCGGTCCAATCTTTACCATTGATACATCTTCCGCTGTTACCTGTTTACTTGCTGCAAACCATTTCCTTCCACACCATACGTTTAATCCTTTGTTATAGCAAACCGGTGAGCTTGACAACCTCACTGATTCGTTGGGGCAAAGTCTTGAGTTTGTGTTGTGCAGGTCTCCGCGTTGCTTGCAACACCTGTGTGACGTTTCCTTCCTCCTACTGGTTTGATAACTCGGTCTCAACTGAGGGAAACTTGCTGATGTGCTGCATCATACCTTGCTCTTGGGGTTTCCAATGAAGTGTCCCACGACAATATTGGGTACGCGCATCAAGCCTTTTTCTGGCACCGTTGCCAGGGAGGCTAAGGACGTCTTCACAAGGGGAGTCCTCCACTTCCTTTATCTTTACTTTGTTTTTAGTTTGCTTAGTTTATTTTGCTTGGTTTAGTTTGCCTCTTTTCAAAAACTCCAAAAAAATTTAGTTTAGTTTGGTTTGCTTTCTTTATTTAAAAGCACACAAAAAAATTAGTTACTGCTCTAGCTGCTGCTGTTTTTGGCTTGCCCACCTTTGCCAAAATGAACTCTGCTGAGAACATCAAGTTGTGTGACTTCACTAGCACAAACAACAATGATTTCCTTAGCACACCTATTGCTCCACCTGCTCCTGATGCTACCTTTTATGAAATTAAGCCTGCTTTGTTAAATCTTGTGATGAGAGCAATTTTCTGGTGCTAGTTCTGATGATGCTTCTGCCCATCTCAATAACTTTGTTGAACTTTGTGAGATGCAGAAGTATAAGGATGTAGATGGGGATATTATTAAGCTCAAGCTTTTTTTCTTTCTCTTTGAGAGGAAAATCTAAAGAATGGTTGCTATCTTTGCCTAGAAATAGTATTGATTCTTGGACTAAGTGCAAAGATGCTTTTATTAGAAAGTACTACCCTCCTGCTAAGATTATATCTATGAGAAGTGACATTATGAAATTTAAAAAACTTGATAATGAACTCACTTCTTGGGAAAGAATGAAATCTTTGGTTAAGAATTGTCCCACTCATGGACTCACTGCTTGGATGATTATCCAGACTTTTTATGCAGGTTTAAACTTCTCTTCAAGAAACCTGTTGGATTCAGCTGCTGGAGGTACCTTTATGGGCCTCACTTTGGGTGTTGCAACAAAGCTCCTTGATAATATGATGGTTAACTACTCTGAATGGCACAGTGAGAGAGCTCCACATGGTAAGAAGGTAAATTCTGTTGAATAAACCTCCTCTTTGAGTGATAAGATTGATGTTATTATGGCTATGCTTGTTAATGGGAAAGCTCCTCTAGATCCTAATAGTGTTCCCTTAGCCTTTTTGGTTGCTCAAGAAGAGCAAGTTGACGTGAACTTCATTAGAAACAACAATTTTGGCAACAATACTTATGGTAATTATAGGCCTTATCCTCCTAGTGGAAGTGCTTATCATGGTAGATCTGAATGCCTAGTGAAGAAAGGATTCTAGAAGTAGAGAGATACACTAAGAATTTTATGCAGATGCAATATGAGCAAAATAAGTTTTTCACTAAAACTATGGAGGAACAATCTATTATCTTGAAAAACATTAGTCATCATCTTGAGAATCTGAATAGAGAAATTCCTAGTTTACAGTCAAAAAATTTGAGTGCTGAGAAAAATATATCCTCTTTGTCTAAATCTCAGTCCTCCTTGATTAATAAAATGGGTACTAAACCTGAAACCATGGAAAGTACCTTTGTTGCTACTCATGCCATACAAGTTACTATTGATGAAAATGTTAGGATGTTAGCTCAACTCCATGCTAAGTAGGAAAGGGAAGCTGAAATTGATAGAAACAATAGTGTGTGCACCATCACCACTAAACCACAAGTAGTCCCTATTCCTCCTCCTACTATGCCTAAGCCTATTGAGCCTACTACTAGTGATGCTAAGTTTGATTTTGATATAGATGGTTGCAATATTTCTAAAGTGATTATGTTCTTGCAAAAGCTTGCTAGAAGTCCTGATGCTAGTGATATGCATGTTACTTTCACCAAACACATTACAGATGCTCTTGTTAAGATTAAGGAAGAGAAGTTAAAACACAAAGCTTCTATTCCTAGGAAAGTAGAAGATAGTTGGGAACCCATTATTAATATGCAAGTGAATGACTTTGATCTCAAAGCTTCATGTGATCTTGGTTATAGTGTCTCTATTATGCCTAGAAAGATTTATGAAATGCTTGATTTGGCACCTTTGGAATATTGTTATTTGGATGTACAACTCAATGATAATGCTAAAAAGAAACTCATGGGTAGTATTAAAGATGTTCTCATTATAGTTAACAATGCTTATGTCCCTGTTGAATTCTATGTTTTGGATGTTGAATACAATGCTTCTTGTCCTATTACTTTGGGAAGACCTTTTCTTAGAGCTGTTGGTGCCATCATTGATATGAAAGAAGGCACCATTAAATATCATTTTCCATTCAATAAAGGTATTGAACACTTCCCTATGAGTAGAGATAAGTTGCTTTTTGCTCCTCCTTTGAAAGCAAGATTTGATGTTAATGCTTCCTCATCTGAAAATACTTGATTCTTCTTGCTTCTTGTGCCTAACTTAAAGGCGTTAAAGAAAAGTACTTGTTGGGAGATAACCCAAGAGTTTTCTTGAGTATTGGAAGTTATTACTTCAGTAATGACCCCGCCTTATCCTTTTTGTTTGATTTTTGTGCCAAGAATGACCTCCAATGAGAGGGGGGGTAAGATTTGGGGAGTTGCTGTCCCGAAACAGATTTCTGTCCTCCACCATAAAAATTCGTGAGAAGTCTCTATAACTCGGATTGAGCTGAAAATTTACGAATAAATCTCCCAGTATGTTATCTAACTTTCGTTAGTTCAACACTTTTTTATTTGAGCAACAGAAGATTTTTAAAAAATCGGTTTTTATCTGCTGGTCTGTTTTGACAGATTTCTGTCATTATTTGCATTTGCTTCTTATTAATTCATTTTTGAGTTCACTTTTGGGGAATTGAGCTTTTTGAAAGAGTTGCTACAGTAGCTTGTGTTTTTAGTGAAAAGTATTGCTGTTCCAAATCTTTGCCAAAAGGTCTATTATCTTTTGAATATACTAATGTTGCTAATGAAGATTGTGTGAAGTTTTGTATAAAGGAAAAATTTCAGGTGTAGAGAGAGAATGATGTAATGAGATGAAGAATGGACAAAAGCTCAAGCTTGGGGATACCACCCCGGTGTCACCCCAAGAAATATCCAAGAGGTACAATGTCAAAGCTTGGGGATGCCCAAGGCATCCCCTTCTTCATCAATAAAAAGCCCAGGTATGTCTAGACACTTCGTTTTTATTGTTTCATGCACAGTTGTGTTGTTCTTGGATCGTCTTAGTTTTCGTTTGCTTTGCTTAGTTTGTTTATTTTGCTTGAATAAAGTAGTTTGGACCCCCGTTCTCGCTGTGTTTCTTCAAATAAGTTGCTTGGTGTTGGAAAGGAGTAGGAAGTTCCTGCTTGAAAGTGCAAGAGGAGCTTGCATGTCTTGTTCTAAACAATTGGGATTGCTTAGTGTGCCTTGAAGAAATTATTTGTTGTTTTAGCATGCAAAAACATAGTATTATGGTATTCTCCTTTGATGCTTTGCTTGGGTTGACTTGGCACATGCTCACACCATGTTATGACTATGAAAAATCACCATAGCCTCTATGATCATTTAGTACTTGACTTGTAGTACCACTCTATGCTTTGATTAGTAATGTTTTGTCGCTCTGCATGATTATGGACACTATTGCTCTCTTAGTTGGTTGCTCCCAGCCTTTTGCTAGCCTCCACTTGTATGAGTAAGCTCTACTCATTCTTACAACTCCCAAGAAACCAAGTTATTCCAAAGTGTCCACTATAAACTCCTATGCATGGTGTGTTACACCATTCCAAGTATATTCTTGTTTTTAACTATCTTCCAATTAAAAAGTATTTTGTTATGTGAAAACTTAGTGATTAAAGCCCTCACAAACTTGATGGCACACTTTATATTCTTTGCCCCTAATAAACTTGAACCATTGTGTCGTCTATGCTGTATATGCTTGCACTTATACATTGGAATTAGCAGAACCATGCTGTCATGGGGAACGTTTTCAACATTGTACTTGTACTTTTACTCAGTTGATATCATGCTCTTTTGTCTATGGATGTCACCGGTGTGAAATAAAGAGGGAACTTGTAAGTCCATGGAGTAAGTATTTTGTGTTAGAGAAATGCCTGGGCCGCTAGCCTAAGCCATGCATAATCATGGTGGAAACTTGCAGCATCATCATAGTGAGCTATCTATGAATCATCCTCAATAAAAAGCTATGCACATAGTAAATAAAAAGATCACTCAGATGCTCATTCTTTGCTTACCTTGTCATTTTGGTTATGGGATAGCTCATGTATCATGTGCAAGGGATACCCCGTTGGCGGTTCTCTATGATACGCATGTACTTACAATGGCAAGAACTTACAGGTGACTGAAGTTGAGTAGCATGAGGTGTGGACCTTGTATTCAAGGGACTTGAGATTGCCAACTTATACTTTGTCAAGCATATACTCCATAGTTTGTTCACTTTAACCTTAATCACTTCAAGATGCTTATGATAGGGGCAATGAGGGCTGGAAGCTAACAAGTACCATAATTTTTGGAAGCTCCTTTTGAAACTTTAAATCCCTGCTTCCTTTATGAAGGGCCTTTCTTCCACTACTATTGAGTCTCCACCTTCTACCTTTAGGCACCATTAAGAGAGCATAGTTGCCATTCTTAGTTCTATATGCAGTGTCCCAAAACTTATTGATTGATGCATATTGTGATATTACTTGTTATTATGCTATTTGTTTCTAGTCACCCTTGTGAACTTTGAAGGTGTCTTATGCATCTATTTGCTACTCTATGAGGGACAAGCTGATTGCCACTATGCCATGTTTTCTGTATGTGAGACAAAAAAACATTTTTTAATGCATGTTATTCATGATCTTTGTTTGTAGCCTTTCATGTTGCATGCATAGTTAATTTGTCTTATTGTTAGAACTCCATCTGTCATGCATATGTTTAGCTTTCAATGCTTGCAAATGGTTTGATCTTGATTTTGATGGTGCATGTCACCTCAAAAATTATTCTTTTTATCACTTACCTACTCGAGGACGAGCAGGAGTTAAGCTTGGGAATGCTTGATACGTCGGAAACGTATCTATAATTTTTATGTTCCATGCTTGTTTAGTATCTACTTTGCTTTGATTTGTCTACACTTTGAGGTGTTTTTATATCTTTTCTGGAACTAACCTATTAACAAGTTGCCACAGTGTCTGTTGCCTATTTTCTTCTGTTTTTGGTTCCAGAAAGGCAGAAAATCAATATTCTCAGAATTGGACGGGACAAAAGCCAAAGTCAATATTTTACCGTGGGCGACACGAAGTCCAGAGGAGAGACGGAGAAGCAGTCCAGGGCAACCAAACCCACCTAGGCGCGGCCAGGGATGGGCCCGCGCCTAGCAGGGTGTGGCCCCCCTGGTCGCCTCCCAGCATCACATCTTCGCCTATAAGAAGCCCCCGATGCAGAAGCCCTAGGCACCCAATCAAAACTCCACAAAACCGTTTGTAGCCGCCGCCACCATCGTCCCTAGATCGGGGGGATCTGAAGTTCTTCCCGGCACCCTGCCGGATGGGAGATCATCCAGGAGGCCTTATTCTCCGGTATGATGCGTGAGTAGTTCCACCTTGGACTACGGGTCCATGCAGTAGCTAGATGGTTGTATATCCTCCTTGTGCTTTCATGTATAGATCTTGTGAGCTCCATTCATGATCAAGATCTAATCTATTTGTAATCATGCATGTTGTGTTTTCGGGGATCCGATGGATATTGAGATTACTATGTAAGATCGATTAATGGTTTTATCTTTATGATTCTATCATGTCTGTGTTGTTTGTGATCTTGCATGCTCTCCGTTGTTAGTAGCTATCTTGGCCAAGTAGTTGCTAGTGACTCCAAGAGGGGGTATTTATGCTCGATAGTGGGTGCATGCCTCTAGTTTTCAAGGGAAGTGGTAGAAATCTCTTCGGTTGTAGATGTGTTGTTGCTACTAGGGAGAAAACAACGGTCTCTTATTCATGGAACAAGTGGATTATTTACCTTACACACTTTGCTTAAAAGCAGTTGTCTATTGCTTGCAACTTAATATCGGAGGGGGTTCAGATGATAACCCAAAGGTGGACTACTAGTCATAGATGCAGTTGGATGACAGCCTATGTATCTTGTTGTATTGCCCAATCGAATCTTATAGGATCTTTTTGTCTGGTATTGCATTGTTATGCCTTGCTCAGTTCCTGTCAATTGCCCTGCTGTAATTTGTTTACCCTTCATGCCATGTTGTTTATCTAAGGAGAGCACCTCTAGTGAACTATGGAACACGGTCCAATCTTTACCATTGATACATATTCCACTGTTACCTGTTTACTTGCTGCAAACCATTACCTTCCATACCATACATTTAACCCTTTGTTACAATAAACCGGTGAGCTTGACAACCTCACTGATTCGTTGGGGCAAAGTCTTGAGTTTATGTTGTGCAGGTCTCCGCGTTGCTTGCAACACCTGTGTGACGTTTCCTTCCTCCTACTGGTTCGATAACCTCGGTCTCAACTGAGGGAAACTTGCTGCTGTGCTGCATCATACCTTGCTCTTGGGGTTTCCAACGAAGCGTCCCACGACAACATTGGGTCCGCGCATCACCCGCCAGTGAAGGAAATAGCAGGGATTTGGTGTCTTGTGGATGTAGCTGTCTATAGGATGCACACAGAGGCCCGAGATCCTCCTCATGCGGCTGATTCTCCCGGTGTCGTTGGTAGCATCACAGGGACAACGAGCTGGGTAGTGGGCGTGAATGGTCTGCGGCGCAAGGACACGACAACTGTGGCATATCCTCCACTAGGAATAACTTCCCAAAAGGTGGCTCCATGTGGCGTATCATGGGAGAAAATTATCGGGCGGGTGTGATGGATGGATATATCTCCGGCATCAATAGAGATTGATACGGGAGAATCTCGGTCCTCCGGGGTCTGCGAATCGGAAGCTGGATCCGTAGCTACAATGATTGCGGCAACGCCAACCCCTTGGTTGGTGGTGATCTATCTAGCTGCAGGGGTTTCTGATGAAAACCGCACAGTGTATTTGTGTCATTACATTGTCAAAGGCATCGGTTCTACAACTCTCGTCTTCCTACCCGGGATGCTTTGCTGGAAACCTTAGATCAGGAGGTCTTCTGGATCAGATGATGGCAGCACACGACACCATTCTCCCTCCTAGTGCATCGTTTTTGGAGCAGATTTTGAGGTTCTTGCCAGGGTCCCGAGGTGGAGCGGCGTAGTTTCTCCCACATCAAAGACGACGTGTCTCAGTGATGTGGCACTCGGGATCTCGGGGTGGACTTTTGATGATGGATGTGCATAGGACAATGGCGTTGTCTGACGTCGTGGTGGCTTCAACGACATACCTTGCATGGTCATTGTGTTAATCCTTGTCATAACGATGGGTTCGGGAAAGACAAGGGCGACGACTTCTGGAGCATGTGCATTCGGGGCGCTATGAGGGTCTTATGGACCGGTACTCTAGTTTTAGATGATGTGTATAGGTGTGAGGTCAGGGCTCTATTATGGCCAGCCCCATCATAAATATTTTAGGTGTAGCGACACTTGTCGCCAAGAAGGTGGCTTTGGGTTGATCCATACATTATCTTTTAAACTTTGTTGAATAGTATAATAAAAAATATTGTGTGCATCATTTTGATACATAGGCAGGGTATAACTTCGTTTTCGAGAAAAATATGTTTCTTGTCTGTCCATGATGTGTTTTTTATATATTTTCTTGTACCTTGCGCTCACGCGTTGAAAGAGGAGCACTTGCTTCATGAAAACTCTATTGGTGAAAAAACAAAATCGTAAATATTATTGCTTGAATTATTGTGTGATGTAGTTGATATGGATGGAAGCTATGGCCTTGGAAGGCCTTTGCAATATGATGTGGATACCACACACAAAGGATGGGGGAGTACAGTGTCCTAAAAAAGAACAAGAATAGTCACATCAGTTTTCAATCCCACTAGACATGTTGCATTAGCAAAATCAATGCAAACGTGAACAAAATCCTATATGTTAATTATGTAACGTAGTACGTACTGTAATTAAATGACATAGACAGGATAATTCATGCTTTTTTTGTTCGCTATTGCTCATTTCCACCTACTCACTCTGTTTTAAAATATAAGATGTTTTAGATCAAACAGAAGGTATCTAGACTTCTTTTATTGCGTAGATTCACTCCAAACGACCTACATACTAAAAAAAAGTCTAGATAAATTTGTTTCACAAAGCTAAAATATTTTATATTTGAAAATGAAGGGAGTAGTTTGTATGACAAGATGCCTAGGAATACATTCCTCCATAACACACTTAGTAAAAAACACAAATGACGTGCCTCTGCCGCAGCCACGCGCAGACAGGGACTGCACTCTAATAATATGCTTAGTTTGTTGTGAGTTGCTACTACAGAATTAGCAATGCTCCACTATCTCTGATGCATCCTATTCCAATGCACCCCAACAGGATACAGACTGTTCAGTTTCTTCTGTTATCGTGAGTTGCTACTTCACCACCACCGAAAGCTGATCTCTGATGTGGTGGTGAATCAACAACATGTACTCTTTCCGGTCTATATTAATGTTCTTAACTTTATCTAGATTCGTATGTATCTACTATCTCCGTTTTACAATGTAAGCCTTTTTAGAAAGCTAAAACAGCTTTCTAAAAAGTATTATACTGTGGAACAGAGGAAGTAGTTAATTATTTAGACAAAGTTAAGATATTGGAGGGAGTATGTATATAAGGTGACATTCACGTGAAAAGTTGATAGGCTAAATTGTCACTCCATATGTGGTCAGGTTGGAGATCGTTGGTGATATGACTCATTTAGTTTTACAACAAATATTATATTTGGTGCTTTCCCCCAATCACATGGCATATTTAGCATGTGAGCATGCAGGATGATAATGTACCCATGTCCTCGTGTGGAACATCGTCTTATTACTAGGACAATATGACATTAGGTTTGGGGAAACAGCTAGAACACAACTGCCAGATAAAACACAAATCAGACTCTGCAAGATGGAACTTAAGAAAACAAAGTATTATCGGTCATATTTACTTCAAACACAGCACTTGCCAATTATCACTAGATAAATCACACGTCTCTTAGTATTGATCCCACATAATAAGAACACAACCTTGAATTCGAGTACTTGTACAACCACTAGGTTATTGACTTGTCTTACACATCTAGGGCTTGTTTGGATGTGCCGGGATTTTTGTCCCGGGGAATCAAATCCCGACCGGGAATCCACGAAAACAGTTTAAATCGCCGGGATTTTATTCCCCACCTCCTTACTAGTGGATTTATTTCCCTGGGAAAAGGCTGGGTTCCCCTGATACCAAACAAGCCCCTATTCTCTAGAAATATATCTCCATGTTTTTTCTCTTTAACACAATACATGCTTTCTTGGCAAACAGTCGGCATGATAATTGAATATGGTTTGGCTTTGTGCATCTGAGGACAGGATATCAACGGAAGACGACTTCATCGTAAGAAAATTCTTTAACTGACTCCATCACACATCTAGGTTCCGTGTCAAAAAAGTTCTAAGCCCTGTATACCAAAAGACATACGGAGTACTACACAGTTGCCGGCTTGCCGCTCCTTGTTCGACGACTGAAGTACCAATATTTTCTGTTTATATGTTGAAACATGTAGAATTTTAAGTGCCAAATTTACATGACTACAATACAAAACTGTCAACTTCGTACAATTTCTGTTTGCTATTGCTCTCCAGACCCCTATGACAGGCTGGGCCATTAGGACTAGGAGTACATTCCAGTCTAGCAGTCCAGACAAAACACAAAACATTGAGGGGTACGGGAGACCATGCCGCGAGGGCAATCCCAATTCTTGGCAACGGATTGGCAGTGGCAAGATCCACGGAAAGACCTCCGACACCTATGATCAAAGGATGATTGGAGGGCCATCCGGTGCATGCAAACGAAGGCTCCACAAAGCAGCATGCCCATCTTCTGTTGGGGTTGCCCTTCACCCAACAATAAAATTGATTTCTTGTGCGTAGCTACATCACCATTAACAATTCTGCAATACTGATGCATCCAATTCCCATGGACGATGGCAACACAAGAGCACATTGTTTAATTTCATCTGTTACTGCATCTCAGCTAGCTGATATGTGACGAAGTGGTGAACCAGCATGTATATGTAAGGTGGTATTCAAGTGAAAATGCGGTAGTGCTTAATTGTGAGTTTGTCAGGTTGGAGGTTGGTGAGGATATGTATTATTGGTGTGTTATGGCAGATCTTGAATATATTTTTTGAGATGGGGGCAAAAGCTTTGCCCCAATCAATTAATTACGAAGAAGATAATTGTCCTGTTAATTGATGAAAAACCTGTATAAAAACCGTTACAACATAACCACAAGATCTTGAATTTGGTGTTCACGTATTTTGCCAGATCATCACATGGCATACTTAGCATGTGAGCATGCAGGATCATATCAAGGAGAAATGTTTGCGAGGACGACTGTGCCAGAGCAGAGCTCACCGTCAGTGTCTCCTTTCTACTGGTAACTATCAAGGCCTACGAGAAAGCTGCGTTGGAGTGTGAAGAGGCCAAGTTTGAGTAGCACAAGTTGTCTTCTGGTGATCGTATACCGCCAGAGATTATAGTCCATGAAGAGCTGCTTTGATAAACTAAGAGCGAGGATTAGATAGCGAATCAGTGTTTGTTTTGTTCCATTAGTCTAGAAAAGAAAGAACTGAGTCAGCTGACACTTTGCTTCTCATGCAAATGGGTCACCATAGTATCCTTTCGTGGAAGGCTATTCTAACGTAAGTTAATCATGTGCGGCTAATCATGATTGTGATAATATCTAGTATGGCACAAAAGATCAATGCACTTGAGCCTACGTTTTCCTGCTTCTCGCCGATGCATTTGGGCTAGTGTTATCCTATTTCGTGTAACACTTTAAAAATGGAGCACCTGCTCCATGATAATTCTATTGGTGAAAAAAACAAGTATAATAATATTTCTCAAAGGAAGAAGAGAGGAAAATGAAGGCATCCGTTCGGACATAACTCCTACTTATATGTCAATTGTGAGAATGTGATACATGTTGCAGTTAGGGGCCTCTTTGATTTGCAGGATTCTCAAAACGTGGGAATACAAAAAATCAAAGGAATATAGTGGCATGTCCTCTAAAATCCTACAGGACTATGAAACTATAGGAATTTGGATCAAGTATGTGTTTGATTCACGGAAAAAACAAAGTAATTATGTGAGGTAGGAGTGGATGAAAATTTTCATTTAGAAGTGAGTATCAATTGAATCCCGAGGAAAATTTCCTAAGGATTCCAATCCAATGAATCACACAATCAGCTTAGGAATATTTCCAAAGGAACCAAATCCTCTACAAATCCTTTGTAATTCCTTTGAATAAGAGGATCCCATAACCTGTGCACTTGAATGATCCGGAAAAGGATCTCCAATATGCCACATGCAACTATGCAAGAGATGAAGCACGCCATGACAACCGTGGGTAACGGCAAACAAATAATCGGAGGGCCATCAAGTGCTGGAATACAAAGAGGCCCAGGATCGTGATCTTCTACCCGCGTACAGTTTTTCTGTGTCGTGGAGATAAACCCAGTTTGCTGTGAGTTCCCACTACACTATTGAAAATTCTCCATTGTCCCAATGCATCCAATTCCCATGCACAACGCCAGCATATACGTACAATTTTTAATCTCATCCGTTGTTGGGAGTTGCTACTGTACCTCTCTGCTAGCTGATGTGTGATGCTGTGGTAAACCAACATGTATATATATAAGGTGGCATTCATGTGAAAAAAGAGGTATTGTTGTCACCCCATTTGTGGTCAGGTTGGGGGTTGGTGGAGATATAGCTCATTTGGGCTTACAGGAAATCTTGCATTTGGTGCTAGCATATCTTGCCGATCACATGGCATATCCATACCTTATGCAGGACATCATGTCCTTTCTATGGCAATCTGGCATTAGGATTGGGGAAACATCCTAGCACAACGCACCTATAAGACACACCACGGATTGTGCAACACGGAACTGAAGGAAACAACTGAGGTAGTACGTACTGGTTAAGAAGACAACAATGAATCATTTCCAAAAGTATATCATGCAGGTTTTCATTAGAGGACATCATAACATTTGAGCGTGTGCATTAGAGGTTATGATATCAACAAAAGTATTCCAAAAGAAAAGATCTTCTAACCGAGTCCAATTGTCATCTAGCTTCCCTGCAAGAACTTGTACCAGAGGACATACACAGCCTCTGTCCTTGTTTGATGACTAACCAATGGTTACAAAAAATATATTTTCAGTATCTATGGAAACAAGTTGAAATTAGGCATCAGAATTCATATGACTATAAGACAATACTGACAATTTAACATTCAAAGCATTAATGCCATAAACATTTTGAATATAAAAGTTTCAATATGTATCCTGATTAGCAGCACCTGAGAAAGGAAAATAATATTTGTACCATATAATACCACAACCATAAACCAGATTTGTTCAACAACCAACTAGAGTATTGAATTGCAGGTCTGGGCTCCCGAATTACCAGCTCAAGCAAATATCTGCAAATATATCGCCAGGTTTTTCTCAAGAAAAGAAATGCATGCTCTCTTGGCAGTCAATCGTCATAGTAATTGAAGATTGTTGTGCATCAGAGGCCAGGATATCAGCATAATTCTTTGTCCATGGAAAGCTTTAAAGGCTCCAGCAAATATCTATGCTCCATGTAAAAAAGTTCCGATATAATTTCTACCCAAAGACATACGCAGTTGTCGTCCTTGTTTGACGAGTAAACTGAAGGATGCCAGCAATATTTTTTCTTTGTCTATAGAAACATGCGGAATTTTGAGCGTCAGAGCTTGTATGACTACCAAGACAAAAAATGACAATTTTGCATTCAAAGCATTGATGATATCCAATGTGTTTATTTGAATGGCAGAAACCACTGGACAAAGATATCAAGTGTCACATCTAACCTGATTAACGGGGCATGCTATATCTGAGACAAGATAATAAAGCATTTGATAGTGTAAGTGAATTATTGTTTGCTTTGTGCCATTATGCTATTCTGAACAAGAACTTACTCGAACAGAACCTACAAACAGAAATTGTTTTAGCGGAAGTTAAGGGTGCGCAGCTAATCAATCATGACTGATGCTGAGATGGAGCACTGTCATCCTAGCCATGGGTAGCAGTAGCAGCCAAAGAATGATCCGTGGGCCATCCAGTTGGCGCAAACGAAGAGGCAAGGAAGCAGAGGAACCAGATTTGTTCAACAACCAACTAGAGTATTGAATTGCAGGTCTGAGCTCCCGAATTACCAGCTCAGGCCTGTTCGGTTAATCCCAAGTAGGAGTGGATTGGAGAGGATTAGAAAGGATTTTGAATTACATGGGATCTAATCCAAATCAATCCATGTCAATCCATTCCAATCCAACACTAACCGAACAGGGCCTCAAGCAAATATCTGAAAGTATATCGCCAGGTTTTTCTCAAGAAAAGAAATACATGCTCTCTTGGTAGTCAATCGTCATAGTAATTGAAGATTGGTTGGTGTGCATCGGAGACCAGGATATCAGCATAATTCTTTGTCCATGGAAAGCTTTAAAGGCTCCAGCAAATATCTATGCTCCATGTAAAAAAGTTCCGGTATAATTTCTACCCAAAGACATACGCAGTTGTCGTCCTTGTTTGACGAGTAAACTGAAGGATGCCAGCAATATTTTTTCTTTGTCTATAGAAACATGCGGAATTTTGAGCGTCAGAGCTTGTATGACTACCAAGACAAAAAATGACAATTTTGCATTCAAAGCATTGATGATATCCAATGTGTTTATTTGAATGGCAGAAACCACTGGACAAAGATATCAAGTGTCACATCTAACCTGATTAACGGGGCATGCTATATCTGAGACAAGATAATAAAGCATTTGATAGTGTAAGTGAATTATTGTTTGCTTTGTGCCATTATGCTATTCTGAACAAGAACTTACTCGAACAGAACCTACAAACAGAAATTGTTTTAGCGGAAGTTAAGGGTGCGCAGCTAATCAATCATGACTGATGCTGAGATGGAGCACTGTCATCCTAGCCATGGGTAGCAGTAGCAGCCAAAGAATGATCCGTGGGCCATCCAGTTGGCGCAAACGAAGAGGCAAGGAAGCAGAGGAACCAGATTTGTTCAACAACCAACTAGAGTATTGAATTGCAGGTCTGAGCTCCCGAATTACCAGCTCAGGCCTGTTCGGTTAATCCCAAGTAGGAGTGGATTGGAGAGGATTAGAAAGGATTTTGAATTACATGGGATCTAATCCAAATCAATCCATGTCAATCCATTCCAATCCAACACTAACCGAACAGGGCCTCAAGCAAATATCTGAAAGTATATCGCCAGGTTTTTCTCAAGAAAAGAAATACATGCTCTCTTGGTAGTCAATCGTCATAGTAATTGAAGATTGGTTGGTGTGCATCGGAGACCAGGATATCAGCATAATTCTTTGTCCATGGAAAGCTTTAAAGGCTCCAGCAAATATCTATGCTCCATGTAAAAAAGTTCCGGTATAATTTCTACCCAAAGACATACGCAGTTGTCGTCCTTGTTTGACGAGTAAACTGAAGGATGCCAGCAATATTTTTTCTTTGTCTATAGAAACATGCGGAATTTTGAGCGTCAGAGCTTGTATGACTACCAAGACAAAAAATGACAATTTTGCATTCAAAGCATTGATGATATCCAATGTGTTTATTTGAATGGCAGAAACCACTGGACAAAGATATCAAGTGTCACATCTAACCTGATTAACGGGGCATGCTATATCTGAGACAAGATAATAAAGCATTTGATAGTGTAAGTGAATTATTGTTTGCTTTGTGCCATTATGCTATTCTGAACAAGAACTTACTCGAACAGAACCTACAAACAGAAATTGTTTTAGCGGAAGTTAAGGGTGCGCAGCTAATCAATCATGACTGATGCTGAGATGGAGCACTGTCATCCCAGCCATGGGTAGCAGTAGCAGCCAAAGAATGATCCGTGGGCCATCCAGTTGGCGCAAACGAAGAGGCAAGGAAGCAGAGGATGAGCATGAGCATGAGCATTTGCAGTCATGCTGGCCCTTCACCTAGCGATATTAGTTTGTTGTGTGTAGCTACAACACCATTAGGCGTAGTTTGGCAATGAAGTTTTCTTGAAACTTAAGTATATCCCAAAACTATAGTATCTAAGTGGCTGGGTTAGCAATACTTCAGTTTTAGAAAAAGAGGTCTGGAGTTGTTTTTTCAATACTTAAAAAATAACATGTTTTGAGAGATATTGAAGTATTAATACTACAGTTTTTAGTTATAGCCAAACACGTCAAAATATTTAAAACTATGGTATTTTGAGAATTTATAGTATTGTTGAAATACTTCAAAAATACTTTGCTACCAAACACAGCCTTAACAATTCTCCATTGTCCCAATGTATCCAATTCCCATACACGGCGTCAACATACACAATGTATTTTTTTCATCTGTTTTCATGAACTGCTCATAGATGCATCTCCTCGTAGATGCCTTTCCTAGCTGATCCGAGATGCGGTGGTGAACCAACAACACGTATATATAGGGTATCATTTCAAGTGAAAAGGGCAATTTCCTTAATCTGTGGTCGGGTTGGAGGTTGGTGTACAGCAGATCTTGCATTTGGTGCTTGCATACCTTGTCCGATCATATATGCAGGATGATAATGTACCCCTTCAATTTCTGTAGGACAACATCTCACTTTTATGACAACACGGCACTAGGACTGAGGAAATATCCTAGCACAGCACGCCTGATAAAACACAAAACAGATTGTGCAAGACAGAACTGAAGGAAACAAACTATTATTATCAGTTGTTCCTTCAAACACAACACCTATTAGTTATCAGATGATAAATTTTAACACTCTTACAACTAATACCCCTTACACAAACCACGGATCAGAGCACAGAGCAGTTCCATAAATAACCAAGTATTCACTCTTACAGGGCCAAGCTCCAGAATAAGCAGCTCAAACAAGTATATCGCCCAGTTTTTCTCTACAATCAGTCGGTATAACAATTGAAGATTTTGTGGGTCGTGTGCATCAGAGACCAGGATACCGACAGAAGTCTTCCTTTTAAAACAAAATCTTTCAGCTTACTCCAGCAGACATCTACGTTCCATGACGAAAAGTTCTACCAGAAGACATACTCAGCTGGCATCCTTGTTTAACAGCTAAAACACAAAATATATATTGTATGTGTTTCTATAAAGATTGGTGCGATTTGAATCATCAAAATTGTATGTCTACAAGACAAAACTGTCAATTTCAAATTCAAGTATTGTTCAACCCAGTGTGTTGATTTGAATGGTAGAAACCACTGGACAAAGAATGTTACATGTAACCTGATTATCAGGGCATGCTATATATGAGACAAGATAATAAAGCATTTGATAAGACAAGCAACCATCACTAGACAACCACACAACATGGTGCTATTTGAGCCACAAGGATAATGAGGTGCATAAACGAGTATCCAAGGACAACCTGGCAATCTTTGAAGTCACAGACTCGATCATAACAGGTGTAGCATTTATACATCTCATAACACTGGATCACATGGAAGCAACAATACAGTTTTGCTATAGAAGGCGCATTCTGTTGAATGTTTGAGTACATTTTGACCCCTAAAGTTTTGACACAAAGCAGTAATGTTTCACTTGACAGCTTCAAGTGTAGACAAGGAATCCCATGAGAAGTTGCCTGCAAATTACAACAAGCACAGATCAGTAAACAAACAATGCAGTGTAGCAAGTTGCGGCATGAGTATATATTTTGGGCTACGAAGCAGTTCAAGTTCCAGGTTACAAGATTTCGAGCATGGAGGCTAAAGAAAATTCTGTATCAGTACACACCTGAACAATGTTCTTTAGCTTTCTGTTATGAAACAGTATCCTACAAAACTAGAACAAACCCTTGAACCAGATGAACACTTCCGGACAAGAAAAAGAACAGGGATCTTAACATGTGGAACCTCAAAATGCTTCATAATATTACCCGGGAGAAAAAATTGCTCATAGATTGATCATAGATCGGGGATCTGCCACCCTTTCTAATCGCGAAATCTACCACAACAAATATATCGGAAAGAATCAACGATCCCCAATTCATACCTATCGAACCAGAGCTCAGTGCTGGTGGTGTCTATGGCCGTGGCCGTGGGAGGAGCAGCCGCCGCTGGTCCCCTCGCCGCCGTCCCCGGGAGTATTGCGGCAGCCGGGATCCGCCTCGTCGTCGCTGCAGTCCTCGTCGAAGGGCACCTCCTTGTGGAAGATGCAGCACTTTTTGGAGCTCTTGCGGCCGAGGGACTCGTTGTCCACGGTCCCCTCCTTCCATGAGACCTTCTTCTTCGCCCGCCGCTTCAGCCGCAGCACCACCGTCTCTGGCGGTGGCGGGGCGGCCGCGGGAGCGGAGGAGGAAGGCGATTGGTCGATCGTCACGGTCACGGATCCGGATGAGGACGATGACGACGGCGGCGGCGGCGGCCCGCGGGTAGCCATAGCGATCTGCGATTTCTCCTACTCACGCTCGTCTAAACTTTTCCCCTTCCGTTCCCTTCGGAAATTGCAAGCATCGAATTTCGGTCGCGATCCGCCACGTTTCAGTCAATTGTTTTTCTTCTTGTTCTTTTTCTCAGAACACGTTTCAGCCAAATGCACGAACGTTACAGGGCCGATGACCAGTACTACTTACATTTTGTTTGGCCCATCAGAAAGCCACGAGGTTCGGTCCAGATATTTTATCTAAAATGGCCGAAATACGGGAAGCCTAACGCCTCCAGTCGGACCAGGCTTTCTTTTTTATTAAGTTCCGTCTGCATTTTTTAAAGTAATTTTTTATATTACTTGAATCATAAGTGTGTTCTATTTTTATCCAAAAAACGCACTATACATTTAAAGATTCATTCAATCCGGGTCGAACAATGTTCATTATCATCTGGTAGCGACGAGGCAAGGAGACCAGAGGACCGTGTTTTGGCATGCACACTCTAGTAAATGCACATAAAGTATTTTTTTTGTGCGGATAGACATAAAGTATAATCATAAATAAGTAGAAACAAACAAAGGAAGTACTAAAATTAATGGATGACACATATCACATGTGTGATGCATTTCCATAAAAAAACCAACTTCTAGTTAATTTATCATAGGAAATTGTGACTATTTGAATTATCAAGAACTGAAAGTACTGAATTGTGGAGTTCATTTTGAAGAAACGATCTTTTTTTAACCCATTTGAATGTGAACCTATAAGGAAAATTCTGAAATTTTAGTTGTTATTAAGTAGAAAGCTTAGTAAGTGTTAATCAGGTGCTCTTAATCCGTTAACTGACATGGTGGCATGTAGCAATTGTGTTTTATGCCACTAATTTTGGCTAAAGGCATTCAGGTTTGTAGGTGGACTCATAGGTTGAACTTAAATTGGTTGAGAAACTGATCTTGGAATGTCGCTTTTGGAAGAAAAGAAGACTTATACGACTTTCCGTAGTAGGTTTAAAATTTAAAAATTAATTGAATCACATACATGCCGAAAATAAGTGGTAGAAATATTGAATACATATGCATGTTTGTATGCAAAAGTACTAATATTCAAGATCAGAATATGTAATTCAATAATAGGAACTAAAAAGAGTTCAAGAAATAGAATTCACTGAGAAACTCAATAAAATTAAGTAATCCCCCTAAGATGTATTTTTCGCTCACTACAAGTGATACATTGGTAGATTGAACATATGCAGGCACATGAGCAACTTCGAGAAATTTTCTTTTATATAAAGGGTGATTTATTACTTAAAAGGCATATTTGTATATTGTTGAATTGCAGGCACTAAAAATATTTATTTATGTATCATGGTGGTGATAAACATCCATAAAAATGATTAGCATAAAGTGGAAAAAGAAACTAAGCTAGACTGAGAAATAGAAGGTAGGATCGAGCTGTCTCTGTTTGGCCAGTAGGGCCTTCTTTTGTGCCTGTTGCTATATTTTTGTTTTGGAAAAAGTAATATCATAAAATACCAATTACACCAAGCCTCTCCAACAACACATGTCCTAGTGGCCTTATGTATGCACATAGTCCAAAAAAAAGGAAGAAGAATTATAAAAGAGAAAAGTCCCGAAACAGAGAACGATTCCTCGAATCAACGATACTAACACCACCAGAACAGCACCAGTAGTCCAACCACTCTAATAGAGATGCCTTTAAGAAGGAAACAGTGCACAAGCGTCGTCGTCGCCCGATCAAAGATCATAGGTTTTCACCCTGGAGAAAGTCCTCATTCACAAAACAATTTCTTTAATAAGGTCATTGCCAAACAAAATCAATTAAGGCCAGACCTTGGATTTTCACCCTGCAAGGTAAGACTGGAAACTCCTCCTATATTGTCGCCCCATAAACAGTCACTGTTGCGAGTCATAGATCACGCAGTCAGTTCCTTGTCACCACAAAGACTCGTCACCATTGCTTTCCTCATGTTCCAGCTTTCCTAACATTATCTGCATCTGACTTCACCATGGATCGTCGTAGACAAGGCACATGATGGTACCAGATATCAGATCTTCCCAACGCTCTTGCTAAAACCAAATGGCCATAAAAACATGGGTATGCCCGACCGAATTCAATCGGATCCAGCAATCTCCAGGCATAGTCGCCCATGGGAATTCGCTGGCAGAGCATTTTGGAACTCACCGCTCCAGACCAGATCATCGAGGACAGGCAGCCAAAAGATCTTCATCTTTGCACGGAAGAAACCCTAGGACCGCCACCATTATTCAGGCTGATCCAGCAGTCCCCACACCGCCGAACGGATTTCGGCGAACAGAACAAGCGGGTCAGCCTTCAGCCCTTTCGAAGCCATGGATGAACCCACGGATCAGTTAGAGAGAGACCGAGATGCAGCGTCGCTGCCTAAGGAGATCACCACGCCGCTTCCAAGTCTGCACCATCGCCTCCATCTTCTCCTCTGTGCCTCCCTTCCAAGCCGTTGGCAAAAGCCGCTCGGGCGAGCGTCGCCGCCCGCCGCTTGGAATAACCGGCACCGCCCCTTGGTGTCCACCCCCTTCCACGAAGAGGATCGATAGAGCTATGCAGATCGCTCGCCTCCTTTGGCAGCCTAGGCGTGGCCACCACCACCGGCGCAGCGGTAGCGGTCGACGGGGAAGAAACGATGGCGATTGGCTAAGGTTCGGAGGGGGTGCCCCGGGTTCGCCTCGCGTGAGCGACTAATGCTGCACTCAATAGGGAGGAAGAGTGCTTCGTTGGAAACCCCAAGAGCAAGGTATGAAGAGTATATCAGCAAGATTTCCCTCAGTAGAAACCAATGTTATAGAACCAGAAGGAGGAAGGAAACGTCACACAGGTGTTGGAAGCAACGTGGAGACCTGCACAACACAAACTCAAGACTTTGCCCCAACGAATCAGTGAGGTTGTCAAGCTCACCGGTTTGCTGTAACAAAGGATTAAACGTATGGTGTGGAAGGTAATGATTTGCAGCAAGTAAACAAGTAACAGTGAAAGATGTATCAATGGTAAAGATTGGACCGGGGTCCATAGTTTACTAGAGGTGCTCTCCTTAGATAAACAACATGGCATGAAGGGTAAACAAATTACAGCGGGGCAATTGACAGGAACTGAGCAAGGAATAACAATGCAATTACTAGCTATAAAGATCCTATGAAGTTGATTAGGCAATACAACAATATACATAGACCGTAATCCAACTGCATCTATGACTAGAAGTCCACCTTCAGGTTATCATCCGAACCCCCTCCAGTATTAATTTGCAAGCAACAGACAACTACTTTAAGCTTAGTGTGTAAGGTAAACAATCCACATGTTCTATGAACAAGAGACCATTGTTTTCTCCCTAGTAGCAACAACACATCTACAACCGAAGAGATTTCTGTCACTTCCCTTGGAAACTAGAGGCATGAACCCACTATCGAGCATAAATACTCCCTCTTGGAGTCACTAGCAACTACTTGGCCAAGATAACCACTAGCAACAGAGAGCATGCAAGATCACAAACAACACAGACATGATAGAATCATAAAGATAGAACCATTAATCAAACCAACATAATAATCTCAATATCCATCGGATCCCCGCAAACACAACATGCATGATTACAAATATATTAGATCTTGATCATGAACAGAGCTCACAAGATCTATACATGAAAGCACAAAGGAGGAGATACAATCATCTAGCTACTACATGGACCCATAGTCACGGGTGGAACTACTCACAAATCATACCGGAGAGAAGGCCTTCGGGATGATCCCCCTTCGGCAGGGTGCCGGGAAGAGCTTCAGACCCCCCTCCCCCCGATCTAGGGACGATGGTGGCGGCGGCTACAGACAGTTTCGTGGAT
The DNA here is from genome assembly GCA_910589765.1 of Avena atlantica. Lineage (NCBI taxonomy): Eukaryota > Viridiplantae > Streptophyta > Magnoliopsida > Poales > Poaceae > Avena > Avena atlantica. Next base: position 328,561,438 of record OU342734.1, read on the forward strand.
TTCTGATCGGGTGCCGAGAGTTTCTGTATCGGGGGCTTCTTATAGGCGAAGGGGGGAGTCCGGGAGGAGACCAGGGTAGGAAAACCCTACCCAGGCATGGGTCCACCTGACCCCGTGCCTGGGGGGTTTGGCCTCCTTGGCCCGCTTCTCTGTCTCTCCTCTGGACTTCTTGTTCCCCACAGAAAGTTATTGACTTTGGCGTTTGTCCCGTCCAATTCCGAGAATATTTCTTTACTAAATTTTTTGAAACCAAAAATAGCAGAAAACAGGCATCTGACACTGTTGCAACTTGTTAATAGGTTAGTACTAGAAAACATTTAAAAAGCACCTCAAAGTGTAGACAAGTAAAGCAAAGTAGATACTAAACAAGCATGGAGCATAAAAAATTATAGATACGTTTCCAACGTATCAGCATCCCCAAGCTTAACTCCTGCTCGTCCTCGAGTAGGTAAGTGATAAAATAATAATTTTTGAGGTGAACATGCACCCTCACAATAAAGATTCAACCATTTGCAAACATTGAAAGCTGGGATCAAAGAACTCTAAACATGTGCATGAAAGATGGAGTTCTAACAATAGGACATAGTAATTATGCATGCAACATGGCAAGCTACAAACAAGGATCGTGAATAATATGTATTGAAAAACATTTGTTTGTTTCACATGCAGAAAACATAGCATAGTGGTAATCAGCTTGTCCCTCATAGAGTAGCAATATAATGCATAGGACACCTGCAAAGTTCACAAGGGTGGATAGAAACAGATAGCACATGAACAAGTAATAACACAATATGCATCAATTAATAAGCTTTGGAACATTGCACACAAAATGACAACTATGCTCTCTTAATGGTGCCTAAAGGTAGAAAGTGGAGACTCAAATAATGGTGGAAGAAAGGCCTTTTTGTAAAGGAAGCAGGGATTACAAGTTTCAAAAAGATCTTCCAAAAATTATGGTACTTATTAGCTTTCAGCCCTCATTGCCCCTATCATAAGCATATTGAAGTGGTTAAGGTTAAAGTGGAAAAGCTGGATTATATGCTTGACAAAGTATAAGTTGGCAATCTCAAGTCCCTTGACTATGAGGGCTACACCTCATGGATACTCAACTTAGGGTCCAGGCAAGTTCTTATCACTGTAAGTATTTGCATATCAATGAGAACCGCCAACGGGGTACCCCTTGCACATGGTACAAGAGTTTTCCCATAACCAAAATGACAAGGCAAGCAGACAATGATCACCTCAACAATCTTTTTATTTACCATATGCATAGCTTTTTATTGAGGATGCTTCATAGATAGCTCACTATGGTGATGCTGCAAGTTTCCACCATGATTAGGTGTGGCTTAGGCTAGCGGCCCAGGCGTTTTTATAACACAGAATACAAACTCCATGGACTTACAAGTTCCCACTTCATTTCACACCGGTAACATCCATAGACAAAAGAGCATGATATCAACGGAGTACAAAAAGTACAAGTGCAATGTTGAAAACGTTCCCCGTGACAGCACGGTTCTGCTAATCCCAACTTATAAGTGCAAGCATATACAACAAAGTTGCCTCAATGGTTCAAGTTTATTAGGGGCAAAAAATAAAGTGTGCCGTCAAGTTCGTGAGGGCTTTAATCACTAAGTTTTCACATAACAAAATAGTTTTTAATTCGAAGATAGTTGAAAACAAGAATGTACTTGGAATGGTGTAACACACCATGCATAGGAGTTTATAGTGGACACTTTGGAATAACTTGGTTTCTTGGGAGTTGTAAGCATGAGTAGATCTTACTCATACAAGTGGAGGCTAGCAAAAGACTGGGAGCAACCAACTAAGAGAGCAATAATGGCCATAATTATGCATTGCAACAAAGCAAACTAATCAAAGCAAAGAGTGCTACTACAAGTCAAGGACTAAATAATCATAGAGGCTAATGGTGACTTGTCATAGTCATAACATGGTGTGATCATGTGGCAAGTCAACCCAAGCAAAACATCAAAGGAGAATACTACAATAGTATGCTTTTGCATGCTAAAACAACGCATAATTTCTTCAAGGCACACTAAGCAATCCCAATTGTTTAGAACAAGACATGCTACAGCAATAATCACTAATCATAATGCAAAAACAACACCTAGCATGTCATGCTAAAGTCTAAGTCACAGTCAATGCAAGCTACTCTTGCACTTCAAGCAAGAACTTACTACTCCTTTCCAAATACCAAGCAACCTTATTTGCAAAACAACACATCAAGAACGGGGGTCCAAACTTACTTTATTCAAGCAAAATAAAAAAAACTAAACAAAGCAAACGAAAACTAAGACGCTCCAAGAACAACACAACTGTGCATCAAACAATAAAAGTGAAGTGTCTGGACAGACCTGAGCTTTTTATTGATGAAGAAGGGGATGCCTTGGGCATCCCCAAGCTTTGACGCTTGTACCTCTTGGATATTTCTTGGGGTGACACCATGGTGGCATCCCCAAGCTTGATATTTTGGCCATCCTTCATCTCATTGCATCATTCTCTCTCTACACCTGAAATTTTTCTTTCATACAAAACTTCACACAATTCTTCATTAGCAACATTAGCTTATTCAAAAGATATTAGACCGCGGGCAAAGCTTTGGAACAGCAAGGCTTTTCACTAAAAACACAAGCTACTGTAGTAACTCCTTTAAAGAAACTCAATTTACCTGAAGAGAGCTCAAAACGGAATCAATAAGAAGCAAATGCAAATAATAACAGAAATATGTCAAAACAGACCAGCAGGTAGAAACAAAAATTTTCGAACATCTTTTGTTGCTCAAATCAAAAAGTGTTTAACTAATTAAAGTTATACAACATACTGGGGGATTTATTCGTAAATTTTGAGATCAATCCGAGTTACAGAGCCTCCTCACGATTTTTTTTGGTGGAGGACAGAAATCTGTTTCGGGACAGCAACTCCCCAAATCTTAGTTCCCTCTCATTAGGGGTTATTCTCGGCACAAAAAGCAAACAAAAGGGATAAGGAGAAGTCATTACAGTATTAATAACTTCCAAGACTCAAGGAAACTCTTGGGTTATCTCTCAACAAGTATTTTTCTTTAACGCCTTTAAGTTAGGCACAAGAAGCAAGAAGAATCAAGTATTTTCAAATGAAGAATTGCCCCTCTTGTTCCTCCTTTTCTTACCTTTCTTTTTACTGTTAGGGAAGATATGATTGCTTACCGGGGGAGTGAAGTGCATGATGCCTTATCACACGTCTATTACTGTCCCAAGGTGTTTCAGTAGAGATCTTCCAAGTGTGATCTGTCCTTTGCCTACACATTCAATAACAAGATAATCAGTAGACACCAATTTTTCCTGAGATTTTTGTAAACACACCTTCAGCTATTCCAATGGTTAATATAGTGGCATTGATGGTAAGAGAGATTTCCTCTCCTCCTTCAATAATCCCCCAAAGACTCAAGGAATCAAAAATATCTTTAGGCATGAGACAAAATTCAGACATGATATCACAACAAGCATCAAAAAGTGTAGTGTTTATTGAGACTTTAATTGTGGGAAACCAATTTGAAGGCTTAGATTTTATAGGAACATAATCATGGTAAGCCCTAAGAGTGTGATAGCAACTATTCATGGCAGCAATATTAGTCTCAAGAGTGTTCAACCTGGCAAAAATATTTGTGAAAGAGGAATCAGACTTGCCAGGTGTATTATAAATTGCAATCAACTTTTTTATGGCATCAAAGGCTTCATCCTCAGTACAAAGTAAAATATCTTTCTCATCCACAACATCCAAAGCATATCTATAACGAAGAGCAATACCGGGGTAAAAACTATCAATAACCAAGCCGAGGCTTACCTCAGGCTTAGTTTTCCTCTGGAAAGCAGAGATTCTAGACCAAGCTTCCTTAAAACTTTCTTCAGTTTTTTGCTTAAAAGTGGAAATTTCTACCATATGGGAAATAAAGGCAGACCCCGACATGGCAACAACTAGAGCAAGAACTAATTTTTTTGTGTTTTTGAATAAAGCAAGCAAACCAAACTAGACTAATGTTTTTTTTAGTTTTTTTGGAAAGAGGAAAACAAAACAAAGCAAACTAAAAACAAAGTAAAGAGAAATAAAGTGAAGGACTCCCCTAGTGAATACGTCCTTATCCTCCCCGACAACGGCGCCAGAAATTACTTGATGCTACACTCAACAGGGAGGAAGAGTGCTTTGTTGGAAACCCCAAGAGCAAGGTATAAAGAGTACATCAACAAGATTTCCCTCAGTAGAAACCAAGGTTATCGAACCAAAAGGAGGAAGGAAACGTCACACAGGTGTTGGAAGCAACGTGGAGACCTGCACAACACAAATTCAAGACTTTGCCCAACGAATCAGTGAGGTTGTCAAGCTCACCGGTTTGCTGTAACAAAGGGTTAAACGTATGGTGTGGAAGGTAATGGTTTGCAGCAAGTAAACAAGTAACAGTGAAAGATGTATCAATGGTAAAGATTGGACCTGGGTCCATAGTTTACTAGAGGTGCTCTCCTTAGGTAAACAACATGGCATGAAGGGTAAACAAATTACAGCGGGGCAATTGAAAGGAATTGAGCAAGGCATCACAATGCAATTACTAGCTAGAAAGATCCTATGAAGTTGATTGGGCAATACAACAATATACATAGACCGTAATCCAACTGCATCTATGACTAGAAGTCCACCTTCAGGTTATCATCCGAACCCCCTCCAGTATTAAGTTGCAAGCAACAGACAACTACCTTAAGCAAAGTGTGTAAGGTAAACAATCCACATGTTCTATGAACAAGAGACCGTTGTTTTCTTCCTAGTAGCAACAACATATCTACAACCGAAGAGATTTCTGTCACTTCTCTTGAAAACTAGAGGCATGAACCCACTATCGAGCATAAATACTCCCTCTTGGAGTCACTAGCAACTACTTGGCCAAGATAACCACTAGCAACAGAGAGCATGCAAGATCACAAACAACACAGACATGATAGAATCATAAAGATAGAACCATTAATCAAACCAACATAATAATCTCAATATCCATCGGATCCTCGCAAACACAACATGCATGGTTACAAATAGATTAGATCTTGATCATGAACGGAGCTCACAAGATCTATACATGAAAGCACAAAGGAGGATATACAATCATCTAGCTACTACATGGACCCATATTCACGGGTGGAACTACTCACAAATCATACCGGAGAGAAGGCCACCGGGATGATCTCCCCTCTGGCAGGGTGCCGGGAAGAGCTTCAGATCCCCCGGTCTAGGGACGATGGTGGCAGCGGCTACATACGGTTTCGTGGATTTCTGATCGGGTGCCGAGAGTTTCTGTATCTGGGGCTTCTTATAGGCGAATGGGGGAGTCCGGGAGGCAACCAGGATAGGCAAACCCTACCCAGGCACAGGTTCACCTGACCCCGCGCCTAGGGGGGGTGGCCTCCCTAGCCCGCTTCTCCGTATCTCCTCTGGACTTCTTGTTCCCCACGGAAAGTTATTGACTTTGGCGTTCGTCCTGTCCAATTCCAAGAATATTTTTTACTAACTTTTCTGAAACCAAAAACAGCAGAAAACAGACATCTGGCACTGTTGCAACTTGTTAATAGGTTAGTACCAGAAAACATGTAAAAAGCACCTCAAAGTGTAGACAAGTAAAGCAAAGTAGATACTAAATAAGCATGGAGCATCAAAAATTATAGATACGTTTCCAATGTATCAGCGACCCGGGAGCCCTGGGTCGCCTGTTGCTAGATATATCCTCTAATTGAAGTTTTCGCGGTTCAAGAGTTGACACGCCACCTAGATGGACAAATTACCTTCTAACAGTAGTATATTTTCCTATTTGGCATACAATGAACTGTAGCCATCCACTTTGGAAGCGAGAAGTCTCTATAATAGCACTCCACCTTTTTGGATAGGTGTCCTGGTCTTATCATCGGTGTCTGGATCCGGTGAGATTCGTGTCTGGTGGTCGGCACTCTTGCGAGTGGTGGTCGCATCGGCTGTTGTAGTTGTGTTTGACGTCTTACAGTTGTGTGCGTGGAAGATGGCATTCGACGAAGTTTGTCTTCTTCGACTGTGTCGGATGAAGATGACGACGTAGGGATCTGGTGAACACAGGGAAGATCCCCGGCCGAAGTGCCACAAAGTCTCGGGCTCGTCACTTGCGATGACTCGATTCATCAGATAAAAAAGCATCCTCGTATGCGATGGTGATCTTCCATATCTATGTATGGTGGTTGATCGCCTGTTTTCCCGGAGCTACCATGGTGGCGGTGGAGGACGATGGACGACGGTTCGGCAAGGCACAAGTTTCTCCAATGGTGGAATTATAATTTAGTTGCGGGGTTCTTTGTGCAATGTTGCTTGATAAGTATGTTTGTCTTAGGTGTTGACCATATATGTACTCTCTGGATTGTCTAGTGGAATATATGGTTACTTAAAAAAGTACTCCACCTTTTTATGCATGCCTCTCATTCAGTACTCCCTCATTCCCAAATTAAGACGAATATTAGTTCTGGTCAAAATCAGACATAATAAACTTAAACTAAATATCCAGATAAAAATATATACATCTACGACATCAACTCAATGTTATTTGAATCATCATGAACTATAATTTTCATATTTTATATATTTGACATGATGAAAGTTAGTATATTTTTTGCATGTAGTTGATCAAACTTTATAAATATTGACTTTGATCAAACCCAATATGCGTTCTAATTTGGAATGAGTAGTAACATAGAACCACATACAATGTCATATAAGCATTTAGTTGACACGGCATGTCATTAATTGAGGAAAGAAATTCTCGTGGTAACTATTATGTTATCATAACATTACATACTCCAAAACACAATGAGTCTATACACTAATAAATGAAGGATTCTATGATACTACTCTTATGACACGATGCACAATGAAGGTAGTAACATAAACTAGTGTCATATGCATGACACTACTCTATGTTACTCTCCACTATTACTAGCCTAAAACATCTTTCTTAAAGATTTCAACTGTTTCAACTAGTTTATCATTGGTACTTGTGAAATATAAATAGATTTTTTTGTATATGTATATATATTGAATAGTGGAAATTCATGATTTTTTGGCTATTAAAATCAGGTTGATAGGTAGGATGAAAAGATACTCATTTATTATATAGTAGACACGATGGTTCTGTGGCGTTGTAGCCCGTGGTGTGACACAATGGTTTGCAGGGCAGTAACCCATGGTATGGCAGAATGGTATGTTGCGCCTATCTAGAAAGGGTCAGACGAGTAAAATTGTTTCGCCAAGAGTTTATTATTTAAATTTCTTACGACTTTGAATTATTTTTGTCTATTTTACCCTTCGTTTCTGTCAAAGGAGGCGGCCTAAAATGCAGACGACCTTGACATGCTGCAAGGCAACTACCGAAGTTGAGCTTGACATTCGAGTCTAGGTGGCCTCATGGGGCAGCAGGTTGGGGCTAGGCCTTGGCCATGCCCTACCCTAACTTATGCTAAAAGTAAGATAGCATAGTATTCGGAATTGGGGATGTGATTTCATAGTCATATAATATTAAAAAAAATCTAGAACTAGAGGAAGCTTTCACATATATCTCGAATCAGAATTTTTCTCTGGTATATTAATATAGCAATCAACACACAACCCCGTACAAGCATGAGATCACATTGGGCAGACAGAACATAAAAATCCAAAAGAAAAAAGAGAGAGAAATAAAAGAGAAAAAATGCCGACATTGCCGGAACGACAAAAGTGTTGATGGCTCACAACTGCCGTGCCCTCCAGAGAATTCTCACCACAATCCTATGCCCTCGAATCAGCGTATACCAATCAACACCTTCAAGAAGGGATGCGACAACGATGACGCTACTGTCCGGATAAGTCCTATGATTTCTCCCGGTACACGAAGGGGAATGGGAGGGAGTACACCCGACGCCCTGTACAGGGAAGGTGATGCCCGCAGACGTCACCACGCCGGTGCCGGCAACGCCGACAAGAATTTTTCTCGACCCCTAGAACCCACCACCCAGACAGTCTGAAGCGCGCCCCCAAGCTTGACATGCACCACCACGGTCTTGTGGACACCATTACCGTTTGTCCCGTGGCAAACATTGCGAGGCCGGTCAGACTGAAAGAAGAGAACTGTAGGCAAGGAGCAACAGTACAACATCCCCGTGGGAGGGAACAACCCACACTGCCATAGAAGGTAGCCGGCCGAACACAGGGGCAAGAGGAGACTTGGCCACCGGGAGCCGGAGGGTGGTAGCCGCGAAGCCTTCTGGAGGGTATCCTCCACCGCTGAAGGAAGGTGCCGGCCGGACACGGCAACAAGGACACACTAGGCCGGAGGCCTGGCCGGACCCAAGAGAGGTCTGTAAAGTCCTCTCCATCACACTTGAGCACGTAGGTCTGCCGCCGCTACCCTCATGTTCAGCGCCCTAGGTCCGGCCGGGTAGGCCCGTGAAGCTCCCGCCGCCTTGTTGTAGCAGACGTGGCGTCAGCGCTAACACCCTCATCATGATCTCTACCTTGGACCAACCGGAGCCGGTGCAACATGGCCTGAGAAAATCCGCCATCAGGCCCCCGCCGCCATCACCAACTAGCATTGCCCACCGCCTCGACGCCACCCATACCATGTCGGAGCGCCGCCAGCCTATTTGCACTTCCGCCAAGTCGTCCCTCCCGCACAGAGCAGCTCGGCCCGAGGGTGTGCGCAGCACTGCTGCCTCCCGGAGGAGTCCAGGACAACCACCGCTGTACCCAGCGTCGAAGCCCGCCAGCTCAGATTGAGCCCGGTTGGGCCCAAACCTGGGCCGCGGCGTCCGTCCACAACACGCCACCATCACGTCCTCCTGACGAGGTCACACTTGGGAACACCACCGCCGGCCGAAGCTCGAAGCACCTCCCGAGCAGGGCTGCTAGCGCGTGGGTACAGGAGAGGCCACCGCCACTGGCACCGCTAGGGCTTTGCGGATGGGGTATTTTTTTCGTCATGTTTTGCTAACTTCAAACTCACAGGCAGGATTACTGCCCTAGCAAAGGACTTCACATATACGGAGTACTAGTACAACAACCATTTTCTTTCATATTTGGAGAAGTCCCTCACTCACGTACGTGTACTATGTACTAGCCACATGGTTGAATCTTTCACCAAGACCAAGTACTTCATAAAAAGATTTCATTGAGGTCCACGACCCTTGAGCCGCGATCGCGATTGGTAGCTAATTAGGGTGACCAACTGACCATTATAGCGTGGAGACTGCAGCGTCCGATTACCTGCATAATTCCTCAGTTCACTTCACAATGATTTAGTAGCGAGACCAGGATATCCTTTGCATCCGCAGCCTCAAAGAACACGAGCTCTTGCAAGTATGCCAATGCTAGTTGGCACGGCTAAATCTTCCATATACAGGTCAAATCAACCTGACAGCGGTGTTTTTTTCTGCATGCCTCTCACTCCCATCAAGCTTATCTCCGGAAATTTCAACATTGCGTCGCACTCCTCCGTTGGTCTGATGGAAACAAGAAGCGAGAATGAGGTGGTGTATATATGTAAACATCTCTGGCAGTATATCTAATGACAATCAACGAGATGCCAGCCTGGGTTCGAAAAGAATTTGACAGGCGCCGGCGTGCGTGGCTCTAGGCTGGGGAAGCGTCCTGCAATGGTGGGAAATGTAGAGTGAGCTGGAAGCAGGTTTGCAGACCAAAAAGCCTAGGTGGCCTCGGGGTGCACTGCATTGTCTCCTTTGGCAGAGCCCTAAGACTCCGATGGCTCTGGCAGCAATGAAAGAGTCCGCAAAAGCCATGGGTTAATATGCCAATTCCATGCAATAAAACTGATCGTCAGCTATTCTCCGCGGCTACACGAATCACTATGGGAATGGTCAAACGGCATGTTTTTGGACCGACAGATGGCTTGGGGGTAAAGCGCCATGTGAGATAGCCCCGGATATTTATAAAATTTCGGCTAGGAAAAACCGGTGTGTACAGGACGCCTTGGCCAACGGGAAATGGATGCAGGATTTGCGCATCCGTTGGACTGACGACCACCTCGTACAACTAATTGGCCTAGCCGAGCTGTTAGACGAAGTGCAACTTTCCAGCGTTCCAGATAGCATATCTTGGTGTGTGGGCAAGGACGACTTCTACACGGCAAAATCTGCATACCAACTTCAATTCCTTGGGTCCACAAGGACTGTGTTTAAACAGCTTATATGGAACGGCTGGGCGCCGGCTAGGTGCAAGTTCTTCATCTGGACATTAATGATTGGCCGAGTCCTGACAGCTGACAAACTTCTCTTGCGGCAATGGGAGAACGACTATTTTTGCCCTCTGTGCCGAAGGAATCTCGAAACAGCCAGCCATCTATTCACTGAATGCATCTACAGTATAAAAATTTGGACGGCATGTGCTGAACTTCTACAGCTTAATCTCCTACAACCAATTACTTAGGCCAACAAGGAACTTACCATTCGACAATGGTTTTATCAGTTAATTTGCAAGAAACCCAAGGCAATAAAAAAGAGGGCCTTCACGTCAGCACAACTCATATGTTGAGAGCTATGGAAAGAACGCAATAGACGAATTTTTCAAAAGGAAGAGCTGTCGGTCACCGGACTCATGAACAAGATCAGGGAAGAAGCCTCCCTTTGGATATTAGCCGGCGCCCCTGTCTCTCTTGTAGATCAGTCCGGAGGGGCACCTTTTGACCCAGGTTGATTTTTCCCTGTTACCCGCCCTTTTACAGGCAGACGATCTCTTTCTTTTCGCCTGCCTTAATCCTGTAAAATGTCACCCTCTATTGCAATGAATATAGCAGCTCTCCTGCTGTCATTCAAAAAAAAAAAAAAGAAGCTGGAGCACGGTGCGTGCCCATTAAATCGGTGGATGGTGGACGTGGAGTATATGCTCACACCTACTATCAGATAATTATTATTGTTATTATTGTTGCATTACTATAGTCTTCTGCAAAATAAAGGGCCAAGATCGTGTTCTGTAAATTATTGTGTGCAGTTCCAAAATATTACAAATATATCAATCATTCGTCAACCTTCTTTCTACAAATGTTATTTTTTTTAAGGAATCGAAATCCACTATCGGAGAGATAACACGGAATACATCGACAACGGCTTCCAGTGTGCAAAAAGTAAAAGCGGAAAAAGAATTTGGTCCTTTGCCGCCAACTGCTAGTGGGACCCCTCCCGCATCGCTCCCGCGAGCGACCAGGGAGGGGGAGGGGGACCCTACCGCCGCCGCCGGGCCGCCCCTTCCGCTCCTCCCGCCTCACCGCCGTCGGGACCCGCCGGCGGCAAAGCCGCTCGGCGTCGGTGGCGGCGGGGCTCCTCTTCTCCTCCTGGTTCGCCATAGGCGTGGGCCAAGATCGACGACCGGCGGTGGCGCGCGTGTGGGGGGCGTGGCAGCGTCCGGCTAAGTGGCACGGCTCGGCGCGGTGGCGTCACCCTGCTATGGCGAGGAGGGCTGCGTGGAGCGGTGGTTTCGTGCTCGGGGTCGGCGGCTGCTGGACCGGGGCGGCGAGGGCCGTGGGCGGCGTTGACCGGGATCTAGGGGAAGCGGCGGATGTGGTGCTGCAGGATGGAGGCGATGGCACGCCCTTTGTGGCGGTGCTAAGCCTACGTGCTCATTGGCACATATGGTCGGCCTGCTCGATCCATTCTCTGGAAACCGGCCGGCGGTATGGGGATCGTTGTGTCAGATCTAATAAAGAAGGTGATCCTTTAGTTTCTTTCGCATGAAGATGAATATCTGCTTGATGTCTGCCCTTGTTGATCTGGTCTGGAGAGGCGGGTTTCGGAAGGCTCCGCCGGCTAACTCCCATGGGCGTATCATGCCTAGATATTGCTGGATAGGAAGATATTCGATCGTGCGCACCTTGTTCTTCTGGCCGTTTGGTTTCAGTGGGAGCGTTGCGAAGCTCTGTTGTTTATTTCCACCAAGTGCCATTTTTTAGAGCCATAGTGAAGTCAGATGCGGAGAATGTCAGGAAAGCGGAAATATGAGCGTAGCGATGGTGATTTTTGTTCTTGTGGCGACGGAGAACTGGTTGCGTGATCTGGGACTCGTTGCAGCGACTGTTGGTGCGGGAAGACAACACAGGGGGAGTTATCAGTCTTACCTTCCAGGGTGAAAATCCAAGATCTGGCCTTAACTAGTTGTGCTTGGCAATGACCTTGTTGAAGGCATTGTTTTGTGAGCGAGAACTTTTTCCGAGGTGAAAACCTATGATCTTTAATCGGACAACAACGACGCTTGGGCACTCTTTCCTTGTTGAAGGCGTTGTTATTGGAGTGGAGGACTACTGGTGTTGTTCTAATGGTGTCAGTGTAGTTGCTTTGAGGATTAGTTCTCTGTAGTGAGACATTTCTTTTTTATAATTCTTCTTTCTTTTTCTCTGGGTTGTGTGCATCCGTAGGGCCGCTAGGGCATGCGTTGTTGCAGAGGCTGAGTGTAATTGGTATCCCTGTGATATTAATATACTCTTTTCCAAAAAAAACTGCTAGTGGAATTAAACGATATTATAGATTACGAAAGAGTAAAATCCTTTCTACGGAGGTGATATTGTAGTGACCTCAGATGGGTAAGGATCCTAAGTCCCTTTGATTAACATGCTAGTCCCTAAATTATTAGCTAGCACTTACAGTCGATGGAATATCATGTAAAACATAAGTCTTTATTACATGAATCGAATAATCCAAAATTTACATTATTACAATAGAAAGCGAAATAACACAACTTGGAGTCTCATCAATGCCACGAGCTAGTTGAGCGAAGACCCGCGATTCTAGCGCACCTTTCAACAATCTTCAAATTCGACACATGAAACATGCAGCCAACAAGTTGGATCAATACTTTGAATGTATTGGCAAATTACACCAAAAAGGAAAAGACTTGGCTATCTCTACATGCATAGGCTGACAAAGGCTTCAGGTTTATTTGCATAAATCCAATTTTTCTTAAATCAAGAAGAAAAGAGAAAATCTTTTATCCTACTTTATAACCATTTGATGAAAAAATATATGGTCAAGTGGCTCGCACTGGATTCTACCAGACTACCATCCCTCAACCTAACACGTGGAGTACATCATGCAACCCAAAATTCCATCTATGGACGATTCCACGACCAACCCAAATTAGAATTTTTTGAGGATGTTACGGATATGAAGAAGGAATAAATTAGGATAACAGTATCCCAAAAAATATGCAAAAATGTAGTGTGTGTTTTTTCTTAAATATTAGTCCTCATAATTAATGGTTAAAAATGACATCTCCTATGATGGTGCTCTACTTCTCATCTAGCCTCCTGAAGTACCACGCGAGAAACATCTTGAGGTAATCATCCGCTCTATGTCTGACAACTAGGGGCGCACAACTCATCGATGTAGCACTACGCCTTGGTGAGATAATGCCGGCGGCGGCGCGATTGATATGCCATTATCAGCTACTAGGAGACGTTTACGCTCGGTAGCAACTTCCCATTATTGACGGCCTAGCGTGTTGTTGATACGTCCAATTTGCATCATCATTCTATATCATAATTTGCCTCTATTTATTGATATATTTCATATTAAGAGGTGATACTTACGTCTTTTCATCTGTTTTTGCGTGTTGGATGATTCTTGGAGGATGAACTGCCGGATTCAGGATTCTGATGGAAAAGGAGGTGTTTTGATGCAATTTCACGAAGATCAGAAAAATACCAGAAAAACTAAGGAAAATCATATTTTTCCAGAAAACGAAGAATGCCAGAAGGGGAGGCGGAGATGGGCCACAGGGGGGGCACACCCCCCTAGGCGCGGGCCACCCCTAGGCCACGCCTACAGGGGTGTGGCCCACCTCTGGCTCCGCCCTCTCGCCTATATATTCTCCACGAAACCCTAATACACAGGGAGCAACCATAGAAAGATTTCGCTGCCTCTATGGGGCGGAAAATACCGAGAGAGAAAGAGCTCTCCGGCAGACAGATTTCTGCCGGGGAAATTCCTTCCCGAAGAGGGGAGATCGTCGCCATCAACACCATCATCAAGCTAGAATTCATAGGGATCATCATCATCATCCACACTATCTTCTCCACTAGCACCATCATCACCACTCCATCCTGCTGTAACAGTCGTGTTGAATACTTGCATAGTTCTTAGGGGAAACTTTCCCGGTGTTGATTACTATTGTAGTTTATGCTTGTGAGTGGAACCATTGAATTATTGTTTATGTTCATATTGTTATTCATCACCATATCATCTTTGATCTTGATCCATATGATGTCTAGTGAGTAGTTCATTTAGTTCTTGAGAACATGGGAGAAGTCATGTTGTTAGTAGTGGATTTGTGTTGCGATATTATTCAATGGTTTAGTATTTAAGTTGTGGTGCTATTCTTCTAGTGGTATCATGTGAACGTCGACTACATGACACTTCACCATTTATGGGCCTAGGGGAATGCATTGTGTATTTGGCTACTAATTATGGGGTTGCCGGAGTGACAGAAACCTGAACCCCCGTTAGGAAACCATTGCACAAGGGAGCATAGGATCTTAGAGTTTAAGGTTGTGGTTAGGTTTATACCTTAATTGCTTTACTATAGTTGCGGATGCTTGCAGGGGGTTTAATCACAAGTATGTATTAGTCCAAGTAAGATCGGTATATTAGCACAGGTTCACCCACACAACACTTACAACACAAAAGAAGGGTACTCAGCTATTTGAAGCAAAGGCACTTGACATAATTCCCATGTGTCCTTGAGAACGTTTGGTCCTTATAAGTATTTCCATCGTCTTGTCCTTTGCTAGGAAAGGATTGGGACACTAGCTGCATTTGTTCGTTATCTTTATTACTTGCACTTTGTTTCCTTTCTTTATCAGAAAACCCCTAAAAATCCGTTTGCTAAGTTTTTACAGAGATTTCCTGCTCCATACCACTAGTCAACACCTTCTGCTCCTCGTTGGATCGACACTCCTATTTATCGAGAGTACTATGATACACCCCCTATTCTTGTGGCTCATCAAGACTATTTTCTGGCACCGTTGCCGGGGACTATTTTATTTCTGTCTGTTACTTTGTTTCCAATATGGATAACCCACTTGGTTTTCTGTTTAGGAAAACTATTACCACTGTTAGGGTAGTAGATGAACCACCACCTGTTGAGAAAGATCCTTTTAAGATACCTACAAGTATTATTGATCGTGTTATGGATAATTATTATTTAGGGGATGGAACTGTCCATCCTGGTGATTATTTTCTTTTTATCCATGAATTATGCGGATTGTTTAAGTGTGCAGGTATTATAACTGAACAGGTGAAGAATAAGTTACTCTCTATATCCTTGAAAGGAAGAGCTAAAGAATGGTATAAGCTGCTAAAGAATGGACAATCCGTGGAATGGGAGGAAATATGTCAACACCCGGATTTTTAATCCCAGATGCCTGTTATGCCATACATCGCAATCCCAGGATTACCATTTTTGCGAGACATAGCAGAATTGGATATCACAGTACATCATCCATTACAAACCATACATAAGGTCTTACACAAATAAGGATCTCATGATCCAGTTCTTAATAAAACTCAAGCAGCGGAAATACGTAATAATAAAGGTAGCGTAGGCGAAGCTCCATCTTTAGGGTCACAGGCAATGCTGACGATGGGAGATGATCCTAGTTGTCGTAACCTTCCTGGGGTCCATCATCCTGGTACTCCTCTTCATAGTATGGCCACGGGAATAGCCAGGGATAAAGCCATGAGTACTCTTTAAGTACTCGCAAACTAATACTAACAAGTTAAAGGGGTTTTTGTAGTAGGACACTAAGTTATAGGGTTGTTTTGCAAAAAGCCAGATTTACCTCTACTAAGTTCCGAAGAAAGAAAAGATAGTTGAAAGTTTATAACACCTAAGTGGGAACGTGTATCTCATGTCACAACCCTGTTGTGGTCAAGTCAAATTCTCAATTCATTTCACAAGTAATTTTGAAAACATCTGACGGGGGAACAGTATGGCCACTCCAACTGTCCATAACCGTGGACACGGCTATTCGAATAGTTTGACACTCTGCATAGATTGTACACTTTCACCACAACATTCGATACATCCGTCAGGAACAAATCCTGAATTCACCATACTCAGTATGCGGATAATCAATCCTAACCTTTCAATTACACGCCCTAGTATAGGCACCTCTCCTGTGAGTTGGGCCTCCCAACCATGACCAACTATCATCTTGGGTACTGCACAGGTGGACAATCTTCACACGGTAGCCTCAGCTCAGACCTTGGCCGTGAGGGAACCCATACTAAAGTATATAAGTTTCCAGTCAAGCCCTACCCAATTTTCGGGTATTGTGGTTGTACGGTAAAATTGGAATGGTATCGCATCCAGACAACCATCAGTTTTATAAAGGGCTAAGGCTCATGCCTTATCATTTTCATCATCCAAATCATCTGGTGTTCGGAAACACATGTCAAAACATCTCAGTAGAATGACTCGTCATTCTAAGATTTTCATAACCATTTTCCACCAAGTATTCCCATCTAAAGTTGATCAAGTTTTATGCTTAGCACTAGCATCTACAAGTGGGGTAAGTACTAATGAGGGGTGGTAAACAAGTGGGGATTAACTAAGTTCAATCTCATGCCTTGGTATGACATCAAGATTATCTAGCTTAGGCCAAATTTAATGCTCTTTATGCAACCTTCAATTATCTTCCTAGAATCTAAAAGTCACTTAAGTAAACTTTAAGCACAAGCTTTCAGAAAGAAATCAAGTAGAAAGCTTGCAAGTAAAACTAGGATTGGGTTATCAAGTGGTTATGATCACATATGCTTAAGGCATATGGTTGGCATGGTAACAAGCAAGTATTAGCTTGCATAAGTAAGGTATCTTTCAAGTGTTAGCTTGCTCAATCAACTAGTAGTATTAGGCTTGACTTGTGCAGAGCAGTGGTTGAAGTTATCCTCGGCTTCTTCCTCGTAGTATCCTCCTTCCTCCTCGTATCCTTGGTCGGTACTAGCGTCTATAAATAAATACGAGGTACACAATCACCAAACAATACTTAACTACTTGCAATCATCACACAAAGGGGTTCTATAGATGATCTAGCATCATCACTAACATTACAAGACTAAAGCCTTTGTCTTATTTATTTGTTTTTAGAAAAGTAATTTCTACTCATTGAAAAACTACTTAAGATTTAATATTCTCTAACTCAAACATGGGATCATGTTGACACATGTCATCACCACATATTTCAGTGAATGTGATTTAAAGTGGTGTCACAATTTAATAAGGTTTAACCTTTTATTATAAATAAAATAAGTGACTAGAAATGCCTATGTGGCATTCTTTTATTACTTGGACATTATTTCTGTATGTAAACCCATATGTTTTTATATATTCTGAAAGGTATGATCAAATGTGATTTTTGAGAGTTGGAATCAACTCAAAAGCTATTATGGTTTAAATTTGAAAAATGTTTGAATGCATAAAAGCTTCTGCTTTGTTATTTTTACCAAGGTTGATCTACAGATCCAAATGAATTGAATCCAACGGGCTTAGATTAAGCATTTCAATATATTTCTAACAAAATTGGTTTCATTCAATTTGGTTTACTGAATAGAGCTGGGTTGATTTTTGAAACTAGGTACAGAACTGAGTTTGAATGAAAATAGAAAAATCTAAATTCAAACGCTTGGGCTGCGCGGGAAGGGTTAATGGGCCGGCCCAGTTTCACTCCGCAGCGCGGGGCACAACTGATAGGGGGGTCTACTGGTCAGTGGCTCTTTAAATGCGAAGCGGTACGGGGCGATGTTGTGCGTTGGATTAGAATGAAGATCGACGGCTGAGGTTCGTCATCGACGATGAACAGGCCACCGGCGAGCTCGAACCCTAGTGGCTCGGTGGGGGTGCATAGGGGGAATACCGGGGCTCCAGTGATGACGGCGAGGCGGGCAAACGACAAAGTCGACGACAGCGAACTCAGGGGTGGTCGCGGCAGCTCCGGGGGTGGACGAAATCAACGGCTCCTCTTCTCCTCTGCAGCGGCGAGCTCTGGCCAAATTCCGGCGATGCGCTGCTCGCCTTGCTCTAGGTAAGGGGTGGAACGATCAGTGAGGTGAGGGGAGTCAGATGGTGTGCTTCAAATGGCTTGGGGTGGCCTCCTTTTATAGGCTCGACGGCGAGACCGAACGGGATGGGCAGGCGACGGTGGCGACATGGCTACAGGCTGCTAGAGGCATGGCCGAGGTTGGCGTTCGACGGGTGGTCTCCTGGCGATTCTCTAGAGCTTTATTGCACGTGTAGGGGCGGTGACAAACGGTCGGGAACGTACGATGCTCTGCGCGGCAGAGGCGGCGAACTCTGCGGCGAGCGGTGGCTATGGGGTATGGGCGGTGAAATGGTCATGTCTGGCGGTCTCCTGGGACGGTGGGGTGCATGCTGGCGGGAGGCGAGGGCTCGAGGTGGTCGGGTTGCGTGGGAACGGCGCGTGCTATGCGGTGCGTGTCGGCATGGTCGACAGCGGCGCGGGCACGGCGTTCCTGGAGGTTCTGGTTGCTGTCTACGAGCTAGGGCTGGTCGAGAGGGGGCGGTGAGGCATGGGCTACCTTCCAGACAAGGTTGGCACGGCTAGTTCTTCCCCTAGCTTGATGTCCACACTGAGGTGACATGGGTGCTCTCGGCCTGTTCACCATTTATGACATTGGCAAGCTTACAGTGGTGCTAGAGCTTAGTTAAGGTTGCTAGATGATCTACTAAGGCTAGTGTAACCAGAGAGGGAACAAGGTTGGCTCAAAACACTGCTCAAAATAGTGTTTGTGATTTTGTTGATTTGAATCCGCAACTTGTTTGATGAAATGGCCGCATGAACTTTAGTTTTGAATTTTGAAAAGATTTTTGGTGGGTGTGCTAGGCAAGTGTTGAGGGTTCTATGGATGCTTGGGTTTTGAAAATTGAGCTTGTTTGAGTGGTTTTTGAAATAGTGGGATCTTCCCATATGAAATAGATTCAATTTTAAACTGTCATTTAAACTATGCATTTGAATGTTTTTGTATGATCACAAAGTGGGCCTTGGTACTTGTTATGAGTACTATCAAGGGGTGCAAAGATCCTACTATCAAGGGGTGAAAGTTAGAGATAGCCAAAGTAGGCATGGGAGTTAATTTGGCCAAAATGACCATTCACTTAATTTGTTTGTTTTGATTTGTTTGTCTTTGGGAAAAGTGTGGGGATTGTTTAGATGATGTTTATTTCACCTAAGAATCATTTTACAAGAAAAGAAACACAAAACCAAGGCAATTCAAAAGAATCCAAATTGTCATGCACACACATATGAATGCTTTCATATTTTTAATTGGAAAAGTTTTTGTTAACCCTAATTTTGATGATTAGAGTTTGATGATCCAAGTTTAATATTTTTGGGATGTTACAAAATAGTGCCCCCTTAAACAAAATCTCGTCCCGAGATTTGAAAAGGGACGAAAAGGATTACCTAGGATTTGAAGAGATCGGGAAACTCCATCCTAATGTGATCTTCATGCTCCCAGGTAGCTTCCTCTTCTGTGTGGTTGCTCCACTGAATCTTGAGAAACTTGATGCTCCGGGTTTTGGTAGTTCTGAAAGCTTCCTCCAAAATACGGATGGGTACTTCGGGATAGGTCAGGTCATCGTTGATCTCTATGGTCCGGTGATCAATATTCTTGAACACTTCAGTCTTCTCTAGAACTTCGAGGCACTTGCGAAGTATTGAGATATGGAACACATTATGCACGGCTGACATCTCTTCAGGTAGTTCCAATTGATACGACACTTCTCCTTAATGGTTCAGAATCTTGAAGGGTCCGATATATCTGGGGGCTAACTTTCCTTTCAGTTGGAAACGCTGCATTCCTTTCAATGGCGACACTTTCAGATACACAAAATCTCCTATGTTGAAGGCGAGGTCTCTACGTCTCTTGTCGGCGTAACTCTTCTGTCTTGACTGGGCGGTCTTGAGGTGCTCATGAATCTTGTGAACCTTCTCTTCGGCTTCTCATAGGATGTCGGGTCCGAAAATCTGACTCTCTCCTACTTCCAACTAGTTCAAAGGGGTGCGACACTTCCTTACATACATGAATTCAAATGGGGCCATTTGCAAACTAGCTTGATAACTGTTGTTGTATGAAAATTCTGCAAACGGCAGACAGTCTTCCCACTTAGATCCATATTCTAACACACATGCTCTCAGCATATCTTCGAGTATTTGATTTACTCGCTCTGTTTCTCCATCGGTATGGGGGTGATAAGCGGTGCTGAAATCTAGGCGGGTTCCTAAACCTTCTTGGACTTTCTTCCAGAATCTCAAGGTAAACTGAGTTCCTCGATCCGATACGATGTTCTTGGGGACTCCATGCAAACTAAGGATTCTAGCGATGTATAACTCTGCTAGCTTCGAACTCTGATATGTGGTCTTGACAGGTAAGAAATGGGAAACTTTGGACAACCTGTCCACTATGACCCAGATAGAGTCATTTCCCTTACTAGAAGTAGGCAATCCGGTGATAAAGTCCATTCCAACGGAATCCCATTTCCATTCTGGAATCTGCAATGGTTGCAACAATCCAGCGGGTCTTTGATGTCCTGCCTTGACTCGCTGACATATATCACACTTGGCGATATAGCTTCCGATTTCTCTCTTCATCTTATGCCACCAAAATTGCTCTTTCAAATCTTGATACATCTTCGTTCCTCCGGGGTGGATAGAATAAAGAGTATCATGAGCCTCCTTCAGAATAACCTCTTTCAACTTAGAATCTGCTGGTACACAAAGGCGTCATTTGTACCACAGCACTCCTTCGTCTTCCATGAATCCGGGTACTTTGCCTGTACTGATACGATGCTTGATTCCATCGATACTAGCATTTCCTTTATGCGCCTCTTTGATAAGGCTGATTAAAGTGGGTTAAAGTTCTATGCTAGCCAAAAATCCTTTGTTGGAGATATGCCCAAGAGGCAACAATAAAGTGGTTATTATCATATCCTCATGCTCATGATAAATGTTTACATACCATGCTAAAATTGTATTAACCGGAAACATTAATACTTGTGTGATTTGTAAACATAAAAGAGTCCCTAGTAAAGCCTCTTGTTAAACTAGCTTGTTGGTTAATATATGATCATGGTTTCCTGATCATGAACATAGAAGATGTTATTAACAAAAGGGTAATATCATTAGGAGAATGATGTGATGGACATACTCCTATAGTTAAGTGTAGCATAAAGATCAAGTCATTTAATATAGTTCATTTGCTATATGCTTTCTGATACATGGTAACCTAATTCCTTCGACCATGACGGATAGATATACTCTGGGCCCTCTCGGTGGAATGTCATCCAATTAGCTTGCAAGCATGTGACTGGTTCACAAGGGATCACATACCACGGGAACGAGAAAAGAGTACTTATCAGTAACGAGGTTGAACTAGGTATGCAGAGATACCGACGATCAAAACCTCGGATAAGTAAACTATCGTGAGACAATGGGAAATTGGTATCGTATGTAAGTGGTTCATTCGATCACAAAGTAATCGTAGAAATATGTGGGAGCCATATGAATTTCTAGATTCCTCTATTGGTTATTGATCGGAAAAGTGTCTCAGTCATGTCCGCATAATTCACGAACCATAGGGAGACACACTTAAGGATTCGATGTTGTTGAGTAGTTATGGAATAATGAGTAAGAAACCGAATGTTGTTCGGAGTCTCGGATGGGATCCGGGATATCACGAGGAGATCCGGAATGGTCCGGATAATAAGATTCATATAAGGAAAGTCATGTTTCGGAGTTGGGGAATGATTCCGGTGTTTTCATCAGGAATGTTCTAGAAGGTTCCGGAATGTCCGACACTCCGGAGGGGAAGGGTACATGAATGTGTCATGACAATGTGGAATGGTTGCATCATGTACTAGGTATCATGGCTGGTCAAAATAAAGGGAGAAATCAAATCCTAGTTTGAAAAGTCAAACACCAATTTGAAAAGTCAAACGGCAAGTTTGCTTGGTGGAGGGAGAGTAGGAAACCTACTTGGGGAGGAAGTCCTCCTCCCTCCACCCGCCGGACAAGGAGGCCGAGTTGGGGGAGGACTCCCTCCTCCCAACCGGCGCCCTCCCACCTATAAAAGAAGGGGCAGGGATGCCCCTCTCCCCAACACCCAACTCACCTCAAACCCTAGCCCCAAGCCGCCGGCCTCCTCCCAAGTCGCCGCCTAGGGCCCTCCCAAGTCGCCGACTACGGTTTCCCAAACCCTAGCCGCCGGATACACCTCTCCCCTTGGTGCCTCTAAACCCTAGACCACCAAGGCCTCTCATAGTCCACCATACTCACTCCGGCTTATGGCGAATCCCTGCAAGATCTCCCCTCTACTTCCGGTACCACGCCGTCGTGCTGCCGGAATCACGAGGAGAGTGCTGCAACCTCCGCTACCTGCTGGAACAAGGGAGAGGAAGGTCTTCATCGAGTATCGAACGTGTGACCGACTGCGGAAGCGCTGCCAGAACGCAGCGCCGGAAGGATCGTCTACGCGATCTTGAGATCGGAAGTGTACGACTACATCACCCATGAGAATCTACTCTCGTTAACCGATTTGGATCTTCGAGGGTTAGTATTCTATCGACTCGTTGCTACAATCTAGTAGATAGATCTTGGCTTGATCATAGATTAGATCTTGATTGTGTGTTCATGCAGTAGAATTTTTTTGTTTTCCATGCTACGAACCCCTACAGTGGTATCAGAGCCGTGTCTATATTTAGATCTGTTGCACGAGTATCACACAATGGTCATTGTAGGCGTTGATGCTTTTGTTGTCGATTGCTTCTTGTGTACTTTGCATCTTGCGGGATGGTGGGCTGAAGCGGCCCGGGATAACCTTACATGACATCGTTCATGAGACTTGCTCCACGCTTGACATGCAACTTGTATTGCACAAGTGGCTTTGCGGGTGCCTGTTTCTCCCAACATAGTTAAGATTCAATTTACAACGGGTGATTGACAATACTAGTATCAATGTTGTGGTTCTTGTTCGTAAGTTAGAACGACACTTATAGAAAGCCCCAAACCACGTAAAACATGCAAAGAAAATTAGAGGCGTCTAACTTTGTTTTGCAGGGGTGTGCTGTGATGTGATATGGCCATGATTGTGATTATATATGATGTATGCAATGTTCCTTATAGTAAGTTGGCAACCGGCAGGAGCCATATGGTTGTTTCATTAAGTCCTGCGTGTCTATTATTCAAAGTAGTTGTAATAGTTGATGCTGGTGGAAGACAACCATGAAGCGGCGCCATTGACCTTGACGCCACACCGGTGATGATGGAGATCATGTTCGTGCTTGAAGATGGAGATCGGAAGCACAAGAAGAAAGGCCCATATCATATCACATATTATGAATTGCATGTGATGTTAATCCTTTTATGCATCTTGTATTGCTTAGTTCACGGCGGTAGCATTATAAGATGATCCCTCAAGCACACAATTTCAAGTTTTAAAGTGTTCATCCTTAGTAAGGATCGTTGCTAAAGCTCGTTGTTTCGAAGCATCACGTGATGATCGGGTGTGTTAGATTCTGCGAGTGTATACAACGTGAGCAAGCCAGATTTTCTCATGCGGAAGCTAAGGTTTGATCTTGACGAGCCTAGCATGTACAAACATGGTCTCGGAACACGGATCACCGAAAGGTAAAGCATGATTCATATAGTAGATATGATGAACATGTTGATTGTTCGCTATTGAAGCTACATCAACTCTCGTGATGATCGGTTTTGATGTGGTGGATTTGGTTCGTGTGATCACTAAAACAATGTGAGGGATATTGTTTTGAGTGGGAGTTCAACAACAATTTGATTAAAAGTTGAACACTATTTATCATAAATTAAATCAAGGTGAATTTGCATAGTTGTTGTAGTCATTGGCATCCGTTTACCACCTTGCGCTTAGTTATAATTGAGATGATAGAACTATATAATTCTGGTTAGTTACTTTACGAATTGGTATCGTATTGTTTTGAAGTGTTAATCTAAAGTTTAAAAGTCCCATTGCAAACTTTCAGTAAGTTCCGGTCACTCCATGAAGTTTAATAAGTTGGTATTAAATCAAGAGTAACAATTCCAGTGTTAGTATATAAGTATCATGTTTATCTCCATGATTCTTGATATTCAAAGGATTATCTTAATATCAAGGTTATCTAGGATCTGAAAGAGTTATTTCAAAAACCATGATGTGTGGAAGATATTGTGATATCTGAAACGAAGTTTTGATTGCAACATGATAGAGTATAATATGGCAAAAGTCATGTTCTCATATTTGATGAGAATTTGCAAAAGGTTGGTGACACTAGTTGTCCTAATCCTCCAAAAGGTTTTGGAGAGCAACATTATAATCGCGATTCATCGTTATAAGCTAAAAATAGCTTAATCATGGATAATTCCATGATAAGGGTGAATATTTGATGTAGGTAAAATGTTTACTACACCAAGACATTACTAAAGAAAGGAATTTGAAAGAACACCAAACATTTGATGATGGTGATCTACTTCAAAGTGCAAGTACAAAGACATTGGTATTTAACTATACATGCTTTGGACTATGTGTCATGTATATGGCTCCACTATTGATGTTGATAGAATCTTTCAAACAGAAAAGGAAATACTGAAAGAGAATCTCATAAATATATGGCAGAAAAGAAAAGACTAGAATTGTTCAGCTTAAGTATATAGATGATATACATGTTATGGCTGTATTCTTTGCTTGTTAAATAATGTGGTTCTTAAGTATTGGATACTGAATTTGTTGGTATGAATCGTCATACGAAACAACAGAATTCATGAACTACAATGGACTAAGTAACTAGCACAAGAATATGTGATGATGTTCACCGAGAACAAATAAAGGGTTATTGTGTTGCTCGTTAAACATCAAAGCTTGCCTTCAAGATTTGTTTTATCAGGTATTATGAGAACAAAAGGGTTGTTCAAATAATTGCCGTAATCCATAAAAGATGGATGATTCACAAATCTCGTTGGAGAAATCACATCCATAAAACTTGTGCTAAAAATGTCGAAAGGAAAATTGATTGAAAGATCACTTAGGAAGTGACATCGCCGTTTAAATTATATTGGAAAGAAAACATGAAGAAACTCCATGTGGATGGAATTTTGGAGTCTTTTGATTTTTGATCAAATGACGCTTGTGAAACTTTCCTAGAGATAATTAAAACTTCGTTCATAGGCCAAAAGGGAACGAATGACTAGCTTATTGGAACTTGTACATATTGTTGTATGAAGTCCATTATGTGTAGTCAAGAGCGATGGATTTCAACTTCATATACTTTCTCTGAAAATTTGAGTGAATATATGAATATTTACTTAATAAGGATGAAGTATGAAACATTTGAAAAGTTCAAATACTTTCAAGATGAAGTGTAAAATCACTGTAACAAGAATATAAATAGTTTATGATAAGATCATAAAAGAAGATATTTAAGTTACAAGTTTAGCGTAATACCTAAGATTTAAGGAATCGTTCCGTGGATTTGCATTTCCCGAAACACCATAAGAGTATGGAGCGTTCGAGATATGTAATTAAACCTTGTTTGACATGGTAAGATCAAAGGTGTAATTCGTAAAACTTCCATTATATTTTAAAGATTAAAAGCTTTAGAGACTACCGTTTTTTCCACTGAAAAGAGCTCCATCATAATCCGTTGAAATGACACCATATAAAGTTATGGTTTGGGATAAAACCCAAGTTGTCCTTTATTAAACATTGGTATGCTATGCATAAGAAATATGTTTGCAACCATAGTCGGATGAACCTGTCTTTGTATGTTATTTCGAATAACTATTCCTCCATAACATCGGAGACAAAAGTGTTTGTAGCTTAGAACGTCAAGTTTCTTTGAGAAGGAATTTTTCGTGAAAAGATAAGTGGGAGGACAATAGAACTTTGATAAGGTTAAAAGAACCTTAGCTATATGTGCAAAGTTGCGCAGCGCCGAAAAGTGTTCCGGAGGCAGCAACAATGCTCATGGCTCACGTGCCTCAAAGGTTGTGGTCACAGAGATCTAAGTTCCTACTGAAACAAGTAGGTCGGGTAAACAATCAAATACCAAGATTTGAGAGTTAAATCATTATTTGACAATAATGATCCGACTACATGCAAAGAAGCGATGATGGGCCCTGATTCCGTCAAATGGCTTGAAGCCATAAAATCCGTGATAGTTCCATATGCGAGAGATCAAGCTTTGAACTTGAAAGACCCTCTGGAAAGGTACAAGACCTTACAGTCGTATTTGGATCTATAAAGAAATAGACATGGATGTTTCACATCTATGAAATAGTCGACATGTTGGGAAAGAGTTCACAAATGTTCAAAGGTTGTATATGACAAGATTTGATCTTTCATAGCGATATTTAGTCTAGACGGATTAATTTAGCAACCACTACATATAATTTTGTTATGTGGTAGTTGAATAAACAAAACAAGTTCTTCTAAAATAATTGTTACCTAGGACGTGTGCATAACACGGTCCAAAGGGTTTTGTTAATTCAAAGGATGCTAAAAGCATATGCAAACTTCAATGGTTCAAGTGAGCATCGCGGAGTTGGAATCTTCACTTTGATGAAACTATTAAAAGAGTTTAATTTCATCGGAGACAATGAAGATGCTTGCATTTGCAAGAAATTAAGTGGGAGCGCTAAGATATGTTTCTAATACATTATGTGGAAGACATATTGTTGATTGGAAATGATGTATCTTTTATTAACACATATTAAGAATTTCATCCCGATGAAAGACTTAGGCAAAACCCAAATATTTGGCATCAATAGACGCTAATATGGTTGTGCCGAAAGTACATAGATGATATATTGAATGAGTTCAATATAGAAACTACAAGAAAGGTTCTTGTCGCACAGAAAGGATTGAATGAGTTCAATATTGATGATATATTCAAGTGTATTGACACTTGGTAAGTGAAACAAAGATTCAAGTATAGATTGATACTTGATGTATGAAATCACAAAGAGTATTTATATCAATCATGCTGTGATATGTACAAATCCAGATATGTCCTATGCTCTAAATGATGTGAGCATATACCAGAATGATTCATAAGATGATCATTGGACAATAGTAAGGATATTCTTATGATCTTTTGGAAGAACTAAGAATATATTGTTTTGTAGAAGTGACAAATAGATGGTTAGTTCATTATAAAAGTACTACATTGATACTAGTTTTGTCACAAAGTACAAATTAAGTTTATCTCAATCTAAACTAAGGGTGGCACAATATGATGAAAAGTAAGTTCCATAATGGATTTGGATGAGTTCCAAAGTTAAGACATTCTGACAGATACTACAACAAAAGGATAAGTATATGACTGCTATTATAGCAGCAAAAGAGGGAATTTGTGTCAAGTAGTTTGTTATCAAACTAGGTGTAGTTCACAACAGGGATAATACTATGAAGATATATTGTACGACAATATTATCAACATGTTTTAACCCCAAAGAACTAAAGGTCACACCAAAGGACAAAATTTGTACAAAGCCATCTCATTAGAGAATGAGTGATGCGTACAGACGCAAAGACATGCAATTACACACGGACCTGGAAGTGTCAGATCCGGAGATCAGTTGACCACTAGCAATCGTGTACATACAACACCGGAAAGCCATAGGTGTTGAATACACAAAGGTTTAAAACTAGATTATTGACTCTAATGCAAGTGGGAGACTGTTGGAGATATGCCCAAGAGGCAATAATAAAGTGGTTATTATCATATCCTCATGCTTATGATAAATGTTTACATACCATGCTAAAATTGTATTAATCGGAAACATTAATACTTATGTGATTTGTAAACATAAAAGAGTCCCTAGTAAAGCCTCTTGTTAAACTAGCTTATTGGTTAATATATGATCATGGTTTCCTGATCATGAACATAGAAGATGTTATTAACAATAGTGTCATATCATTAGGAGAATGATGTGATGGACATACTCCTATAGTTAAGCGTAGCATAAAGATCAAGTCATTTAATATAGTTCATTTGCTATATGCTTTCTGATATATGGTAACATAATTCCTTTGACCATGAGATCATGTTAATCACCATCACCGGAAGGATGCTTTGATGACATCAAACACCACACCATAACTGGGTGGCTATAAAGGTGGCATTGAGTGTTCGGAAAGTATGTGTTGAGGCACATGGATCAAGAGTGGGATTTGTCCATCCATATGACGGATAGATATACTCTAGGCCCTCTCGGTGGAATTTCATCCAATTAGCTTGCAAGCATGTGACTGGTTCACAAGGTATCACATACCACGGGAACAAGAAAAGAGTACTTATCAATAACGAGGTTGAACTAGGTATGCAGAGATACCGACGATCAAAACCTCGGATAATTAAACTATCGTGAGACAAAGGGAAATTGGTATCGTATGTAAGTGGTTCATTAGATCACAAAGTAATCATAGAAATATGTGGTAGCCATATGAATTTCCAGATTCCTCTATTGGTTATTGATCGGAAAAGTGTCTCGGTCATGTCCGCATAATTCACGAACCGTAGGGAGACACACTTAAGGATTCGATGTTGTTGAGTAGTTATGGAATAATGAGTAAGAAACCGAATATTGTTCGGAGTCTCGTATGGGATCCGAGATATCACGAGGAGATCCGGAATGGTCCGGAGAATAAGATTCATATAAGGAAAGTCCTATTTCGGAGCTGGGGAATGATTCCGGTGTTTTCATCAGGAATGTTCTAGAAGGTTCCGAAATGTCCGGCACTCCGGAGGGGAAGGGTACATGAATGTGTCATGACAATGTGTAATGGTTGCATCATGTACTAGGTATCATGGCTGGGCAAAATAAAGGGAGAAATCAAATCCTAGTTTGAAAAGTCAAACGCCAATTTGAAAAGTCAAACGACAAGTTTGCTTGGTGGAGGGAGAGTAGGAAACCTACTTGGGGAGGAAGTCCTCCTCCCTCCACCGCCGGCCAAGGAGGCCGAGTTGGGGGAGGACTCCCTCCTCCCAACCGGCGCCCTCCCACCTATAAAAGAAGGGGCAGGGGTTCCCCTCTCCCCAACACCCAACTCACCTCAAACCCTAGCCCCAAGCCGTCGGCCTCCTCCCAAGTCGCCGCCGCCTAGGGCCCTCCCAAGTCGCCTACTAGGGTTCCCCAAACCCTAGCCGCCGGCTACACCTCTCCCCTTGGTGCCTCTAAACCCTAGACCACCAAGGCCTCTCTCATAGTCCACCATACTCGCTCCGGCTTAAGGCGAAGCCCTGCGAGATCTCCCCTCTACTTCCGGTGCCACGCCGTCGTGCTGCCGAAATCACGAGGAGAGTGCTGCAACCTCCGCTGCCTGCTGGAACAAGGGAGAGGAAGGTCTTCATCGAGTATCGAACGTGTGACCGATTGCGGAAGCGCTACCGGAACGCAGCGCCGGAAGAATTGTCTACGCGATCTTGAGATCGGAAGTGTACGACTACATCACCCACGAGAATCTGCTCTCGTTAACCGCTTTGGATCTTCGAGGGTTAGTATTCTATCGACTCGTTGCTACAATCTAGTAGATAGATCTTAGCTTGATCAGAGATTAGATCTTGATTGTGTGTTCATGCGGTAGAAATTTTTTGTTTTCCATGCTACGAACCCCTACATCCTTCACTTACTAATTCCATTCAAAAATCTTCCATCTCTTTGTGCAAGCTTGGTTACTCCTTCAAAATCATGGAGTTCATGCGGCACGGCAATCTGCTAAGGGCATCTGCTACCACATTGGCTTTACTGGGGTGATAGTGAATGTCCAGGTCGTAATCCTTGATTAGGTCAATCCATCTTCTCTGTCTCATATTCAGCTCCTTCTGAGTGAATATATACTTCAGGCTCTTGTGATCCGAATAATTCTCACAACAGTTTCCCATCAGGTAATGCCTCCATGTCTTCAGGGCTAGAACTACGGCTGCGAGTTCGAGATCATGGGTTGGGTAATTTTGCTCATGTTGTTTCAGTTGTCAAGAGAGATAAGATATAACTTTTCCTTCTTGCATTAGCACACATCCGAGACCGATCTTGGATGCATCACAATACACGTCGAAGGGCTTCGTGATATCCGACATGATTAAGATTGGGTCTGAAATCAATCTCCTCTTGAGTTCTTGAAAATTCGCTTCACATTTGTCAGTCCATTCAAACTTCTTGTCCTTTTTTAGCAATTGGGTCATGGGTATGGCGATACTCGAGAATCCTTCTACGAACTTGCGATAGTATCCCGCCAATCCGAGAAATGCACGAACTTGGGTTTGAGTGGTTGGGGCTTGCCAATCTTCGACATCTTTCACCTTTGCAGGGTCAACGGCAATTCCTCCGGCTGATATAATGTGAACGAGGAATCCTACCTCCTGTAACCAGAATTCACATTTGCTGAACTTGGCATACAACTGATGCTCTCTAAGGGTTCAAATGGTCCTTAGGTGCAGCTCATGTTCTTCTTCTGATTTGGAATAAATCAGAATGTCGTCGATAAACACAACGACAAACTTATCCAGGAAGTCCATAAAAATCTTATTCATGAGATTCATGAAATAAGCGGGGGCATTTGTTAATCCAAAAGACATGACAACATACTCGTATAATCCATATCGGGTGGTAAAGGCAGTCTTGGTGATATCCTCTGCGCGAATCTTGAGTAGATGATAGCCAGTTCTAAGATCAATCTTAGAAAACACTTTGGCACCGGTCAACTGATCAAACAAATCTTCTATCTTGGGCAATGGGTACTTGTTCTTGATAGTGACAACATTCAACTTCCGGTAATCCGTACACAAACGGTTACCTCCATCTTTCTTGTCCACGAACAAGACAGGTGATCTCCATGGTGACACACTTGGTTGAATCAATCCAATTTCCAACATGGAATCCAGTTGCTTCTTCAGTTCTTCTAGTTCAGACGGGTTCATACTATATGGTCTCTGGGCTATGGGTCCTGTTCCAGGGATTAGTTTAATGATAAACTCGATATCCCAATCTGGGGGCATACCGGGCAAAACATCTGGAAATACATCAGGGTATTCACAGACTATCCGGACTTGGTCAATGGTAGGTTGGGCTATACTCTTGTTGCACTTGAATTGACGAGGTAAGGTTTCAGATATATGCTCGACTGATATTCCGGCTGTACTGGTCATGGTTATGGCATTCTTGGCACAGTCAATCAATCCTTTATGTTTGGACATCTAATCCATTCCTAGTACTACTTCCAAACCTTTAGTTCCGAGTACTATCAGATTAGCATAAAAATCTATGCCATGGATTCGGATAGGGACGGCTTTGCAAATTTGCCTAGCCTTGGTGGTTGAACCGGGGATTTGAACAATCATAACATGCTTCAGTTTGGTTGGTTGAATCTTACTAGTGCATTCAAATTCTTCGGTGACAAATGAGTGCGATGCACCAGAATCAAACAACACTCTAGCAAGTACTAAATTAATAGAAAACATACCCAGCACGACGTCTGGCGCTTCCTGGGCTTCTTCAGCATGCATGAGAAAAAGACGGCCGTTGCGGTTGAGCGAATTCCCTGGGGCAAACCTTCTTCCTGGCTGAATACGACGCTGCTGTTGAGCTGGGGCATTGGCATTGGGGGCGTCGGCATTCTTCTTGGGGCACTCATTGGAGTAGTGACCCTTATTTCCACAGTCATAACAAGTCACTTCTGACTTGTCCTTTGCTGCAACAGACACAACATTGCTTCCAGTCCTCGGGGCAGTGTTGGTGTTGGTGGTGGCATTGTTGTTGTTGAACTTGGGTGGTGCACGGTTGAAATTGCTAGAGTGGCCAGGGTTATTGTGGTTTCCTCCGGGCCTTGGGTTTCCACGGTTGGGATAGGTCGGACGGTTCATCGAGGGTCTGTTGGTTCTCGGGGCAAATCCTGGATATGGGTTAGGGCGATACTTTGGGGTCTGATGGGTTCCTGGCTGATGCATCATGCGACGCTTGCAGTTCTCATTGGCTTGGTTGATCTTTCCTTCCATCTGGATGGCAGAGTCGACAAGGGCTTCAATATCCGCAAAGGGGATATTGACCAACACTGTCTGCATCTCATCGTACAGACCATTCAAGAATCTCTCTTTCTTCTTGGCTTCGGTGTCGATCTCATCCGGGGAATACCTAGCTAATGACAATAATTTGTCACGGTACTCCACTACGGTCATCCTTACTTGCTTCAGTTCTCTGAAGTCATCTCTCATTCTCTTGATCAAACCCGGTGGCACATGGGTTCTGCTGAACTTGACCTTGAATTCCTCACAGGTCATCATCTGTCCTACGATCATTGCACGAACGCTGTTCCACAATGCTCTTGCATCTCCGGCTAGATAGTGGGTGGCGAATAGAACTTTCTCGTTAGCTTCCACTTCGGCGACTTCCAGGTTGTTTTCCATGGTTTGCAGCCAATCATCTGCATCTAGGGGCTCTTCCGACTTAGTGAAAACAGGTGGGTTGGTATTCTGGAAATTCTTGAGCTTAGATCCATGGTTGTCCTGATTTCCTTGGCCTTGATTGTTGTGGTCCAGCTGAGCTATCTGTTGAAGGGTGGCTAGGTTGGCTTGACGTTCGGCTCTTTCAGCTTCGTGGTCAGAAACCAACATTTGCAGGATCTGCAACATCGGGTCCGGGGATGAACCACTTCCTCCACATGGCATCTGAAGATTGAGATAGATCATGAGAAAAGAGGGAAATTTCTAAGGTTCCGGGACTTCGAAAAGTTTTTAAAGTTTTGACTCAGATTTTTCTAGCAACTTGCTTTTCATTCATTCATAGCACACGATACAAACACACACCACAACAAGGTAAACAGATGGTTTTAAGATCCATTCTGGAAACTATGATACAGTGGGACCGAATACAACTCACTATGCTAGTGCTCAAGTGCTACTACTCCTCAGAGTCGGTGTAGTCGTCATCCTCATCATCGTCGTCATTGATGAAGGCGAAATCCCCCTCATCAATGAAGAAGTCCATAGCCTGATCCTCCATAAAATCATCATCATCGCTGAGATAAGAGTAGGGGTCTCCATGAAGATCTTCTCCGGCATTCTCCCTTTCTTCCAACTGCATGTCTCTTTCATGGATGGTCTCCTCCAAATCCGAGATACGGTGGCGAAGATGGGCAATGATGCGCTCCTTCTTGTCGAGCTAACGGCGGTGAGACTTGCGATCCTTTGCTAGCATGGCGATGGTCTGATCCTTCGTCTTGATGATGGCGGACTTGTGGTTGGAGTAGTCACGACAATTGTCCAATTCCTGCTGACGATCATACATCATGAAGCTAAGGTGGTCCAACTAGGTCTTCAGCTCGTGGTGGTATGGGGCTTCCAGTGGCTGTCCATTAGCATCACGCCTTGGACAAAACTCAAAGCGGATTCCCTTGATCTGGTTGATACTCTGCCCACACAGACGGGCAAGAGCTTCCTGCATGGCCCTGGCAAGTCCATCGATCCAGTTGTTCTCTCTTAAGGCGAACTGAATTCCTTCAGCAGTGGGAGGTTCAATCTTTCCTCTGAGACTTGCAACAATTAGCCACTACAGATCTTCTCCTCCTTGATCATTGAGCTGAGCTCCCAAGAACTTGGGGTGTGGACGCTCCAGAAGTTCCGAAAGCTGGTCCAAATCCCGCTCAAAGATAAGGTCTCCTCCATGCCCCAACTGATAAAATTTGTTGTACTTCACGTCCATCTATAAGAATATAGGATGAGTAAGTTAATAGAGTGATCAAGTGTGTCAAAGTTTATGTATTTTGCAAGAGTTTTTGAGGAACATGAATTTTTATGAAAGAATCAAGGTGATAAGAATGGGAATAAGTTTTTGTAAATATTTGCTTTATTTTTTGGTTTTGAAACTAAGTTTTTGATTCAAACGTCCAATCTAACTAGGGTCTCCTAGGTCAGGATGGCTCTGATACCAACTTGTTAACACCCGGATTTTTAATCCCAAATGCATGTTATGCCATACATCGCAATCCCAGGATTGCCATTTTTGCGAGACATAACAGAATTGGATACCACAGTATATCATCCATTACAAACCATACATAAGTTCTTACACAAATAAGGATCTCATGATCCAATTCTTAATAAAACTCAAGCAGCGGAAATACGTAATAATAAAGGTAGCGTAGGTGAAGCTCCATCTTCGGGGTCACAGGAAATGCTGACGATGGGAGATGATCCTAGTTGTCGTAACCTTCCTGGGGTCCATCATCCTGGTACTCCTCTTCGTAGTCTGGCCACGGGAATAGCCAGGGACAAAGCCATGCGTACTCTTTAAGTACTCACAAACTAATACTAACAAGTTAAAGGGGTTTTTGTAGTAGGACACTAAGCTCTAGGGTTATTTTGCAAAAAGCCAGATTTACCTCAACTAAGTTCCGAAGCAAGAAAAGATAGTTGAAAGTTTATAACACCTAAGTGGGAACTTGTATCTCATGTCACAACCCTGTTGTGGTCAAGTCAAATTCTCAATTCATTTCACAAGTCATTTTGAAAACATCTGACGGGGGAACAGTATGGCCACTCCAACTGTCCATAACCACGGACGCGGCTATTCGAATAGTTTGACACTCTGCAGAGATTGTACACTTTCACCACAACATTCGATACATCCGTCAGGAACAAATCCTGAATTCACCATACTCAGTATGCGGATAATCAATCCTAACCTTTCAATTACACGCCCTAGTATAGGCACCTCTCCTGTGAGTTTGGCCTCCCAACCATGACCAACTGTCATCTTGGGTACTGCACAGGTGGACAATCTTCACAAGGTAGCCTCAACTCAGACCTTGGTCGTGAGGGAACCCATACTAAAGTATATAAGTTTCCAGTCAAGCCCTACCCAATTTTCGGGTATTATGGTTGTACGGTAAAATTGGAATGGTATCGCATCCAGACAACCATCAGTTTTATAAAGGGCTAAGGCTCATGCCTTATCATTTTCATCATCCAAATCATCTGGTGTTCGGAAACACATGTCAAAACATCTCAGTAGAATGACTCGTCATTCTAAGATTTTCATAACCATTTTCCACCAAGTATTCCCATCTAAAGTTGATCAAGTTTTATGCTTAGCACTAGCATCTACAAGTGGGGTAAGTACTAATGAGGGGTGGTAAACAAGTGGGGATTAACTAAGTTCAATCTCATGCCTTGGGATGACATCAAGATTATCTAGCTTAGGCCAATTTAATGCTCTTTATGCAACCTTCAATTATCTTCCTAGAATCTACAAGTCACTTAAGTAAACTTTAAGAACAAGCTTTGAGAAAGAAATCAAGTAGAAAGCTTGCAAGTAAAACTAGGATTGGGTTATCAAGTGGTTATGATCACATATGCT
This sequence comes from Avena atlantica, assembly GCA_910589765.1. Classification (NCBI taxonomy): domain Eukaryota; kingdom Viridiplantae; phylum Streptophyta; class Magnoliopsida; order Poales; family Poaceae; genus Avena; species Avena atlantica. The sequence continues at coordinate 328,596,896 of OU342734.1, forward strand.
TAAGGCATATGTTTGGCATGGTAACAAGCAAGTATTAGCTTGCATAAGTAAGGTATCTTGCAAGTGTTAGCTTGCTCAATCAACTAGTAGTATTAGGCTTGCCTTGTGTGGAGCAGTGCTTGAAGTTCTCCTCGGCTTCTTCCTCGTAGTATCCTCCTTCCTCCTCGTATCGTTGGTCGGTACTAGCGTCTATAAATAAATACGAGGTACACAATCACCAAACAATACTTAACTACTTGCAATCATCACACTAAGGGGTTCTATAGATGATCTAGCATCATCACTAACATTACAAGACTAAAGCCTTTGTCTTATTTATTTGTTTTTAGAAAAGTAATTTCTACTCATTGAAAAACTACTTAAGATTTAATATTCTCTAACTCAAACATGGGATCATGTTGACACATGTCATCATCACATATTTCAGTCCATGGGAATGTGATTTAAAGTGGTGTCACAATTTAATAAGGTTTAACCATTTATTATAAATAAAATAAGTGACTAGAAATTCGTATGTGGCATTCTTTTATTACTTGGACATTATTTATGTAAGTAAACCCATATGTTTTTATATATTCTGAAAGGTATGATCAAATGTGATTTTTGAGAGTTGGAATCAACTCAAAAGCTATTATGGTTTAAATTTGAAAAATGTTTGAATGCATAAAAGCTTATGCTTTGTTATTTTTACCAAGGTTGGTCTACAGATCCAAATAAATTGAATCCAACGGTCTTGGATTAAGCATTTCAATATCTTTCTAACAAAATTGGTTTCATTCAATTTGGTTTACTAAATCGAGCTGGGTTGATTTTTGAAACTAGGTAGAGAACTGAGTTTGAATGAAAATAGAAAAATCTAAATTCAAACGCCTGGGCTGCGCGGGAAGGGTTAATGGGCCGGCCCAGTTTCACTCCGCAGCGCGGGGCGCAACCAACAGGGGGGTCTACTAGTCAGTGGCTCTTTAAACGCGAAGCGGTACGGGGCGATGTAGTGTGTTGGATTAGAATGAAGATCGGCGGTTGAGGGTCATCATCGACGATGAATAGGCCACCGGCGAGCTCGAACCCTAGCGGCTCGGTGGGGGTGCATAGGGGGCATACGGGGCTCCAGTGACGACGGCGAGGCGGGCAAACGACAAAGTCGACGACGACGAACTCAGGGGTGGTCGCGGTAGCTTCGGGGGTGGACAAAATCAATAGCTCCTCTTCTCCTCTGCAGCGGCGAGCTCTGGCCAAATTCCGGCGATGCGCTGCTCGCCTTGCTCCGGCTAAGGGGTGGAACGATCAGTGAGGTGAGGGGAGTGAGATGGTGTGCTTCAAATGGCTTTGGGTGGCCTCCTTTTATAGGCTCGACGGCGAGACCGAACGGGATGGACAGGCGACGGTGGCGACACGGCTACGGGCTGCTAGAGGCATGGCCGAGGTTGGCGTTCGACGGGTGGGTCTCCTGGCGATGCTCTAGAGCTTTATTGTGCGTGTAGGGGCGGTGGCAAACGGCCGGGAACGTGCGATGCTCTGCACGGCAGAGGCGGCGAACTCTGTGGCGAGCGGTGGCTACGGGGTACGGGCGGTGAAATGGGCATGTCTGGCGGTCTCCTGGGACGGTGGGGTGCATGCTGGCGAGCGGCGAGGGCTCGAGTTGGTCGGGTTGCGTGGGAACGACGCGTGCTCTGTGGTGCGCATCGGCATGGTCGACAGCGACGCGGGCGCGGCGTTCCTGGCGGTTCTGGTTGCTATCTACGAGCTAGGGCTGGTCGAGAGGGGCGGTGAGGCATGGGCTACCTCCTAGACAAGGTTGTCACGGCTAGTTCTTCCCCTAGCTTGTTGTCCACACTGGGGTGACATGGGTGCTCTCGTCCTTTTCACCATTGATGACATTGGCAAGCTTACAGTGGTGCTAGAGCTTAGTTAAGGTTTCTATATATCTACTAAGGCTAGTGTAACCAGAGAGGGAACAAGGTTGGCTCAAAACACTGCTCAAAATAGTGTTTGTGATTTTTTTGATTTGAATCTGCAACCTGTTTGATGAAATGGTCGCATGAACTTTAGTTTTGAATTTTGAAAATATTTTTGGTGGGTGTGCTAGGCAAGTGTTGAGGGTTCTGTGGATGCTTGGGTTTTGAAAATTGAGCTTGTTTGAGTGGTTTTTGAAATAGTGGGATCTTCCCATATGAAATAGATTCAATTTTAAACTGTCATTTAAACTATGCATTTGAATGTTTTTGAATGATCACAAAGTGGGCCTTGGTACCTTGTTATGAGTACTATCAAGGGGTGCAAATATCCATACATGTTTCTGTTAAGTTCTGAAAGTTAGAGATAGCCAAAGTAGGCATGGGAGTTAATTTGGCCAAAATGACCATTCACTTAATTTGTTTGTTTTGATTTGTTTGTCTTTGGGAAAAGTGTGGGGATTGTTTAGATGATGTTTATTTCACCTAAGAATCATTTTACAAGCAAAGAAACACAAAACCAAGGCAATTCAAAAGAATCCAAATTGTAATGCACACACATATGAATGCTTTCATATTTTTAATTGGAAAAGTTTTTGTTAACCCTAATTTTGATGATTAGAGTTTGATGATCCAAGTTTAATATTTTTGGGATGTTACAAAATAGTTCCTCTATTTTATTCTAAATTATATCCTCCTAGTGAAATCCATAAGGATAGGAACCTGATATATAACTTTTGGCCTCGTGATGGAGAGAGTACAGCTCAAGCTGGGGGAGATTGAAGTTACTAATGCTTAAATGTCCTATTCATAAACTCCCTAACAATATTATTATCAATAACTTTTATGCTAGGCTTTCTCTTCATGATAAAGATTTACTAGATGCTTCTTGTGCTGGATCATTCACATGTATGAAGGCAGAATATAAATGGGATCTCCTAGACCGTATTCAAGAGAACACTGAAGAATGGGAGAATGACAAAGGAAGAAAGTCAGGTATAAACTATGATTATGAATGCATTAAATATTTTATGAGAACTGATAACTTCTGTGATATTAGTAATGAGTATGGTCATGATTCTCAAGTTCTTGCAAAATGTTTTAAGGCATTTGCCTCTTATATTGAAATTCCCAAAAAGGAGTGGGACAAGTACCATGCTCCTTATAAAGACATTGTTACCCATGTTCCTGCTAGCATTGAAGTTTGCACTGTTGATCCTATTTTGCCTGAACCTTATGTTGAGAAAATCATTTTTCCTGCTAAGGTAAAGGAACATTCTATCATTGCTAATGTGGTTAGAAAAAGTGCAAAGAAAACTATGGAACCCAATGAGAAAATAAATATTGAACCTGTGGTAGCTATTGTGAAAGATCTTGTCACTAAAAATATAGAGGATGAGCACATTGTCTTCTGTGAAGACGCTTCTAACATTATCTCTCATCCTAGAAAAGCTAGTCTCCATGTGCTTTCTGTGAGAATTGGTGATCATTGCTATTATGGTTTATGTGATATTGGTGCTAGTTCTAGTGCTATTCCTTATGAGCTTTACAGGGAAATATGCATGAAATTGGTCCTTGTGACCTTGAGGATATTGATGTGATTTTTCACCTTGCTAATAGAGAGACAGTCTGTCCCATTGGCATTGTAAGATATGTGGAGGTTCTTTGTGGTAGGATTAAATATCCTGCTGATTTTCTAGTACTTGGTTCTGAAGCTAGTAAAACCTATCCTATTATATTTGGTAGACCCTTCTTGAATACTTGTGGGGCTATCATAGATTGTAGGAAGGAAAAAGTTTTGACTAAGTTTGATGGAGAGTCTTATGAATTTAATTTTTCCAAATTTGCTAAAACTCCTTATGAAAATGAACTTCCTAATGAGGATTTCAGGATGGAACAACTTGCTTCTATTGATCCAGTTTATGACCTTGGACCTCTTTTTGATGATTGTAAGTATGCTCATTCTAATGATAAATTTGTTTCCTATGACAATAATATTGTCAATTTTATTCAGAGTGCTACTGAAAGTTATTATGAGAGAGGGAAACATAGTTTTATGCATCTCAATAATGTTAAGTTTCCCCATTTTATGTTGAAAGCTTTGAAGTTGCATTTGTTTTGTCTTCCTATGCTAGTGGCTTTTTGTTTCAACAATTTGTTTTCTTATGGTACTCCTTTGCATAGGAAGTGGGTTAGACTCAAATGTGTTGGTTATTTGCTTCTTGATGCTCTCTTTCACTTCAAATATATATCTCCTGTGCGAGCATCTTTGAAATTTTCAAGCCTAACTTAAAGGCATTAAAGAAAAGTACTTCTTGGGAGATAACCCAACAGTTTTGTTGAGTCTTGGAAGTTATTACCTTAGTAATAACCACTCCTTATCCTTTTTGTTTTGGTTTTTGTGTCAAGATCAACTACTTTTGAGAAGTAGAGGAGTTGTGAAAAGTGGCTGTCCTCGGACAGATTTTTGTGATGCATTGTAAAAATTCGTAAAGGAGATCAGTACAAGAAATGGAGCTGTATTTTTCTGTGCTTGTTCTCCAAGTTGTTACCCAACTTTCATTAGTTTTGCACTTTTTGATTTGAGCAACAGAAGGTTTTTGAAAAAATCAATCTTTACCTGCTGGTCTGTATTGACAGATTTCTGCCATCATTTGCATTTGCCTCTTATATTGATTCCCTTTCAGATTCTTTTGGGTTTTTGGAAAGGAGTTGCTACAGTAGATTTTGTTTTGATGGATTGCAGTTGAGGTGTGTATCTAAAGGTTTATTGTTTTTGCATACACTAATGTTGCCAATGAGGTTTGTGTAATGCCTTGTGAGAAAAGGAATTTCTAGGAGAAGGAGAAAAGTAATCTACAGGGTCCGTTTTGAATAGGTAAAAGTGGTGAAAACTGAAGGTTCGTGAAAACCCTATATTTTTATATTTTTGTTGTTTTTATTACATACGGAAGGTTACAAGACAAAACTGAGGAGGAAACGGAGGCCAGGGTGACCACACCCACCCTAGGCGCGGGCCCCCAGTTGGCCGCTCCTAGAGGAGGTGTGAGCCTCCTGAGCTCCATCTCCGCCTCATTTTCGCACTAGTACCTTCCTTATGCATTGAAACTTCGTAATATATAACCCCCCGGTTCCCCCGAGGTTCATATATCTTGTTCTCGTCATGTTTTCGCTTCGATCTATTTCTATTAGGAAATCTTCTCAAGTTTAGAGCACAATGGTATCCGCCAATGACAAAGGCAAGAAACCCGAGGAAGATAATCCTCAAAACCCCAAGGAGGAGGATATATTGGTTGGGGATGAAGAAGACATGGAGGAGGACAAGCATCTGAACACCCGTGCTACCTTTGCGAGCATTGGAGTGGTGGCAAACCCTATCAAGCTTAGGAGGACAACACAGATGTCTACAGGAGGGAAAACCCCGCGTCATATCCTCGCTCCACGGTCACCTCCTCCACGTACCAAGAACCCCTTTCATACTCTTATACATGAGCAACAATACCAACAGGTGCCCAAAGGTAACTTGCCCTCTGTTTGGGATCGGCCTCGTTCTAACCATGCAGGGGAGGAACACACTAAGAAGGAAGAGTGGGGAAATAAAAACAAGGACTGGGATTCTTGGTCCAATATGATCATGAACCGCATTGAGCAAAATTCGGAGTTGATTCGTACTTTGACCTTCGAGATTGATGATTTAAGGAAACTGATTAAAGATCTTATCAAGAGAACACCACCACAACCAAAGGAGTAATTCGTCATCAGGTTTGGCATCCCTTGGCTTGTTCCAATCTTGGGGGAGTGCCGCGGTATCATATCATTATTTTTTTATCTTTTACCTTTTTAGTAGATTCATATCTTTGGTAGAGAAGTTATCTTATAGGTTGGTTTGCATGTGGAAGTATATCTCCTTTAGTTGGTTATCTATGTATCCCTTTGTGTGAGTGCCTTTATGGAATATTAATGATAAGTTTCATCTTTTACTTTTTCCACTTCTTATTTTAGTTTGCAATCTCTATTATATGTTTGATCTTGTTGATCAGTATTGGCATCACTTTGGGAGCATCAAGTAGATCTAAATTGGTTTTGCCAAACCGAGCTCTGGTCTGTAGCAACACTTTTTGAGGTTTGAAAGGAAAGAGAAAAAGCTTACAGGTATTTTGTATCATTTATTTTCTTTCTTGGTTGGCTCATAAGCTTAGTATTCTTTATTTAAGATCTTTTGTGTCTTCAAGGAAGATTGCATGTTTGGCTTTATCACTTGTAGGTTTGCTTGTTTCCTTCAACTCTTTTGCTTGCTACCCAGCCTTGCTAGCCAAAAACCAGTTTTGAGAAGGCATACTTCTCATGCATCCAATCCCTTTGAACCAAAACCTGTGCCATTTGTGTCCACCATATCTACCTATTAGCATTATTGCTATTCCAAGCAAATTCTCAAGCTTCATCTATCTTTCAAATTAAAAATTATTTTGTTATGTAAAAACTAGTTAGTAAAGCTCTCATGAACTTGATGCACACCTTATTTTCTTGCCCATAATAAACTTGAACCATTGTGTCATTGAAGTTGTATATGCTTGCATCTATACGTTGGGATTAGCAGAACCGTGCTGTCATGGGGAACGCTTTCAACACCTGTAAATACATACCCAGTTGATATCATGCTCTTTTGTTTGCGGATGACGTCGGTGTGGAATAAAAGGGGAGATTGTAAGTCCATGGAGTTATGTATGTGTGTTAGATAAACACCTGGGCCGCTAGCCTAAGCCATGCCTAATCATGGTGGAAACTTGCAGCATCACCATAGTGAGCAATCTATGAAGCTTTCCTCTTATATAAAAAATAAGAGACGTATTGAAAAGAGGAAAGAGATAAAAAGCGCCATTTTCCCATGGCAAATAAGAGATTGCTGAGATGCTCACTGTCTGCTTGCCTTGTCATTTTGATTATGGGATAGCTCCTGTATCATGTGCAAGGGTACCCCGTTGGCGGTTCTTTATGATACACATGTACTTACAATGACAAGAACTTGCTGGTAACTAAAGTTGAGTAGCATGAGGAGCGGCCCTCGTACTCAAGGGACATGAGATTGCTAACTTATATTTCGTCAAGCATATACTCCATCTTTGTTCACTTTAACCTTAATCACCTCAAGATGCTTATGATAGGGGCAATGAGATCTCAAAGCTAGTAAGTACCATAATATTTTGGAAGCTCTTTATGAACTTGAAATCGCTGCTTCCCTCTATGAAGGGCCTTTCTTCTACTTCTAAGTTGAGTCGGTAAACCTACTTCCTCTCTATCTCCAGCAAGCATTTGAGTTATTGTGTTTCAAGCATTCATATGATGATTTATTCAATCATGTTCTTTATTTTCCTTATTTGCACAAGACTCTTATCTATTGAGTATTACTTTGAAAGTCATCATTGTGAAAAACCTTTTATGTTTGAGCAAAAGAGTACTCTTGTTGTAAAACTTATTTACAAAAGTTTTATTTGTGAAACTATTTGCCAGTTGTTCTCTGACCAAGAACAAAGTTTGCCAATTCCAACTATAATTTATCTTTATGCATCTATATTGTGACTCATGTACTTGTTGCAAGCTAAGTTATATAATGGTGAGTTGCTTTCTTCTATGAGTTGTGCAATGGTAAGTGTGATGCTTCTTGTCTGTATTCTTTTATCGATACTTCACTCCATAAACATGTGGACATGTTTACTGAGCTCAGTTTTTGCTTGGGGACAAGCGCAGGTCTAAGCTTGGGGGTAGTTGATACGTCCAATTTGCATCACCATTCTATATCATAATTTGCCTCTATTCATTGATATATTTCATATTAAGAGGTGATACTTATGTCTTTTCATCTGTTTTTGCATGTTGGATGATTCTTGGAGGATGAACTGCCGGAGTCAGGATTCTGATGGAAAAAGAGGTGTTTTGATGCAATTTTGCGAAGATCGGAAAAATACCAGAAAAAATATGGAAAATCATATTTTTTCCAGAAGACGAAGAATGCCAGAAGGGGAGGCGGAGATGGGCCACAGGGGATCCACACACACCCCAGGCGCGGGCCACCCCTAGGTTGCGCCTACAGGGGGTGTGGCCCACCTGGACCACCTCTGGCTCCACCCTCTCGCCTATATCTTCTCCTCGAAACCCTAATACATAGGGAGCAACCACATAAAGATTCTGCCGCCTCTACGGGGCGGAAAACACCGAGAGAGAAAGAGCTCTCCGGCAGACAGATTTCTGCCGGGGAACTTCCTTCCCGGAGAGGGGAGATCGTCGCCATCAAAACCATCATCAAGCTAGACTTCATCGGGATCATCATCATCATCCACACCATCATCTCCACCAGCATCATCATCACCACTCCATCTCGTTGTAACAATCATGTTGAATCCTTGCATAGTTCTTAGGGGGTACTTTCCCGATGTTGATTACTAATGTAGTTGATGCTTGTGAGTGGAACGATTGAATTATTGTTTATGTTCAGATTGTTATTCATCACCATATCATCTTTGATCTTGATTCATATGATGTCTTGTGAGTAGTTTTGTTTAGTTCTTGAGGACATGGGAGAAGTCATGTTGTTAGTAGTGGATTTGTGTTAAGATATTATTCAATGGTTTAGTATTTAAGTTGTGGTGTTATTCTTCTAGTGGTGTCATGTGAACGTTGACTACATGACACTTCACCATTTATGGGCCTAGGAGAATGCATTATGTATTTGGCTACTAATTGTGGGGTTGCCGGAGTGATAGAAACCTGAACCCCCGTTAGGAAACCATTGCACAAGGGAGCGTAGGATCTCAGAGTTTAAGGTTGTGGTTAGGTTTATACCTTAATTGCTTTCCTGTAGTTGCGGATGCTTGTAGGGGTTTAATCACAAGTATGTATTAGTCCAAGTATGGTCGGTACATTAGCACAGGTTCACTCATACAACACTTACAACACCAAAGAAGGGTAATTAGCTATTTGAAGCGAAGGCACTTGACAGAATTCCTATGTGTCCTCGAGAACGTTTGGTCCTTATAAGTATTTCCACCGGTTTGTCCTTTGCTAAGAAAGGATTGGGCCACTCGCTACATTTATTCGTTGTCTTTATTACTTGCACTTTGTTTTCTTTCTTTATCAGAAACCCCCTAAAAATCCGTTTGCTAAGTATTTATAGAGATTTTCTGCTCCATACCACTAGTCAACACCTTCTGCTCCTCGTTGGATCGACACTCCTATTTATCGAAAGTACTACAATACACCCCCTATACTTGTGGGTCATCAAGACTATTTTCTGGCGCTATTGCCGGGGAGTGAAGCGCTATTGAAGAGTGGAACTGGTAAAGGAAACTTCTACTATAAGTATTGCTTTTTTATTTCTGTCTTTTACTTTGTTTTCAATATGGATAACCCACTTGGTTTTCTATTAGGGTAGTAGATGAATCACCACATGTTGAGATATATCTTTTTAAGATACCTACAAGTATTGTTGATCGTGTTATGGATAATTATTATTTAGGGGATGGAACTGTTCATCCCGGTGATCATTTGTTTTTTATCCATAAATTATACGGGTTGTTTAAGTGTAAAACAAAAATATCTAGATTTATTTTAGTGTGTAGATTTATTCCAAATTTGAATGAACATATATATTATAATAAGTCTAGATATATTTGTTTTACAAAACTAAAACATGTTATATTTTGAAACGGAGGGAGTAGGTGTGTGTGTGTTGGGACTGCACCGCCAGGTGCAGTGTCCTAAACACAATGGTGGATTGGAGCAAGGACTCCCTCTAGTAGCACGACCCTGTCCAAAGTCCAGCTCTACATCAAAGAATATCGTGCTTGCAGAAGTGAGTGCAATCTCTTTGATGGTTCCTTACAAGTTGTCAGTCACAACAATTTGGGACCATGAAATCATCGATGCAAGACCAGGCAATGCCCTATGGCGGCACTCCTACATACTGCTCACAGAACCTTATATTTTACAAGTATATTAACACTAGTAGACATGGCTGGACCTACCATATGCAGGATGAACTACATATGGAGTAGTACCTTCTTTCTCTCGAAACTTCAGTGATGCCAGCTAGTCACTGTCTGTAACGATGGACATAAGGAGCAAGACTAAATAAGTGCATATATAAATATGGAGGGGCGAAGCTAGAAAAAAAAAGTCCACTGGTGTCATTCCTTTGAACTTACCGGTGTCATTTCGAATTTCAAAGTGTATTGCTTCATTTAGGCTAATCCTAGTGGTAGTATCATAAGCAGTATCATGCATGCCAAGTTGGTAAAAAGCTGATGTGGCACCTCAATTAATGAAGAGAGAAGGGGTCGTAGTATCATAGCATGATACAGTATCATAGCACGTAATATTAGAATAATTAATGACAAATAGATCTTGTACACTAGTTTGCATTGAGATTCTACAAATAATTAAATGTAAACCAACTATGATGTCACTAGATGATACTATGCATTAGGGAGGTAGTATCGTACACTAGTATCATAGGCATGATACTGAGTATAACATTCTATTACTATGACCAGCCTAAGGAATGATACTAGTGTAGATTGCTGGATCGAAAGGTATTCGGTCGTGCGCATCTTGTTTTTCTGACCGTTTGGTTTTAGCGGGAGCGTTGTGAAGCTGTTGTTTGTTTCCACCAAGTATCATTCTTAGAGCCATGGTGAAGTCAGATGCGGAGAATGTCAAGAAAGCGGAAATATGAGGGTAGCGATGGTGATTTTTGTTCTTGTGGCAACGGAGAACTGGCTGCGTGATCTGGGACCCGTTGCAGCAACAGTTAGTGCGGGAAGACAACACAGGGAGAGTTCCCAGTCTTACCTTGCAGCGTGAAAATCCAAGGTCTGGCCTTAACTGGTTGTGCCTGGCAATGACCTTGTTGAAGGCATTGTTTTGTGAGCGAGAACTTTCTCCGGGGTGAAAACCTATGATCTTTGATCGGACAACGATGGCGCTTGGGCACTATTTCCTTTTTGAAGGCGTTGTTATTGGAGTGGAGGACTCCTGGTCTTGTTATGATGGTGTTAGTGTAGTTGCTTTGCGAATTAGTTCTCTGTAGCGGGACTTTTCTTTTTTATAATTCTTCTTTTTTTTCTAGGTTGTGTGCATCCGTAGGGCCGCTAGGGCATGCGTTGTTGCAGAGAATGCGTATAATTGGTATCCCTGTGATATTAATATATACTTTTTTCCAAAAAAAACTGCTAGTGGAATTAAACGACATTATAGAGTATGAAAGAATAAAATCCTTTCTACAGAGATGATATTGTAGAGAGATGATATTGTAGTGACCTCGGATGGGTAAGGATCCTAAGTCCCTGTGATTAACATGCTAGTCCCTGAATTATTAGCTAACACTTACAGTCGATGAAATATCATGTAAATCATAAATCTTTATTATATGAATCGAATAATCCAAAGTTTATATTATTACAATAGAAAGCGAAATAACACAACTTGGAGTCTCATCAATGCCATAAGCTAGTTGAGTAAAGACCCGCGATTCTAGGGCACCTTTCAACGATCTTCAAATTCGGCACATGAAACATATAGCCAACAAGTTGGGTCAATACTTTGAATGTATTGGCAAATTACACCAAGAAGGAAAAGACTTGGCTATCTCTACATGCATAGGCTGACAAAGGCTTCAGGTTTATTTGCATAAATCCAATTTTTATTAAGTCAAGAAGAAAAGAGAAAGTCTTTTATCCTACTTTATAAACATTTGATGAAAAAATATATGGTCAAGTGGCTCGCACTGTATTCTACCGGACTACCATCCCTCAACCTAACACATGGAGTATATCATGCAACCCAAAATTCCATTTATGGACGATTCCACGACCAACCCAAATTAGAATTTTTTGGGATGTTACAGATATGAAGAAGGAATAAATTAGAATAACAATATCCCAAACAATATGCAAAAATGTAGTGTGTGGTTTTTTTTTAATATTAGTCCTCACAACTAATGGCTGAAAATGCCACCTCCTATGATGGCGCTCTACTTCTCATCTAGCCTCCTGAAGTACCACGCGAGAAACATCTTGAGATAATCATCTGCTCTATGTCTGACGACTGGGGGCGCACAACTCATCGAGATAGCGCTGCGTCTTGGTGAGATAATGCCGGCGGCGGCGCGATTGATATGCCATTACCTTACGCTCGGTAGCAACTTCCCGTTACTGGCGGCCTAGCGTGTTGTAAGCACTGATTCTAGTCTACTGGATGATTCGTGAGTGTGTTTCAAGATCGCCACAGTCCCGAGACTATAATGGCATGTGGAGTAGAGACACTAGTGATTATTGATTACAGCTTAACTAAACATCAGCTTATATATACAAGTATTCCAACAATAGTCCCGATCCATTTCCAAAAAACAATACCGGCATGGTAGAGCATAAGAGTTTGGATGAAACTGAACCAATGCTAGGTACTCCCTCCGTTTTAAAATATAAGATGTTTTAGATTTATAAAAAAAATCTAGATTTCTTTTAATGTGTAGATTTATTTCAAATCCGAATGAACCTATATATTATAATAAATCTAGATATATTTGTTTTATAAAATTAAAACATGTTATATTTTGAAACGGAGGGAGTAGGTGTGTGTGTTGGGACTGCACCTGGCGGTGCAGTTGTCCTAAACACATTAGTGGATTGGAGCAAGGACTCCCTCTAGGAGCACGACCCTGTCCAAAGTCTAGCTCTACATCAAAGCATATCGTGCTTGCGGAAGTGAGTGCAATCTCTTTGATGGTTCCTCACAAGTTGTGAGTCACAACAATTTGGGGCCATGAAATCATCGATGCAAGACCAGGCAATGCCCTATGGCGGCACTCCTACATACTTCTCACAGAACCTTAGATTTTACAAGTATATTAACACTAGTAGATGTTAGAGATAGGACTAGATTGAGTTGTATTTAAACCAACCAACTTCCTATCTCATATGTATTCTGGACTCTGTATCGCTGGCACCACAACGTGCATATATAAACACGAAACCTGGGGCTCGGGATGTATCCGAGAAAACCCTTTACCCTCGTCAAATTTTGACATGGTATCGAGAGCTGGCCTCTCCAACACGTCTACCTGATCGCATCTATATCCACCTCTCCCCAAGCATCGACGCCGCCGCCACCCACCTCATCGCCGCCGCTGCCTCTCAAGCCCTAACATCATGGCTACCACGAGCAGCTCCTCTCCAAGCCTCGGCACTCCGCCGTCAGAAAAATTGACGCGCGAGAACTACCCAATCTAGCGATCTCTGGTGCTACCGACGATCCGTGGATCCCAGTACATCGGCCTCCTGGATGGCACCGATGAATCTCCAGCCAACACCCTGGTGATTTCACCAGGAGACAAGGACGCCGCCACCCCTGCAAAGACGGCGCCCAATCCGGCGTACGCAGCGTGGCTAGCCCGTGACCAGCAGGTCCTCTCCTATCTGCTGCAGTCGCTATCCCTCCAGATTCTTCCCCATGTGCACCGCCTTGAGCATGCTCATGAGGTCTGGACAGCCATTGAAGAGATGTTTGCATCTCAGTGCGAGGCCAAGGTCACCAACCTGCTGATCGCCCTCGCCAACACCAAGCGCATCCAGTTCAAAACCACGGCGGAGTACCTGACCAAGATGCAAAGCTTTGCCGATGAACTTGCTACTGCTGGACGAGTCCTCTCCACCAAAGAGACCGTGTCCTATATTCTCGCCGGTCTCGGATCTGGCTATGATTCCCTTGTGGCCGCACTTGGTGTGGTCACCACGCCAATCTCCATCAGCATGCTGTATGCCCAGCTAGATGCATACGATCAGAGACAAGATATGCATCACAGCACCCACACGGGTGACTTCGAGACTTCAGCAAATGTCGCCTATCGACAGAACCGGCCACGCTTCCCCAACAACAACAACAACAACAACAACAACCCACGTGGTGATCGTCGTGATGATCGCCGCCCTGATCGCCGCGACACACGCCGTGACGAACGCCCTCCTCAACACGGCCGTGGCGGCGGCCGAGCACCTCCAGGCGGGGGGCGTGGCCATGGACATGGACGTCGCCGCACCACCCCATGGGTGGATGTCACATGCCAGATCTGATCCAAGGAAGGTCACGCCGCCAAAGACTGTTGGCACCGGTTCAATGAGGATGATGATGAGTTTGGTGACAAACAAGTCAATTCTGCTTCTTATGGGGTCCACACAAACTGGTATGGTGACACTGGTGCCACCCATCATGTCACGGGTGAACTTCACAACCTGACGGTCAGAGATAACTACAGGGGCTATGACAGGGTCAACACGGCAAACGGCCAAGGTATGAGTATATCCCACATTGGTCATTCAATAGTTCGTAGCCCTACTCGCAATTTCCATCTCCGCAATATCTTACATGTCCCTACAGCATCCAAAAACTTATTTTCTGTTCATAGATTCACCTCTGACAATCACGTCTTTATTGAGTTTCATCCCTCCTTATTTCTCATTAAGGATCAAGCAACTCGGAGAGTCATCCATAGAGGAAAATGCGTGGGCGGGCTCTATCCCCTGATTTCGTCCATGGAGTCATCCCAGTCGTCGAATCACGCCTTCATTGCTACCAAGACCTCTCACACCTTATGGCACAGTCGTCTTGGTCATCCCTCTCTAGCTATTGTTAGGAAAATTATTAGCAAAAATAAACTTCCACATGTTAGTGAGTCAAGTATTCCGTCTATTTGTGATTCTTGTCAACGTGCTAAGAGTCATCAACTTCCCTACCCCATCTCCACCAGTGTGTCCACAGTTCCCCTCCAATTAGTCTTTTCTGATGTATGGGGCCCTGCTCCCACCTCTGTTGGTCGGCATGATTATTATATAAGCTTTATTGATGATTATAGTAAATTTACTTGGATCTACTTGCTTAAAAAAAAATCTGATGCCTTTGCTGCTTTTGTCAACTTTCAAAAACTTGTTGAACGAAAGTTTGATCGCAAAATCCTCACTGTTCAATCAGATGGAGGAGGAGAATATATTAAGTTACACTCCCTGTTTCAAACTCAGGGAATTTCCCATTATATGTCGTGCCCTCATGCCCACCAACAAAACGGCTCTGCTGAGAGAAAACACCGCCATATTGTTGAGATGGGTCTTGCTCTTCTTGCCAATGCATCCATGCCTCTTAAATTTTGGGATGAGGCATTTCTTACTGCCACATATATCATTAACATGCTCCCTAGCAAAGTTATCAATAATGACACACCGGTACATCGTCTCCTCGGTACACACCCAGATTATTCATCACTTCGTGTGTTTGGATGTGCTTGTTGGCCCAACCTTCGTCCATACAACCAAAGAAAACTTGCCTTCCGTTCCACCCAATGTGTGTTCCTAGGCTATAGCCCACGTCATAAAGGGGTCAAATGTCTAGAAGTATCCATCGGTCGTGTCTATATTTCCCGTGATGTTGTTTTTGATGAGAATGTTTTTCCCTTCAAATCATTGCATCCTAATGCTGGTGCTCTTCTTCGGAAGGAAATCCTTCTCCTTGATCCCTCTCTCCACAACTATTATCAAGGGGACGACACTATTGATGATTCTAATGTGGCTAATACTCATACTACTAATACTGTTTCCAGCCCTGTTTATGATCCTGTACAGGCAACAAGACGACTAAATTCTGCACCAGGTGAAAATTCTAGTCAAAATGGTGCCCCTATGAGCCAAAACAGGTCACATGATATCACAGCAGAAGAAGACAGTGGCGCTGAACACGAGACAGATTCTCTGGCAGCATCTTCATCGGGATCCCCGTCGCCTCCCTTGGATCAGGCGTCTAATTCCCAGGCAGATTCGCGTCAGGTGACTGCGCGTTCCCTCTCCAGCGCCAGCATGCCGCGATCCTCTGCGCCCACTGCAGCCCGCACGCCTCTGTGTGCCTCTCCTTCTGCCACACCGTCGGCCACAGGATCCCGTGTGGCTACAGCGGACTCCACATCAGCAACGTCCTCGTCAGCTTCTCCTGGCCACAGCGGATCTGTCTTTGGCGGATCCTCTACCTCTGCACACTCTGTGGACCAGCCCGTGGCCGAGTTGAGACCTATCACTAGAGCTTCCAAAGGCATTGTCAAATCCAAACAATACACGGATGGTAATGTTCGTTGGTGCCTTTCGATTGTAAGTGATGAACCAGCAACTTTGCAATCTGCTATGGAAGATCCGAATTGGCGGGGAGCAATGAATGAAGAGTTTAATGCTCTCACCGAGAGTAAAACTTGGAGATTAGTTCCACCACATCAAGGTAAAAATATTATTGATTGTCGATGGATTTATAAAGTTAAGAGGAAAGCAGATGGCTCTGTTGACAGGTACAAGGCTCGCCTTGTAGCCAAAGGTTTTAAGCAACGATATGACATTGACTATGAGGACACATTTAGTCCTGTTGTAAAAATTGCAACTGTTCGTCTTGTCTTGGCTATTTCTGTTTCCAAAGGGTGGAGTTTGCGACAGCTAGATGTGAAGAACGTGTTTCTTCATGGTGTTCTGGAAGAGGAGGTCTACATGAGACAACCACCAGGGTATGAAGATAGTAGCAAACCACACTTTATTTGTAAACTTGACAAGGCGTTATATGGGTTGAAACAAGCACCACGAGCATGGTATTCACTTGAGTACTCAACTACTTACTTTTGGCTTTGTTGCTTCCAAGTCTGATACATCTTTGTTCATCTATCATAAGTCCAACATTACCATCTTCATGCTTATTTATGTGGATGATATTATAGTTGCAAGTTCTTCTCAAGAGGCAATTGATGCTTTGCTCAAGGATTTAAGTCAAGAATTTGCATTGAAGGATTTAGGTGATCTTCATTATTTTCTTGGCATTGAAGTTAAAAAGGTAAATGATGGCCTAGTTCTGAATCAATCCAAGTATGCAAGAGATGTATTGGCACGTGTTTGCATGTCAGATTGTACAGGCACTCCTACACCTCTGTCTTCATCAGAAAAAATCACTGCCAGAGAAGGTGTCTTGTTGGGTCCAGAAGATAGTACCAAATACCGAAGTATGGTAGGTGCACTTCAGTATCTTACACTCACAAGACCTGATATTTCCTATGCATTAAACAAAGTGTGTCAATATTTACATGCTCCTAAAACAGTGCATTGGACAGCTGCTAAACGCATTTTGAGGTATGTTAAGAGTACCATTACAGTTGGGTTGACCTTTTCAAAATCCTCCTCTACATTGGTCGGTGGATTTTCTGATGCTGACTGGGCTGGTTGTGCTGATGATCGTCGGTCAACTGGAGGATTTGCTGTATTCTTTGGACCTAACTTAATATCTTGGAGTGCTAAGAAACAAGCCACTGTTTCAAGGTCTAGTACAGAAGCGGAATACAAGTCAGTTGCAAATGCCACAGCAGAAATGATATGGGTGCAATCCCTTCTTGAAGAGCTTGGAGTTAAACAGACACAAACACCGTGTTTATGGTGTGACAATCTGGGAGCCACGTATTTGTCTGCTAATCATGTGTTTCATGCAAGAGCAAAACACATTGAGATAGATTTTTACTTTGTCAGAGAACGGGTTCTTGCTAAACAGCTTGAGATACGTTTTATTTCATCACAAGATCAAGTTGCTGATGGGTTTACCAAACACCATTACCATATCGAGCATTTGAAGCTTTTAAATATAATCTCAACTTGACTAAGTTGTGATTAAAGGGGGGGTGTTAGAGATAGGACTAGATTGAGTTGTATTTAAACCAACCAACTTCCTATCTCATATGTATTCTGGACTCTGTATCGCTGGCACCACAACGTGCATATATAAACACGAAACCTTGGGCTCGGGATGTATCCGAGAAAACCCTTTACCCTCGTCAAATTTTGATAGTAGACATGGTTGAGCCTACCATATGCAAGATGAACTACATATGGAGTGTTGATCGAAATTGTGTTAGGCTGGAAAGGTCGTACCCTTTGGGACCGCCTCGTACATGTTAATATACTCGGGAAAAGCCTCCGAGGTAGCATATACAAAGAGAATACGTGTTAGGGTAGAGTACTACTCTATACCCAACACGTATATGACACGGTAACTCTAATACCCCTTAATCTGGATCTTGGGAGAGGTTTAGATTACGTTTGAATTCATCTAATTTTTTTATATATAATATTTTAGTAAAGCCATCTGCAATCTGATCCTTGCTTGATATGAACCTGACATCAAGTTGCTTGCGAGCAACTCGTTCTCGAACAAAACAAAAGTCTATCTCAATGTGTTTGGTGCGTGCATGAAACACTGGATTGGCAGGCAGGAAGGTGGCTTCAAGATTATCACACCATAAGCATGGTTTTTCCTGCAGGAAAATACCAAGTTCACGAACTAGTGCTTCAACCCAAATAAGCTCAGCAATAACATTTGCAATGGCTTTGTATTCAGCCTCTGTACTGGACCTGGACACAGTAGGCTATTTTCTGGCACTCCAAGAAACAAGGTTGGGACCAAAAAATATAGCAAATCCACCAGTAGAGCGCCTATCATCTAAATCACCTGCTCAATCTGTATCTGAATAGGCACTAAGAAGAGTGGAACTGGACCTCTGAAAAGTAAGAGCAATCTTCTTAGTGTCATGAATATACCTCAAAATGCGTTTAACAGTAGTCCAATGTGCAGCCGTAGGAGCATGAAGATACTGACAGACTTTATTAACTGAAAAAGAAAGATCAGGCCTAGTCAGTGTCAGATACTGGAGTCCCCCAACAATGCTCATGTAATGAGTAACATCATCAGGCCCAAGAGGAGAGCCATCTGTCAAGTTTAAGGTTTCTGTAGGAGAGAGAGGTGTTGGACATGGTGTGCAAGAACTCATGCCAACACGAGTCAGTAAGTCTGTAGCATATTTTTCCTGACTTAAGAGCAATCCATTGGACTGTTTGTGAACCTCAATGCCGAGAAAATAGTGAAGATCTCCAAGATCCTTGAGAGCAAAATCAGAACCCAAATGCTGAAGGAGAGCTGAGATGGCCGAATCTGAAGAACTTGAAACAATAATATCATTAACATAAATCAAGAAGAACATAGTAAGACCTGACTTATCATAGAGGAACAGTGAGCTATCAGCCTTGGATGGAATAAAACCAAGAGTAATGAGCTTGGAACTGAGACGAGAGTACCAAGCACGAGGAGCTTGTTCAGACCATAAAGAGCTTTATCAAGCCTACAAACATAATCTGGGATAGAGGAAGACTTAAAACCAGGTGGTTGTTTCATGTAAACCTTCTCATTCAGAACACCATGTAAAAACGCGTTCTTAACATCTAGCTTCCTTAAACTCCAAGCTCAGGAAACAGAGAGAGCTAGAACAATTCTGATAGTAGAAACCTTAACAACTGGACCGAAAGTATCTTCATAGTCAATGTCATACCTTTGTTTGAATCATTAGCAACAAGACATGCTTTATACATGTCCACAGTGCCATCAGCATTTTTCTTGATGCGATAAACCCACTTGCAATCGAAATTCTGTTAGGCTGGAAAGATTGTATCCTTTGTGGCCGCCTGGTACATGTTAATATACTCGGAAAAAGGCCCCGAGGTAGCATATACAAAGAGAATCGTGTTAGGGTAGAGTACTACTCTATACCCAACACGTATATGACACGGTAACTCTAATATGGAGTAGTACCTTATTTATCTCGATGCCTCTCACTCTCGTCACACTTGTTTCTAGAAACTTCAGTGATGCCAGCTAGTCACTGTCTGTAATGATGGACATAAGAAGCAAGACTAAATAAGTGTATATATAAATATGGAGGGGCGAAGCCAAAAAAAAATGTCCGCTGGTGTCATTCCTTTGAACTTACCGGTGTCATTTTGAATTTCAAAGAGTACTGCTTTATTTATAAAGGGAAACAGTAAAATTCCGTTGGTGCCATTTGACACACCAACCAATGCATGATAGCTCCGCCCTTACATGGTGCCGGGTGGATTTATCATGTCTACCCCCCCCCCCCCCCCCCCCCGATTAATTCTCTATATAGCATGATATGTTTACATTTATTCTAAAATTATTATAGCGGGGCATAAAGCCTGTTTCAAGGTTTACATTTATTCTAGAATTATTGTTGCAACTTGCAAAACTACCATCACGAGAGAATCCATGCCACACATAGTATTTCTGTCAATAACTATTTGCTAATACAAACCACCGTGTTTGGGCCGGCATGGATCTTTTCCATCTCAATTCCTTGTGCATCCATACCCTAAAACCTAACTTTCATTATGGCTCAATTGAATCAAAAATCCGAACTGATGGAGCGGACTAGGCACCCTAAAACCTAACTTTCATTATGGTTCAACTGAATCAAAATTCCGAACTGATGGAGCGGACTAGGCACCCTAAAACCTAACTTTCATTATGGCTCAACCGAATCAAAAGTCCAAACTGATGGAGCGGGCTAGACATCATATTTTAACACTCCCCTGAAGACATTAGCTGTGAGATTGGTGAAAGATCACAACTAGTTTTATATTAAATAGTGTATTGGCCAAGATTTGATCTTGGGACCTTGTGGCTCTAATTCCACATTGAACTGATGCGCTAACCAACTGAACCAAAAGTTTGTATTGATGAAAAATGGTAGGCAATGTATTTTAACACCTCCTTTACTACATTCTTCTCCCCACCCTGATGACGTTTCTCATTCCAGATGGTGTTGAGCACTCCTGCCCTCCTTCCTGATACCTAAGATGAGAAGGCCGCTATTCTGAGCCTCTTCTCATGTTGCAATCGAACCATTTTCCATGAACTACTAGCTACTTTGGATCCATTGGTATTCGAAACTTAAAGCCAGACCCCTTATACAAACATGTTCTGCTCCAAAATTGTCTATTTTTTATCATGTATGCTCTCACAAATTGTCCATCAACAATGTCGATCAGCTGATGATGGAACAATGAAATTGTCTATTTTTTATCATGTATGCCTTTCTCGGTACAATTCGCTCCGAGGCTCAGGAATGGGCTACGGCTGGGGCGACTGGCCTTCGCGGCCTGCTGGCGGCAGCCTAGTAGGCCTAGTGGGTTGAGTTGTACGGGTGGCGGCTCTCTTGCGTTTGTATATATGTTGTACAGAACTCTCTTTTTCTATCAATGAATCGAAACGCAAAGTTTTTTGCGTTTTCGCGAAAAACAATGTCGATCAGCTCGTTCGGTTGGTACTGGGGGAGAGCGGTATTGGGACTTCGAGAGACAGATGCATATACACACGTACTGCAGTTTTTAGATCGAATGCACGCTATTAAATACTATGTGCAGATTCAAAACACACTAAATTAAATTAATCGCAGCCTCCTTTTCAAGCAAAAAATGGTACTGTACTACTATATAGAGAGACAATAAAGGCCCGTGCTGTCTAGGACCCTGCCCAAACAATTGTACCACGATCATATACTTCTCCCATATGCAGCTAACTTGTGACTAAATTTATTTCAACTTCCACCAATCTTCAGACAACAAAGTGGTGATCCTCTCACTTCATTTACGATCTTCACATACCTCAACCAACAACGTCTATTTGATGTAGTTACTGCAATGGCAACTGCACAGTTTATCTCCAGGGTTATTCGCAGATTTGATCACTCTGGAGGGCTAGGGAGAAACCTCCAGCTCAGCCCCGAGGACACTCGTCCATGTTCTCAGGAAGCAACATTATTAAAAAGATGATCGTGCTGCCACGAAGGACCACCCTTGTACTAGTATATACAGTATTGTCAGCGAACGAACTGTCGATGCTTAACTTAGTTCAAGGGTTGGGGCGGTTTGTTTCTGTTTCTCAAACAAACACAAAAACTAAAATGGTATCCAGATGACGACCGAGAGAAACTAAATACAAACCGCCCCAAAGAAAGACAGGCCGGAACAGCTAATTTAAGTGGAAGGATGAAACGGCCTCTACTAGCTATAGCACCCTGCACCCATTGTGCAGCAGTCGTTTTAATTTGATCAATGACTTGCCGACGATCAGTGATGCCTCGTCTATGTTTGTAGGAAAAAGTTCACAAGGAGGTCTGATCTGACGATTAGGAATGAGGACACCACCATGATGAGCACGTCTGCTATGTCGAATCCGACCTCCTGCCCCGATTCAAAGAGAAATAACCTCATGGCTCTTTGCGACAGGGAATGCATCTAGTATATCCACTCTTCTATATCCCAGTGCCTCCAACGCCCATGTATGGCAGCATATTGTATAGTACTATACATTATCCATTTCCATCCGTTGCTGTGAGTTGCTACTGTCCCTGCTAGCTCATTTGCGGCGCAATGAGGAACCGGCATGTATATATGGTGGTATTCAAAGAGAAGTGTGGCAACATTTAATTGTCACCACGTCGGTGGTTAGATTCAAGGTTGGTGGTGGAGACATTTTGATTTTGGAATGATGCTCATTTCGGTTTATGGCAAATCCCGATGTGCCACAGGACATACATAACATGTGTGTGCGAAGATGATGGTACTTATTGACCTTCTGCGAGACAAACTACAAGCATCTTGTTCCTACATGTGAGACGGTGGCCGAGTTACTGAGGGATAAAAAAAATATCCAGAGGTCATAAGGAAAATCTGATTGGCATTGATCAGCAAAGTGTGTTCATCAACCAAGTGGATTATATCAGAGGCTCGCAGCAACATGAAAAAATCACCACCACTGACGATATCTAGAAGTGACGCCTCCAAGGAAGTAATATTGCACAAGCGTTGTAGTCTCCATGTCTAACCACAAAATTCATATCATGAGTTTTCACCTTGGAGAGGTTTGAGCTCTAGACAACTCGTCATTGCAAGGTAAAACCAAATGAAAGCTAGACCTAGGATTTTCACTGCAGAAACTGAGATGTGGAGCTCAATTGGTGAGCACATCAGGTGCCTGGATAATTTCTAGTTCAACTAGACAGAACCCTGGCCTACCAAAGCTATTGTAAGATCATTACTTCTACCATATGCAGCTAACACGTGACTAAATTTATTTTGACTTCTACCAATCTTCACACAACAGATCTCTCTATCACAAAGCGTTGATCCCCTCACTTCATATATAATGTTGACCTACCTCGGCCAGCCTTTATTTGATGTAATTTTTGCAATGGGAACTGCACAGTCAGTCTCCAGGATTATTGGCAGATTTGACGACTTGAGGGATAGGGAGAAATTCTAGCGACACACTTCCAACTCAACCTCGATGGCACTCATTCATGTCGACATTGCTGAAAAGATGATCGTGCCACCACAAAGGACCACCTATGTACTAGCATATACAGTATTCTCAACGAACGAGTTGTCGATGTTTCACTTAACCCAGGTTGGGGCCTGCTTAGGGCATGTACTATGGGATACGTTTAGTTAGGCGCTTACGTGAATAAAAATAAAGAGCACAAAATTTGGAGATTAGTTAAGCATTGTAGTTAGCAATGCCGAGCATTTATTGAGGCACTACTGAGATTGGACAAGCCTCCGCTTGTACAACGCCAGATGCTTTGCCCCGTGAAAATTGCTAGGGGCATAGCGTGAAAATTGCAACGCACATAACGTCTATCCAAAGCGCTGGATGTTTCCTTAATTTGCGCATGCGAAAAAAAAAAGATCAAGCGCCCGACGGCAGAATATGCGGCAACGCTTACGGTAATCCTCGGATCGATCGGGGATCAGGCAAAACAGTCAGGAAAAATATCCTAGCGTCTCACCTAAGCGCATGTGTTGTACGTGCCCTTACTCCACAAAGGTTAGACCACAACAGACCGTGATGACTTAAAAACTAGACCAATGGAGGAAGGAACCCCCCGTGGCATTTTATATTAAGTAGATGTATGACACATAAGCTCAACCCAGGGGTCGAACTCGGGTTGCCTAGGAGGCTCCACTGTGATCTCACCACTAGGCCAAGATCCCATCCACATGGTCATGATGGCTTCACCATGCAGCCAAGCTCGACGAGGAGAGGTTGGGTGGCTGTTGAACACTTTGTCGTCCCTCCATTCAGAAATATAAGACGTGTTATATTTCTGAACAGAGGGAGTAGATATTTTTACGAATGCACCAATGTGAACCTAAGTAGTACTAAATGTCAACGGTTTACACGTATGGCAGAGATCTCCACTTAATTCAAATGCTTCATCTTTCGGTGTAGGTGTTGCATAATTTTGCAAAATGTGACATTGATGCCTCGTCCATGTATGTAGGAAAGCATTCACATGGAAGTATGATCCAACGATTGGGATGAGGACACGCCAGCATGATGCATGAGCAGGTCTCCGATATTGACATATCCAGCTGTACCTGGATATAGTCTGTCTATTCGTCTATATCCCGGTGCCTCCAACGCCCATGTATGGCACTGGCAGCATATACTAGTTTGCATTGCTCAACTCCACCCGCTGTTATAAGCTACCTCCGCTGCTAGGTGCTAGCTGTTCTGCAGTGCAGTCAGGAACCAACATGTATGTATATATGGCAGTATTCCAGAACAGAGGCAGTAGCATTTAACGTCACCACGTCGGTGCTCAGATTGAAGGATGGTGGAGACGTTTTCATTTCGCAATAATAGATCATATCGGTTTACTTATAGCAAATCCTGCTGTGCCACAGGACATACAGAACATGTGAGCATGCACAAGCACGAAGACGATGGTACTCATTGACCTTCTGTGAGACAAACTACAGGAACGAACATTTCGTTCTTGCATGCACGGGAGACGGTGGCCGAGTTACCGAGGGATAAAAGAACTACCCAGAGGTCATGGAAAAAATCAGATTGGCATTTGATCAGCATGTGTGATTGATCAACCGGGTCAAGTATTATCCATAATCTACAAAGTTGCTGCTCTAAACTGAAAGCCCTTCTGGGTTGTGCGCCTCAATGTCAACATGTCTGATTCCAGGCACGATCTTCTGTATCTCCGACTCCAGCCGATCCACTTCATATCCCAGAGCATCTACTACACCCTCACCTGTACAAGCAGTTTCGTGGCTTTTCAGACCAACAAGATAACAAGCACATACAGCCTGTGAATACAACATATCGCATACCATAGTTGGCCATGACCTTTCGTAGCTCTGCGTCATCCTTATTCAATGAAGCCTCCCGAAACTGTAAAAATAAAACAATAGAAGGTTATATCAAAATGCTATCGCTCATTTATCGAGATTGATGGCCATGAGAGAATGTCTGAAAAAGGAATAGCAATCACACTGCAAAGAATCAACTCATACTCCAAAGCTACTTAGATGAATCTTTGGGTACAGATCCTCCCTTCATCTACTCCACTATTTTTTATTGACGATTTTTTGAGATGCTTACATCGAAGTGCACACGATTTTACATCAAATGGTAGTTTGCCATCTTACAACAAGGGTGTTCTCTGGATCGCTCGATTTACATCAAATGGTAGTTTGCCATCTTACAACAAGGGTGTTCTCTGGATCCCTCGAATACAATCTTCTCAAAAGGAAAGTATCTAATGCAACCCCTCCTATTTTCCTCTAAATGTGTGAAACATGAATGAAGATGAACAGTGAAAATGCAGCTCATACAGTGATGTGAAGCAACTTGGATGAACATTTATACAATTATAGTTCTTCCTTCATCTACAACTTGTATTTTTTGGGGGAGGTGCACACGTGCACTAGGCCAATAAAAATCAAGCTCAAGAGTCGCCAAAATTCTGAAAATAATTTCTGGCATAGAGAGTAATACACAACTACCTTGACACAAATTTTCAGATCTAATTTCGAATTACAGCTTCATAAACAAAAAAGAAAAATCAGACTATGAATAGTAGTGAATTCAAATCTAGAATGAATAGTATCCTGGTGGCACTATTCAAAAACGAATTTGTCTTTTTTGTTTGTTGAGTTCCATGTC
Organism: Avena atlantica; assembly: GCA_910589765.1. Taxonomy (NCBI): domain Eukaryota; kingdom Viridiplantae; phylum Streptophyta; class Magnoliopsida; order Poales; family Poaceae; genus Avena; species Avena atlantica. Next base: position 328,622,773 of record OU342734.1, read on the forward strand.
GCATTTGTAATCTAAAAATTTGTGACATGCAGCCCCACATTTGTCTTATGTGTTGTATGAATTAAAAAAAATTCGAAAAATTTCATGACTTTCAAATTTTTGAATTAGAAGCCTACTACACCTCAAGTTGCTAGTGCACCCAATAGGCCCATGTGTTTTAGGGAAGATTACTGAAACTTGGTATGTGCACATAATTGACATTGAAGTGAGGGTTTCCACTTAATATTTCCCACTCTACAGCAAGGACATGCAGTTGATTCAACTTTTTGCCATCGCCAGTTAGCATGAAATATTAATTACACAACTCTCTGCAATGTAAGTGTCAGACTAATATCAGTGTATTGAACAAGCCACTAAACAACAATTGCCTGACTGACTTCTGACACTAGCTAGGCCTGGGCATTCGGTTCCCCCAAAGCGATCGGTACAATGCTTCGGCCTTCGGGTAGTAAAGAATTTTTGCTTCCGGAAAATGCCAACCGATCGGTCAATCTAAAAAGAGGTAACCGAGGTTCCGGTGCACTGAAAAATCGGTTTGGGGCTCGGTTATCACCGAACTGGACCAAAAAGTAAATGCTGCAGATTTATCTTGTAAATTTGTGCACTCGCCATGACAGCATGGCTGCTGTCCCTCGCAGGTCGAAGTGCAGCCACGCTGGCCGCCAGTGTGGAAAGGGAAGAGGTAGAAGGGCGCCCAAAAGAAAGGAGAGGGAGGAGATGCCACCAAGCGTGTGCTGCTGAACCACCGCCACCGGTTGCAAACTGGAGGCTGAAGCGTAGCGACATTAATTTGCGGTTGGGGTTAAAGATGCAGCTGCGAACCTGCGATGCAGGAGGCCAGGGGCAACTGCACGACCACTTCTAGTGTGGGGCTGCATTGTATGACTAAAAGGATGGAGAGGATAGGAGGGAAGTCCTTACAGCATCTTTAACAGCTGCTGCAAAATGCGGCAGCAAAAAAGTGACATGCGGCAGCTGATTTGCAATTTTGCGGCACCAAAACGGCCGTCACTTTACCAGCTGCCCCATTTTGCAGCACGGCAAAGCAAAAAAGGAAGTTTCACATGGCAGTTGGGTCCCGGCGCGCTTGCAAAGTAGAAATGCGGCAGCGTTGCGGCAGCGCATCCGCTGCCGCAAATATGCAGCAGGAGGGAGCAGTGCCGCAAAAAAATGCGGCAGCAAACACCGATGCGGCAACTGTTGGAGGCGTTTTTTTGCCCCACACTGCCGCATTTGGTAGTTATTTGGGCTGCTGCCGCATTTTGCAGCAGCTGTTAGAGATGCTCTTAGAAAATTAGAGAAGTGGGCTGCGCCATGTACGGCGCCATGTACGCGCATTCGATTTTATTAGGTCCGTTTAGTCAACCCAAGGACAAAACCAGATTTCCTGAATTTAATTCGGTTTTGCAGAACTAATGACCGAATTTAATACCGAACTTGTCGGCTTCGTTTGGCTCCGGTCCCGGTTCTTTCCGTTCGGTAGTTCGGTCCTCAGTTTATATCCCCACCCCTAACACTAGGCAGAAAGCAATAGAAATAATGCCTACAATTTCAACAGTAAATTGAGTGATTGCTTCAATTAGGACAGATAAGCAGATAAATTAGCAATTACTCACTAAATTGCCAACAGAGCAAACAACATTACCCATAACGGACAGCAACCACAAACTAGAACTACTTTACTTCAAAGTAAAAAAAGTACCTGTTTTGCCCATACTCCACGTCCAGTCCTTTTCATATAATTTTGCACCAAGACTACTCCATTGAAATCTGTGGGATGGTTAATAAACCGTCAAGACAAAATCAGAAAGGAAAGAGAAAATACAACAAGCAAGTACAGATGAGCTCAACAGATCAGCAAATTTGAAAGGGAGGAGTCAAGATATTAGCAAACTGTGGCACCCACTTGAAAAAACATTCATAATGAATACATGCTTTGAATTCCAGAATGTTTTTGTTTCGCAATAAAGGATTACTACTCTACCACTGCCTGTCTACTGGACACTCTTCCTCCCATACCAATACAAGGGGAAAATCCTTGCAGGCAAGTCAATGTCCCTATGGGAATTTTGGACATTAAAAACAGCCTCAAGTAACATCACAGTAAATTATAGTTCATAAACTGACTCAGTCAACCGCCACCAACTCATATAGTTAGCCCACTGAAGTGTATTCCTTCTCAATAGTAATCCAATAGCCATGTCCTAGACTAATGAGTGATGGGCCAATTCATCAAATAAAAACAAACAAGGATAACCAAAAAGTGGCTCCATAATTATTAACTTTCAAAAAAGAATCTGAGTGGACTAAGGAACGATTTGTAAAATTGCAACTAACGCCTCAATCTGGAACTGCTTTATCCTCACAAGTGTGAACTAAAGTGGCAATAAAACAGAATAACTGTAAGCTAGAATATGGCACATGAAAAGAGTTATACCAATTTCTGCTTTGAATCTAAAGAAACCTGGTCCGATAACCTCACTTTTGCAATCATAAAGAGAATCTACAACCTGCAAGATGCAACAACATCAGCTTCATAACATAGTTTCTAAACTATTGTATGAATTAGGTCAATCGAGAAGTTACTGGATCAGATTTCAGAAATTCAAGAACTCGCTGCATATCATGATCATCGATGGCCCTGCCAATTAAAGCGTGCCGGTTCCTCTGAATGAGAAAAATCGCAACCTACAGAGATAGCACAATTGTTGAATCTTGCTCTAAAACAACATGGACAGGAATTAACAAAGAGAAGCGAACCATCAGGGGAGCAAACATAACCCAGATGGGCCGATATATTTTGCAGAAACCATCTGTGTGAAAAAATTGGGTATATAGAGCCCTTATTCAGTTCCAATAGTATTTAGTGAAAATAATGATTGGTTGAAACTGGTCGTCGGTCATTGTAATAGTTTATTTATAGTTCTGTATAGAAAAAAACAGGAAATGGTTGGTTTTCAGAGCTTGTAAGTTTATGTTCTAGTGAAACTGGTTGTAGTTATCATCCCATACTCAAACAAACAAGGTTTTCTAATGATAGACTAACAAAAATGTTAATTTGGCATAAGTTTGTCATGGGTTATTCACAGTAATAAATAGTAAGTGTTGCCTGACAGTATCCCTAGTTTACCACACACTAGAGCATGGGTAGCATCAACAACTTCACTATGAAAATAATGCAGGATATGCAATGCCAAGTGATATAAAAAAAATGAACAAACCAGACACCAAATAAAAGTATGCACTTTTTACAGGATAAGATTTAAGTAAAGCATACTTCAGACTTCACGCAATCAACAAGAAATATACATCAAGAAACATACTGCCACTATATCAGATTAGAAGTAGCAGTTACAAAAATTTTGGTCTTGCAGCTTCAAAAATCATAAATTTGTATCAAATTCAGTCCATGCAAAAAGCCTCTTCAACAGATAGCACATGTTGCTGGTTTGACTCTTATGCAACAACCAAGATACTATTTTATCTGGCACACAGATGCACAGAGCATCATTTGCCACTTTTTGGCATAATTGGACAGACAATAGTATAAAATAACAGAAGAGAATTATTTGGCAATAGATAGAAGCTTTAACAAGAAAAATTAGAGGAAAACCTGAAAAGACGAGAGGCTAACACATCATAAAAATAATGAGGTCAGAAAATGCTACAATCTGGTAACAGACCAGGATGAGTCCATGCAATAACAAAGATAATTCAATAAGAAAATATAAGAGTAGGGAATTCAGATGGCAGAATACGTAGCTTTGCTTCAACACTAAAACATGATGATATCCATTTCAATATGTTTCAGACTCATGAAAATTTGTAAGGAGAAGTTAGCAAAACTGTCAGAACCAGGAATCTTGAATTCAAGCACAGAGCAAAAAAGGACAAAAATCCATTTGTAACGACTAGTTCACTTGTAGGAAAAGAACAAACATAAGCCAACAGAAGCAAAAGAAATATGAACCAACAAAAACTTGCATACCATTCCAAGTAAGTTACCAACAATGATGGAACCAATTGGATCATAGATAGGGTTTCCAGTCATTTGAACAGCCACCAAAGATGCTCCTGCAATAGCAAGACCTGTAACAGCAGCACCATCCTATCGGACAATAATGGAATATGAGAAGGAAATCAAGGAAGTTAAGATAAGTAATAAGTGGTAAATGAACGATTAAGATGGCAATTACGAGCAACTAAAGTAAACATTAAAAATGACATAGATACAAGTTCGTACTTAGTTGCAGGAAGTGGTTGGACTACAAGAAAAAAGGTGTTTAGATAGTTAAGAACACATTACTCACTTCAGTCATAACAGCAACTGAAGTTGGATCATGACCACGCCAGATGTAGTCTCTGATACTCATTCCTTCTGCTGCTGCGCCTTTCTTAACAGCCTTTATAGCAACAAGAAGTGAAGCACCTGAATAGACAACATCATTACTCAACTACAACCATAGTAAAATATTAGTACTAAAATAAATAAAGAGAAGTGTTCGTGTAAAACACCTTCAATTAGGATCGACCCGCCAATCACCAATGCGGCGTAGTGAATGTTTTCGGGGGTCTGAAATAATAGTATTAAGATATGAAAAATGTACTTAGGGAAAACATTTGATAACAAAATGGAATGCATATGCAAAATCTTTTAATGAACTAAAGGATACGTTGGCATCATACTTGAGTACTCCATAAGTTCTGAACTCCATGCACAATAGTAGCACCTGAACCCAAGCAAAATATTCCAACCGCAGATATCAAGGACCACACAAATCTTTCTTTTGAATAACCATAGCTGCAAAAGAGATTAGCCTACGGTAAGTAATCATTGAGTCAAGACATAGGGCATCGCTTCTATTTATGGCATATATCGGAAGCATTGTTACTAGATCTCTAGTGACTACTATTTATGATATAATGATTAAAAACAGGATTCTCCCTTACCACTAATAGTTCAGTTCAATGAAATTTTACTTCCAAGAAAATGACTGGACTTTTTGGTAAAAGGGATTGGTTTATCAAACTGAGGAAAATGCAGTAAGAAAGGCAGGTATTTGTTAACAAAGCATGCACTGCAATTTGACAAGTTATACATACGGGTGTAGAGCATCTGGAGCACGTCTTGAACTTCTCAAACCATATGCAAGAAGAGCCTGAAGTTTGATAGGCAGTTAGTCCCTGGGTCTGATATCTCACTTCAAGGAAAGAAATAGACAAGAAAGAAAAATAAGCACCAAAAAGGGTAAAGTTACCTGGTTAGCGAAGTCTGCAACTGAATGCACTAGCTCAGCAAGCATAACATGACTAGATGTTGAAAACCACACACCAAACTTTAGCGTGAAGACGAGGAAATTGCACAAAAGTGCTGTGTTAACTGCTCGATGGCTGAAATCAAACAAATAGCAGTTGCATGAAACGAAATGTATATCAATATAAACTTGTGAAATAATTCAAGAATGCAATGATAAAATAATTGTCACTATTTCTCAACAAAATTGCCAAATAATTTTCACTATTTCTCAACAAAATTGCCAATGTAAATTTTAAATAACAAATATAATAATACCCAATACCCTTAGTAACTATGGCATGAGTGTTTCAAAGAGAGAGACCATCACAATTCATACTTTGCCAGAAATGAAAAAAACTACCGAGTAGACCTTCTTACTCATTTAGTTGGAGGAACAGCATTCATCAGTCCTCCAAACAAGATAAGGTACATATTCTACAATCTTTTCCTTTCAATCTTAGATAACCTCATCACATCCGTTACTCTCCCAATTTTGTAAATGGAATAACATTATGGCCTATCACATAATAGAGGCAATAGCATTTCTGTCCCATCAGCAGACAAATAAGCATACAGTTGAAGAGCATTAAAAATCATTCCTTAACTTAAGGAAAGTGTGACCAAAACAAGAAAATACATCAATTGATTGGTATCATTGTGCGAATTATGCAGCTTATTTTCAGAACAAAAAAGGGGGCATCCGAATCACCTGTGCTCATCGTCGAAGTGTGTCTGCTTCTTGCTCTTGGCAACGCGCAGAGAATAACCTGCGTTCAAACAGCAACAACACAAAACGTAAGATGACTAACAAACCCTGGAACGAGGACACGGGCAGGATGCGCGCAAGGGGCACTCCTCTTACTGCGGGATATTGTGAGCAGGACAGGAGGCGCGTCCGCGACGCCTCCCCGGGGCGGGGAAGCTGCCGGAGGTAGCGTCCTCCACCCGCGTAGTCCGAGGAGGCCGTGGGCACCGAAGGCGGAGCTGAGGAGCGGGCGAGGCGAGAATGGGGGAGACGGAGGCGTAGGGTGTCGGTCCTCGCGGTCGTCGTCGCGGCAGAGAAGGTGTAGCGGGGAGGGCGAGGGAACGAGGGGACGGGAGGAGGAGGATGAGAGGATGCGGAGGCGGAGGATGGCGGCGGCGCCGGCGAGAGGGCGGCGCATTTAGGGATGCCGGCCCCGCCGGTGGTGCTGTTGCTGATGCCGCGGGCGTGGCGCAGCTTCCATTCACGGGAAAGCGATAGAAGAACGGAAAGAAGAGCAAGGTGGGTTTGGGGATTCTGGTGCACCGTGGGCTGGAGCGTGCTGGACTGGGCTCGGCACTGGGAGTGGAAACCTATCGGCTAGGGTTGGAGAGCATCTCCACTCCATTAACGGGAGGTATATGGCATTTTCCGGGCCTGGCCAGGCCTGCCCATGCAAATCCCAGGCCCGAGCCTAGTCCGGCTGTTGGGATTGAAAACTGAGCCCGGGCCTGCCTCATGATGCACATGTTTATTCGGGCCGTCGGATTGCGAGCCAGGCCTTTCCTATTTTACGCTTTTCTCTTGCCCGAGCCCGAACCATGCAGCCCTCGGGCCGCATAACTAAAGCCCAGGCCTGGCCCACAGGCCTTAAAAGCCCGGTCCATCGAGCTTTTTTTGGATCGAGATATGTTGGAGATATGCTAGGCAATAATAAAAATAGTTATTATTATATCTTTATATTTATGATAAATGTTTACATTCATGGTATAATAGTATTAACCGAAAACATTAATACTTGTGTGATTTGTTATAAACTAATTAGAGTCCCTAGTAAAGCCTCTTTATAATACTGGCTTGTTGGTTAATAGATGATCATGGTTTCCAAATCATGAACATTAAGATGTTGTTAACAACAAGATTATATCATTAGGAGAATGGTATGATGGACATACTTTTATAGATAAGTGTAACATAAAGATCAAGTCATTTCATTGGTTCGTTTGTTATAAGCTTTCTGATACATAGTACCCTAATTCCTTCGACCATGAGATCATGTTAATCACCATCACCAGATGGATACTTTGATGACATCAAACACTACACCGTAGCTGAGTGGTTATAAAGGTGGCATTGAGTATTCGGAAAGTATGTGTTGAGACACATGGATCAAGAGTGAGATTTGTCCATCCATATGACGGATAGATATACTCTGGGTCCTCTCGGTGAAATGTTATCCAATTAGCTTGCAAGCATGTGACTGGCTCACAAGGGGTCACATATCACATGAACGAGTAAAGAGTACTTATCGGTAACGAGGTTGAACTAGGTATGCAGAGATACCGATGATCAAACCTCGGATAAGTAAAATATCGCGAGACAAAGGGAAATTGGTATCATATGTAAATGGTTCATTCGATCGCAAAGTAATCGTAGAAATATGTGGGAGCCATATGAATTTTCAGATTCCTCTATTGGTTATTGATCGGAGAAGAGTCTCGGTCATGTCTGCATAATTCACGAACCACAGGGAGTCACACTTAAGGATATGATATTGTTCGGAGCCTCAGATGGGATCCGGGATATCACTAGGAGATCTTGAATGGTCCAGAAAATAAGATTCATATAAGGAAAGTCCAATTCCGGAGTTCGGGAATGATTCCGGTGTTTTCATCGGAATGATCTAGAAGGGCCTAGAAGGTTCACCGGACCGAAAGGAGAATGGAACATAAATATGTCATAACTAAGTGGAATGATTGCATCATGTCCTAGGTCACTTGGATGGGCGTTTAAAAGAAAGAAATTAAACTCCAAAATTAAAAGTCAAAAGGCAAGTTTGAAAAGTCAAACTGGGACAATGTTTCTTGGTGGAGGAAGGAGAGAATCCTTCTCTCCCTCCACCACGCGCCTAGAAGGAGAGGGAGTTGGGGTAGGATTCAAACTCCCCTCTCCCAAGCTGCCCATCTGTAACATCCCAAAAATATTGAACTAGAATTATCAAACTCTAATCATCAAAATTAGGGTTAACAAAAACTTTTCCAATTAAAAATATGAAAGCATCATATGAGTGTGCATCAAAATTTAGATTCTTTTGAATTGCTATGATTATGTGTTTCTTTGCTTGTAAAATGATTCTTAGGTGAAATAAACATCATCTAAATAATCCCCACACTTTTCCCAAAGACAAATAAATCAAAACCAACAAATTAAGTGAATGGTCACTTTGGCCAAATTAACTCCCATGCCTACTTTGGCTATCTCTAACTTTCAGAATTTAACAGAAACTTGTTTGGATCTTTGCACCCCTTGATAGTACTCATAACAAAGTACCAAGGCCCACATTGTGACCATCCAGAAACATTCAAATGCATAGTTTAAATGACAGTTTAAAATTGAATCTTTATCATATGGGAAGATCCCACTTTTTCAAAAACCACTCAAACAAGCTCAACTTTCAAAACCCAAGCATCCACAGACTCACCAGCACATGCCTAGCACACCCACCAAAAATCTTTTCAAAATTCAAAACTTGAATTCATGCGGCCATTTCATCAAACACCTTGCTGATTCAAATCAAACAAAATCGAAACACTATAGTGTGCGGTGTTTTGGGCCTAACTTGTTCCCTCTATGGACACCACTAGCCTTAGTAGATCATCTAACAAACTTAACTAATCACTAGCACCACTATGAGCTCGCCAATGTCATCAATGGTGAACAGCCTGAGAGCACCCATGTCACCCTAGTGTGGACAGCAGGCTAGAGGAAGAACTAGCCGTGCCAACCTTGTCTGGGAGATAGCCCATGCCTCACCGCCCCCTCTCGACCAGTCCTGCCTCGCAGACAGCAACCAGCACCGCCAGGAACGCCGCACCCGTACCGTTGTCGACCATGCCGACCCGCGCCGCAGAGCACACGCCGTTCCCATTCAACCAGACCACCTCGAGCCCTTGCCGCCCGCCAACATGCTCCCCACCGTCCCAAGAGACCGCCAGACATGCCCATTTTCAATGCCCGTACCCCGTAGCCACCGCTCGCTGTCGAAGACGCCGCCTCTGCCTCGCAGAGCACCGCACGTTCCAGACCGTTTGCCACCGCCCCTACACGCGCATTAAAGCCATAGAGCATCGCCAGGAGACCACCGATCGATCGCCACCCTCGGCCATGCCTCTAGCTGCCCGTAGTCGTGTCGCCACCATCGCCTGCCCATCTCGTTCGGTCTCGCCGTCGAGCCTATAAAATGAGGACTCCCCCGCTCGAATTCATCACACCATTCCACTCCTCTCTCACCCAGAACCACCCCGCCTCAGTCCCAAAGCAAGGCGATCAGCGCATCGCCGGAATTGCGTCGGAGTAGGCCGCCTCTGGAGAAGAAGGGCGTCATTGATTTTGTCCACCCCAGGAGGAGCTGCCGGTACCAGGAGGTTCGCCGTCGTCGACTTTGTCGTTCGCCCGCCTCGCCGACCCTCGCCTGAGCCCCGGTGAGCCTCCCATGACCCCCACCTGCCGCGTTAGGGTTCTGTCTCGCCGGCGCTACCCGACGTGGACGACGAACCAGAGCCGTTGGATTAGAACTAGATCTAACACACCATATTGCCCCGTACCGCTTCGCACCCCCCGTCTCACTGACGCGTGGGGACAACAACTTAACCAGCCTGCGTAAGAGTTGTGCATAGCAGGCCGGCCCATTATCGTCTCCCGCGCAGCCCACTCGTTTGAATTTGGATTTTTCCATTTTCATTCAAACACAGTTCTGTACCTAGTTTCAAAAATCAACCCAGCTCGATTCAGTAAACCAAATTGAATGAAACCAATTTTGTTAGAAAGGTTTTGAAATGCTTAATCCAAGCCTGTTGGATTCAAATCATTTGAATCTATAGATCAACCTTGGTAAAAAGAACAAGGCATAACCTTTTCTGCATTCAAACATTTTTCAAATTTAAACTATAATAGCTTTTGAGTTGATTCCAACTCTCAAAAATCACATTTGACCATACCTTTCAGAATATATAAAAACATTTGGGTTTACTTACAGAAATAATGTTCAAATAATAAAAGAATGCCACATAGGCATTTCTAGTCATTTATTTTTATTTAAAATAAAAGGTTAAATCTTATTAAATTGTGACACCACTTTAAATCACATTCCCATGTACTGAAATGTGTGGTGATGACATGTGTCAACATGATCCCATGCTTGGTTTGGAGAATATTAAATCTTAAGTAGTTTTTCAATGAGTAGAAATTACTTGTCTAAAAATGAAATCAATAAGACAAATGCTTTAATCTTGTAATGTTAGTGATGATGCTAGATCATCTATAGAACCATTGTGTGTGATGATTGAAAGTAGTTAAGTATTGTTTGGTGATTGTGTATCTCGTATTTATTCATAGACGCTAGTACCGACCAAGGATACGAGGAGGAAGGAGGATACTACGAAGAAGAAGCCGAGGAGAACTTCAACCACTGCTCTGCACAAGGCAAGCTAACACTTGCAAGATACTCTACTTTAGCAAGCCTAATACTACTAGTTGATTGTGCAAGCTAACACTTGCAAGATACTCTACTTTAGCAAGCCTAATACTACTAGTTGATTGTGAAAGATAACCCTTGCGAGATACTATACCTATGCAAGCAAATACTTGTTTGTTACCATGCCAACTATATTCCTTAAGCATATGTGATCATACCCACTTGATAACCCCATTCCTAGTTTTACTTACAAGATTTATACTTTATTTCTTTATCAAAGCTACTACTTAGAGTTGACTTGAGTAGTTGTAGATACTAGAAAGATAATTGAAGGTTGCATAAAGAGCATAAAATTTGGCCTAAGCTAGATAATCTTTATGTCATCCTAAGGCATGAGATTGAACTTAGTTAAACTCCACTAGTTTACCACCCCTCATTAGTACTTACCCCCACTTGTAGATGCTAGTGCTAAGCATAAAACTTGATCAACATTAGATGGGAATACTTGATGAAAATGGTTATGAAAACCTTGGAATGATGGATCATTCTATTGAGATGTTTTGACATGTGTTTCCGAACACCAGATGATTTTTGGGTGATGAAAACGTTGAGTCGTGAGCCTTATCCCTTTATAAAACTGTTGGTTGTCTGGATGTGATACCATTCCAATTTTATCATACAACCACAATACCCGAAAATTGGGTAGGGCTTGACTGGAAACTTATATACCTTAGTATTGGTTCCCTCACGGCCAAGGTCTGAGCTGAGGCTACCTTGTGAAGATTGTCCACCTGTGCAGTACCCAAGATGACAGTTGGTCATGGTTGGGAGGCCAAACTCACAGGAGAGGTGCCTATACTAGGGCGTGTAATTGAAAGGTTAGGATTGATTATCCGCATACTGAGTATGGTGAATTTAGGAATTGTTCCTGACGGATGTATCGAATGTTGTGATGAAAGTGTACAATCTCTGCAGAGTGTCAAACTATTCGAATAACCGCGTCCACGGTTATGGACAGTTGGAGTGGCCATACTGTTCCCCCGTCAGATGTTATCAAAATGACTTGTGAAATGAATTGAGATTTTGACTTGACCACAACAGAGTTGTGATATGAAATTCAAGTTCCCACGTAGGTGTTATAAAACTTCAACTAGCTTTCTTCGTTTCTAAACTTAGTAGAGGTAAATCTGGCTTTTTGCAAAACAACCCTGGAGCTTAGTGTCCTATTACAAAAAAACCCTTCACTTGTTAGTCATAGTTTGCGAGTACTTAAAGAGTACTCATGGCTTTGTCCCTGGCTATTCCCGTGGCCAGACTATGAAGAGGAATATCAGGAGGATGGACCCCAGGAAGGTTACGACAACTAGGATCATCTCCCATCGTCAGCATTGCCTGTGACCCCGAAGCTGGAGCTTCGCCTACGCTACCTTTATTATTACGTATTTCCGCTGCTTGAGTTGTATTAAGAACTGGATCATGAGATCCTTATTTATGTAAGACCTTATGTATGGTTTGTAATGGATGATGTACTATGGTATCCAATTCTGTTATGTCTCGCAAAAATGGTAATCCTGGGATTGCGATGTATAGCATAACATGCATCTGGGATTAAAAATCCGGGTGTTGACACCATCCCTCTCATAAATAGAGGGGAGGGGGTGCCCCCCAAGACCACAGCAAGCCCCACCCCACCTAGCCGCCGCCAGCCTTGTCGCCGCCGCCGCACCGCCATCGTCGTCGCCGCCCTAGCCGCCGACTGGCCCACCTCCTCCTCTCCGGCTTCTAAACCCTAGATGCTGGGGAAACCCTACTACTCCACCATAACCCGCTCCAGCTTAAGGCGAAGCCCTGCAGGATTTCCCCTCTAACTCCGACACCACGCCGCCGTGCTGCCGGAATCGCGAGGAGAGAACTACAACCTCCGCTGCCTGCTATAACAAGGGAGAGGAAGGTATTTATTGAGTACCGAACGTGTGACCGACTGCGGAAGTGCTGCCAGAACGCAGCGCCGGAAGGATCGTCTGCGCGATCTTGAGATCGGAAGTGTACGACTACATCACCCATGAGAATCTGCTCTTGTTAACCGCTTTGGAATCTTCAAGGGTGAGTACTCTATCGACTCGTTGCTACAATCTAGTATATAGATCTTGGCTTGTGTGTGTTCATGCGGTAGAAATTTTTTGTTTTCCTTGCTACGAACCCCTACAGTGGTATTAGAGTCGTGTCTATATGTAGATATGTTGCACGAGTAGAACACAATGGTCATTGTGGGCGTTGATGCTTTTGTTGTCGATTGCTTCTTGTGTACTTTGCATCTTGCGGGATGGTGGGATGAAGCGGCCCGTGCTAACCTTATATGACATCGTTCATGAGAGTTGCTCCACGCTTGACATGCAACTTGTATTGCATAAGTGGCTTTGCGGGTGCCTGTTTCTCTCAACATAGTGAAGATTCAATTTACAACGGGTGATTGACAATACTAGTATCAACATTGTGGTTCTTGTTTGTAAGTTAGAACGACACTTATTGAAAGCCCCAAACCACGTAAAACATGCAAAAAATAGAGGCGTCTAACTTTGTTTTGTAGGGGTGTGCTGTGATGTGATATGGCCATGATTGTGATTATATATGATGTATGCAATGTACCTTATTGTAAGTCGACAACCGGCAGGAGCCTTATGGTTGTCTTTTAATTTCGTTAAGACATGCGTGTCTATTATTCAAAGTAGTTGTAATAGTTGAAACTGGTGGACGACAACCATGGACCGGTGACATTGACCTTGACGCCATGCCGGTGATGATGGAGGTCATGTTCGTGCTTGAAGATGGAGATCCGAAGCACAAGAAGAAAGGCCATATCATATCACATATTTTGAATTGCATGTGATGTTAATCCTTTTATGCATCTTTTATTGCTTAGATTGCGACGATGGCATTATAAGATGACCCCTCTCACAAAATATCAAGTTATAAAGTGTTCATCCTTAGTAGGCACTATTGCCAAATCTCGTTGTTTCGAAGCACCACGTGATGATCGGGTGTGTTAGATTCTGCGACTGTATACAATGGGAGCAAGCCAGATTTGCTCATGCGGTAGCTAAGGCTTGATCTTGATGAGACTAGCATGTACAGACATGGTCTCGGAACACGGATCACCGAAAGGTAAAGCATGAGTCATATAGTAGATATGATGAGCATGTTGATTATTCGCCTTTGAAACTACATTATGTCTCGATGATCGGACTTGATGTAGTGGATTTGGTTTGTCTGATCATAGAAACAATGTGAGGGATATTGTTTTGAGTGAGAGTTCGCCTAGATTAATTTAATTATTAATTAGAACTCAAATTGTCATAAACTTAGTCTAAACTATTGCAAATATGTTGTAGATCAATGACAGGCCTTACCATCAATTTTAATGCGTTCCTAGAGAAAGAAAAGTTGAAAAACAATGGAAGCAACTTCTTGGTTTGGTTCCGCAATTTGAGTATTGTCCTCAATGTTGGTCAGTTGACCTATGTGCTGGATGCACCGCTGGGTGACCCACCTGTAGAAGATGCTACTAATGACGAGAAAAATGTTTTTTGTACTCGGAAGAATCAGTACTCCACGGTTCAGTGTGTTATCTTGTATGGTTTGGAATCGGAGCTTCAGAAAAGGTTTGAGAACTTTGACCCACATGATATTGTCCGTGAACTCAAAATGATATTTGAGGCTCACGCGGCAGTTGAGAGCTATGAAGCTTCTGAAAAGTTCTTTAACTACAAGATGGAGGAGGGCAGCTCCGTTAGTGAGCGTGTGGTTAAGATGTCTCGACACGCCAATAAGCTCCAGAGCTTGGGCATAATAATTCCATATGCGTTGGGGATTCACCGTGTCCTCCAATCACTACCACCAAGTTACAAAAACTTTGTGATGATCTACAACATGTAGCGCATGGATAAGACGTTGCCAGAACTCTTCTCTATGTTGAAGTCCGCGGAAGTGGAGATCAACAAAGAGCACCAAGTGTTGATAGTCAATAAGACCACCAATTTCAAGAAGCAAGGCAAGCCTAAGAAAAAGGGAAACTTCAAGAAGGGCGATAAGTAAGCTACCGCGTCGGCGAAGAAGACCAAGGCTAGGCCTAAGCCTGATATTGAGTACTTTTATTGCAAGGGAGAAGTTCAATGGAAGTGGAATTTCCCTAAGTACTTGGCGGGTCTGAAGAACGGCAACATCAAAAAGAAAGGTATATCCGATATACATGTTATTGATGTGTCTATTACTAGTAGTCGAAGTAGTGCCTGGGTATTTGATACTGGTTTGGTTGCTCATATTTGTAACTCGAAAAAGGTGTTGTAGAATAGACGGAAACTAGCGAGGAATGAGGTGATGATGCGTGTTGGAAATGGATCAAAAGTTGATGTGATCGCGGTCGGCATGCTACCTCTTCATCTACTATCGGGATTAGTTTTATACTTAAATAATTGTTATTTGGTGCATGCGTTGAGCATGAACATTATATCCGGATCATGTTTATTGTGAGATGGTTACTTGTTTAAATTCGATAATAATGATTGTTCGATTTATATGAGTAATATGTTTTATGCACATGCGCCTTTGATAGATGGTCTATTCTTGTTGAATCTCGATTGTAGTAATACACATGTTAATAATATTGAAGCTAAACGTTTAAAATTAAGCGATAACTCAACCTATGTGTGGCACTGTCGTCTTGGTCATATCGGAGTGAAGCGTATGAAGAAACTCCATTCCGATGGACTTCTTGAATCACTTGATTTTGAACCACTTGAAAGAAGTGAAGCATGTCTGATGGGTAAAATGACTAAGACTCCATTTTCTAGTATGATGGAGCGAGCTACGAACTTATTGGAAATCATACATACCGATGTGTGTGGCCCGATGAGTGTGGCATCGCGCGGTGGTTATCGTTATGTTTTTACTTTCACAGATGTCTTGAGTAGATATGGGTATATCTATTTCATGAAACATAAGTCCGAAATTTCCGAGAAGTTTAAGGAATTTCAAACTGAAGTAGAGAATCAACGTAACAAGAAGATCAAATTTCTACGATTTGATCATGGAGGTGAGTATATAAGTTATGAGTTTGGCGAGCATTTGAAGAAATACGGAATACTTTCACAATTGACACCGTCAGGAACACCACAACGTAATGGTGTGTTCGAACGTCGTAATCGAACTCTCTTAGATATGGTTCATTCTATGATGTCACTTATAGATTTACCGCTATCGTTTGGGGTTTATGCATTAGAAACAACCGCATTCGCTTTAAATAGGGAACCATCTAAATCCGTAGAAACAACACCGTATGAATTATGGTTTGGGAAGAAACCTAAATTTTCGTTCCTTAAAGTTTGGGGTTACGAAGCTTATGTAAAGAAGTTACAGCCCGACAAGCTTGAACCCAAAGCGGAAAAATGCGTCTTCATAGGATACCCGAAGGAAACTATTGGGTATACCTTCTATCATAGATCCGAAGGCAAAATCTTCGTTGCCAAGAATGGATCCTTTTTAGAGAAGGAGTTTCTCTCGAAAGAAGTGACTAGAAGGAAAGTAGAACTCGACGAGGTTGTCGAACCTTCTCTCGGATTTGAGAGTAGCGTAGCACCGGAAGAAGTTCCTGTGGCGCCTACACCAATAAGAGAGGAAGCTAATGATGTTGATCATGAAACTTTGGTCGAAGTTACTACGAAACCTCGGGGGTCAACGAGGACTCATACCACTCCCGATTGGTATGATCTCGTTATGAGTGTCATGTTGGTGGACAACACCGACGACCCTGCAACATATGACGAAGCGATGATGAGCCCAGATTCCAATAAATGACAAGAATCCATGAAATCCGAGATTGGATCCATGTATGAAAACCAAGTATGGACTTTGGTGGACTTACCGGATGGCCGGAAGGCTGTTGAGAACAAATGGATTTTCAAGAAGAAAACAGATGCTGACGGTAATGTAATCGTCTATAAAGCTCGACTTGTCGCAAAAGGCTTTCGACAAATACAAGGGGTTGACTATGATGAGACTTTCTCACCGGTAGCGAAGCTGAAGTCTGTGAGGATTTTGTTAGCAATCGTTGCATATTATGATTATGAGATATGGCATATGGATGTCAAAACGACGTTCCTCAATGGAGACATTGATGAAGAGTTGTATATGGTACAACCCAAAGTTTTGTCGATCCTAAAGATGCTAACAAGGTATGAAAACTTCAACGACCCATTTATGGATTGAAGCAAGCATCCCGAAGTTGGAATCAACGTTTTGATAAGGTAATCAAAAGTTTTGGTTTTATACAAACTTATGGAGAAGCTTGTATTTACAAGAAAGTGAGTGGGAGCTCTATAGCATTCCTAGTACTATATGCAGATGACATATTGTTGATTGGGAATGATGTAGACCTTCTTAATAGTGTCAAAGATTATTTGAATAATAGTTTTTCAACGAAGGATCTTGGTGAAGTTGCTTACATACTAGGCATAAATATTTATAGATAGATCGAGACGCCTAATATCATTGTCACAAAGTACATATTTGGACAAATTTCTAAAGAGGTTTGGAATGGAATATAGTAAGAAAGGGTTCTTGCCCATGTTGCCCAATACGACCTTGAGTAAAACTCAAAGTCCAGCTACGACAGAAGATAGAGAAAGGATGAGTAAGACTCCCTATGCCTCAGCCATAGGATCTATCATGTATGCCATGCTATGTACTAGACCCGACATTGCATATGCTATTAGTTTGACTAGCAGATATCAAAGTGATCCAGGAGTGGATTGGACAGCGGTCAAAAACATCCTTAAGTACTTGAGAAGCACTAAGGATATGGTCCTTTCTTATGGAGGTGATGAACAAATCATTGTTAATGGTTACACCGATGCTACTTGGAACACCGATCCAGATGATTCTAAATCTCAATTTGGATATGTATTTACTTTCAATGGTGTAGTAGTGAGCTGGAGGAGTGCAAAGCAAAGCGTTGTGGCAAGATCTTCAACTGAATCAGAATACATAGCTGCTTCGGAGGCTTCACAAGAGGCGATATGGATGAAGGAGTTCATTACAGAGCTTGGTGTGGTTCCCAGTACGCTAGACCCAATGTCTATCTACTATGATAACATGGGCGCCATAGCCAATGCGCAAAACCCAAGGTCACACAAGAAGCTGAAGCACATCAGGCTACATTTTCACACTATTCGAGAGCATGTCCAATATGTTGACATAAAGATTTGCAAAGTACACACATATCTAAATATGGTGGATCTGTTGACTAAACCTCTCCCGAGGGCAAAACATGACCAGCACCAAACTGCCATGGGTGTTTGGTATATTACCATGTAATCTAGATTAGTTGACTCTAGTGCAAGTGGGGGACTGTTGGAGATATGCCCTAGAGGCAATAATAAAAGTAGTTATTACTATATCTTTCTGTTTATGATAAATGTTTACATTCATGTATTAACCGAAAACATTAATACTTGTGTGATTTGTAAACTAATTAGAGTCCCTAGTAAATCCTCTTTATAATACTAGCTTGTTGGTTAATAGATGATCATGGTTTCTGGATCATGAACATTGAGATGTTGTTAACAACAATATTATATCATTAGGAGAATGGTATGATGGACATACTCCTATAGATAAGCGTGGCATAAAGATCAAGTCATTTCATTGGTTTGTTTGTTATAAGCTTTCTGATACATAGTACCCTAATTCCTTCGACCATGAGATCATGTTAATCACCATCACCGGATGGATACTTTGATGACATCAAACACCACACCGTAACTGGGTGGTTATAAGGGTGGCATTGAATATTCGGAAAGTATGTGTTGAGGCACATGGATCAAGAGTGGGATTTGTCCATCCATATGACGGATAGATATACTATGGGTACTCTCGGTGAAATGTCATCCAATTAGCTTGCAAGCATGTGACTGGCTCACAAGGTATCAGATATCACAGGAACGAGTAAAGAGTACTTATCGGAAAGGAGGTTGAACTAGGTATGCAGAGATACCGACGATTAAACCTCGGATAAGTAAAATATCGCGAGACAAAGGGAAATTGGTATCATATGTAAATGGTTCATTCGATCGCAAAGTAATCGTAGAAATATGTGGGAGCCATATGAATTTCCAGATTCCTTTATTGGTTATTGATCGGAGAAGAGTCTTGGTCATGTCTGCATAATTCACGAACCATAGGGAGACACACTTAAGGATTCTATGTTGTTCAGTAGATATGGAATGTAAGTAGGAATACCGAATGTTGTTCGGAGCCTCGGATGGGATCCGTGATATCATGAGGAGATCCGGAATGGTTCGGAGAATAAGATTCATATAAGCAAAGTCCAATTCTGGAGTTCGGGAATGATTCTGGTGTTTTCACCGAAATGATCTAGAAGGGTCTAGAAGGTTCACCAGACCGAAAGGGGAAGGGAACATGAATATGTCATAACTAAGTGGAATGATTGCATCATGTCCTAGGTCACTTGGCTGGGCGTTTAGAAGAAAGAAATTAAACTCCAAAATTAAAAGTCAAAAGGCAAGTTTGAAAAATCAAACTGGGACAATGTTTCCTAGTGGAGGAAGGAGAGAATCCTTCTCTCCCTCCACCACGTGCCTAGAAGGAGAGGGAGTTGGGGTAGGATTCAAACTCCCCTCTCCCAAGCTGCCACTCCCTCTCATAAATAGAGGGGAGGGGGTGCCCCCAAGACCACAAGAAGCCCCACCCCACCTAGCTGCCAGCCGACGTCGCGACCGCCGCCCTAGCTGCCGACCGACCCACCTCCTCCTCTTCGGATTCTAAACCCTAGACGCTGGGGAAACCCTACTACTCCACCATAACCCGTTCTGGCTTAAGGCGAAGCCCTGCGGGATTTGCCCTCTAACTCCGACACCATGCCATCATGCTGCCGGAATCGCAAGGAGAGAACTACAACCTCCGCTGCCTGCTGGAACAAGGGAGAGGAAGGTATTCGTCCAGTATCGAATGTGTGACCGAATGCGGGAGCACTGCCGGAACGCAGCGCCGGAAGGATCGTCTGCGCGATCTTGAGATTGTAAGTTTATGACTACATCACCCACGAGAATTTGCTCTTGGTAACCGCTTTGGAATCTTCAAGGGTGAGTACTCTATCGACTCGCTGCTACAATATAGTAGATAGATCTTGGCTTGTGTGTGTTCATGCGGTATAATTTTTTTGTTTTCCTTGCTACGAACCCCTACAAGATGGGCTACCAATGCCCAGGTATGCCGGGAGGGCCTCACTAGGCCGGATTTTTGATCCGGACACGAAAACTCATCCAGTCGTGTTCTAGGACCCGATTTTCACTAAATTTAGCCCATATTACATCCTGTGTTCACAGGATAAACCCGAGGGAAGGGAGTCACTTGGGAACGCCATATGAAGCTAAATCTATGGGAAAAAATAATCTATGTTGGTGCCCTGCCCTGTCAGTGAAAGAAGGCGATTCGTCCTCATCGCTTCGTCTCGACTCGCATGATGGACCGCTGAACGGGCGCTTGTCCAGTCGTCCACGAGATGTAGTAGTAGCGCGCCACCTCCCGCCCACCTTCCCGTCCTTTCTCATTTCCCGGCCTCGCTGCTACACCCCTCCCGTCCTCGCTGTTTTTCCCTATTTGGCTATTAATGTCGGCCATCCTCGCCGTCTTTAGAGCACACACTTCCTCTCCTACATTTCCTCCCCCAAAGCAACATTTCCAAGCGGAGAGGAGGGGAGAGGATCACCTCGATGGGTGAGGGTGGAGAGGAGGTGGTCGTGCATGAGGTCGAGGAGGCGGAGGCCACGGCTGACGGGCGGCTCCTCCATGGGTGGTCAAGGATGGGAGGCACCTCCACGAGCGGCCGAGGACGGGAGGCACCTCCACGGGGGGCTCCTCCTTCACGGGCGACTCCTCCTTTGCAAAGCGGACATCGACAAGAGGCACTGCAGGACAACGAAGAGTGGCGGCTCATGAGATTTGGGAGCGAGGAGAGGGGCGAAGGGGGAGCAGGACGGGTAGGGGAGCGGCGCTCACCTCGACGGCCGGTGCTCTCACGGCGACAGGCGGCGACTTCGAGCAGCGGTAGGTCAAACCCATGTGTGTCGAAGCCCTGCAGGCCCGCCCGTATGTGTCGGTCGAGTGAGTATACCCTGACCTAACTTATGTGAG
The DNA here is from genome assembly GCA_910589765.1 of Avena atlantica. NCBI lineage: Eukaryota > Viridiplantae > Streptophyta > Magnoliopsida > Poales > Poaceae > Avena > Avena atlantica. Next base: position 328,643,710 of record OU342734.1, read on the forward strand.
GCGCATTTCGACTCAATGCGCATCCTATAGAGGACCCCCATAGTCAAATAATATACAGAGGCTATGTTTATCATAAAATGATTACTAGCCTAGTGGCTAGACACCCAGTCCCTTGGCCACACACAGGTCCGAATCCTGGTGGCCACATTTTTTTGAAAACTTTTTTCGAAGGCCATTATTAATGTAAAAATTGTCCAAACTTAATAAAAACAATTAAATATTGTTTAAATTCAAAGGCCAATATTAATGTAAAAATTGTCCAAACATAATAAGAACAATAAAATATAGTGTAACTTTTTCAAAGGCCATTATTAATGTAAAAACTGTCCGAACATAATAAGAACTATAAAATATAGTGTAACTTATTTAAAGGTCATTATTAATGTAAAACATTGTCCAAAATAATAAGAACAATAAAATATAGTGTAACTTTTTTCAAAGGCATTATTAATGTAAAAATTGTCCCAACATAATAAGAACTATAAAATATAGTGTAACTTTTTTAAAGGCCATTATTAATGTAAACCATTGTCCAAACATAATAAGAACAATAAAATATAGTGTAACTTTTTTCAAAGGCCATTATTAATGTAAAAACATTGTCCAAACACAATAAGAAATATAAAATATAGTGTAACTTTTTTCAAAGGCCATTATTAATGTAAAAGCATTGTCCAAGCATAATAAGAAATAAAAAATATAGTGTAACTTTTTTCAAAGGCCATTATTAATGTCAAAACTATCCAAACATAATAAGAAATATAAAATATAGTGTAACTTTTTTCAAAGGCCATTATTAATGTAAAAATTGTCCAACCATAATAAAAAATATAAAATATAGTGTAACGTTTTTCAAAGGCTATTATTAATGTAAGAATATTATCCACCCCGAGCCCACCTTAGCTACTCGAGGCGCATCTTGTAGTGATGATCCTCCAATATCCAAAAATATCAAACGCGCATATGACAAGGTGCCCCTCCAGTATTGGGGCACCTAGCACCACCGAGCCCACCCACCTTATTCGAGGCGCACCTTGTCCGTATGCACCTTGAGTAGTTGAACTACTTGAGGCGCATATGGAGCGGATGCGTCTTGAATAAGGGGAGACAGCCAGATCTGGTCTGTACATGAAATATAGGAGACACACTCTTCATGGATGCGCCTCCACTATTCAAATATATAAGGCACACCCTTTAGCCGTGCGCCTTGTATATTTAGTGGAGGCGCATATGGTTAGGATGTGCCTCCTATAATCCTATATCCTATAGGGTTTTCCCTAGTAGTGGGATCGAGACGTCATCAACGACTGCAACGGTGAACTAGGGCTCCACCGAGGAGCCGACTCTAGACCATGTGGGGCAGGTATGCGTTTGGCGCTCCTTAGGCAGGAATGTGGTGACCCTTCCCGTCCAAGATTTGGGGGACAATGCCCGACACCACTATAAAAGGAGGGTTGCTCCTACCTTAGAGGGGATCGATCCTTGAGATCTCAAACCCTAGTCATTCATCCACAATTGTACCCTCCCGAGACACCGCGAGCAATACAACCAAGCAGGAGTAGGGACTTTGCCTCCTCACGAGGGTCCTGAACCTGGGTAAAAAATTGTGTCTACTATTTGTCATGAGCTTGCTCTGCCATCGTTGAGAAGCTCCTAAAGTGTGATTCAGCCCCCTCTCGAACTTAGGGATATTCGGACCTCTTGTTTCTTCACGGGATGCATTCTCCGACACCATCGCCCGCCGACGTGTAAGTTAAGCGCGTTCCCGTGCTGCTGGTGTCGGAGGGGCAAGACCGGATCGATGAGATCCACACCATGATTGCCGGCATGGACCCCGACGAGGCGGAGCACCCCGATAACCATGCGCATTGGGACGCGTTCTTCCGCGAGCGGCAGGCGTGGCAATTTCCTTCCACGAGGGCGGATGCCCGGCACCGGTGCACAACAATGCCGAAGGCCGGCATTTGCTGGTGGAGTGTGCCCGGCCGCACGCTTGCCTACGTCCTTGATTACATTGATGGCTATGAAAATAGCCATCTTTCTCCGCGTTTAAATTGCATTTTAAGTCAAATAATTGACCGAGAATCTCTCTAGCCTTGCTACTAATGACTAATTATTGCATGATGTGCAATTATTTGTTTTAAATTGCGTTGTGTATGAAATCTAAGTTTTAAGGCAAAATCAGTAGCATTTATTGAAGATTATGATATTGCCTACTCGGCCAAGGAAACTAGGGTAAAAAAGGAACCTCTAGAAGGTTTAATGACCTACTGTACGACCCTCCCACACGGTCCACCCGTACCATGTGGAAGTGGCTCTGTTAGGTCAAACGATACAACTTTCGTGAAGCTGCCTATATATTTCGAGACTCCAGGTGTCGCGCATAGAGCCGACATTCCCAGATTGCATCATAACACCACCGAAGGAGATCCACCACCATATTTCATCCTCTCCACCCTTAATCCATATCATAGCCATATCCATAATCTTACACTTGAGATCTCCTTGTGAATTGGTGACCATTGTAAGAATATGTGATTTCAATCTAAGTATTTTGCACAATTTTCTACCTTTAATATTATTGTTATGAGTGAGTAGTCCTCATGGGCTATGGGTTGGGGTGAAACCTTGTAGCAATTATGTGCATCTAATACATGAGAATATTGTGTGGTGATTGAATAGAGATATGTATCTTTGTCTCTTGTCTCGATCCATAGACTTGTAAGTACCCAAGATCTCAGGGATTGATAAAGGCTCGAGGTGAGATGAGTGGTGAATGGCGACTTCATGAGAAACCCAGCGATATCAAGGGGAGTACGGTCTTTGTTTAGGGATCCACTTGGGAATAAAAGCAACATCACTTTTTAAGGCTTTGATCTTTATTTTACTTAATAATTGTTATAGCCCGTTGCTTCGTGATATAACGGTTGGATCAAAAGACTATTGTTATGCATGTGGCTCACATGGGCTTTAGTGTATTAGGATATGCTGCTCACAACCTTATCTATATTATATTATTTCACACATGAATGTGCTTATTATTATCTTTATCCCATATATGTATGTGCAGCTACAGGTGAATCTTTAACCCTGGCCCATTTCCATCCATTGCAACAACCAACAATTCAAAGTAAACTAGGAAGGTCTGGTAAATATAAGGTAAAACGTATAATCAAGCCTTGTAGATGTCCCTCATATTTGTAGGGGTTCGTAGCATGGAAAACAAAAAATTTCTATCGCATACAAACAAACAAGCCAAGATCTATCTACTAGATTGTAGCAACGAGTCGATGGAATAACTTACCCTCGAAGATTCCAAAGCGGTTAACGAGAGCAGATTCTCGTGGATGATGTAGTCGTACTCTTTCCGATCTCAAGATCGTGCAGACGATCCTTCCGGCGCTGCGTTCCGGCAGCGCTCCCGCAGTCGGTCACACGTTCGGTACTCGATGAAGACCTTCCTCTCCCTTGTTCCAGCAGGCAGCGGAGGTTGTAGCACTCTCCTCGCGATTCCGGCAGCACAACGGCGTAGTACCGGAAGTAGAGGGGAGATCTCGCAGGGCTTCGCCTTAAGCCTGAGCGAGTATGGTGGAGTATGAGAGAGGCTTTAGTGGTCTAGGGATTAGACACACCAATTAGAAGGCTCTAAACCGAAGGCTAGGGCAATTAGAAGCTCTAAACCAAAACGGCTCTAAACCGGAGGCTGTGGCTAGGGTTTAGATTTAGAGGATAGGAACTTGTGTGTCTAGGAGGGGAGCCCTGCCCCTCCTTTTATAGGTGGAGGGAGGCGCGCCTGGGGAGGGGAGTCCCTCCCCAACTCGGCCTCAAGGAGGGCCGGCGGTGGGAGGAGGAACTCCTCCCCCAAGTCGGCTTCAAACAAACCTCCTTCTCCTCTTTACCAAAATTAGCCGTTTGACTTTTCAAACTAGCCGTTTGACTTTTCAAACTAGGATTTGAATAAATCCTCTATTTGGTACAGCGATGACACTTAGTATATGATGCAATCATACCAACTTGATATAACACATTCATGTACCCTTCCCCCCGGAGTGCCGGACATTCCGGAACCTTCTAGAACATTCCCGATGGAAACACCGGAATCATTCCCCAACTCCGAAACGGGACTTTCCTTATATGAATCTTATTCTCCGGACCATTCCGGATCTCCTCGTGATATCCCGGATCCCATCCGAGACTCCGAACAACATTCAGTCTCTTACTCATCATTCCATAACTACCCAACAACATCGAATCCTTAAGTGTGTCTCCCTACGGTTCGTGAATTATGCGGACATGATCGAGACACTTCTCCGAACAATAACCAATAGAGGGATCTGGAAATTCATATGGCTCCCACATATTTCTACGATTACTTTGCGATCGAATGAACCACTTACATACGATACCAATTTCCCTTTGTCTCACGATAGTTTACTTATCCGAGGTTTTGATCGTCGGTATCTCTGCATACCTAGTTCAACCTCGTTACCGATAAGTACTCTTTTCTCGTTCCCGTGATATGTGATCCCTTGTGAGCCAGTCACATGCTTGCAAGCTAATTGGATGACATTACACCGAGAGGGCCCAGAGTATATCTATCCGTCATATGGATGGACAAATCCCACTCTTGATCCATGTGTTTCAACCAATACTTTCCGAACACTCAATGCCACCTTTATAGCCACCCAGTTACGGTGTGGTGTTTGATGTCATCAAAGCATCCATCCGGCAAAGGTGATATGCATGATCTCATGGTCGAAGGAATTAGGTTACTATGTATCAGAAAGCATATAGCAATTGAACTATTTAAAATGACTTGATCTTTATGCTACGCTTATCTATAGGAGTATGTCCATCACATCATTCTCCTAATGATATAACCCTGTTGTTAATAACATCTCTATGTTCATGATCAGGAAACCATGATCATATATTAACCAACAAGCTAGTTTAACAAGAGGCTTTACTAGGGACTCTTTTATGTTTACAAATCACACAAGTATTAATGTTTCCTATTAATACAATTATAGCATGGTATGTAAACATTTATCATAAGTATGAAGATATGATAATAACCCACTTTATTATTGCCTCTTGGGCATATATCCAACAGTCTCCCACTTGCACTAGAGTCAATAATCTAGTTTCAAACTTTTGTGTATTCAACACCTATGGCTTTCTGGTGTTGTAAGTACATGTTCGCTAGTGGTCAACTGATCTCCGGATCTGACACTTCCAGGTCCGTGTGTAATTGCATGTATTTGCGTCTCTACGCATCACTCATTCTCTAATGAGATGGCTTTGTATAAATTTGGTCCTTTGGTGAGACCTTTAGTTCTTTAGGGTTAAAACATGTTGATAATATTGTAGTACAATATATATTCATAGTATTATCCCGCTATGAACTACACCTAGTTTGATAACAAACTACTTAACCCAAATGCCCTCTTTAGCTGCTATAATAGCAGTCATATACTTAGCCTTTTGTTGTAGTATCTGTCACAATGTCTTAACTTTGGAACTCATCCAAATCCATTATGGAACTTACTTTCCATTATATTGTGCCACCCTTAGTTTAGATTGAGATAAACTTAATTTGTACTTTGTGACAAAACTAGTATCAATGTAGTACTTTTACAATGAACTAACCATCTATTTGTCACTTCTACAAACAATATATTCTTAGTTCTTCCAAAAGATCATAAGAATATCCTTACTATTGTCCAATGATCATCTTATGAATCATTCTGGTATATGCTCACATCATTTAGAGCATAGGACATATCTGGATTTGTACATATCACAGTATGATTGATATAAATACTCTTTGTGATCAAGTATCAATCTATACTTGAATCTTGTATCACTTACCAAGTGTCAATACACTTGAATATATCATTAATATTGAACTCATTCAATCCTTTTTGTGCGACAAGAACCTTTCTTGTAGTTTCTATATTGAACTCATTCAATACATCATCTATGTACTTTCGACACAGCCATATTAGCGTCTATTGATGCCAAATATTTGGGTTTTGCCTAAGTCTTTCATCAGGATGAAATTCTTAATATGTGTTAATAAAATATACATCTTTTCCAATCAACAATATGTCCTCCACATAATGTATTAGAAATATGTCTTAGCGCTCCCACTTAATTTCTTGCAAATGCAAGCATCTTCATTGTCTCTGATGAAATTAAACTCTTTAACAGTTTCATCATAGTGAAGATTCCAACTCCGCTATGCTTACTTCAACCATTGAAGTTTGCATATGCTTTTAGCATCCTTTGAATTAACAAAACCCTATGGACCGTGTTACGCACATGTCCTAGGTAACAATTCTATTAGAAGAACTTGTTTTGTTTATTCAACTACCACATAACAAATTTATATGTAGTGGTTGCTACATTAATCCGTCTAGACTAAATATCGCTATGAAAGATCAGATCTTGTCATAGTCAACCTTTGAACATTGTTGTGAACTCTTTCCAAACATGTCGACTATATTCATGTCCATTTCTTTATAGATCCAAACACAACTGTAAGGTCTTACACCTTTCTCGAGGGTCCTTCAAGTTCAAAACTTGATTTTTCGTGTATGGAACTATCACGGATTTTATGGCTTCAAGCCATTAGACGGAGTCAGGGCCCATCATCGCTTCTTTGCATGTAGTCGGATCATTATTGTCAAATAATGATTTAACTCTCAAATCTTGGTATTTGATTGTTTACCCGACCTACTTGTTTCAATACGAACTTAGATCTCCATGACCACAACCTTTGAGGCACGTGAGCCATGAGCATTATTGCTGCCTCCGGAACACTTTTCGGCGCTGCGCAACTCTGCACATATAGCTAAGGTTCTTTTAACCTTATCAAAGTTCTATTGTCCTCCCACTTATCTTTTCACGAAAAATTCCTTCTCAAAGAAACTTGACATTCTAAGCGACAAACACTTTTGTCTCCGGTGTTATGGAGGAATACTTAACAAAGACAGGTTCATCCGACTTTGGTTGCAAACATCTTTCTTATGTATAGCATACCAATGTTTAAGAAAGGACTACTTGGGTTTTATCCCAAACCATAATTTTATATGGTGTCATTTCAACGGATTATGATGAAGCTCTTTTCAGTGGAAAAACAATAATCACTAAAGCTTTTAATCTTTAAAATATAATGACAGTTTTATGAATTACACCTTCGATCTTACCATGTCAAACAAGGTTTAATTACATATCTTGAACGCTCCATACTCTTATGGTGTTTCCGGAAATGCAAATCCACGAAATGATTCCTTAAATCTTATGTATTATGCTAAACTTGTAACTCAAATATCTTCCTTTATGATCTTATCATAAACTATTTATATTCTTGTTACAATGATTTTGCACTTCATGTTGAAAGTCTTTGAACTTTTCAAATATTTCACACGTCATCCTTATTAAGTAAATATTCATATATTCACTCAAATTTTCGGAGAAAGCATATGAAGTTGAAATCCATCGCTCTCGACTACACATAATGGACTTCATACAACAATATGTACAAGTTCCAATAAGCTAGTCATTCGTTCCCTTTTGGCCTACGAATGAGGTTTTAATTATCTCTGGGAAAGTTTCACAAGCGTCATGTGATCAAAATCAAAAGACTCCAAAATTCCATCCACATGGAGTTTCTTCATGTTTTCTTTCCAATATAATTTATACGGCGATGTCACTTCCTAAGTGATCTTTCAATCAATTTGTCTTTCGAAATTTTTAGCACTAGTTTTATGGATGTGATTTCTCCAACGAGATTTGTGAATCATCCATCTTTTATGGATTACGGCAATTATTTGAACAACCCTTTTGTTCTCATAATACCTGATAAAACAAATCTTGAAGGCAAGCTTTGATGTTTAACGAGCAACACAATAACCCTTTATTTGTTCTCGATGAACATCATCACATATTCTTTTGCTAGTTACTTAGGCCATTGTAGTTCATGAATTGTGTTGTTTCGTATGACGATTCACACCAACAAATTCAGTATCAAATACTTAAGAACCACATTGTTTAATACGCAAAGAATATAGCCATAACATGTATATCATCTATATACTTAAACTGAACAATTCTAGTCTTTTCTTTTCTGCCATATATTTATGAGATTCTCTTTCAGTATTTCCGTTTCTGTTTGAAAGAATCTATCAACATCAATAGTGGAGTCATACATATGACACATAATCCAAAGCGTGTATAATTAAATACCAATGTCTTTGGACTTGCACTTTGAAGTAGATCACCATCATCAAATGGTTGGTGTTCTTTCAAATTCCTTTCTTTAGTAATCTCTTGGTGTAGTAAATATTTTACCTACATCAAATATTCACCCTTATCATGGAATTATCCATGATCAAGCTACTTTTAGCTTATAAAGATGAATCGTGAGTATAATGTTGCTATCCAAAACCTTTTGGTGGATTAGGACAACTAGTGTCTCCAACCCTTTGCAAATTCTCATCAAATATGAGAACATGACTTTTGCCATATTATACTCTGTCATGTTGCAACCAAAACTTCGTTTCAGATATCACAATATCTTCCACACATCATGGTTTCTGAAACAACTCTTTCAGATCCTAGATAACCTTGATATTAAGACAATCCTTTGAATATCAAGAATCATGGATACAAACATGATACTCATACACTAACTCTTGGAATTGTCACTCTTGTTTTAATACCAATTATTAAACTTTCATGGAGTAACCGGAACTTACTGAAAGTTTGCAATAGGACTTTTAAACTTTAGATTAACACTTCAAAACAATACGATACCAGTTCGTAAAGTAACTAACCAGAATTCTATAGTTCTATCATCTCAATTATAACTAAGCGCAAGGTGGTAAACGGATGTCAATGACTACAACAACTATGCAAATTCACTTTGATTTAATTTATGATAAATTGAGTTCTAATTAATAATTAAATTAATCTAGGTGAACTCCCACTCAAAACAACATCCCTCACATTGTTTTAGTGATCACACGAACCAAATCCACCACATCAAAACCGATCATCACGAGAATTGATGTAGCTTCAATGGCGAACAATCAACATGTTCATCATATCTACTATATGACTCATGCTTTACCTTTCGGTGATCCGTGTTCCGAGACCATGTCTGTACATGCTAGGCTCGTCAAGATCAAACCTTAGCTTCCGCATGAGCAAATCTGGCTTGCCCACGTTGTATACACTTGCGGAATCTAACACACCCGATCATCACGTGGTGCTTCGAAACAACAAGCTTTAGCAACGGTGCTAACTAAGGGTGAACACTTTATGACTTGAAATTCATGTGCATGAGGGATCATCTTATAATGCTACCGTCGTCTACTAAGCAATACAAGATGCATAAAGGATTAACATCACATGCAATTCATAATATGTGATATGATATGGCCTTTCTTCTTGTGCTTCCGATCTCCATCTTCAAGCACGAACATGATCTCCATCATCACCGGCATTGCATCAAGGTCAATGACGCTGCTCCATGGTTGTCGTCCACCGGCTTCAACTATTACAACTACTTTGAATAGACACGCGGGTCTTAACAGAAATTAAAGACAACCATATGGCTCCTGCCGGTTGCCGACTTACAATAAGGAACATTGCATACATCATATATAATCACAATCATGGCCATATCACATCACTGCACACCCCTGCAAAACAAAGTTAGACGCCTCTACTTTCTTTGCATATTTTACATGGTTTGGGGATTTCAATAAGTGTCGTTCTAACTTACGAACAAGAACCACAACATTGATACTAGTATTGTTAAACACCCGTTGTAAATTGGATCTTAACTATGCTAGGAGAAACAGGCACCCGCAAAGCCACTTATGCAATACAAGTTGCATGTCAAGCGTGGAGCAAGTCTCATGAATGATGTCATGTAAGGTTAGCCCGGGCCGCTTCATCCCAACATACCGCAAGATGCAAAGTACACAAGAAGCAATCGACAATAAAAGCATCAACGCCCACAATGACCATTGTGTTCTACTCGTGCAACAGATCTACATATAGACACGGCTCTGATACCACTGTAGGGGTTCGTAGCATGGAAAACAAAAAATTTCTATCGCATACAAACAAACAAGCCAAGATCTATCTACTAGATTGTAGCAACGAGTCGATGGAATAACTTACCCTCGAAGATTCCAAAGCGGTTAATGAGAGCAGATTCTCGTGGATGATGTAGTCGTACTCTTTCCGATCTCAAGATCGCGCAGACGATCCTTCCGGCGCTGCGTTTCGGCAGCGCTCCCGCAGTCGGTCACATGTTCGGTACTCGATGAAGACCTTCCTCTCCCTTGTTCCAGCAGGCAGCGGAGGTTGTAGCACTCTCCTCGCGATTCCGGCAGCACAACGGCGTGGTACCGGAAGTAGAGGGGAGATCTCGCAGGGCTTCGCCTTAAGCCTGAGCGAGTATGGTGGAGTATGAGAGAGGCTTTAGTGGTCTAGGGATTAGACACACCAATTAGAAGGCTCTAAACCGAAGGCTAGGGAAATTAGAAGCTCTAAACCAAAACGGCTCTAAACCGGAGGCTGTGGCTAGGGTTTAGATTTAGAGGATAGGAACTTGTGTGTCTAGGAGGGGAGCCCTGCCCCTCCTTTTATAGGTGGAGGGAGGTGCGCCTGGGGAGGGGAGTCCCTCCCCAACTCGGCCTCAAGGAGGGCCGGCGGTGGGAGGAGGAACTCCTCCCCCAAGTCGGCTTCAAACAAACCTCCTTCTCCTCTTTACCAAAATTAGCCGTTTGACTTTTCAAACTAGCCGTTTGACTTTTCAAACTAGGATTTGAATAAATCCTCTATTTGGTACAGCGATGACACTTAGTACATGATGCAATCATACCAACTTGATATAACACATTCATGTACCCTTCCCCCCCGGAGTGCCGGACATTCCGGAACCTTCTAGAACATTCCCGATGGAAACACCGGAATCATTCCCCAACTCCGAAACGGGACTTTCCTTATATGAATCTTATTCTCCGGACCATTCCGTATCTCCTCGTGATATCCCGGATCCCATCCGAGACTCCGAACAACATTCGGTCTCTTACTCATCATTCCATAACTACTCAACAACATCGAATCCTTAAGTGTGTCTCCCTACGGTTCGTGAATTATGCGGACATGATCGAGACACTTCTCCAAACAATAACCAATGGAGGAATCTGGAAATTCATATGGCTCCCACATATTTCTACGATTACTTTGCGATCGAATGAACCACTTACATACGATACCAATTTCCCTTTGTCTCACGATAGTTTACTTATCCGAGGTTTTGATCGTCGGTATCTCTGCATACCTAGTTTAACCTCGTTACCGATAAGTACTCTTTTCTCGTTCCCGTGATATGTGATCCCTTGTGAGCCAGTCACATGCTTGCAAGCTAATTGGATGACATTACACCGAGAGGGCCCAGAGTATATCTATCCGTCATATGGATGGACAAATCCCACTCTTGATCCATGTGTTTCAACCAATACTTTTCGAACACTCAATGCCACCTTTATAGCCACCCAGTTACGGTGTGGTGTTTGATGTCATCAAAGCATCCATCCGGCAAAGGTGATATGCATGATCTCATGGTCGAAGGAATTAGGTTACTATGTATCAGAAAGCATATAGCAATTGAACTATTTAAAATGACTTGATCTTTATGCTACGCTTATCTATAGGAGTATGTCCATCACATCATTCTCCTAATGATATAACCCTGTTGTTAATAACATCTCTATGTTCATGATCAAGAAACCATGATCATATATTAACCAACAAGCTAGTTTAACAAGAGGCTTTACTAGGGACTCTTTTATGTTTACAAATCACACAAGTATTAATGTTTCCTGTTAATACAATTATAGCATGGTATTTAAACATTTATCATAAGTATGAAGATATGATAATAACCCACTTTATTATTGCCTCTTGGGCATATCTCCAACAATATTTTCCATACAACAATTGCTTCCCAAGGTTCGATTAAACCTTGGTCTACTAGAGAAAAACCTACTATACTACATCTTTGAATCCAAATCGAAGGTATCATACATCACCGAGGGAAAAATACGGCAGCTAGTCCCCCCCCCCCCGCGCTCGCCGTTGTCCTTTTCGCGGCGCTGCGGGGCGTCCACTTGGATGCCGAGTAGGATTGACGGTGCATCGTCCTCATCTTCAGCGTCGGCCTCGCGCTCATCCGTCTCGGCGCCAAGCAACTTGTCGCGCTTCACGACGCTGCTTCGACCAGTGAAGCAAGAGACGAAGTCTCTAGTGCGTTCGCCACCGTGCACGTGCTCGCGTGGCCTCGTCATCAACGAGTGTTGTGCTCCATCGCTGTCGGGGGGTTAACCTCGGGTAGACCAGAGACGGGGAAAGACGGAGGTATCATCCCCGTCTGGTTGCCGAGCTACGGCCTAGGTCGGCCGAATCATGGGTATGTCGGCCGACCAACGGAGACAAGAAGCTCACGTACAAGGTATCAAGTGGTTACTTGGCCGAGTTAATGAGAAGCTCGGCCGGGTTACACAAATGATCTTCATGCAGGTGAGGAACGAGCCGAATAATACAAGGTAAAGCCGAGTTATACGAAGCTTGCTGGAGAAGGAGAAGCCTAGGGTCAAACTATAGCTGCAGGCTAGAAGGAATCTGAACAGGGCCAAGCACAAGAGACAAGGACGCGCAGGGACAGAGGAGCAGAAGGAGGTCACGGAGGTGACAGTGCTGGAGCCCGAGGCGCGCAGGAGGGGGCCGCTGTAACTTTGCCGTCATTTGAAGGGAGACAGGGAAAGGAGGCCGCCGAACTACTACTTTGGGACAAGCATATTCCACGAATATGCTTGCCCCGTCAGCCCTAAGGGCACCCAAGGCACCCCTTTATAAGGGGAGGTTTGGACCCTGAGGGGAGGGGGGTCTTTTTTGAGCAACGTTAGGCTGGGGAAATTCACATTGTTCCCCTGTAAACAGCTCGAGGAGCACTTGTAACCCAACAAGAGAGAAATAAAGTTCAACACCTTGGCGGCTCGAGTGTAAAAACAGTTGCATCTTCCCTCCCCAGATCCCACTAGCATCCATTGGCCCCATACTTTAGCCTACCTATGGCATCTGCCGTGCAACCACCACGACAGTTGGCGCCCACCGTGGGGCCAGCAGCGGTGCTAGCTGGAGTTGTGATCCGGACGGGAAACTTCATCAACACCGGCGAGCGCGTTGTTTCTGGCGTGGTCCAGAGATTTGGTCTCTGTGACTATGTCAGAGACAATGCGGGGAGCTTCAGGGGGAAAACTCCCCCGCGCAACGGGATCTTCATCGGCCTGGGCGAGCACAGGATCTACGTCGGCGTCGACATCACCGACGTTTATCCTCACCAGGTTGTTGTTGCAGGGGAACCACCTCGAAGCGCGGCGAGCTGTTCATCAGGAGGGTTTCTAGCAAGAAGCGTCGAGGTGATGGTCGCAGCAGGGACACAAGCGGGAGCAGCGTTGGCCGGGTCAAGCAGAGAACCCGCCGCAGGTGCACAGGGTCCGCCCAAGCAGATCACGCTGCAAACCGCTGAGGTAATTCCGCCGGTGACAAACCCGGCCGAACTACATGACACCACCCCAAAGGCACCAAGAGTAAGAGGACCACCTCTGGAGAGACCAGAGAATATTCTTCAGGCAACTATAGAGAACTTAACTACACCTGTAGCGCCGATACTTGATCCGGCAAATGCTCAGGCAGAGTTAGAGGAAACCAGGCAAAAGGTACTGGTAGAGGCCAAAAAAGTATCAGCCCTGCGGGAATCCTTGAACAGGACCCTGAGAGAATATGCGAAAGCAAATAAGCTAGATATCGCACCCGAGCGAGTGGATGAACTGAGATTAAGAGGAAAGAACCTCATGAATGATATTAACAAAGAGCATGAAGCTCACCGAGCTGAATCAGGCGATTTGGGTTTGCCGAGATACAATACCCCGGCGAAAAACCTGAGAGCGGCAAATGCAGCAGCATTGGAATTAGAAGGGCTAACAGGGGAAGCTCGGCAGAAGCAACAAGAAAGAGTAAATGAGCTGGTGCGCATAGCGAACCAGCAAAATGAGGAAATGCTCAGAACTAACCCGGCAAGACCAGGGGCATCACGGATGGTTCATTCAGCAGGGGCAGCACCTGCTTTATCTGCCGCAGCGGCATCATCACCCGGAAACAATGCTAGAAAAGAAAAGGCAGTAACCTCAGGGAAGAGGAACAAACAAATTGTGCCGTATGACCCGGCAATAGCGGGAAAGGCGAACGAGAACAGAGGCAATGCAAGCCGAGGTAATAGTGGGGAAAGAAACCACGGCCGTATGGAAAAGGACCGCGGCGGCCGAGGTAATGGGGAATACGGCAGGAGAGAACCCGAAAGAGACAATCATGAAAACCAAACCCCGGCCGAAGTAAGGAGAGAAGTGCCGCTCAACCCGCAACCAAGACCCGAGCCTCGGCAGGAAAGAGAAGTGAGGCCGGCTCGCTGTAATCAGATGAATGAAAGGTACAATGATGGATATTCCGAGGTAGAATACGCAAATCAGGGTGGAAACAATCACTATGGGATGCAGGATAGAATCCTGTACAGAGACTTGCCGACAAGTGATGCAAGAGTAAAATTGGATCGGTTATACCGGTCCGAACTATTGGAAGAGCAAGGTCCACCAGGTCCGGCGTGTTTTGGACCACGGATCATGGGCGAACCACCAGTGCCGAATTTTCAGTTGGCAAGAGGCACAAAAACGTATAATGGAAGTACCAAGCCACAAGACTGGTTGATTGACTATGCCACCGCAGTAAAGATAGCGGGTGGCAACTTGAGATGGGCGGTGCGATATGTACCACAGATGTTGGAAGGACCAGCCAGAGTATGGTTAAACAATCAACCAGCAGGCAGTATCAACTGCTGGTTAGATTTCGAAGAGATGTTTGTCAGCAACTTTACCAGCACATACAAAAGACCGAATAGACCACAGCAACTAGCCATGTGCAAGCAGAGGCCGAATGAGACAGATAGAGAGTTTTTAACTCGATGGTGTAACCTGAGAAACTCATGTGAAGGAGTTATTGAATCGCAAGCGATCGCTTGGTTCGCGCAAGGCTGCCGTTACGGCAGTGTGCTGTGGCAACGCCTGCAGAGAGATATGCCAACCACACAGGCAGAAACAATCAGAATAGCGGACTCCTATGCATTGGGTGACCCAACCCAACCGGAGTTAATGTCAGCAGATCATCGTGAGCAACAAGACCAGTACACGAGAGAGTTGGCCGGGTCATCTAGGCGTGATTTCAGAGGTAGAAGAAGAGAAGAGAGGCCAGATTATAGGTATAATTCGGCCCAGGTGGCGGCTGTAGCACAAGATCAGCCGAGTCACGGAGTAACTCAGCGACAGAAAAATGGACCTCAACAGTGGACCGCGAGAAATGATGGAAAGAGGCAATGGACCCCAGAGCAAAAGAAGCAATGGCAAGAGAAGCCGAAGTATACATTTGAATCCATGTTGGATCAGCCGTGTAAATTTCACACGTCAAACCCTTCTAGACCAGCTAATCATACAACCCGGCAATGCGCCTGGATGAAAAATGCGATGGGAAACTCGGCAGGAGTTCAAGCTCCCCATCAGGTGCAACAGCAACATCAGCCGCAGTTAACTGGAGCAAATACCCAGCAACTGATGTTACCACCCCCACCTCCGAGGTATGATAACTCGGATCGGAGGGATGCAATGCATCAAGTAATGAACCAGGGGCAGGACGGAAGGATAAATCCGGCAAATGCCGGACGAAACGATTATAGGGAACATCACCAGTCTTATTGTGTGTTCACGACAGAACAGCAGGACAAGCAGAGTGTGCAGCGCCGGCATATGGAAGTGAATGCAGTGGTACCAGCAGTGCCGAGATACCAGCCATGGTCTGATCAGGAGATAACCTGGAGCATGAAAGATCACCCCAGAGTAATGCCGAGTCCAGGTTCATACGCACTGGTGTTGGATCCGACGTTTGTGGGACCAAGCATCAATGTGAAATTCTCAAAAGTACTCATGGACAATGGAAGCAGTATCAATATCATGTATAAAGATACCATGCACAAGCTCGGTATATCACAGAACATGCTGCAGTCAACGAGGACAATCTTCCATGGAATAGTGCCAGGACTTTCGTGTGAGCCCATCGGTAAAGTCCGAGTGGACGTATTATTCGGTACAAGAGATAACTGCAGGGCAGAAAATTTGGAATTTGAGGTGGTCGATCTGGAGAGCTGTTATCATGCTTTACTCGGACGGCCCGCACTGGCCAAATTCATGAGCAGCTGTCATATAGGTTATTTAAAGATGAAGTTACCCGGACCGCAAGGGGTGATAACAGTCGCAGGAGATTACAAGAAGTCAATGGAGTGTGCCTCGGCCGGGTCAAATTTGGCCGAGTCATTGGTTATAGCAAGAGAAAAGAAAAGGATTCAGGAGGTAGCAGCCCTCGCACAGTCAGCACAGTTAAGCATGCCGGCATTGGCCAACCCTCATGGCAGCGTTTCTTTTCAGCCAACCAAAGAGACGAAGAAATTTCAGATTGATGAGCAATTCCCAGAACGCACTGTTACTATTGGTGCAGGTCTTGATGCTAAATAGGAAGGCGAGCTCACCAACTTCCTCCGTGAGAATCGGGACATATTTGCATGGTCAACACAAGACCTGCAAGGTGTGCCGAGGGAGTTGGCTGAGCACTCTTTAAACGTCAGGTCAGGAGCACGGCCGGTGAAGCAACCTCTCCGCCGCTTCGCCGAAGACAGGAGAAAAGTAATAGGGGATGAAATAGCTCGGCTGCTAGCCGCCGGGTTCATCATGGAGGTGCTTTACCCGGATTGGTTATCAAATCCGGTGCTAGTAGAAAAGAAAAAAGATGACCCAAATGTAGCCATTGTGTGGCGAATGTGTATCGATCACACTAACCTGAACAAGGCATGTCCAAAAGATCCTTTTCCTTTGCCTAGAATAGACCAAGTCATTGACTCGACCGCTGGCTGTGAGCTCTTATCATTTGTAGACGCGTATTCTGGTTTCCACCAGATACCGTTAAATCCGGCCGATCAAATAAAGACTGCATTTATTACCCCGTACGGGGCTTATTGTTATCGCACAATGCCATTCGGCCTGAGAAATGCGGGCGCAACATATCAAAGGTGCATGTAGAAATGCCTACATGATCAGATAGGAAAAAATGTACAAGTATATGTGGATGACGTAGTCATCAAAACTAAGGAAAGCAGAACCTTACTAGAAGATATACGGCAAACTTTCGCAAACCTAAGAAGGTTCCGAATGAAACTTAATCCAGAGAAATGCACGTTTGGCGTGCCGGCAGGAAAACTACTCGGGTTCCTCGTGTCTAGCCGAGGTATCGAGGCCAATCCAACAAAGATAAGAGCAATAGAAAGAATGGAATTGCCGAGATGTTTGAACGATGTACAAAAATTCACAGGCTGCCTAGCCTCGCTTAGTCGATTTGTATGTCGGCTAGGAGAAAAGGCACTGCCACTTTATCAGCTGATGAGAAAGTCGGACAAATTCGGCTGGACTCCCCAGGCCGACCTCGCGTTTCACGAGTTGAAAAAGATGCTAGCTACAGCACCCATTTTAGCTTCGCCATTATCGAAAGAACCTATGCTACTTTATATAGCGGCTACCAATCGAGTGGTTAGTACCGTGGTTGTAGTGGAACGACTCGAAGAAGGTAAATCAGTTCAGAGGCCAGTATATTATTTAAGTGAAGTATTATCCACTTCAAAGCAGAACTATCCGCATTATCAGAAGATGGCTTATGGAGTATATATGTCGGCAAAAAAGCTTAAGCATTACTTTGAGGAGCACCCCATCAAAGTAATATGTGAGGCACCCATAGCCGACATATTGAACAATAAAGATGCAAGTGGCCGAATAGCGAAATGGGCAATCGAGTTATCACCGTATGCTCCACAATTTGACAGAAGAGATGCAATCAAATCTCAGGCTGTCGCCGACTTTCTCGTAGATTGGGCCGAGGTGCAATATGAGCCACCATTGCCGGATCCAAATTACTGGACAATGCATTTTGATGGTTCCAAACTAAGGAACGGTTTGGGCGCAGGAATAGTGCTGACCTCGCCTAAAAAAGATCAATTGAAATATGTACTGCAAATACATTTTGCTGCATCCAACAATGTAGCTGAATATGAGGCACTAGTTCATGGATTAAAGGTGGCAAAGGAAATTGGAATACGCCGAATCATATGTTACGGTGACTCGGATCTAGTAGTACAGCAAGTGTCGGGCACTTGGGACGCATTAGATGCTAATATGGCTTTATACAGATTCCATGTGCAAAAGATCGGTGGATATTTTGAAGGATGTGAATTCCACCACATACCACGAGCAGAGAATGACGCTGCTGACACGTTGTCAAAATTAGGATCAACTCGGCAATCAATTCCGTCAGGTATAGCCCTGGAGCACCTCAGGAAACCATCAATAAACCCATCACCAGAGTCCGAGTCAATCTTTATCCCAGCAAGTTCTGCAGAGAATCATACGCCAATGGAGGTAGATCTGCAGAAAGATTCGGAACCCCTAAAGAGGGGGACATCCGAGGTAATAGCAATAATGGAAAGAGCCGAGGTATGTACGTCGGCAGAAAACATGGAGATAGACAGTGAAATCACTGCAGAAAGAGCAACACCGGTATGGGCACAACCTATATTTTCGTACCTGAAAGACGCGGCACTGCCGAGTAATGAAGTATTAGCCAGACAAACCGTCAGAAAAGCAAAGGCTTATACAATCATAAACAATGAGTTATATAAAAGAAGCGTAACAAACGTATTGCAGAAATGCGTGAATCCCGCGGTAGGTCAGGAAATCCTTCTAGATATACATCAAGGGGAATGTGGGCACCATGCCTCATCTCGCGCTTTAGTAGCCAAGGCATTCAGGCATGGATTCTACTGGCCAACGGCGTTAAAAGAGGCAGAAGAATTAGTTAAGAAGTGCAATGGGTGTCAGAGATATGCAACCAGAATACATATGTCGTCCGCCGAGTTAAAAACAATACCCATTACTTGGCCATTTTCTGTATGGGGTTTAGACATGGTAGGACCTTTCAAGCCGGCGAGAGGAGGAATGACCCACATCTTGGTTATGGTAGACAAGTTCACAAAATGGATTGAAGTAAAACCAATCAAAAAGTGTGATGGGCACACAGCAGTGAAATTCCTCAAGGATATCATCTTGAGATACGGATATCCACATAGCATCATTACGGATAATGGCACGAACTTTGCAGAAGGGGCCTTCGCTAGATTTTGCCAAGAGAAGCACATAAGATTAGATGTGGCCTCGGTGGCTCACCCAGCATCCAATGGACAAGTTGAAAGATCTAATGGACTGGTGTTATCAGGAATAAAACCACGACTAGTCGAACCATTGCAAAGGTCGGCAGGATGTTGGATTGAGGAATTACCAGCAGTATTATGGAGCCTCAGGACTACTCCGAACAGATCAACAGGTTATACACCATTCTTTTTGGTATATGGAGCAGAGGCCGTGCTCCCAACCGACATAATGCATGACTCGCCAAGAGTCACTCAATATACAACTCCAGAGGCAAATGAAGTAGCTCGGCAAGATGCCGTAGACCTGTTGGAAGAAGCCAGAGAGTTGACATTATCAAGGTCGGCCATTTATCAACAGAACTTACGGCGGTATCACAGCAGGAAAGTGAATCCAAGAGTATTCAAAGAAGGAGATTTAGTCCTCCGGCTGGTGCAGCGCACGGCCGGCATGCACAAATTATCACCCCCGTGGGAAGGACCATTCATCGTGAGCAAAGCATTGCACAACGACGCATATTATTTGATTGATGCTCAATCTCCTGGAGAAGGCAAGGCAAACAAAGCTGGTGAAGAAACGAAGCGCCCCTGGAATGTGGCTTTACTTCGGCCATTTTAATCATAGGGTTGTATCTCAAGGTCAAAAACCAATGACGTATTTGCACCTCGGCACCCAGAGCAGTTACTCGGGGACTGCCGTAGGTTATATTTATTTCATTTCATGTATTCAAACCTCGGCACCCAGAGCAGTTATTCGGGGACGGCCGTAGGTTATATTTATTTCATATCATGTATTCAAACCTCGGCACCCAGAGCAGTTACTCGGGGACTGCCGTATTTGATGATTATTTCATGTTTGGTATTTGAACCTCGGCACCCAGAGCAGTTACTCGGGGACTGCCATATGCAATGATTATTTCGTGTTATATGCTTAGACCTCGGCATCCAGAGCAATAGCTCGGGGACTGCAATATGGTATATTTATCTCTTTCGCGTTACATACTTGAACATTGGCGACCAGAGCAGTGACTCGGCGACTGCCATATGTTGTGTTCCCTTCATGATACTAATATGCACCTTGGTCCCCAAAGCACTGACTCAGGAATTATTATAGGATATGTCAAATTCGTAGACACGTAAACTTCGGCACCTAAACCAGCAACTCGGAAACTACCGTATGATGCCTCGAACCTATGCTAAACATAATCATGTCCGAAACTTGATTTATATAAGAAAGTTCTGGATAGTAAACACCGATCCAGCGATCGTCACTTACTTCCACAACGGAGTAATTATCTCATGACCAAAACAGGTCAACAATGTAAATATTCTGCAATAATGCCTGGATAAGATCATCGAAACAACGGCAAAAATTGAACCCTGAAAGACGAAGAAATTATGAGCCAACAAGGCAAGAATTAAGACGAGCATCCACTTAACCAAGAATCTCAACAACACATAGCAAGAGAATCTCGAATCATACGAGTTGACGAATTTGTTGTCTACATTGTACGCCCGGCATACCAGGGATCGCGAATAACCTAGGCATTGTTCGTTGGAAGGGCAACCACTTGCTCAGGTACGGGGCACTCCGAAGTAGGAGGAACTTCGACTGAGGTCGCATCGCCCTCCGCCGACCTAGGTGTAACTTCGGCGGTATCACGGGGTTGTTCAGGAGCGTCAGTACGCGCGGTAGAATGCCCGGTGCCTTTGGAGGAAGACCGCGCATCACCATTGCTATCCGAGCTTGAGCTGGAGCTATCGGATGTGGCCGAATCATCTTCACCTTCCCCATGCTCGGCTGAATCTTCACCAGCAACATCCTGATCTGGATCTGGGAGAAAACTCGGCCCTTCATTCCAGGTGTGCGCGTCGGCATATTCAACGAGCTGGAAGGCCCGAGCTTGCCGTAGAGCAACAAAGGTCGGATCTTCAACCCAGCGGGAGCCAGTGCGCAGATTCATCAGAATGTCAAGAGAGATATCTTCATACCATGACATAATTACAGTAAGGGCCATGTCGGCACCAGCACGCGCGGCAGATTCTCTCCAAAGACTCAATTGTCTCTCAGATCCCAACAGCCTGGTCACCAATAACTTAACCTCGTTGATATCGGGAGTCCCTGAGGTATTCGTCCAGAGTGCATGGTAAGCTTTGATAGCGGCCTCCACCAAGTCCCGGCCCATGACTTTCATCGGACCAACTGCAGCACCAACGGCAACCAAAAAATCCTCCATTGAATATTCAAAGTCAACAGCATCAGGTTCACCTCGACGAGCTCGAGCTGCAAGAACGGCTTTAGAACTCACGGGTTTGGCCTCGGGGAAGTGATCTGCGCAAAACAACAACAGGTCAAAGGATAGCAGCGAAGACGAAGAAAGTTTTTAGCTCGGCCAGGCCAAATAACTTACGATGAATATAGCTCATCATCATCTGAAGGTCTTTGGCCCAAGCAGCTTTACTCTTCTCGAATAGAGCAATTTCCTCGCTCAAACCGCGAGTTTTAAGTTCGGCAGCTTCGAGGAGTTCTTTGTTCTTCTCTAGATCCAGAGTCAGCCGATTCTTTTCCAAAGAAAATTCTTGGTCGACTTTTTCTAGCTCGGATTTCTGAGAGAGCTTGAGTGTATTCACCTCGGATCTCAGGCGAGCTATCTCATCATCCTTCTCTTGTAGTTGCGCCGAATGAACTGCGCTTTGTTCTAAAAAATGAAGCATCACGTCAGGCATGGGCACGCAATCTTGTTGCGACGCTGCAAAGTCTTGCAACTCGGCTTTACCACAACCCAACGCAATAAGGAAACTTAGCATAGATACTAAAAGAAGGAGTAAAAGTAGAAAGGAAACTAACCTTCCAAAGTCTTGATCTTCTTTTCAAGGTGGATATTGACGTTGTTGATCTTACCTATTCAGCAAGAAGTAAGCCGGCATTCTGCGGACAAGTATATGAGAAAGTTGGGAATAAGGAAAAGAAGCTATTGACTTACCAGCCTTCTTTGCCACAGGCAGGACTTTCTCGTATTTCTCTTCCAGTTTGCGATGCGCAAAAAGCAATCTCTGGAACTCGGCAGTTCGCCGGTCATGTGCAACCTGAGCAACGAGGCACAATGATAAGTCAACGAGCAAAACCGAACCAGATCTGAGTTAAGCAGAACTTAGCTCGGATCTAGGTGGCTGGATATTCAAAACCAAACCAGATCCGAGTTAAGCAGAACTTAGCTCGGATCTAGGTGGCTGGATATTCAAAACCAAACCAGATCCGAGTTAAGCAGAACTTAACTCAGATCTAGGTGGCTGGATATTCAAAACCAAACCAGATCCGAGTTAAGCAGAACTTAACTCAGATCTAGGTGGCTGGATATTCAAAACCAAACCAAATCCAAGTTAAGCAAAACTTAACTCGGATCTAAGTGGCTGGATATTCAAAACCAAACCAAATTCGAGTTAAGCAAAACTTAACTCGGATCTAGATGGCTGGATATTCAAAACCAAACCAGATCCGAGTTAAGCAGAACTTAACTCAGATCTAGGTGGCTGGATGTTCAAAACCAAACCAGATCCGAGTTAAGCGGAACTTAACTCAGATCTAAGTGGCTGGATATTCAAAACCAAACCAAATTCGAGTTAAGCAAAACTTAACTCGGATCTAGATGGCTGGATATTCAAAACCAAACCAGATCCGAGTTAAGCAGAACTTAACTCAGATCTAGGTGGCTGGATGTTCAAAACCAAACCAGATCCGAGTTAAGCGGAACTTAACTCAGATCTAGGTGGCTGGAAATTCAAAACTAAACCAAATCCGAGTCAAGCAGAACTTGACCCGGATCTAGATAACCGGAAATTGAAGATTAGACTAGATCCGAATAAAGCACGATTAAACTAGAATCTAAGCAGCCGAATCACCAAACCTTATAAATAAAATTAGATCAAACTTCCAAGTATAGAACAAGTTATGTCCTTGCAAGTTTCGGGGACTAGAGCATATAGTAACATCGACAGAATAATTCAAGGCTCAGAGGAAAAAATTATTACCTCGTTCATTTTGTTGGTTTCAATGATGAACTTAGCGGCATGGTCAAAACGGCCGCTGATATCAGAAAGCTGAAAAGACTGGTTGGCCGAGTTACCAACGAACTGATCAGCAGCATTCCAATTGTTGGCATATTCAACCAGCGCTCCAAGGCTGTTCCCACTAGCTGTCCGAGTCAAAACTTTACCCCGGGCAGGCGGGCCAATGACGGCAGTCGCAGGGCTCTTATGAAGAGCAAGCTGGCTACCGGTGGCCGAGGTAGCAATGACTTTGGCAGATGCAGCTCCTTGGCGCAGCGCCTCTGCAATACTCGGCTGAGAAGTGCCGGCAAGACTTTTCTGAGAAGAAGTCTTGACGGCAATAACACTTTTTTGAGCAGAAGAGGCACCAACAAGAAGTTGCGCCTCCGAAGTAGGGACAGAGTCCTTAGGATCAATGGAGGTTAAGCTCGCAGAGGGCGCCGGGGCAACGATTTTCTCGGCAGAGGTCGAGATGACCGTAGGAGCAGCCGGAGCAGATGGAGGCTCAAGGGTAACGCTGGGACCCACAGAGGGGACAGCTGGCTCGACGAAAGCATCGGAGGGCCGGATCGGATCCGGATCAATAGGAGAGATCTCAGGGGCATCAAGACGAACAGGCGAAGTATTCAGAGCAGGGGGAGAAGCAGGACGAATGGGACTAGCGACTCTGGTGTCGTCAGCGGGAAGAGGAGATGGCGGCCGAATCGGACGGCTAGTCATACTAGGACCGCCGGGTTTAACAGACAGAGGAGCGCTGCAAAAATAAGAAAGAAGATTCGTCAGTATGAGAAACAGAAGAAGAGAAACGAGAAATATAGGCAGAAGAACTTACCCAGCAACCCCGGGCATAGTCTTGCGCCTGGGAGGATTCGGAGCGGATTTCTTTACTCGCTTCTTAGGAACCACATCCGAGGCACTAGCGGGAGCCC
This sequence comes from Avena atlantica, assembly GCA_910589765.1. Lineage (NCBI taxonomy): Eukaryota > Viridiplantae > Streptophyta > Magnoliopsida > Poales > Poaceae > Avena > Avena atlantica. Next base: position 328,668,112 of record OU342734.1, read on the forward strand.
CGCGTTTCCCCGAGGTAACGGGAGGCCGAGAAGCAATAGGTTCAGCGTCATGAACCTGGCCGGCCGGATTAGCTGGGAAAGCAGAAGCCGGAAATGCATAAGAAATAGGCATGGCGGCAACTACCTCAAGAATTTGGACCTCGTCCGAATCACCTTCCTCCTCTTGCGCTGAGGTTTTGCCGCGAGCTCGAGCAGGAGCGGGATCTGAACTAGGGACGAACTCCTCGGAGTCCGGCTCTCCAGTATCCGGGGTACTCCTATCTGCGGGCCAAGGGAGCTGCAGAACTTCGGCATCCTCGTTCTTCTGCTCAGCGAACCTCTGCATGACAAGGAGGGAAAATCATGAGAACAGGTCCCTAAGAACTGGGGAAAAATAGAGTGACGGAGATTAGGCTTACCTCGGGAGGCGGACGGTCGCGAGTGAATGGTTTTAACCCCCAGGTCCAATCATCAAGCATTTCAGTCTTGAAGATAGCTCGGACGCGCTTACAGATAAGGTGATTGTCCAACTCCACGGTCGAGACTCGGTTAGGGTCCAGGGGACCACTCATGTAGCATAGCTTGTGGGTCCTTTGCTGGAAGGGGCAAATCCGGCTACTAATAAAAGTTGCCATCAGGTCTTCTCCGCATAACCCGGCCCGAATCAACTCTTTCAGCCGAATCTCGAAGGCCTCGGCCAGGGCATGAGTTTTCTTCGGATTATAGAGCCAGTTCACTTTGGAAGGTGGGCCAATTGAGAATGGGGGGAGCCGAATCTTGTCTTCCGCCCCTCTGTTCTTGACATAGAAGAATGACCTGTGCCATTTCTTGCACGACTCCAACCCGGTGACGCGGGGGAACACGGACTGCCTCCGAGGTGTAATAGACGCTGCCCCGCATTGGGTGAGCAACTTCTCGGAGGGATGCAGAGATTTGTCGGGAACAACGTTGGATCGGATCTGGAAGAACTTCGACCAGACATGTACTGACGGCCACAGGCCGAAGTAACCCTCCGAAGCGGAGATGAAAGCAGAAAGAGAAGCGATGGCGTTCGCAGGAAGGTGGTGCGGCTGAAGGCCGAAGTAATCAAGGAATTCTCTAGCGAAATCGCTAAGAGGGAGACCAAAGCCGCGGGCGAAGTGGGACATGAAAACCACATACTCGCCCTCTCTGAGAACTAGAGAGGATTCGCTGCCGGGTAAGCGACAAGAAACCTCGGCAGGAATCCGCCGAGTTCGGATGAGCCATTCAATCTCGCGGCGGGAGACTGAAGAGCCCTGCCACGATCCACGCTCAGGCCCAGAGCCAGCGTCATCATCCTCTACTAGAGCACCGCTAAAGGAACTAGACATAATTCCGCCGGAGAGATCGCCGGAAGAAAAACCGGCGGCGGAGGAGAGCTTAGAGCTACAAGGCCCCGTCGGAGCTTAGCACGAGAACAATGGCGAAAAGAGGAGGAACCGTCGCCTGAGCGCGAAAACAGTGCAGATCGATCTAGGGCAAGATAGACGGAGAAAACTCACCGGCGGCAGGGCCACAGCCGTAGAGCGCGGGCAGGAAAGGCCGAACGACGCGGCGGAAGCCTCGCCGGCGGAAGTTCTGGCTGGTGAGCGGCGGCGGAGCGGCAAGAGGACACACAAGCGAAGAGAAGAAGGGGAGCGGACGCGAGCGGTGATGGGAAAGATGAACCCCGCGGGCGCGTTTCCCCACTTTATAGTCAGTCAATGAACAGGGGAGTGGGATCGTGGGTGTGGCGGTTACCCGTGTAGATCGTGGGGTAGCACGAACGCACGACGGTAAATGGAGCCACACCAACGGCCACAGGCAAAGAAAAGGAGCTACGATCCCAAGCGGAACGGCACACGAGGCGTCGTGACGGCGGCGCGGCAGGTACAGGGTTCACTGTAGCTTGTCAGTAAGCACTGTAGAAAGACCTAAAAACTAGAAAAGTAATGATGGGGTGACACGTAGGACATAGCGTATGGCAGAAGGAACGAGGAAACCTCGGACGAGGCCTTAGCTCGGAAACAAGACTGAAGAAAGTAATGAAGCTGATATAACCCGGCCAAAATAATTGACAGGGCCACACCAGCTTCGGGGACTAATGTCGGGGGGTTAACCTCGGGTAGACCAGAGACGGGGAAAGACGGAGGTATCATCCCCGTCTAGTTGCCGAGCTACGGCCTAGGTCGGCCGAATCATGGGTATGTCGGCCGACCAACGGAGACAAGAAGCTCACGTACAAGGTATCAAGTGGTTACTTGGCCGAGTTAATGAGAAGCTCGGCCGGGTTACACAAATGATCTTCATGCAGGTGAGGAACGAGCCGAATAATACAAGGTAAAGCCGAGTTATACGAAGCTTGCTGGAGAAGGAGAAGCCTAGGGTCAAACTATAGCTGCAGGCTAGAAGGAATCTGAACAGGGCCAAGCACAAGAGACAAGGACGCGCAGGGACAGAGGAGCAGAAGGAGGTCACGGAGGTGACAGTGCTGGAGCCCGAGGCGCGCAGGAGGGGGCCGCTGTAACTTTGCCGTCATTTGAAGGGAGACAGGGAAAGGAGGCCGCCGAACTACTACTTTGGGACAAGCATATTCCACGAATATGCTTGCCCCGTCAGCCCTAAGGGCACCCAAGGCACCCCTTTATAAGGGGAGGTTTGGACCCTGAGGGGAGGGGGGTCTTTTTTGAGCAACGTTAGGCTGGGGAAATTCACATTGTTCCCCTGTAAACAGCTCGAGGAGCACTTGTAACCCAACAAGAGAGAAATAAAGTTCAACACCTTGGCGGCTCGAGTGTAAAAACAGTTGCATCTTCCCTCCCCAGATCCCACTAGCATCCATTGGCCCCATACTTTAGCCTACCTATGGCATCTGCCGTGCAACCACCACGACAATCGCTGCCGAGTGGCCACCTTCACCTAATGTGGCATCCCGCAAAAACCACTACTAGAAAACCCCGTTGTTTTTGTGCATTGCATCATCATGACCGCATGCTCATGTCATCATGCCTCATTGCATTTGAGCATCGTCATCATCTTGCATTTGTCGCATAAAACTATTTTCGGGAAAACCGAATTTGTTTCTAAACGCCCCGTCTTTGTTCAAACACAAAACCCGGGTCTCCGGATTATTTTGTTTTGTCTGCTATCAGTTTGCAAAAGCCCTGTTTGAAATAAATAAAATATTTAATTATTTTTAGTGGGGCAGTCAAACGGGCCGATTCGACCCAATCGACCACCCCCGGAATAAAATCGGTCCATCAAAATCCTAAAGCTACCCAACCTAGTCTACCCACCCCTCCAACCACATCACTCCCTCCAATCTCCTCCCTCCACCTCACCACCCCTTCCCCTCCAGCCAACCCCCAGCTGCCACATCACCCCCCAGCGACCTGGCCCCTCCCTTCCACCTGGGCGCGCACTCCCGCGTCGCCCAGGACCACCTGCCGCCCGACCAAACCCCCTGGGCGTTCCTTCTCTTTTCCCACTCCCGCCCAACCTCCTGGCCAACCGACAGCCGGACCCACCCGGCCCCACTCCTGCATCTGGACCCACCCCGCCTGTCCCCATCCTCCCTCTCCCCCACGCACGACCGCGTCCTCCCCCGTCTCCTCCCCCTCTCCCAGCGCTCTCCCACCTGCTTCCCCCTCCCGCCTCTGGTCCTCCTCGCCGCCGGCAGCGAGCCCCGCCGCCGCTTCTCCTCCAGCCGCCACCGCCCGTCCGCCGCTCGTCTCCCTGGCGCTCGCCGCCCCCACCGCAAGCCCGACGCACCCTCCCCGCCGTCCTCTATCTCTCTGGCGCGTGGCAGCGCCGCCGTCGACCTCACCCCTCCCGCCGGCCGCGCCTCCCGCCCTCCTCCAATGCTCGCCGGTCTCACCTCTGCCGGCGTCGCCCCTCACCGCGTCCCCTCGCCTGGCCGCCCCGCCACCCGCCGCCCTTCTCCCGGCCCCGCCACCCGCGGACCGGCCGCCTCCGCCGCCGGCGCGCTCGCCGCCTCCACCTTCCCCCCCTCTGGCCGCGTCACCAGCGCCTCCCCACCCTCGCTCGTCCCTCTCCCCTCTGCAGCAACCCCGGAGCGCCGCCGCTCGCCCCAGGCCCCACCTCGCCGGAGCTCCCCGCCGGTCGCCGTGACCGCCGCCCCTGCCGTCGTCCTCAACCGTCTCCCCGAGCTCCATCCTCGCCGGCCTCGGCCCCGACTCCCCAGCTCGACCCGAGCCCCGCCGCCTAGGAGCCCCGCCGCCGGCCTCCTCCCCGTCGTCCGCCGCCAGGCGACCTCCGTCCTCGCCCCGGTGGCTCTCCCCCAAGCAGGCTCGCCGGCGCCCTCTCTGGCCGCCCGTCGAACGCCCCGACGGCCACCGCCTTCCCCAGGACGCCACCACGGACCCACGCGGCTCCGGCCCTGCGCCTCCCCTGTTCGGCGTCGGTCGCCGCCGTTGTTCGCCGGCTCCATGCCCTGCTGCTGCCTCGGTTATGTGTTTGGGCAGGCGGCTAGTAGACGTTCGGCGGACCCTAACGCACTGTGACAATCTTCCGAAGATGTGGCCGTGTCGCCCCAAAGCCCCTAAGAACGCATGCAAGGTCTACTTCACGGATCCCAAGTTCGTCATCGATCCCGAAGGCGATGGTGTCGGAACCCCGAAGACCGATCCCGATGTATCGGAGACCGAACCCTCGACACGCCAAGATCTTCTCCTCGGAACGCCATGACCGTCTACACGGACCTGAAGACCACGGGAGAGACAAGTACGCCTTTCCGGATGCCGAGAACCCGGATACGACAAGTACTCCCTCGATGACGCCGAGTACTTCACCCCGGACACCGAGACCCTGAACGACAAGTTCTCCTTCCCAGACGCCGAGCTCGCCGAGAACCCGGATGCGACAAGATCTACCCGTTGATCGAGAATGTTTCTGCCGAGACCGATCCCGTCGAACCCTGAACCCTGAGTCCGGCCCCGAACCCCCCGGAACCAAGTTCGCCGAACCCTAATGTGTGAACCCCTCCCCGAAACCCTATTTTATAATATAATACAACTTGTCGCATATTAATTGTCATACTCGCATGCATATTTGTGTGGCTTGGGGGCCTTATGCCGATTCACCTCATAATTAAATATGGGGCCCATATGCGGGCAAATATAGTCTAATATTGGCCTCATTTAAATCTGTGTAGCGAACCGGTAACTTATCTTGCCCTGTTATTACAACATTTAATTTGCGGGGTAGATAAATAACTTGAACCGTTTAATTAAATGTCGGGACCCCCGGTTCCGCTTAATATTGCCTAATTGCATTGCACCTTTGCCATGTCATACATCATACATGCATCATGCCCGATCTTCTGCCGTTATATTAAATAGTGCATCCGGTGTTTATTCTAGTGTTTTGCTTCTTCGCGGATTGGGCCGTTGAGTTGATGTGAGCTTCGCCCCGTTCTTCGGTTGAACCTTCGGCAATGTTTTCAGGCGAGCATCTCCCCCTTTCTACCTATCTTACTTTTATAGTATTTATTCCCCCTGTTGATCTATTGCTATCTGTGTTGCGATGCTCTAGTTTTCGTACCCGTGATATCCCTTGCAGCCTTATTTTGCCATGGCCACCTCCTATTACCTGTTGTTTGGTAGATAGTTGGACTTGCGCGTCGTAGTCGCTTGCTCAAGTGCTGTTGCGTGTCGCCATGTACCACAGTTGTTGGAGTATTGCCACATGTTTGATGTTGGAGATGATCTCGGCTTTACTTATCGTTCACTTTAATTACTGTTTAACAACTAAAACTGAAGTAGGTAAGCAGAGGCACAGGTGGGCAATAGATGTTATTTGGTTGTTAACCGTCCACTTGTGTCCCGTAGGACCCCGAGTGCTTGATACATGTTCCTTGATTTATCGCGCTATCCACATCCAGGAGGATTATGGGACCCCCCTTAGCCAGAGCTTGATTCATTCTTATTTCTTGGGGCCACAAACTAGTTTGAGGTTTTGTTTACTATCCTGTACTTATGCCATGCTTTACTGTATTAATTACGATTGTGCGAGGAGCACACTGTACTGTTTAGGTAAGCGGAGTGTTTTCGCGGTATCGACAATCCCAGTTTTGGGTTCCCAGTCGTTTACAGCCATTGTCGCAAACCTTGAGTCCGTCTCGGAGTCAGCTAGCTTTGTTGCGGGTCTACTCAATGGGGTGCCCCCCTGAAATAATTCTGAATCCTGTGATTGCTTTGTCGTGAAGGCCTCGTTGGGTTTTGATTTGGTTTTTCCGAGGTTGATCGAGTGTGTGTTGCTATTTGTGCACCCCGTCCGGGTTAAAACTTTCTGAAAGCCGTGTCCGCGGTTATGGACGACTTGGAGCACAATATCTCGATCATAGACAACTATAACTAAAGTAGTGCTATAAATTTGACTTTATAATGACTAGTAATCAGCTTCACTATAATGGAATGGCTAAATAAAACTGCCAACAATTGCTTGCTTGGTTGTCGCTTGCGACTATTGTACCTGACTAGTAAGTATTGCAACTATAACGGAATGGATAAATAAAGGTACCAACAACTGCTGGGTTTTGGGTTATCTCATGCTAATTGTATCTGACTAGTAAGTGTCGCAACTACAACGGAATGGATAACTAAAACTGCCCATCGCTTATTTTATCAGGATGACTATCTAAACTTGACTAGTAATTGCTGCAACGATACTGAATAAATAAAACTGCCAACTGTGTGAGTTCCTCGGTTGACTTCCTCGTTTGGTCTCGAGGGGGAAACACCAGGATGGGTTTGTCTGATGGTAGAATCAGGTTGGTTCCGGATAGGTCTTTATTATCCCTCTCTGATAGCCACCAGTTGTATCGAGTCTCTATAGGTTGTTTAGTGCATGCTGCCGCTTCAGTCCACCATACCTATGTAGGCGAGGACCGCCGAATTCTAGCCTCGCCGTGTACTGTCCTCAGTACTGACGCTCCTCTTTTTCCTTGCCCTTTGTCGGCACCCCTTTTGTTTAAGCAGGTTTTGCGATCGACGTCGTTAGCAGGGTTACCCTTCCGTCTTGGCCTGGGCAGGGTTGTGAACGCCATTGGTTATTCTTCAGGGCTCTTAGCCCCATTTGCATCTTGTCCGTAGTCGGACGCTCTATCATTTTCAAGGTGATTTGGATCTTTGTTCTGTATATCTGTATTCTTGACTCATGGAGTCGTGTTGTATATATATCTATTCTGTGGGTCCCATCGAGGACTGTTGTGTAATGTTATTACTTCGTATTCCACCCGCACGAAAGTGCCTGGTGGGCACCTTTGAATCGTTTCTATGCGGGTTTGGCGGGAAGCGCTGAAACTTGCATAGGTTCGATTCTGAGGGTGTTACACCTAACGAGGCAAAAGCTATCCATGTCGAAGAAAGAGCTGTCAGAGAAGGTCGTGCCTGTGGCCGAGGAGGCCTTCCTCTCAAGATGGCGATGGAGGTGTCACTCAACGACATCCTGTCGATGACGACCCTGGCCGCATGCGCCTGGTCTAGGACGGACTGGGAGAGAGAGGAGGCCGAGCGCATCCATCGCCTGTAGGAGCAGGCCGAGAGCCAGGACACCCATGTCGCTCGCCGAGAGCATGACTACTAGGGCACGCCGCTCATCTACCTCGAGGAAAATGAGGGCGGGCCGAGACCTTTGTCGCAGTAGTGGCGCTGCGGCGACATTGTCCAGGGTAGCTCCCAACCATCGAACCCGATGAGTGCCAACGGCGATGATGGCGCCGAAGACGCCGACTGCACGGTGTTCTATCGCCTCCTCGGCATGTAGATGGCCGCCACCTTGGCATCTCATTGGTGTTTATGTTATTTGCATGATTTTTATTTTTTTTCTTATCCTACTGCAAGTCAAATTTAGGGTATATGTCTGAATTTGACATAATATGTATGAACTCTCCTACAATCTAATGCAATTGCCTAAATTAGCAACAAATTTGCAAGGTTTAGTCGAATTTTAGGCGAAGTTTCAAAATTCCATGAACGAAACCTGGAAACGTGAGTGGGAACTCGGTCATTCCGAGATGAAAGTTCCATGCGGTTGACGAATTTTAGCTCCATATTTTGGCCTGGGAACACCGAACGAGTGGAGATGCTCTAAGCATCTTCAACCATCGATAATATGACGTCTGGCAGTGGCATCAGACATAGTAGACCACATATATTGTTTTACCCTATATGACTAGGGTTTTTATACTCTGTTGATGATTTATCTTTGGAGTGAGTTTCCAACTGGATCAACGATGTTTCTAACTTGGATACGAACGTTGGTTGGGTGTGTGGGCTTATTAAGGGGGCAGCTAGCTTTCCTACGGACCTTGACTCCACTAGGGTTTGATTTTCCTAAGGTTGATCTTCGATGACCCAGCATACCACTTCATGATGTAGTATACTATAGTCGTTGACATAACACAAGAAAATACCATTCCACTTGTATTACATCCCTCAGAGTGGTACAACAGAAACATCGCGGATCCAAGACATGACTATAGATTACAACTCAACTCTTTATAAAGGATTTAGAGAACAACTTAAGTTATAGAGGAATAAATATCTTACAAAAGAAGAACCAGAGCTAACAGCTTATAAATTCTTCTAATAATAATTTTATCTCTAATGCTATTTAGCTTGCGATTGCTGCTAATGCAATGCTCTATAAAAATAGGTTCTATGGCTAGAGCCTAGATTTCCTATCTGTCCTAGAACTTTGTCTTCTCTTTAGTTGATATAGATGTTGACTCCATTGAATTTATTGCCTGACTTCTGGTGCTTGGCGTATTCTCTTTAGCACCACTTAGTGTTAATGAGGTCTTAAATGGCTTGAGAAACTAGCAAGAGTTAAGAAGGTATGGTTGAGTATGGGCGTACTCAACAAGTTTACTAAAAAGGGTTATTTTATGCACTATCTATAGCCACGGACCATAGGTCATAGGCTATGCATGTTTTCGTAAATATTTCTTCAAAGGTTGCTTTTATTGTGAAAAGTTATGTTTGCGAGTCTTCACAGGTTGATTAAAACTCCGTGGAGTTAATTTCTTGCAGCGTTCACAACTCCTTCTCGTAACAGGGAGTAACATGTCACATTTTTTACACTCTGCAGAGGTGTGTTGTTTTACCCATACGAGATTCTTATCCATGTTGCACAACCAAGTCATGAGCTTGTCCACACTTCCTTGGTATGGGGGCCGGTATAAGGACCCAAGCCGATCACTGCCCTTCTTCAAGACCCCGTATGCCCACCCTTTCGCTAGCTCGCGACAATAACCAAACATTCCTGATGAGAGTAATCCAACATATACAACAATAACTGGGGAATTGATGGTTCCCACCCATGCACGTGCCTAATATAGGAACACTGTTCCGGTAAAGTTGTCCATTAACACATGAAAGGAAGAAGATCCAGCTGACTTCCCTAGAGTCATATAGATCTCATGGTTAACGCATAATATATGGCGCAAGAATAATTGACGACACTGGTTATTAGATCCTATATGATACTTTCCCGTGCAAATGGAACCTCCAACAATCACATACCAAACCATGGTTCCATATGCCCACCATATTAGGTTACCACTACTCGGGCAGATAACCGATAAGTCATGTTATTATGAAAATAGTGTTTTATGTCATCCTTTTAGAAACGCAGGTGATAACAATAATAGTTTGCAAATGCTTCATAGAAAATAACAAAAGTATATGAGAAAGTGTGAACTTGCCTTTGTGATCGCAAGATTATGAAATCACTGCCTTTGAGACAAAACAAACTCCAACATCTGAAATCAGCATCATTTGTCCAGTAAAGACTAATGTTTAAATAAGCAATATGTTGTTATGCATAAGTAATGCCATGCATCTTGTAAAACTCCAAAGTAATTCCCCAATATTGTAAACGAGTTGAACTTAGGAGATTTTTTTAAGATTTGGTTTATCTTCAAGTTTACTTCATAAGCAAATATAGCTTTAAAGAATTTAATACTTGACATACATGATATAAAATTAAAGTACACTAATAATAGATGGGGAATGTTGGTTGATATCAATTCTTTAGAAATGTTCACATTTTAAGTTTGTGGGTCTTAAGAGGAATCTTAACGTCGTTGATTGAAGTAGCAAAAGGAATAACTTTCGAAGAAATTTTTCTTATACTAAGTTAATCAATTTTGAGGATCATCAAGATGTAAACTATAGGTATCGATACAGTACAATTGATCTTGGTGTCGGGTCACTAGCATAGGGTGTACCTGGACCCACCAGTTGTCGAGTGCACTGACGGGACGATGGAAGTCTCATGAGGCTGCCCCCCACCCAGTATCCTTGATTGAGCGTGAAGTGACTTGACCCAGTAGGGGTCCAAGTCTCTTTGTTGTATAGCGCTAGTCTCTGGATCGAATCGTGATGACTGCAAGTGCACAAATCGTTTGTAGCTAGTTTTAAAATAAAGATGTCGGTCCCACAGGGAGCAGTAGGCGAAAGACTAAAATGCTTTTAACTAAAACTAAACAAAGTACTAAAGGAATAATTGTAAGATGCAAGAAAAGTAGATTTTTTTTTGGGTTTTTGATTGAGCAAAACAATAAAGTAAAGTTAAGTAAACTTAATGCAGAAATAAGAATCACGTTTGTAAGAAAGCTTAGAACTACAATAGGGAAAAGGCGTTCTCGGGGAGTGGTGGATACAACACTAGCAATTTAGATTGAGTAATTGTTGCCTACCAAAACCCACCGGCGAGCAGCGACGGGCAACACGGAGAGCCGGGAGGCTCCCAGGACTGCTGGTGGGCCCTGGTCCCTCGGGCAACGGCCCGCAAAACTCCGGCACACGTCCTGGCTTGGTTCGAGGGCGTGCCACCTGACCTATACCTGATCAGGAAGGTGAAAGATTGCTTCGATTGGTTTCCTGCATGGCAAACAAACATACGTAAAATTCAAGCTGTAACCGGCTCCCAGGTTTCCCTGTGAATCGGCTCCTAGAGCCGATTATCCCATGGTTCTGCATTAGATCTATGATAACATGGGGTTTTGCTTCATCAATACAAGTTAAATCGATCTACGCCAGTTTAACGTTTTCACCACATAATTGGAACGTCCTACACGTAATTGAGCCTGGTAGACACAAAAGATAATAGAAAACTAATCCTAGAGAAGGCCTAAAAACCAACGTAAAGTCAATTCCCGAAGCAACTCCTCTCAGATTGGTGAACCATATCTTATATACTACTGGATCGTTCAACCCGTTTGCAAGGCCTGATCATGTAGATATCAAACTAAACCTTGGAGAACAAGGCACAACTATAACAGATCAAATCGACTTAAATAAAGATCAAGCAAGATGCCACCCTTACACCCGGGAAAAGGTGCAAAGGCGGCGAGATAGCTAGAGGTAGCATAACTAAACAATCATAGCGAAAAGTACTGATGCTAGCCTAAACAAATCTATGATAATAGTGTTACTCGCCATCAACAAGGCTTCAGTACGAGTAACACCAGATAACGCATAAGTAGATACTGCCTAGATCGCAAGATGCGATCTAGGCAGCATGACACTTACCCGAGAAAAACCCTAGAAACAAGGGGTGGCGATGCGCCGAGATTGTGTTTGTTGTGAACGTGATTGTCCTCCTTTTCTCAATAACCTTAGGTACATATTTATAGTCCGGAGACTTTCTATCTTTGGAATAACTCTACAACTCTATCTCTTACCTAAATCGAAACGGAACCTATTACAATATAAGATACACGGGCAATTTAGCCCAAATCAACGTACGAGGCCGATTCAATAACACGTTGCATACACGTATCTTCTAAGCCCATCTTGATCACGGCCCAACTCCTCCTTTGGCCAAAATATGGCGATAACACATGCCCCCTGGTTTTGGCAATGATAATTCCAAGACCACTCTGTTTTTTTCCTTCTCTTGCAGGCTTCCGTCGAAGACACCTCCCACGAGGACACACAACCCGATCAAGGAGAATCGAGCCCAACAGACTCTGAGAGAACTGCCACACCAAACCAGCCAGATGCGCCACCATCGGCTCCCAGGAAAAGGCCAACTCCTGAACCTGCTGCCCCCTGAGCATCAGTCGAGGCAGGGCCAGCTGTGGGTCCCAAGAGAGCTCGCAAAGGACTGCAAGCTTCTTCGTCGAGCCAGGAGGTTTCGAAAATCATCAACCTTCATGCTCTTACCACTTACTTCTTTTTATCTGCCGATTTATTTTACATCGGCTAAAACCTTCCATGCAGACGACTGACGCTTCTAGTGGGAAAGCTGGGGCAGTGCCGATGCCTCTAGCCAAGCCGGATCTAGCAATCCCCGAAGGTGCAGATGAAACAGCTACCAATTTGGGCAAGCCTCCAGCAACTACACACAAGCCGATTGCCTCGTCATCTGCAATCCCCTCGATCTTAGGAGAGGTATGTTAGCTTCTTCCGGCTAATCCTTCTCTGTTGGACGCACACTGACGCCTTTTCGGGCTGCCAGGGTTGTGATATTTCAGGCTTGTTGACGTTTGACCCTGAATCCATCGAACCAACTCCCTCTGTCGCCACCGATGAACCACAGGCCAGGGCTGTTCCACCTCAATTCCAGCGTCTTAAAACCCTGCTGTCCTCCCCGATCGAAGAGTTGATCGAGGGTTCTGAGGAGGTGAAGAGCGTTCTTGCTGAAATAAAAGACCAACTCCCAGTAGCATTGCAGGTGAAGCTTTGGCCCGTTGTAACTCTGTCTTTCTACGGGTCAAGGGTGAAGCTAGCTCGTGAAAGGATCAACCTGCGTCGTGCCCAACTTCCGCTGAAGGCCAATATTGCAGACAGATGTCAGCAGCTCAACGAGAAAAAGGCGTCTCTGGATGCCAAAACTGACACCTCTGTCAGCACCGCCGAGCTCGCATCCTTGAAAAGGGAGCTGGAAGATCTTGAAGAGAAGGTCCGGGCGACTAAACAGCTCATTCGCGACAAGGAAGAATCCATCGCCCGATCCCAAGACGAAGCAGAAAGCCTCAAGGCTCAACTGAAGACCGATTTGGCAGAAATACGTGACCTGAACAAGCAGCTAGTGACGGGCAAGGACGAAGATGACGAAGCTGAGATCGCCGAGGTGGACCGTGTCCGTGCTGACGCCCTCCACGCCTTCGAGGCATTTCTTCAGTAGCTCGTTTATGTAAACTGGCATCTGCTTGTAACAGTTTGAACCTCTAGAGTCGATGTCCGTGCATCGGCTGTATATTTTGTTCATTGGCCGATCTCATGTATCGCCCCCATATCTCACTGTCCATCATCCCACATGCTTGGGAAATTATATTTATTTGTTTTTTTATTGGCCGATTTCGTGTATCGGCCCCCATATCTCACTGTCCATCATCCCACATGCTTGGGAAATATTTCTTGAGATGCTGACCGTTGACAGCCACTGGGAATTTCACGCCATCCAGCTCCTCCAGCATGTACGCGTTTCCCCTTAAAACTTGATCGACCCTGTATGGCCCGTGCCAATTTGGAGACCATTTACCATATGCTGCATCCTTAGTTCCCAATGGCAATACAGCTTCCCATACCAGATCGCCAACGTGGAACTCCTTCGGTCTCACCTTCTTGTTATATGCACGAGCTACCTTGGCCTTGTTTTCTTTGATTTTCTCAAGCGACCATAACTCCTTCCGTCACTCATCAGGGCCGCATATTCTTCAGTCGTTAGATCGTTCTGAAAAGTGACACGTCTCGATCCAGCCGTAATTTCCCAAGGCAATACGGCTTCTTGTCCATAGACTAGATGGTACGGCGTGGTTTTTATCGCTCCATGACATGACATGCGGTAAGCCCATAAAGCCTCTGACAAAACCTCGTGCCAACGCCTAGGGTGCTCATCGATTTTCCTCTTGATCAGCTTGATAAGGCTCTGGTTGGACGCTTCAGCTTGCCCATTTGCTTGAGCATAGTATGGAGATGGTCGAATCAGCTTAATCCCTGTGTCCTCACAGAACTTTCTGAACTCGTGAGAAGTGAAGACCGAACCTCCATCGGTCGTGATAGTCTGGGGAATCCCAAACCTATGAATGACGTGTTCTTTCACAAAATCGACAACATCCTTCGAGCTCACTGACTTCATAGGGACGACTTCCACCCATTTAGTGAAATAATCCGTAATGGCCAAAATCCACATGTGGCCTTTGCTTGACGGAGGATTGATCTTGCCAATCATATCCATGCCCCAACCTCTGAATGTCCAGGGCTTGATGATGGGGTTCATCGCTGACGCGGGTACCATCTGAATTTTTCCAAATCTCTGACATGCTTGACACCCTTTGTAGTACTTAAAACAGTCCTCAAGCATGGTAGGCCAATAAAACCCTGATCGCCTGATCAACCACTTCATCTTGTGAGCCGATTGGTGAGTTCCACAGGCGCCTTCGTGTACCTCGTGTAGGAGCCGATTGGCCTCGGCTGTCCCCAGACATTTGAGCAATAACCCTTCCAGAGTCCTGTAAAACATGTCGTCCCCAATGAGCACATACTTCATGGCCTTGTACCTTATCCGTTTAGGTGCCCCCCGAGCCGAATCCTTCAAGTAATTGAAGATATCGGCTCTCCAGTCGTCTGCGTCCAGGAACTGTACCTGAACATCGGCTCCCTCAGCTACGTCCTTGTAGCCTGAAGCCATTTGTGCAAGATCATTCGCCTCGGTATTCTGCGATCGCGGGATCCAGGTGAAGTTTATGTACCGGAACTGTGCCATCAGCTCACGGCATTGCAGCCATAATGGGAAGAGCGACTCTCTCTCACACTTGTATTCCTCCGTGAGTTGAGAAATCACCAACTTGGAGTCTCCAAAAATTTCCACTGCTTCTGCTCCAGCTTCGATGAGCAACTCCATTCCTTTGTGTATCGCCTCATACTCAGCGACGTTGTTGGTGCGAGGGGCAGATAACTTGATGGAGAAGGAAAATGTTGGCCCCCGGGGCGACACGAGTAGCATGCCGATGCCGCACCCATCGTCACAAACCGATCCAGCGAAAAACATAGCCCACGCTCGTATAGATAGTGCTGCTATATTAGTGTTGATCCTTTCAGCGATAAGGTCGGCCAATGCCTGTCCCTTAACTGCTTTCGCGGGTTGATACCGGATATCGAACTCCGATAATGCAAACATCCATTTGCCCAGTCGGCCTTTCAACATAGGAGCCGACAGCATGTGCTTTATGACATCTGATTTGCATATGATGACAATCTCCGCTGATAGCAGAATGTGGCGCAGCTTGGTGCAGGTGAAAAACAGGCAGAGGCACAACTTGTCGATCTCAGGATACCTTGTCTCTGCATCCAGCATCCTTCTGCTGATGTAAAATACCACTCGCTCCAGCCCATCATAAACTTGCACCACCACTGAGGCGATGGACGTGTCAGCTACTGATAAGTAAATGTAGAATGGCCTATCCGGCTGGGGCGGAACCAATACTGGCGGCTTCGTCAGATATTATTTGATCTCGTCGAAGGCTCGTTGTTGTTCTGCCCCCCAGCTGAACTCCTCGTCAGATTTAATCTTCACCAGTCCCATGAAGGGCTCTATCCTTCCTGACAGATTGGAGATGAATCTTCTGACGAAGTTGATCTTGCCGATGAGAGACTGCAGTTCTTTCTTCGTGGTAGGTGGCTTCATTGTTCGCAATGCCTCCTGACTTTTCAGGCCGATCTCAATTCCTCGTTCATGGACCAAGAAACCCAAGAACTGACCGGCCGTCACACCGAAGGCACACTTCTTTGGATTCATCCGTAGCCCGAATTTCCTTGTTCGGTCCAGGACGCGTCGCAGGTCGTCCAGATGTCCTCGTACTGAAGCTGACTTGACCACCACGTCATCGATATAAATTTCCACCAGCTTGCCGATCAGATCGTGGAAAATGTAATTCATGGCTCTTTGGTACGTGGCGCCGGCATTCTTCAGTCCAAACGTCATGACTACGTATTCAAACAACCCCACCGAACCTGGGACTCTGAACGCAGTCTTGTGTATATCTTCCGGAGCCATAAAAATTTGGTTGTAACCGGCATTGCCATCCATGAAGCTCAAGACTTTATGACCAGCAGCTGCGTTGATTAATGTTTCTGCCACCGGCATCGGATACTCATCCTTTGGAGTAGCTCTATTGAGATCCCGAAAATCTATGGCAACACGCCAGCGGCCATCCTTTTTCTCTACAGGTACGATGCTCGAAATCCACTCAGCATACCTGCATGGCCTGATTAACTTGGCTGTCAACATTTTCTCGACCTCTTTCTTGACTTCTGCCAAAATTTCGGCCTTCATCTGTCGTGCTCGCTGCTGGAATGGCCGAAACCCTTTTTTAAGTGGGAGTCGATGCTCAATGATGCTCCTGTCTAATCCAGGCATCTCTGTATAGTCCCAGGCGAAGCAGTCTGGATATTCTTTCAACAGAGCTATCATCGGACCCCGCAGACTCGGATCTAACTTCTTGCTGATAAATGTTGGTCGTGGCTTATCCCCAGGACCAATGTCGATTTCCTCTAGTTCATCAGCGGATGTAAACCCATACCCTAGCTTTCCGTCACATGTTAAATCAACGCTAAACACAGGGTAAACAGTAGGTGAGGATAACAAAAATAATTTGGGCCGATTGCCTGAATCGGCCCCCTTTTTGATTGGATTAGTCAAGGGCGGTTTACACCTTATTTGTGTTTCATAATGGCAGGGAATCTCCTTGCTACGACTACATGATCTGCTTGTCGTAAGATTGCTGCTTTTTGTTTTTTGTGGCCGATCGCAGGGATCGGCCGTACCACGTACGATCGTGGACTTTGCTACTCTGTCAGGCCAGTGGATAAGACCAGCCTCACCCCGTTTTTTGTAGCTTCAATGCGCTCACAGCCGTCTAGACTGATTCCAGAGATCGGCTCTTGGTCTTCTGCTTCCATGATGTTCATGCCAGCTATGGAGATCTCGATAGAATCATCTGCATGAATGACCTCCACCTCATCTCCATCCCACTGTATTAGGCACTGGTGCATCGTGGATGGAATGCAGCAGTTAGCATGAATCCAATCTCTCCCTAGCAAGACAGCGTAGGTGCTTTTGCTGTCCACGACGAAGAATGATGTAGGGATGGTTTTTCTGCCCACGGTCAGATCCACGTTCAGTACGCCCTGCGTCTCTGAAGTTTGGCCGTTGAAGTCGCTTAACGTGACGTTGGTTTTGATCAGATCCGCGGTGGAGAGTCCCAAACGCCGTAGCATGGAGTATGGCATTATATTGACTGCCGCTCCGGTGTCCACCAACATCTTGCTGACAGGCTGCCCATTGATGTAACCTCGTAGGTACAGGGCTTTCAGATGTTTGTAGCCCTTCTCACGTGGCTTTTCAAAGAAAACGGCCGTGGGCCGCAGTCAAACTGTGCCACTGGTAGCTCGTTGGTTCTTGGCGCGCAGAACTCTGACGGAAGTATGAATACCATGTTTGTGCCAGCCGATGTCTTTGCATCGGCTTTTACCGGTTTGGGGCGCCACTCTTTCCTTTTCGGGCGATCTTCCGTTTCCAAGGTCTGCCTAATCTTAACGGCCAGATCGGGCCGTGCTTTCTTTAAAGCGTGGAGATACTGCGCTTCGGCTTCCTCCAAGTTACGCAGCCGCTGCACTCTACGCTTTTGGGTGTGTCTGAGTCCGTCGGGACACCACCTTGGACGGTGATATCTGTATTTTTCTTTGTCATCCCTTGGCTCCTCGAGATCTTTTGCTCGAGCGGACTCCCTGTATCGGCTCTGAGGTGGGAGAGGCCCTAGACGCTTGAACACTGACACTGGCCCCGTGTCCTCCTTCTGCTGTCCACATTCCGGGCAGTTATCGATTGTAGGCAATCGGCTCATTCCCGCATCCCAGCAATATTTGAAGAAAGAACAATCCCAATGTTTGTCTGCGCCTTCCTTTTCTTTTGACGGTCCCCTAGCGAGGTGCTCATATCCTTCATCGTCTCCATCGCGTCGGCGACGTCGGTCATACTGACGCTCATACTTGTTAAGGAGATGCGTGGAATGTGGCTTCTGATATCGCACGCTCCTCACCTGTTCCTCAGTTAAATATCGCCTGTCATTGTAGCTGGGCCGGTCGCGTGGACCAGCCTCCTCTCTTTCTTTGCCCCGAGAGCGACCGTCTTCCTCCTTATATGCGCCACGGTGGTACACAGGTCCTGCCATGTTGACATCGAACGAGAAATCCAACTGGCGCCTCGTGGAGTGGCTGTGTTCTACCATGTTGACGCCGGGAAATGGGTTTGTGTCTACTTTCATGGCGAACTGCCCAAGGATCAGACGGCCCTGCTCTATCGCCGTTTGGATCTGGCGACGTAGCTCTTTGCAGTCATTGGTGGTGTGGGTGAACGAGTGATGCCACTTGCAGTATGGTCTTCCGTTCATCTCTTGAGCCGTAGGGATTTTGTGGCCTTCGGGTAACTTCAGCTGCTTTTCCTTCAGCAGTAAATCGAATATCTGCTCAGCTTTGCTCACATCGAAGTCAAACCCTTTTGCAGGCCCTTGCTGCTTCACCCATTTGCAGGATACAGGATCTGCCCCTCGAGCCCATTCAGCCACGGCCACCTCCTGGTCTTGCGTAGGATCCTCTTCTTCTGTATCGACCAGGCCTATCGGACGTTTCAACTTGTCTTGGTACAACTCAGGGTGGCGCTGTTCATACATCGTTAGCTTCTGGGCCATGTGCGCCAACGAGTTGTACTCTACTTGGAAAGCCAGATCCTTGATAGGTGCTGAGAGACCCAACGCTGCCAGCTCGACTGCTTCCTTCTCAGTTAACCGAGCTGAGTAACATTGGTTCTTGACAGTCCTGAAGCGCTGGATGTACTCGGCTACGGTTTCTCCCCGCTTTTGCCGCACCTGTGCCAGGTCTGCAATGCCAGCCTCGGTAGCCTCTGGATGATACTGAATGTGGAACTGCTCTTCCAGTTGCTTCCAGGTCTGGATCGAATCAGGTGGCAGCGAGGTGTACCACCCAAAAGCTGGTCCTGTCAGAGATTGCGCAAAGAACCTTACGCGCAACTGATCCGATGCTGAAATCATGCCTAACTGTGCCAGATATCGGCTCACGTGCTCGATCGAGCTCGACCCTTCTGACCCGCTAAACCTTGAGAACTCAGGGAGCCGATACTTGGGTGGCAGCGGAATCAGGTCAAACTCGTTGGGGTACGGCTTTGAATAGCCGATTGTCCTTCTCTTCGGCACGAAGCCGAACTGGTCTTTCAAGATGGTACGGATTTGTTACGTTGTTTGGGCTACAGGGGCTAGATTCTCATGACTCGTTCCAGTGGCATACTTGGCTAGCCACGCCTGTTTGTCGGCGTCCATCCCAGAGATTCCTGCTCCAGAAACACCTGCACCCGAAGCCCCTGCTCCAGAAACTCCTGCCCCAACAATCCCCGCGGTTGCGATCTGGTTCGTGCGTGTCAAGCTGTTGCAGTTTGGCACGTAGGTGCACACATATCCATGTGGGATTTCTTTAGGTGGTTCACACAGGAATTGGCAATCGCCAGGGTCACCTCCGACCTTGTAGATGACGTACGCCGGTGCCCCTGGTGGCTCCGGAGCTGCAAGTGTGAATGGCAGCGGTGGCCTGGCCTGGAGCGGTCTTTCTCCCTGGTGAGTCCCCAGAGTAGGCCCCGACGGAGAGTACTGATGTTTCATGATCTCCTGAACTACGCGAACTGCAATCCGCTCGAAAGCGTTCACCAGGCTCTCAGAATGGCGGTGAAGAGAATGAGCCACCATGTAGTTGACTTCCTGTCGCAGAGCTCTGGTGCGCTCCTCTGAAGGAACAGACAGATCCACCTCATCAAGAGCACCCTCGGGTGAGAACCCTTTCCACCTGATGCCATGCTTACGAGTCCTCTCAAAAGAGCCGATGAGATCGGCTTCGAAGAGAACTTTGACGTCATCATACTTCGCCTTGTGCTCCTCAGGCAGCTCGTCGTACGTGACTGGTCTGTTCTCCATCGCAGCGTCGGATGTTGATGTAGACGTTGTTGAAGGTCCCACCGGGCGTGCCAGAATGTGTTGCCTACCAAAACCCACCAGCGAGAAGCGACGGGCAACACGGAGAGCCGGGAGGCTCCCAGGACTGCTGGTGGGCCCTGGTCCCTCGGGCAACGGCCCGCAAAACTCCGGCACACGTCCTGGCTTGGTTCGAGGGCGTGCCACCTGACCTATACCTGATCAGGAAGGTGAAAGATTGCTTCGATTGGTTTCCTGCATGGCAAACAAACATACGTAAAATTCAAGCCGTAACCAGCTCCCAGGTTTCCCTGTGAATCGGCTCCTAGAGCCGATTATCCCATGGTTCTGCATTAGATCTATGATAACATGGGGTTTTGCTTCATCAATACAAGTTAAATCGATCTACGACAATTTAACGTTTTCACCACATAATTGGAACGTCCTACACGTAATTGAGCCTGGTAGACAGAAAAGATAATAGAAAACTAATCCTAGAGAAGGCCTAAAAACCAACGTAAAGTCAATTCCCGGAACAACTCCTCTCAGATTGGTGAACCATATCTTATATACTACTGGATCGTTCAACCCGTTTGCAAGGCCTGATCATGTAGATATCAAACTAAACCTTGGAGAACAAGGCACAACTATAACAGATCAAATCGACTTAAATAAAGATCAAGCAAGATGCCACCCTTACACCCGGGAAAAGGTGCAAAGGCGGCGAGATAGCTAGAGGTAGCATAACTAAACTATCATAGCGAAAAGTACTGATGCTAGCCTCAACAAATCTATGATAATAGTGTTACTCGCCATCAACAAGGCTTCAGTACGAGTAACACCAGATAACGCATAAGTAGATACTGCCTAGATCGCAAGATGCGATCTAGGCAGCATGGCACTTACCCGAGAAAAACCCTAGAAACAAGGGGTGGCGATGCGCCGAGATTGTGTTTGTTGTGAACGTGATTGTCCTCCTTTTCTCAATAACCTTAGGTACATATTTATAGTCCGGAGACTTTCTATCTTTGGAATAACTCTACAACTCTATCTCTTACCTAAATCGAAACGGAACCTATTACAATATAAGATACACGGGCAATTTAGCCCAAATCAACGTACGGGGCCGATTCAATAACACGTTGCATATACGTATCTTCTAAGCCCATCTTGATCACGGTCCAACTCCTCCTTTGGCCAAAATATGGCGATAACAGTAATTAAGATTATCATAACAAATATTCTCATTACATGTATGTATATGGGAGGAGCTCCATATATGGACGAATAGACAACAACCACTGCACACATCATCCTTCATAACCACAACTGACAGATAAACGACATCAATCGTATTATCTAGCTATTAAGGAAGTTCTCCCGTGGCATGGACATGGCTTAATGAGTTCTCCTTGCTTCTCCAAGTTAGTACGTAAGGAATGACAACAACTTTATAGTCACAATGAGTGCAATCATCCCTCAGTCTACCAACAAGTAACTCCCTTCATCAAGTCCCTGTAAGAGTCAAATATTAAAGAGGTGCACAACTATCAACATCAAGATGAATACAATTAACATATACACATAATGATGTATAACATAATAATATCTATCTCATCTCAATCACATACTAGGGTTTCTCCATCTCCCCAAGAACTAATGATGTACTCATACATGGAGGCAATCATCATCATTGCAATGCCAATGGAAACAATTATAGATGAATAGTTATTGTATAAATCTACAACTAGTGCTAGAATTAAAACAAGTTATAGATGGGATGGATGGAGATGATGGTGATGTAGCGGTTGATGAAGATGGAGATCAATGCCTTGGCCTCCCAGATTTGCTTAGGGCGAAGATGGATCCCTAGGACAAGTTCCCCCTCTAGATCCCTTCCGGAGGTGAGGTTTTCGGTGATTTATAGGTGTTTTGTATATCGTCTCCCCGATCCAGTTGCATGGGGTGAAACTATTTGAGGAGGCGGAGGCGACGACAACTATAGCTGGAAAAGTTGCTCCCGTCGTATATTTGATCGTTAAACCTTCTGTTTCCTCCAATCGCTTCGGGTTTTCTTCCCGTGTTATTAATATTTCCCAAATAAGAGATTTACGTTCTTTTTACTCCTTTTTGCTCCAATACAACTGGTCCAAGAATTGTGTCCATCGTATCCATCATTTGTCCTGATCCTGGTGAAAATAAACATAAAAGGTGCATGCGAACATCGTAAAATACCAAGATCCTACAACTACAGTGCAAAATAATAATATAAAACATGATACAAATATGCACTCATCAACTTCCCCAAGGACAGACTCTTGTCGTCCCGAGCAAGGCTGACTTAATGAGTAGTACCTTACTCAAACCATCCGAATAATATTAGCAGGCTTGCTGTAACACCCTCCGAATCCGACCTATGCAAGTTTGAGCAAAATTCGCCAAACCCGCATAGAAACGATTCAAAGGTGCCCACCAGGCACTTTCGTGCGGGTGGAAAACGAAGTAATAACATTACACAACAGTCCTCGATGGGACCCACAGAACAGATATATATAGCAGCGACTCAAAGAGTCAGGAATACAGATATAATATACAAAGATCCAAATCACCTTGAAAACGAGAGAGCGTCCAGCTATGGACAAGATGCAAATGGGGCTAAGAGCCCTGAAGAATAACCAATGGCGTCCATAACCCTGCCCAGGCCAAGCCGGAAGGGTAACCCTGCTAACGGCGTCGATCTCAAACCTGCTTAACAAAAGGGGTGCCGGCAAAGGGCAAAGCAGAAAAACAAAGAAGGAGCGTCAGTACTGAGGCCAGTACACGGCGAGGCTAGAATTCGGCGGTCCTCGCCTACATAGGTATGGTGGACTGAGCGGCAGCGGCAGCATGCACTAAACAACCTATAGAGACTCGAGACAACTGGCGGTTATCAGAGAGGGGTAAGAATGACCTAACCGGATCCAACCTGAAGCTAACACCAAACAGACCCATCCTGGTGTTTCCCCCTCGAGACCAATCGAGGAAGTCAACCGAGGAACTCACACCGTTGGCAGTTTTACTTATTCAGTTATCGTTGCAGTAATTACTAGTCAGGTATAGATAATCATCCTGATAAAATAAGCAGTGGGCACTTTTAGTTAATCATTCCGTGATAGTTGCAACAATTACTAATCAGGTACAGATAGCATGAGATAAACCCCAAAACCCAGCAGTTGTTGGTACTTTTATTCAGCCATTTCGTTGTAATTGCAATACTTACTAGTCAGGTACAATTGTCGCAAGCGACAAAGCAAACAAGCAATTGTGGACAGTATTAATTAGCCATTCCATTATAGTGAAGCTGATTACTAGTCATTATAAGTCAAATTTATAGCAGTAAACTTTAGTTATGCTTGTCTATGATCGAGAAACTGTGCTCCAAGTCGTCCATATCCGCGGACACGGCTTTCAGAAAGTTTTACCCGGCCGGGGTGCACCAATAGCAACACACACTCGATCAACCTCGGAAAAACCAAATCAAAAACCCAACGAGGCTTTCACGACAAAGCAATCACAAGATTCAGAAATATTTCAGGGGGCCACCCCTTAAGTAGATCCCGCAACGGAGTAAGCAAGCTCCGAGACGGCCTCAAGGTCTGCGACAATGGCTGTAAGCGACTGGGAACCCCAAACGGGGCTTGTCGATACCGCGTAAACATTCCGCTTCCAAAACAGTACAGTGTGCAGTACCTCGCACAATCGTAATTAAAGCAGTAGCATGGCATAAGTACAGGATAGTAAAAACACCTCAAACTAGTTTGTGGCCCCAAGAAATAAGACGGAATCAAGCTCTGGCTAAGGGGGGTCCCATATACCTCTCGGATGTGGATAGCGCGATAAATCAAGGAACAGGAATCAAGTACTCGGGGTCTTACGGGACACAAGTGGGCGTTCGGAAACCAAATATTATCTATCACACACCGATGCCTCTGCTTATTCCAATTTTAGTTGTTAAACAGAAATTAAAGTGAACAGTAAGTAAAGCTAGGATCATCTCCAACATCAACATGCGGCAATACATCAGCAACTGTGGCATATGACGACACACAACAGCAATATAGCAAGCGACGGCGACGCGCAAGACCAACTAGCTACCAAACAACAGGCAATAGGGTGTGTCCAAGGCAATATAGGGCTGCACGGTATATCACGGGTACGGAAGCTAAAGCATCGCAACACAGATAGCAATAGATCAACAGGAGGGAAGTAAATACTATAAAAGTAAGATAGGTAGAAAGGGGGGAGATGCTCGCCTGAAAACATTGTCGAAGGTTCACCCGAAGATCGGGGCGAAGCTCACATCAACTCAACGGCCCAATCCGCGAAGAAGCAAAACTCTAGAAGAAACACCGGATGCTCTATTTAATACAACGGCAGAAGATCGGCATGATGCAATGACATGGCGAAGGTACAATGCAATTAGGTCATATTAAGCGGAACCGGGGTCCCGACAATTAATAGAGGGTTCATGTTGTTTTTAAGCCCCGCAATTAAATGTTGTTTAAACATGGCAAAAGATAGCACCGGGTTCGCTACACAAATTTAAATGAGGCCAATATAAGGCTAGATTTGCCCGCATATGGGCCCCATATTTAATTATTAGGTGAATCGGCATAAGGCCCCCAAACCACAGATATGCATGCGAGATGACAATTAAATATGCAACAAGTTGTTATGTTATAAAATAGGGGTTCGGAAAGGGGTCCACACATTAGGGGTCTCGACGATCTTGGAGGTTCCGGGGTTCGGGGTCGGTCTCAGGGTCCAGGGTTCGTCGGACTTGGGGTTCCGACGGGATCGTTCTCGGCTAGCGGGGATAGATCTTGTCGCATCCGGGTTCTCGGGGCATGTCGACGGTTATGGCGTTCAGGGGGGTAGTTCTCGGAGTCCGGGATCGTTCTCTCGTTCTCGGATACCGGGGTAGTTCTTGGCGTTCCCTGAAGAAGTACTTGGCCTGGCGTCGGGGCATCGGTACCGTCCTAGTTGCTGTCGTTCTTGTCGTCGGGCAGATCTTGGTTCTGGGGGTCGATCTTGCCGTTGCGAGGTCTTGTCGGGTCCGCGCCATCGAGGCGGTCTTGGCGAGGGAAGAAGCACTTGGTGTCCGGGCGAAGTGCTTGACGCGCCGGGGTTCGGTCTTCGGTGCCGGGATCGGTCTCCGGATCCTCAGGGTCGGGTCTTCGGGTCATGTAGATCTTGCATCCGGCGCTAACATTCATGGTCTTCGATTACATCAACGTTGGTCTTGGCAGGGTACGAGTTCGAGGTACTCCTCCCGGGTACATCTCCGAAGAAGATCTTGGGGTGCCGGGACAACTACACGGAGATAGACTCTGCTCTAGACGACGGAGCGGTTCATCGGCCGCATCATGGACGTCCAGCACAGGGACAGGCCCGAGGGAGACCTACACCTGCGAGAGGCGACACATGCGGCGGCGCGAGGACGCGCGGGTGGCCGGCGGGGTGGAGCTCCTGGCGGGGTCCGGCGAGATTGGAGACGCAGGCGGCACAGCGACGGAGGGCCTGGGCGGGTCACGGGCCTGCAGGGGAGGTCCTGGCCGGCGGGACCGGCGGCGCTCGCGGGAGGCGCGCGGCCAGGCGCGGGGCGCGGGCGAAGCAGGCGGTGACCGGGGCGGCGCGGCGAGGCGGGCCCGCGCGGCAGCGCGGCTCGGGGAGCTCTGGCGGGCGACCGGGGCGCGCGGGGCGGAAGCCACGCGGAGGGCGGACGCCGGCGGCTGCGGGCCGGAGGCGGGCTGGCTCGAGCGAGGCAGGGGCGGTCCGGCCAGAGGAGGACGACGCGGCGGCCTGACGCGAGCACGTGCCGGGGCGGAGGCGGAGGCGAGGCCCGGCGACGAGCGCGGAGGCGGGAGGTCGTGCTGGCGGCGGGGTGCTTCGAGGCGGCCGGGGGCGCGGCTGCGCGGCGAGGCGAGGGAGCGCCGGCGACGCGGCCGCGGAGGGGTGGTTGGAGCCGCGCGTGTGGGCAGAGGCGGGCGACGGCGGGCGCAGCGGCGGTGACCGGGGCGGCGCGGCGTGGGGCGGAGCCGGCGGGAGGCGAGGGCGGCCGGGCGGAGCGGCCGGGGCGGGCGCCAGAGAGGTCGTTGGGGAGGGGTCCGGGTCGTGAGCGAGGGGAGCGACGCGGGTGGAAGAGGAACAGGGCGGGGAGGTGACAGGGGAGTGGCTGGCGGAGGAGGGAGACGAGTCGGGGGTGGGTCCAGGGCGTGTGCGTGTGGGTTAGGCAGCGTGCGTGCGGGGAGGGAGGCTGTGTGGTGGGTTAGTGCGTGTGTGTCGCTGCGGGGTGGGCCAGAGGGAGGAGCTGGGCCCCAGCGGCAGCGGGTGGGGGTGTGTTGAGTGGGGTGGCCGGGTGGAGCCACGCGGTGGGTGTGTGATGGGCAGGTGAGAGAGAGGGGGAGAGGGAAAAAGGGTGAGGGAGTGACGTGTCAGGTCCTGGTTGGAGGGTGGGAGAGGGGCGCTGAGGTGGCATGATGTGATTGGCCAGAGTGAGGTGGCCAGGGGTTTGGGTAGGAAAAAGGGTAGGTTTAGGATTATGGGGCGGTTGCAGGGTGGACCGTTTTAAAAATCTGGGGCGGTCGTTCGGGTCGGTCGGCCCGTTCGACTGCTCCGGCCAAAATAAATAAATATTTTATTTGATTTAAACGGGCCGTCTGCAAACCGATAGCGGCCAAAACAAAATATTCCGGGGACCCGGTTTTTGGTGTTTGAATGAAAGACGGGGCGTTTTAGAAAACAAAACGGCTTTGCGAAAATAGTTTTATGCCGACAATGCATGATGATGACGATGCAATGCACAAATTCAACGCGATTTTATAGTAGTGGTTTTGCGGGATGCCACAATTCGACACCACTAACAATGGATCTCGCCCTCGAGATCCGCCTCATGGTACCGGAAGGAATGGTCGGCGAACTGCTTTTTCTTGCTTCGTGTAGATCCTCGCGACACCACTAACGAGGGTTCCTTCTTCATCTTGAATCGGCGACACCACCAACAAAGGGTCGTTGTTCCTGATCGTCGAGAGAGCACTCCGGAAACAAAAGGTCGAAGGTAGAGGTATCACAAATAAAGCCACCCCTAACTTCCGTTAGAAGAGGGAAAAGTTACATTGATCCACCAGTTCGATGTACAGAGCGAACAGTATGAGCCGGGTAGGGTGATCAGTCCATCCCGGACCCAACTATCAACTCTATACATGGGTAGGAGAATCAGGCAACTCAACTCTCGAGATTTAGACTGATGATCTGCCTAGGCGGTATCCGAAACAAAGGGATGATGCCAGCAGGAATCGTATGAAAGACACACTGATTAGGTTTCGCGATGGTTCCATTGGCATGAACAACACGTGCTCAAGGTCGACTCCAACTTCACCAAAGCTCGTCCTTCTCATATGTTTTTCAACGACACGGATATCCAGCAAGGAACACACATGGATAAAGAGATCAAGGACAAAAGATCGAAGGAAGGGTACAACAGACAAGTTGCAGGTTGATGATCGTAGCACCTCCGTTACAAAAGGGAGAAAGCGAAACCCTGAAGGTACGACGGAAACCCAACCACGAGAATTCCTGGACTCGAAGAAAGAGATGAGAGCGGATTCAAAACGCGCAGAGGTAAGAGGAGAACAGCAGAGGGGTAAGGAGTAAAATCAGACCTAATCAGAACTATCCAACCGATTTTGCAAAAATAGTTTTGACACTCTACTTCGGCCGTTAGCTAGGTTATCCTACAGGCTGGACTTGTGGGGTATCGCAACTGCTGAGCTCTGATACCACTCTGTAACACCCTCCGAATCGGACCTATGCAAGTTTGAGCAAAATTCGCCAAACCCGCATAGAAACGATTCAAAGGTGCCCACCAGGCACTTTCGTGTGGGTGGAAAACGAAGTAATAACATTACACAACAGTCCTCGATGGGACCCACAGAACAGATATATATAGCAGCGACTCAAAGAGTCAGGAATACAGATATAATATACAAAGATCCAAATCACCTTGAAAACGAGAGAGCGTCCAGCTATGGACAAGATGCAAATGGGGCTAAGAGCCCTGAAGAATAACCAATGGCGTCCATAACCCTGCCCAGGCCAAGCCGGAAGGGTAACCCTGCTAACGGCGTCGATCTCAAACCTGCTTAACAAAAGGGGTGCCGGCAAAGGGCAAAGCAGAAAAACAAAGAAGGAGCGTCAGTACTGAGGCCAGTACACGGCGAGGCTAGAATTCGGCGGTCCTCGCCTACATAGGTATGGTGGACTGAGCGGCAGCGGCAGCATGCACTAAACAACCTATAGAGACTCGAGACAACTGGCGGTTATCAGAGAGGGGTAAGAATGACCTAACCGGATCCAACCTGAAGCTAACACCAAACAGACCCATCCTGGTGTTTCCCCCTCGAGACCAATCGAGGAAGTCAACCGAGGAACTCACACCGTTGGCAGTTTTACTTATTCAGTTATCGTTGCAGTAATTACTAGTCAGGTATAGATAATCATCCTGATAAAATAAGCAGTGGGCACTTTTAGTTAATCATTCCGTGATAGTTGCAACAATTACTAATCAGGTACAGATAGCATGAGATAAACCCCAAAACCCAGCAGTTGTTGGTACTTTTATTCAGCCATTTCGTTGTAATTGCAATACTTACTAGTCAGGTACAATTGTCGCAAGCGACAAAGCAAACAAGCAATTGTGGACAGTATTAATTAGCCATTCCATTATAGTGAAGCTGATTACTAGTCATTATAAGTCAAATTTATAGCAGTAAACTTTAGTTATGCTTGTCTATGATCGAGAAACTGTGCTCCAAGTCGTCCATATCCGCGGACACGGCTTTCAGAAAGTTTTACCCGGCCGGGGTGCACCAATAGCAACACACACTCGATCAACCTCGGAAAAACCAAATCAAAAACCCAACGAGGCTTTCACGACAAAGCAATCACAAGATTCAGAAATATTTCAGGGGGCCACCCCTTAAGTAGATCCCGCAACGGAGTAAGCAAGCTCCGAGACGGCCTCAAGGTCTGGGACAATGGCTGTAAGCGACTGGGAACCCCAAACGGGGCTTGTCGATACCGCGTAAACATTCCGCTTCCAAAACAGTACAGTGTGCAGTACCTCGCACAATCGTAATTAAAGCAGTAGCATGGCATAAGTACAGGATAGTAAAAACACCTCAAACTAGTTTGTGGCCCCAAGAAATAAGACGGAATCAAGCTCTGGCTAAGGGGGGTCCCATATACCTCCCGGATGTGGATAGCGCGATAAATCAAGGAACAGGAATCAAGTACTCGGGGTCTTACGGGACACAAGTGGGCGTTCGGAAACCAAATATTATCTATCACCCACCGATGCCTCTGCTTATTCCAATTTTAGTTGTTAAACAGAAATTAAAGTGAACAGTAAGTAAAGCTAGGATCATCTCCAACATCAACATGCGGCAATACATCAGCAACTGTGGCATATGACGACACACAACAGCAATATAGCAAGCGACGGCGACGCGCAAGACCAACTAGCTACCAAACAACAGGCAATAGGGTGTGTCCAAGGCAATATAGGGCTGCACGGTATATCACGGGTACGGAAGCTAAAGCATCGCAACACAGATAGCAATAGATCAACAGGAGGGAAGTAAATACTATAAAAGTAAGATAGGTAGAAAGGGGGGAGATGCTCGCCTGAAAACATTGTCGAAGGTTCACCCGAAGATCGGGGCGAAGCTCACATCAACTCAACGGCCCAATCCGCGAAGAAGCAAAACTCTAGAAGAAACACCGGATGCTCTATTTAATACAACGGCAGAAGATCGGCATGATGCAATGACATGGCGAAGGTACAATGCAATTAGGTCATATTAAGCGGAACCGGGGTCCCGACAATTAATAGAGGGTTCATGTTGTTTTTAAGCCCCGCAATTAAATGTTGTTTAAACATGGCAAAAGATAGCACCGGGTTCGCTACACAAATTTAAATGAGGCCAATATAAGGCTAGATTTGCCCGCATATGGGCCCCATATTTAATTATTAGGTGAATCGGCATAAGGCCCCCAAACCACAGATATGCATGCGAGATGACAATTAAATATGCAACAAGTTGTTATGTTATAAAATAGGGTTTCGGAAAGGGGTCCACACATTAGGGGTCTCGACGATCTTGGAGGTTCCGGGGTTCGGGGTCGGTCTCAGGGTCCAGGGTTCGTCGGACTTGGGGTTCCGACGGGATCGTTCTCGGCTAGCGGGGATAGATCTTGTCGCATCCGGGTTCTCGGGGCATGTCGACGGTTATGGCGTTCAGGGGGGTAGTTCTCGGAGTCCGGGATCGTTCTCTCGTTCTCGGATACCGGGGTAGTTCTTGGCGTTCCCTGAAGAAGTACTTGGCCTGGCGTCGGGGCATCGGTACCGTCCTAGTTGCTGTCGTTCTTGTCGTCGGGCAGATCTTGGTTCTGGGGGTCGATCTTGCCGTTGCGAGGTCTTGTCGGGTCCGCGCCATCGAGGCGGTCTTGGCGAGGGAAGAAGCACTTGGTGTCCGGGCGAAGTGCTTGACGCGCCGGGGTTCGGTCTTCGGTGCCGGGATCGGTCTCCGGATCCTCAGGGTCGGGTCTTCGGGTCATGTAGATCTTGCATCCGGCGCTAACATTCATGGTCTTCGATTACATCAACGTTGGTCTTGGCAGGGTACGAGTTCGAGGTACTCCTCCCGGGTACATCTCCGAAGAAGATCTTGGGGTGCCGGGACAACTACACGGAGATAGACTCTGCTCTAGACGACGGAGCGGTTCATCGGCCGCATCATGGACGTCCAGCACAGGGACAGGCCCGAGGGAGACCTACACCTGCGAGAGGCGACACATGCGGCGGCGCGAGGACGCGCGGGTGGCCGGCGGGGTGGAGCTCCTGGCGGGGTCCGGCGAGATTGGAGACGCAGGCGGCACAGCGACGGAGGGCCTGGGCGGGTCACGGGCCTGCAGGGGAGGTCCTGGCCGGCGGGACCGGCGGCGCTCGCGGGAGGCGCGCGGCCAGGCGCGGGGCGTGGGCGAAGCAGGCGGTGACCGGGGCGGCGCGGCGAGGCGGGCCCGCGCGGCGGCGCGGCTCGGGAGCTCTGGCGGGCGACCGGGGCGCGCGGGGCGGAAGCCACGCGGAGGGCGGACGCCGGCGGCTGCGGGCCGGAGGCGGGCTGGCTCGAGCGAGGCAGGGGCGGTCCGGCCAGAGGAGGACGACGCGGCGGCCTGACGCGAGCACGTGCCGGGGCGGAGGCGGAGGCGAGGCCCGGCGACGAGCGCGGAGGCGGGAGGTCGTGCTGGCGGCGGGGTGCTTCGAGGCGGCCGGGGGCGCGGCTGCGCGGCGAGGCGAGGGAGCGCCGGCGACGTGGCCGCGGAGGGGTGGTTGGAGCCGCGCGTGTGGGCAGAGGCGGGCGACGGCGGGCGCAGCGGCGGTGACCGGGGCGGCGCGGCGTGGGGCGGAGCCGGCGGGAGGCGAGGGCGGCCGGGCGGAGCGGCCGGGGCGGGCGCCAGAGAGGTCGTTGGGGAGGGGTCCGGGTCGTGAGCGAGGGGAGCGACGCGGGTGGAAGAGGAACAGGGCGGGGAGGTGACAGGGGAGTGGCTGGCGGAGGAGGGAGACGAGTCGGGGGTGGGTCCAGGGCGTGTGCGTGTGGGTTAGGCAGCGTGCGTGTGGGGAGGGAGGCTGTGTGGTGGGTTAGTGCGTGTGTGTCGCTGCGGGGTGGGCCAGAGGGAGGAGCTGGGCCCCAGCGGCAGCGGGTGGGGGTGTGTTGAGTGGGGTGGCCGGGTGGAGCCACGCGGTGGGTGTGTGATGGGCAGGTGAGAGAGAGGGGGAGAGGGAAAAAGGGTGAGGGAGTGACGTGTCAGGTCCTGGTTGGAGGGTGGGAGAGGGGCGCTGAGGTGGCATGATGTGATTGGCCAGAGTGAGGTGGCCAGGGGTTTGGGTAGGAAAAAGGGTAGGTTTAGGATTATGGGGCGGTTGCAGGGTGGACCGTTTTAAAAATCTGGGGCGGTCGTTCGGGTCGGTCGGCCCGTTCGACTGCTCCGGCCAAAATAAATAAATATTTTATTTGATTTAAACGGGCCGTCTGCAAACCGATAGCGGCCAAAACAAAATATTCCGGGGACCCGGTTTTGGCGTTTGAATGAAAGACGGGGCGTTTTAGAAAACAAAACGGCTTTGCGAAAATAGTTTTATGCCGACAATGCATGATGATGACGATGCAATGCACAAATTCAACGCGATTTTATAGTAGTGGTTTTGCGGGATGCCACAATTCGACACCACTAACAATGGATCTCGCCCTCGAGATCCGCCTCATGGTACCGGAAGGAATGGTCGGCGAACTGCTTTTTCTTGCTTCGTGTAGATCCTCGCGACACCACTAACGAGGGTTCCTTCTTCATCTTGAATCGGCGACACCACCAACAAAGGGTCGTTGTTCCTGATCGTCGAGAGAGCACTCCGGAAACAAAAGGTCGAAGGTAGAGGTATCACAAATAAAGCCACCCCTAACTTCCGTTAGAAGAGGGAAAAGTTACATTGATCCACCAGTTCGATGTACAGAGCGAACAGTATGAGCCGGGTAGGGTGATCAGTCCATCCCGGACCCAACTATCAACTCTATACATGGGTAGGAGAATCAGGCAACTCAACTCTCGAGATTTAGACTGATGATCTGCCTAGGCGGTATCCGGAACAAAGGGATGATGCCAGCAGGAATCGTATGAAAGACACACTGATTAGGTTTCGCGATGGTTCCATTGGCATGAACAACACGTGCTCAAGGTCGACTCCAACTTCACCAAAGCTCGTCCTTCTCATATGTTTTTCAACGACACGGATATCCAGCAAGGAACACACATGGATAAAGAGATCAAGGACAAAAGATCGAAGGAAGGGTACAACAGACAAGTTGCAGGTTGATGATCGTAGCACCTCCGTTACAAAAGGGAGAAAGCGAAACCCTGAAGGTACGACGGAAACCCAACCACGAGAATTCCTGGACTCGAAGAAAGAGATGAGAGCGGATTCAAAACGCGCAGAGGTAAGAGGAGAACAGCAGAGGGGTAAGGAGTAAAATCAGACCTAATCAGAACTATCCAACCGATTTTGCAAAAATAGTTTTGACACTCTACTTCGGCCGTTAGCTAGGTTATCCTACAGGCTGGACTTGTGGGGTATCGCAACTGCTGAGCTCTGATACCACTCTGTAACACCCTCCGAATCGGACCTATGCAAGTTTGAGCAAAATTCGCCAAACCCGCATAGAAACGATTCAAAGGTGCCCACCAGGCACTTTCGTGCGGGTGGAAAACGAAGTAATAACATTACACAACAGTCCTCGATGGGACCCACAGAACAGATATATATAGCAGCGACTCAAAGAGTCAGGAATACAGATATAATATACAAAGATCCAAATCACCTTGAAAACGAGAGAGCGTCCAGCTATGGACAAGATGCAAATGGGGCTAAGAGCCCTGAAGAATAACCAATGGCGTCCATAACCCTGCCCAGGCCAAGCCGGAAGGGTAACCCTGCTAACGGCGTCGATCTCAAACCTGCTTAACAAAAGGGGTGCCGGCAAAGGGCAAAGCAGAAAAACAAAGAAGGAGCGTCAGTACTGAGGCCAGTACACGGCGAGGCTAGAATTCGGCGGTCCTCGCCTACATAGGTATGGTGGACTGAGCGGCAGCGGCAGCATGCACTAAACAACCTATAGAGACTCGAGACAACTGGCGGTTATCAGAGAGGGGTAAGAATGACCTAACCGGATCCAACCTGAAGCTAACACCAAACAGACCCATCCTGGTGTTTCCCCCTCGAGACCAATCGAGGAAGTCAACCGAGGAACTCACACCGTTGGCAGTTTTACTTATTCAGTTATCGTTGCAGTAATTACTAGTCAGGTATAGATAATCATCCTGATAAAATAAGCAGTGGGCACTTTTAGTTAATCATTCCGTGATAGTTGCAACAATTACTAATCAGGTACAGATAGCATGAGATAAACCCCAAAACCCAGCAGTTGTTGGTACTTTTATTCAGCCATTTCGTTGTAATTGCAATACTTACTAGTCAGGTACAATTATCGCAAGCGACAAAGCAAACAAGCAATTGTGGACAGTATTAATTAGCCATTCCATTATAGTGAAGCTGATTACTAGTCATTATAAGTCAAATTTATAGCAGTAAACTTTAGTTATGCTTGTCTATGATCGAGAAACTGTGCTCCAAGTCGTCCATATCCGCGGACACGGCTTTCAGAAAGTTTTACCCGGCCGGGGTGCACCAATAGCAACACACACTCGATCAACCTCGGAAAAACCAAATCAAAAACCCAACGAGGCTTTCACGACAAAGCAATCACAAGATTCAGAAATATTTCAGGGGGCCACCCCTTAAGTAGATCCCGCAACGGAGTAAGCAAGCTCCGAGACGGCCTCAAGGTCTGCGACAATGGCTGTAAGCGACTGGGAACCCCAAACGGGGCTTGTCGATACCGCGTAAACATTCCGCTTCCAAAACAGTACAGTGTGCAGTACCTCGCACAATCGTAATTAAAGCAGTAGCATGGCATAAGTACAGGATAGTAAAAACACCTCAAACTAGTTTGTGGCCCCAAGAAATAAGACGGAATCAAGCTCTGGCTAAGGGGGGTCCCATATACCTCCCGGATGTGGATAGCGCGATAAATCAAGGAACAGGAATCAAGTACTCGGGGTCTTACGGGACACAAGTGGGCGTTCGGAAACCAAATATTATCTATCACCCACCGATGCCTCTGCTTATTCCAATTTTAGTTGTTAAACAGAAATTAAAGTGAACAGTAAGTAAAGCTAGGATCATCTCCAACATCAACATGCGGCAATACATCAGCAACTGTGGCATATGACGACACACAACAGCAATATAGCAAGCGACGGCGACGCGCAAGACCAACTAGCTACCAAACAACAGGCAATAGGGTGTGTCCAAGGCAATATAGGGCTGCACGGTATATCACGGGTACGGAAGCTAAAGCATCGCAACACAGATAGCAATAGATCAACAGGAGGGAAGTAAATACTATAAAAGTAAGATAGGTAGAAAGGGGGGAGATGCTCGCCTGAAAACATTGTCGAAGGTTCACCCGAAGATCGGGGCGAAGCTCACATCAACTCAACGGCCCAATCCGCGAAGAAGCAAAACTCTAGAAGAAACACCGGATGCTCTATTTAATACAACGGCAGAAGATCGGCATGATGCAATGACATGGCGAAGGTACAATGCAATTAGGTCATATTAAGCGGAACCGGGGTCCCGACAATTAATAGAGGGTTCATGTTGTTTTTAAGCCCCGCAATTAAATGTTGTTTAAACATGGCAAAAGATAGCACCGGGTTCGCTACACAAATTTAAATGAGGCCAATATAAGGCTAGATTTGCCCGCATATGGGCCCCATATTTAATTATTAGGTGAATCGGCATAAGGCCCCCAAACCACAGATATGCATGCGAGATGACAATTAAATATGCAACAAGTTGTTATGTTATAAAATAGGGTTTCGGAAAGGGGTCCACACATTAGGGGTCTCGACGATCTTGGAGGTTCCGGGGTTCGGGGTCGGTCTCAGGGTCCAGGGTTCGTCGGACTTGGGGTTCCGACGGGATCGTTCTCGGCTAGCGGGGATAGATCTTGTCGCATCCGGGTTCTCGGGGCATGTCGACGGTTATGGCGTTCAGGGGGGTAGTTCTCGGAGTCCGGGATCGTTCTCTCGTTCTCGGATACCGGGGTAGTTCTTGGCGTTCCCTGAAGAAGTACTTGGCCTGGCGTCGGGGCATCGGTACCGTCCTAGTTGCTGTCGTTCTTGTCGTCGGGCAGATCTTGGTTCTGGGGGTCGATCTTGCCGTTGCGAGGTCTTGTCGGGTCCGCGCCATCGAGGCGGTCTTGGCGAGGGAAGAAGCACTTGGTGTCCGGGCGGAGTGCTTGACGCGCCGGGGTTCGGTCTTCGGTGCCGGGATCGGTCTCCGGATCCTCAGGGTCGGGTCTTCGGGTCATGTAGATCTTGCATCCGGCGCTAACATTCATGGTCTTCGATTACATCAAAGTTGGTCTTGGCAGGGTACGAGTTCGAGGTACTCCTCCCGGGTACATCTCCGAAGAAGATCTTGGGGTGCCGGGACAACTACACGGAGATAGACTCTGCTCTAGACGACAGAGCGGTTCATCGGCCGCATCATGGACGTCCAGCACAGGGACAGGCCCGAGGGAGACCTACACCTGCGAGAGGCGACACATGCGGCGGCGCGAGGACGCGCGGGTGGCCGGCGGGGTGGAGCTCCTGGCGGGGTCCGGCGAGATTGGAGACGCAGGCGGCACAGCGATGGAGGGCCTGGGCGGGTCACGGGCCTGCAGGGGAGGTCCTGGCCGGCGGGACCGGCGGCGCTCGCGGGAGGCGCGCGGCCAGGCGCGGGGCGCGGGCGAAGCAGGCGGTGACCGGGGCGGCGCGGCGAGGCGGGCCCGCGCGGCGGCGCGGCTCGGGGAGCTCTGGCGGGCGACCGGGGCGCGCGGGGCGGAAGCCACGCGGAGGGCGGACGCCGGCGGCTGCGGGCCGAAGGCGGGCTGGCTCGAGCGAGGCAGGGGCGGTCCGGCCAGAGGAGGACGACGCGGCGGCCTGACGCGAGCACGTGCCGGGGCGGAGGCGGAGGCGAGGCCCGGCGACGAGCGCGGAGGCGGGAGGTCGTGCTGGCGGCGGGGTGCTTCGAGGCGGCCGGGGGCGCGGCTGCGCGGCGAGGCGAGGGAGCGCCGGCGACGCGGCCGCGGAGGGGTGGTTGGAGCCGCGCGTGTGGGCAGAGGCGGGCGACGGCGGGCGCAGCGGCGGTGACCGGGGCGGCGCGGCGTGGGGCGGAGCCGGCGGGAGGCGAGGGCGGCCGGGCGGAGCGGCCGGGGCGGGCGCCAGAGAGGTCGTTGGGGAGGGGTCCGGGTCGTGAGCGAGGGGAGCGACGCGGGTGGAAGAGGAACAGGGCGGGGAGGTGACAGGGGAGTGGCTGGCGGAGGAGGGAGACGAGTCGGGGGTGGGTCCAGGGCGTGTGCGTGTGGGTTAGGCAGCGTGCGTGCGGGGAGGGAGGCTGTGTGGTGGGTTAGTGCGTGTGTGTCGCTGCGGGGTGGGCCAGAGGGAGGAGCTGGGCCCCAGCGGCAGCGGGTGGGGGTGTGTTGAGTGGGGTGGCCGGGTGGAGCCACGCGGTGGGTGTGTGATGGGCAGGTGAGAGAGAGGGGGAGAGGGAAAAAGGGTGAGGGAGTGACGTGTCAGGTCCTGGTTGGAGGGTGGGAGAGGGGCGCTGAGGTGGCATGATGTGATTGGCCAGAGTGAGGTGGCCAGGGGTTTGGGTAGGAAAAAGGGTAGGTTTAGGATTATGGGGCGGTTGCAGGGTGGACCGTTTTAAAAATCTGGGGCGGTCGTTCGGGTCGGTCGGCCTGTTCGACTGCTCCGGCCAAAATAAATAAATATTTTATTTGATTTAAACGGGCCGTCTGCAAACCGATAGCGGCCAAAACAAAATATTCCGGGGACCCGGTTTTGGCGTTTGAATGAAAGACGGGGCGTTTTAGAAAACAAAACGGCTTTGCGAAAATAGTTTTATGCCGACAATGCATGATGATGACGATGCAATGCACAAATTCAACGCGATTTTCTAGTAGTGGTTTTGCGGGATGCCACACTTGCACACCTTAGTAATCTACAGTTCACAAAATATGAATCTTAATATGATGTAAAGTGTTTCGGTTCGACCGAATGAGTTAGCGAGGTAGTCTCAAGTGTTTTAGGATTAATATATTCACTTGGGATTCAAAATCTCAAACATTTCTTTGTCTCACCACAAGACAATGGTGTATGCCTATTTGCTCTTTGCACATTCGCTCTTTTTCTTCTTTCTTTTTATATATATGCTCACACTTTTATTTAAGTGATGTGCAAAGTAGCTAGCCATACATTCCACTTCATGTAGGAATTCAGAGTTTAATAATCTT
This sequence comes from Avena atlantica, assembly GCA_910589765.1. Classification (NCBI taxonomy): domain Eukaryota; kingdom Viridiplantae; phylum Streptophyta; class Magnoliopsida; order Poales; family Poaceae; genus Avena; species Avena atlantica. The sequence goes on from OU342734.1 coordinate 328,706,155, forward strand.
AGTTACCAAATTCCAATTGTATATGAAGCATATTTATGGCTTGAAGACTCTACCTCGACTTGTTCTCACTCTAATTTGATAGCATTTTTAATTTTCCTTTGTTCAAGGTCTCTTTCTCAACTTGAATGATTAGATTGTTTTTCCTTTTCTTTTTAAATAAAACCATTAACTTACAATATATTGACTAAATTATCTTTATATGTTCCATTAATACCAATGGTGTGGAAGACTCCTATTGCTATCATCAAATGCAAGTAAAATTATACTCAGGCCATTCATATATCCAATAAGACAAACACAAACTTAATAATGCTCCATATATAATAATAAACTCAGAATTTCATAAATGGGATCGACTATTCCTTAAGGGAATTCAAATGATGCAAACTTTATTTCTAAGATAGAACTAATACAAAACTAAAATAGTAATATAAAATGTATAAGATATATTACAAGGTCTTAAAGATCTCTCCAAGCTTGCCAGGCGGGATCAAATAACTCCTTCTTGGTACCTATTCCTCCTCCTGGGTGAGAAGAGTATTGATGTCTTCCCCTGTGTTGCAAACCTTAGCTATGCTTGCGAGGCGGCTGCTGAGCTCGGTCATGTCGAGTTGAAGCTTCAAAATTTTCTTCTAAAGGAATTTCTTCTCATCTGTCAACTCAAAAACAGTTTTAATCAAGAAACCAACTCTACGATCGATGTCATTGACCTTTTTCTCAAGGTCTTTGCTCATCATCCGGTAGGAGTAAATCCCTTCTCCAATAGTTTCACCACATGCTTTCGAAACCTTTTCCAACTGATAGATCTTATCATAAATCTCATCTTGCTGCACCTTCTTAGGTTTAAGAGGTAACGAACCAAGAGGAGGTTTATAATAAGATCCTATGTTGTGACAATAAGGATTAGGGAGAAACTCATCCTTGCTCCTTCTCTGCTCCGCTTGCCTCATCATCTCCATCCTTTGCGGGAACATATCCTCCCAATTTGGGAGAGGCTTGATCTCCGAGCTGGATGACGATGATGCTTCTTTAGGTTCTACTTCCTTGATCCTCTTCACGATCTTCTCTTCTTTCTTTCTCCAAATATTGTTGACATGGAAAGGCTACATGGCTTCGCTGCACAGATATTGTTAGAAGGGGCTTGTATGGAGATGGCAGTGATTTTTCGAGACTAGAGGCTGTAGCTTTGTGAAAACTTAATGAAAAAGGTTAGATGCGATCATCCTTAAAAGGGGAGGTCAAAAACCCTAGTCGTCGTCCGTAACGAGCAACTATACGACCACGACTCGTATATGTCTCATTGTATAGTTATGAACCAACCTAGATTTATTTTTCCTTCTACGGTGATACCAACTATATGGTCACAACTATACAACCGGGAATTTTCTTCCCATTGTATTGTTGGTCGTTAAACCTTATGTATCCTGAAACAAAATTCCGGAGATGGGTTGGAAAACTATACGACCGCAACTCTATGGCTGGAAATTTAATTCCCACCATATAGTTGGTCGTTAAAACTTCTGGAGCCACCAAAAATTACATGCTTCTCCAAAAATTCTTTATTAATATGTAACTTAATAAAATACCAAGTTTTGACGGAAAATGACAACTTAAATTTTCGACCAACATTAACATCCGTTGAAAGGGTTCTTAGCATAAGCAGACTTCTTCTACTCGCTAGAGTTTTAAATGTTCTATATTTAACACAGACTTAATTAAAACACAATTGAAAATTTAAAAACTTACTCAAACCTTTATTTCACATGGGTTGCTCCCATGAAGCGCTCTTTTATGGTCAATAGCTTTACCATGGTGTTGCTCATTTTGTCTCAATTTTATCCCTCTTGCAGTTGCCATTCCTTATATATCTTTGCTCAATCACCTCTCCAGGGGTGATCACAGATATGGTGACAAAACTTATATCTTCTTTTGCTCAATAATGCTTTAAGAGTTGTCCATTTACCACCCATGATAGATAGGGTGTTTTTCCCTGGAGCTTCACTGCTCTCGATGAATAAGCTTCTTCAACTATATAGGGGTCTTCCCACTTTGATCTGAGATTTCCTAGAAACAACTTAAGACGAGAATTTTAGAGCAACACTTTGTCTCCACTTTTAAAAACCTCATTTTCTATTTTTCTATCATGCCATATTTTTACTTTTTCTTTAAACAATCTAGCATTTTTATAAGCCTAACTTCTAAACTCATCTAAAGCATGAGTATCTAATAGGGATTCTATTTTCATGCCCTCGGTTCGTTAGTTGTACTCAGTTTTCCCTACCCCTTAACTTTTCCTCACTTTTCCCCTTGCTATGTATTGAAACCCTCGCAGGCGCTCAGACGGAGGGATGTCATCAGGTCAAAGGTTTGACCGTTACATGCTAATTGCTGGGACCGCGTTGGGTCGGGTCATGCGTTGAGCATTACGTTGCATGGCCTCAACCGTTACATGCCGACTAGTGGGGCCGCGTTGGGTCGGGTCCTGCCGTGGCCGATACGTGCTGACGGGTGGGTGCCAGGATACACGTCGGACCCGCCATCCATCTACCGCTGACTTGTGGGCCGCTTTTTTCCTGACTGGATGGCCGGTGCAGGCAATGACAAATGGGGCCGTTCTGTGGGGCCATCGAAGCTAATGAATGATGGGACCGTCATGTGGGGCCGTCGAAGCCAATGATCGATGGGGACGTGATGTGGGCTTGGAGGGGGGATTTGCATATTTGCCATGTTTTACGTTGCAACTTGCATATTTTCCATTTTGTGTGCCACTGACATGTGTTGGTCATGTGGAAAATATGCAAATTTCAAAGAAAAGGTTTGTTCTATGGGGCCATCGAAGCCAATGAACGATGGGGCCGTCATGTGGGGCTGTTGAATCCATTGACCGATGGGGCCATGATGTGGGGATGGAGGGGGGATTTGCATATTTGCCACATTTTACATTGCAACTTGCATATTTGCTATTTTGTGTTTCACTAACATGTGGTGGTCATGTGGCAAATATGCAAAAATTTTTAAAAAAAATTGTTCTGTGGGGCCATCGAAGCCAATGAACGATGGGTCGTCATGTGGAGCCATCGAAGCCAATGACCGATGGGGCCATGATGTAGGGTTAGAGGGGGGATTTGCATATTTGCCACGTTTTAGATTGTAAATTGCATATTTGTCATTTTATGTGTCACTGACATGTGGTGGTCATGTGGCAAATATGCAAATTTCAAAGAAAAAGTTTGGTAGATATGCAAAATTGGCAAATATGCAAAAATCCCGGAGAAGCTACTCCCCAAACATTGACAGGTAGGGTCGTGTATGACACACGTGAGGCCGGCTCTCTCTCATCCGCTCCCAGCCCCTAGCCCCGAGCAGGTCCTACCCCACCGACGGACAGAGCAGCCATCGTCAGCGCGTCGGTGGCTCCGTCCTACGGTGGCGTCGGACGAACGTCCACGCTGCACCTCAACCACGGCTCCAGCACCTGTTTCATCCGCACACATTGTATGTTGAGGCAGCACCGACCGCAGGAGGTCCGCCGCCCACGACGACCGGGATTTTGTTCCGCCGCCATAGCTCGACGTACAGTCGCAACAATTGCTAGTAGTGCTTGATAAGACCTTCGCTCCTTCTCCGCCCACCCCAATCGATTCGGTTCCCGTAATTTCCTCAATATTGCAGGGGTAAATTAGTCTTCAATGTCTAGTCATAGCGGGGGTACCGGCGGGGGTGGGGATTCGATCATGTCGTGGCCACAATCTCCTTCTCCTACCACGTCGGAAGTGCAGGTAGCTCCTTCTATTTGTACTATCGTTGAATTTGAAGTGCCACCATGGCCTATCAGACTGATTTTAATTGGGTTTGTTTTGGGATTGTTACAGTGTTCTATGCAGGCCGATGATACATGGTACATTGCATACCAAGATAAATCAACCCAGTGGTATAGCCAAAGGATGGATTTGGAGGAGATGGTTGCCAATTTAGGTGATAAATTGGCCCGTAAAAACCTGTTGATATTAGAGATGAAGCGTACAGTCAAGGAAGAAAAGAAGAACTCAGAGCTTATTTGCAAAGAGAAGTTGACACTTGAGGCTGATCTTGCCATATCTGATCAAGTGGTAGAAAATCTAAAACATGAACTTCAAGTGAAGGGGGGAGGAGAATAGTAGATTCATGTGGGTAGTTTTAGTAGTTGTCATCCCCGTCCTAATAGTTACACTATGAGGTTGTGGTGAAGGTGACACATGTAATTATTAGTTGAATTGATAGCTAATTTAGATAGTAGAATTGTTATTAAATGGATGGTTGTGAGTTCCTGCTAATTTAGCCACTTTGCGGGCCCAAAGTTGTCAAGAGAATGCATTGCAGGGCCCGAGTTGCTTGCCATTGGATCTAGCTGCCCATAGTTGGCATGCCAAATACCTAGGGGGTCAAGTTTGGAGCCCTATCATTTATGACCATTGTGTCGCTGCCATTGTGGCTGCTATGTAGACTTGCAACATTGATGGCATCATGCATTCCCCGTTCTTCTTGACAATGTATTCTTCTTCTCCAGAGAGGTGATATGTCAAAGAAAGTACTACTCCCTCCGATCCAAATTAGTTGACTCAAATTCGTCAAGATATGGATGAATCTAATACTAATTCATGTCTAGACATGTTTTAGTGCTAGATATATCCATTTCAACCACAAGTAGTATGAATCAGAGGGAGTATCAACTTTGATTCAAATGATACATATTTCAATCAAATTTATAGAAGCCCACCAGAGATTGTCAAAGCATACTCCCTCCGACCCATATTAGCACTAAAACTTGATTAGATACGTTCATATCTAGATGAATCTAAGTCAAGTAATATGTGTCAGAGGGAGTATCAAATTTATTCAAATCATGCATATATTTGAAGTCACAGAATTTTGGTTCAAATTAGGCTCAAATTTCTCCCAATACTAAGTGGACGGTGAGCTAGCCGCCCTCCCTGCCGCATCCATCCGGCCACAAGTACATCCGATCTTCACTGTCGACCTGCACCTCGATGTGCCAGCCGCGGCCTGCCTCCCACAACATCGGTTCACAAGGGCTTGATCTGCGTCATCGCGGTGATGTTGCGGATGATGGCTTCAATCGTTGTCGCATCAATGACCATTGTCGGCACCGTCGCTGTCTCAGTGTCTTTCATTAGCAACGGATCTAAGGAGGTGAACAGGAGGGAGACGGACAGAGACAAAAATTTCAGACGCTTAGATCCGCGCCACCGCACGCTATTCCTGCCGCCACGCTTGGATCCGCACCGCCGCAAGACTTTCTGACCACCATGCTTAGGTCCACGCCGCCGCACGCCGTTTTGACCACCAGGCTTAGATCCATGTCGTCGCACGCTGTTCTGACCCCCACGCTTACGTCTGCATCAGCGCACGTTGTTCGGACCGCCAGGGTTAGGTCGAGTCCGCCACACGCCGTTCATACCGCCACGCTTAGAACCGCGTCGTCGCATGCCGTTTGGACTGCCGCGCCGCCATACGTCGATAGGAGGGGAGGAAGATGCGACTAGTATATGTACGACATGGAAAGAGAGGGAGATACATCCAGCCCGTCGGGCTCTCCTCTTTGTACAGGGTAGGTGCGCCCATCAAGAGAGAGAGAGACTTCCAGCCCGTCGGATCATGATGTATCCAACGGTGGTTTGGCCAAGATCCATGTGACATACATCTTGACCGATCAGAGCGCAGCCAAACTGATGCGGCTAGTATACGTGCGACAGGGAAAGGGAGGGATATACATACAGCCTACCGGGCTCTCCTCTCCATACAAGGTAGGTGCGCCCATCGGGAGAGAGAGACCTCCGGCCCGTCGGATCATGATGTATCCAATGGTGGTTAGCCAAGATCCGTGTGACATACATCTCGACCAATTGATACGTCGTAAACGTATCTATAATTTTTGATGCTCCATGCTTGTTTTGTATCAGCTTTGTTATGTTTTGTCTACACTTTGAGGTATTTTTATATATTTTCTGGAACTAACCTATTGACAAGATGCCGCAGTGCAAGTTGATCATGATGTATCCAATGGTGGTTAGCCAAGATCCGTGTGACATACATCTCGACCAATTGATACGTCGTAAACGTATCTATAATTTTTGATGCTCCATGCTTGTTTTGTATCAGCTTAATTATGTTTTGTCTACACTTTGAGGTATTTTTATACATTTTCCGGAACTAACCTATTGACAAGATGCCGCAGTGCAAGTTGCAAGTTTTCTCCTGTTTTTGGTTTTAGAAAAGTTAGTAAAGAAATATTTTCGGAATTGGACAGGACGAAAGCCAAATTCAATATTTTACCAGAAGGAACACGGAGTCCGGAGGGGAGACGAAGTGGGGCCACGAGGCGGCCATACCTAGTGGTTGCACGGCTTAGGGGGGCACCAGCCCTAGGTGTGGCCCCTCGGGCGTCCCCTGCCTCGCCTCTTCGCCTATAAAAGCACCCTATGCAGAAACCCTAAGTACCCGATCAAAATTCCATGAAAGAGTCTATAGACACCGCCATCTCCATCCTTATATCGAGGGGAGACCTGAAGCTCTTCTTGACACCCTGCCGAAGGGGAGAGATCATCCCGAAGGACTTCTTCATCACCATGCCAGCCTTCGGAGTGATGCGTGAGTAGTTCACCCTTGGACTATGGGTCCATATAGTAGCTAGAAGGTTGGTTCTCCTCCTTTGTGCTATCATGTTTAGATCTTGTGAGCTCCGTTCATGATCAAGATCATCTATTTATGCAATCCTACATGTTGTGTTTGTTGGGATCCGATAGATATTGAGTACTATGTTCAAGATTTATTATTGATTCTATCATGTCTGTGTTATTTGTGATCTTGCATGCTCTCCGTTGTTCGTAGATGCTTTGGCCAAGTAGATGCTTGCAACTCCAAGAGGGAGTATTTATGCTAGATAGTAGGTTCATGCCTCTAGTAATCTGGGGAAGTGACAGAAATCTCTAAGGTTGTAGATGTGTTATTGCTACTAGGGAGAAAACAACAATCCTTTGCCTAAGGGCAATTGTTTTGTTTACTTTACACACTTTTCTTAATGCAATTATCTACTGCTTGCAACTTAATAGTAGAAGGGGTTCAGATGATAACCTGAAGGTGGATTATTAGTCATAGATGCAGTTGGATTACGGTCTATGTATTATTTTGTAATGCCCAAACGTATCTCATAGGAATCATCATGACTTGTACATGCATATTTATGCATTTTTTAACCTATCATTTCATAACTTTAATTTGTTCACCCAACATGCTATTTATCTTATGGAGAAACACCTCTACTCAACTGTGGACCCCGGTCCATTACTTGTCATTGATATACCATATATTGTTTACTTTTACTATTTACTTTCTACAATTGCTATCTTCCACAATATACATTTAATCCTTTGTTTTTAGCAAACCAGCGAGCTTGACAACCTCACTGTAAGTTAGGGCAAAGTTCTATGGTTGTGTTGTGCAGATTCCAAGTTGTTAGCAACACCTTGGAGTTGTTTCCTTACTCCTAATGGTTCGATAACCTTGGTTTTACAACTGAGGGAAAAGTTGTTGTTGTGCTCATCACACCTTGCTCTTGGGGTCTCCCAACAGGCTCTACGTCAACAGAGCCACAATCAAGATTTTCTGGCGCCGTTGCCGGGGAGATAAGGACAACTTCAATCTCTTCCTCCTCGTCAAACACTTTTCTAGGAGAAATAAGATTCTTGCGAGGGGAGTCTCTCACGACCAATCTCTTTACTTTGTTTTAGTTTTGCTTAGTTTATTTTGCTTTGTTTTGCATGTTTCTTTTTATCAAAAACACAAAAAATAGTTCCTACTATAGTTGATATTTTTGTTGGTCTGTTATTGCCTTGCTTTATCATGCTTTCTATCAATGGTTGGTTTCTTTGAAACTAGATCTTATTGGCAAGGTGGGTTCACGGAAGAACAAAAATATTATTATGAGGAACACCACTTGTCACAAAAAGGGAAACACTTATGGGAACAAATTAATAAATTGCATACCATTGCTAGAAACATGTGCTCTACTTATAATGTTACTTATTGCTTTGACAAATCTTGTTGCTGTAGGAGGTATAAACACCTCCCTTTTCAATGTGAGTATAATGATAATGTTATCATATCTTCTTATATTAAGGGAAATTATGACTTTTATTATGTGGAACAAATTGAAGAATTTATTGCTTGGAAGGGTGCATTCGAATTTGCTAATTTGCTTGAAAATACTGATGATGCACCTTATAAATATGAGGTTTATCATATATTTAAAATTTTCTTTGATAATTACATGGAAGAAAATGGCTATATTCTTAAATATTTTAATAGATGATTTCCATCAAAGGAAGAGACTAATGCCTTGCAGGAGCCTATGAAATAAGAAATTGCTGAAACTGAAAGCTCATTAGATGAAAAAGAGGAGGAGAGTGATGAACAAAAGGAGGATGAATGTTATGTTCCCGTGGGTTCTTTTGAAATATCTACTGTGGGTAAAACTTGTGATAATAATTATGCTCCTGTTATCTATGATAATCCATGCTATTTTGATAAATCTTATGATAATTCTTTATTTTTGCCTAACTTCGAAATGCATGATACTAAAGAGTTTTGCTTAGAAAATGTTTATGATAAAGCTCTAGATGATAGTCCTATATGGGTTGATAATATCGATTGTACTGCTATTGAAAATGAGATTGGAGGGGTCTTGACTTATTGGAACCCCATACCTCTTGAGAATGATCAATCATCTTGTCATAAAATTGTTAAAAGTGGGTTAGAAAGTTTTAATCGCATTATTTTTTAGCTTGATGAAAATTATGTGTTTATAGATCATGAAAAGCATGCTTTATGTCATAGTTACATTGTTGAGTTTATTCATGAGGCTACTAAAAATTATTATGAGAGAGGAAAATATGGTTGTAGAAGTTGTCATGGTACTGAAACACCTCTCTACGTGTTGAAAGTTTTGAAGTTACTCTTGTTTTATCTTCCTATACATGTCACTTTGTTCTTTGTGAATTTATTTGCGTACAAGATTCCTATGCATAGGAAGTGGGTTAGACTTAAATGTGTTTCGAATTTGCTTCTTGATGCTCTCTTTTACTTCAATTCATATATCTTATGTGAGCATCTTTTCAAACTATCAAGCCTAGCTAAAAGGCATTAAAGTAAAGTACTCTTGGCAGATAACCCAATTTTTGCTTTCAGTAAGTTTTTTTATTTTGTTGAGTCTTGGAAGTTATTATTTCTGTAATAACCTCTCCTTATCCTTTTTGTGAGGTTTTTGTGCCAAGAATAACCTCTAATGAGAGAGAAGTAAGATTTGGGGAAGTTGTCGCCCCGAAACAGATTTTTGTGCTTCACTGTAAAAGTTCTTGAAAAATCCCGGTACGTCGGATTGAGCCATAATTGTTTGTGCTTATGCCCCAGGTTTCTATATAACTTTTGTCAGTTTTGCACTTTTCAATTTGAGAAACTGAAGATTTTTGAAAAAATAGGTCTTTACCTGCTGGTCTTTTTTGACAGATTTCTGCCATTATTTGCATTTGCTTCTTATCGGTTTCTTTTCGAGTTCTCTTTGATCACTTGAGATTTTAAAAGGAGTTTCTTGATACGTCGAAAACGTATCTATAATTTTTGATGATCCATGCTTGTTTAGTATCTACTTTGCTTTGCTTTGTCTACACTTTGAGGTGTTTTTATATCTTTTCTAGAACTAAACTATTAACAAGCTGCCACAGTGCCAGTTGCTTGTTTTCTTCTGTTTTTGGTTACAGAAAGGCAGAAAATCAATATCCTCGGAATTGGACGGGACAAAATCCAAAGTTATTATTTTTCCGGAGCAACACGGAAGCATGAAGCAGAGCCGGAGGGGGGCCACAGGGTGGCTGCACCCCCTAGGCGCGGGCAAGCCCTAGGGGCACCCACAGGGGGTGTGGGCCCCCTGGACCCCCACCGACCTTGCCTCCTTCGCCTATAAGAAGCCTTCTACCCAAAAACCCTAAATAATCCATAAGAAATCCACGAAAACCTCTGCCGTGCCGCCGCCACCGAAGGGGAGATTCGGGGGACAGAAAGTCTCTGTTCCGGCACCCTGTCGGGACGGGGAAGTGCCCCCGAAGACATCTCCATCGATCTCCACCACCATCTCCATCACCGTTGCTGATTCCCATGATGAGGAGGGAGTAGTTCTTCCTCAGGGCCATGGGCTCTACCGGTAGGTATGTCTTCATCTCTCTCTCTATGCATGATCTTGTGGTCATGAGCTTTGTAATCAAGTAGATCTACCTTGCTACTCAAGTGCTTCAATAGATCTCTGCTCTCCCCATGTGTGTGAAAGTGACAGCATGCACGCCATGGTGGCACTTAGGCTTGAGTCTACATAAATACTCTTTGTGATTTAATAGATCTATGATTTTCCCCACGTGTGTGAAAGTGACAGCGGGCATACCGTGTGTGGCACTTTGGCTAGATTGAATATTTGTTATGAGTTATATTTGGAGTTGGATGTCTCTATGAAATTTTGGTGTTTGTTGGAACCATCTAGCGCTCAAGGTGACAGTGTGGGGTTATTTAGATTGGGGAAGGCGGACTTTGAGGTGTGTTGTTATAGCCCTACCATGGATTAGAGTGTCCAACCAGAGAGTAGTATCATGAAGAGAGGATATTTATTTGAGAGAGTGTTCACTAGTGAAAGTATGATCCCTAGGCCTTGTTTCTAAGCATTGAAACACCGTTTTCTACTAGATCTGTTGCATGTTTGCTTGCTTAAGTCTTTACCTCACCGTCAAGCTCTTTTCTGGCACCGTTACCACTTGTATTTCACTATCTCTTTGCCGAACTAGTGCACCTATATTGGGTGTGTTGGGGACACAAGAGACTTCTTGTATCTTGATTGAAGGGTTGCTTGAGAGGGAATACCTTTTACCACTTTCTCCCTGAGTTCGATAAACCTTGGGCAATCCACTTAAGGGAAACTTGCTGCTGTTCTACAAACCTCTGCACTTGGAGGGCCAACAACTGTCTACAAGAATAGAAGTGCGTAGACATCATTGCTACAGTATCTTGTGTTTTAATGGAAGTTTTACTTGAGTTGAAACTAAACCCAAAGACTTATTATGTTGAATACACTAATGTTGCTAATGAAGATTGTGTGAAGTTTTGTATGAAGGAAATTTTCAAGTGTAGGGGAAAAATGATGTGATGAGATGAAGAATGGACAAAAGCTCAATCTTGGGGGTGCCACCCATGTCACCCTAAGAAATATTCAAGAGGTACAAGCGTTAAATCTTGGGATGCCTAAGGCAGCCCCTTCTTCATCAATAAAAATCTCAGGTTTACTTTCAAAACACTTCATTTTTATTGCTTCATACACTATATGTTGTTATTGGAGCGTCTTTATTTTTTGCTTTTAGTTTTCTTTTGCTTTGTTTGCTGCAATAATTTGTTCGGACCCCAACACTCCTATTTTGGAGAAGTCATACCTAGTTCTTCATTGTCTAGAACACTCTAGTTTTCATTCTTATTGTTTTGTGAGTGTTCTCTTTTGCTAGATCTGCGCTTAGCTTTAGTTTTCTTGTGCTTTTTGCTTAGAACTTTTTAGTTCTTCCTTGTAGATTTGTGAGACAAGCTCACTGATCTTTATTAAGCATTATCCTTGTGAGTTGTTGCAAATAAGTCGATTGGTGTTGGAAGAGAGTAGGAAGTTCCATGCTTAAGTGGTATAAAATGGAGCTTATTTTGACTGTGGCTTAGGCTTTATCATGTCATGTTAGAAGTTGCTTTGACCTTATGCTTAGTGATTATTGTTGTAGTATGACTTGTTTCAAACAATTGAGATTGCTTAATGTGCCTTGAAAGAATCATGCATTGTTTTAGCATACAAAAGCATAATTGTGGTATTCTCCTTTGATGCTTTATTTGGGTTGACTTGGCACATGCTTACACCATGTTAATACTATGAACCAGTCACCTTAGCCTCTATGATCATTTAGTTTTTGACTTGTGATATCACTTTATGCTTTAATTAATAATTTTTTGTCGCTTTGCATGATTATGGCCATTATTTCTCTCTTATTTGGTCGCTCCCAGTCTTTTGCTAGCCTCCACCTGTACAAAGTATGAGTTCTACTCATGCATCCAACTCCCAAGAAACAAAGTTATTCCAAATATTCCACTATAAACTCCTATGCATGGTTTGTTACACCATTCCAAGTATATTTGTTGGAGATATGCCCCAGAGGCAATAATAAAAGTGGTTATTATTATATATTTGTGTTTATGATAAATGTTTACATTCATACTATAATAGTATTAACCGGAAACATTAATACTTGTGTGATTTGTAAACTAAATTAGAGTCCCTATTAAAGCCTCTTTATAATACTAGCTTGTTGGTTAATAGATGATCGTGGTTTCCCGATCATGAACATTGTTGTTAACAACAAGATCATATCATTAGGAGAATGGTATGATGGACATACTCCTATAGATAAGCGTATCATAAAGATTAAGTCATTTTAATAGTTCATTTGCTATAAGCTTTCTAATACATAGTAACCTAATTCCTTCAACCATGAGATTATGTTAATCACCATCACCGGAAGGATGCTTTGATGACATCAAACACCACACCATAACTGGATGGCTATAAAGGTGGCATTGAGTGTTCGGAAAGTATGGGTTGAGGCACATGGATCAAGAGTCGGATTTGTCCATCCATATGACGGATAGATATACTCTAGGGCCTCTTGGTGGAATGTCATCCGATTAGCTTGCAAGCATGTGACTGGCTCACAAGGGATCACATATCACGGGAACGAGAAAAGAGTACTTATTAGTAACGAGGTTGAACTAGTTATGCAGAGATACCGACGATCAAAACCTCGGATAAGTAAACTATCGTGAGACAAAGGGAAATTGGTATCCTATGTAAGTGGTTCATTCGATCGCAAAGTAATCATAGAAATATGTGGGAACCATATGAATTTCCAGATTCCTCTATTGTTTATTGATCGGAGAAGTGTCTCGGTTATGTCTGCATAATTCACGAACTGTAGGGAGACACACTTAAGGATTCGATGTTGTTGTGTAGTTATGGAATGATGAGTAAGAGACCGAATGTTGTTCGGAGTCTCGGATGGGATCCGGGATATCACGAGGAGATCCGGAATGGTCCGGAGAATAAGATTCATATAAGGAAATTCCTGTTTCGGAGTTCGGAAATGATTCCGGTGTTTTCACCAGGAATGTTCTAGAAGGGTCTAGAAGGTCCAGCACTCCAGAGGGGAATGGTACATGGATGTGTCATGACAATGTGGAATGGTTGCATCATGTACTAGGTCATTTGGCTGGGCAATATGAAGAGAGAAATCAAATCCAAGTTTGAAAGTCAAACGCCAATTTGAAAAGTCAAATCCGAAGTTTGCTTGGTGGAGGGAGAGTAGGAAACCTACCTAGGGTAGGAGTCCCACTCCCTCCACACGCCGGCCAAGGAGGAGGAGTTGGAGGAGGACTCCCTCCTCCCAACCGCCTCCCTCCCACCTATATAAGGAGGGGTAGGGCGCCCCCTACCCTCACACCTTAAACCCTATACCCAAGCGCCACCACCACAAGTGCTGCCGCCGCCTAGGGATCTCCAAGTCGCCGACTTGGGTTTCCCCAAACCCTAGCCGCCGGCCACACCCTCCCCTTGGTTCCCTCTAAACCGTAGATCGCCAAGGCCCTCTCTCATACTCCACCATACTCGCTCTGGCTTAAGGCGAAGCCCTGCGAGATCTCCCCTCTACTTCCGACACCACGTCGTCGCGCTGCCGGAATCACGAGGGGAGTGCTACAACCTCCGCTGCCTGCTAGAACAAGGGAGAGTAAGGTCTTCATCGCGTATCGAATGTGTGACCGACTGCGGAAGCGCTGCCGAAACACAGCGTCGGAAGGATCGTCTACGCGATCTTGAGATCGGCAAGAGTACGACTACATCACCCATGAGAATCTGCTCTCATTAACCGCTTTGGAATCTTCGAGGGTGAGTTCTTCTATCGACTCGTTGCTACAATCTAGTAGATAGATCTTGGCTTGTTTGTGTGCATGCAGTAGAAATTTTTTGTTTTCCGTGCTACGAATCCCTACAGTGGTATCAGAGCCGTGTCTATATGTAGATCTGTTGCACGAGTAGAACACAATGGTCATTATGGGCGGTGGTGCTTTTATTATCAATTGATTTTTGTGTACTTTGCATCTTGCGGTATGATGGGATGAAGCAGCTCAGGGTAACCTTACATGACATCGTTCATGAGACTTGCTCCACGCTCAACATGCAACTTGTATTGCATAAGTGGCTTTGCGGGTGTCTGTCTCTCCCATCATAGTATAGATTCAATTTACAACGGGCACTTGATAGTTCAAACATCAACGTTGTGGTTCTTGTTCGTCAGTTAGAATGACACTTATTGAAAGCCCCAAACCACGTAAAATATGCAAAGAAAATTAGAGGCGTCTAACTTTGTTTTACAGGGGTGTGCTGTGATGTGATATGGCCATGATTGTGATTATATTTGATGTATGCAATGTTCCTTATTGTAAGTTGGCAACCGACATGAGCCATATGGTTGTCTTTAAATTCCGTTAAGACATGCGCGTCTATTCAAAGTAGTTGTAATAGTTGAAGCTGGTGGACGACAACCATGAAATGACGCCATTGACCTTGACGCCATACCGGTGATAATGGAGATCATGTTCGTGCTTGAAGATGGAGATCAGAAGCACAAGAAGAAAGGCCATATCATATCACATATTATGAATTGCATGTGATGTTAATCCTTTATGCATCTTGTATTGCTTAGTTTGCGACGGTAGCATTATAAGATGATCCCCCAAGCACACAAATTTCAAGTTTTAAAGTGTTCATACTTAGTAAGCACCATTGCTAAAGCTCGTTGTTTCGAAGCACCACGTGATGATCGGGTGTGTTAGATTCTGCGAGTGTATACAATGTGAGCAAGCCAGATTTGCTCATGCGGAAGCTAAGGTTTGATCTTGACGAGCCTAGCATGTACAGACATGGTCTCGGAACACGGATCACCGAAAGGTAAAGCATGAGTCATATAGTAGATATGATGAACATGTTGATTGTTCGCCATTGAAGCTACATCAACTCTCGTGATGATCGGTTTTGATGTGGTGGATTTGGTTTGTGTGATCACTAAAACAATTTGAGGGATATTGTTTTGAGTGGGAGTTCACCTAGATTAATTTAACTATTAATTAGAACCCAATTTGTCATAAACTTAGTCTAAACTATTGCAAATATGTTGTAGATCAATGGTGGCCCCTACCATCAATTTTAATGCGTTCCTAGAGAAAGAAAAGTTGAAAAACAATGGAAGCAACTTCGCGGATTGTTTCCGCAATTTGAGGATTTTCCTCAATGCTGGTAATTTGACCTATGTGCTGGATGCACCGCTGGGTGACCCGCCTGCAGCTACTTCTACCGATGAAGTAAAGAATGTTTACCTCACTCGGAAGAATCAGTACTCCACAGTTCAGTGTGCTATCTTGTATGGTTTGGAATTGGAGCTTCAGAAAAGGTTTGAGAACCATGACCCACATGATATTGTCCGTGAACTCAAAATGATATTTGAGGCTCATGTGGCAGTTGAGAGTTATGAGGCTTCTGAAAAGTTCTTTAACTGCAAGATGGTAGAGGGCGGCTCCGTCAGTGAGCACGTGCTTAAGATGTCTGGGCACGCAAACAAACTCCAAAGCTTGGGTATAGTGATTACTAATTCTTTGGCGATTCACCGTGTCCTCCAATCACTACCACCAAGTTACAAGAACTTTGTGATGAACTACAATATGCAAAACATGGACAAGACGTTGCCAGAACTCTTCTCCATGTTGAAATCTGTAGAAGTGGAGATCAAGAAAGAGCATCAAGTGTTGTTGGTCAATAAGACCACCAAATTCAAGAAGCAAGGCAAGTCTAAGCAAAAGGGAAACTTCAAGAAGGGCGGTAAGAAAGTTGCCGCGTCGGCGAAGAAGACCAAGGCTGGGCCTAAGCCTGATACTGAGTGCTTTTACTGCAAGGGAGAGGGTCACTGGAAGCGGAATTGCCCAAAGTACTTGGCGGATTTGAAGAACGGCAACATCAAGAAGAAAGATATATACGATATACATGTTATTGATGTGTATCTCACTAGTACTCGTAGTAGTGCCTGGGTATTTGATACTGGTTCGGTTGCTCATATTTGTAACTCGAAACAGGTGTTGCAGAATAAACGGAAGCTAGCGAAGAACGAGGTGACGATGCGCGTTGGAAATGGATCAAAGGTTGATGTGATAGCGGTCGACACGCTACCTCTTCATCTACCATCGGGATTAGTTTTATACTTAAATAATTGTTATTTGGTGCCTGCGTTGAGCATGAACATTATATCTGGATCATGTTTATTGCGAGACGGTTACTTGTTTAAGTCCAAGAATAATGGTTGTTCGATTTATATGAGTAATATGTTTTATGCACATGCACCTTTGATAGATGGTCTATTCTTATTGAATCTCGATTGTGGTAATACACACATTAATAATATTGAAGCTAAACGTTTGAAATTGAGCGATAACTCTACCTATATGTGGCACTGTCGTCTTGGTCATATTGGAGTGAAGCGTATGAAGAAACTCCATTCTGATGGACTTCTTGAATCACTTGATTTCGAATCACTTGAAAGATGTGAAGCATGTCTGATGGGCAAAATGACTAATACTCCATTTTCTGGTATGATGGAGCAAGCTACGGACTTATTGGAAATCATACATACCGATGTGTGTGGCCCAATGAGTGTAGCATCGCGCGGTGGTTATCGTTATGTTCTTACCTTCACGGATGACTTGAGTAGATATGGGTATATCTATTTCATGATTCATAAGTACAAAACTTTCAAGAAGTTTAAGGAATTTCAAAGTGAGGTAGATAATCAACATAACAAGAAGATTAAATTTCTATGATCTGATCGTGGAGGTAAATATCTAAGTTACGAGTTTGGCCAGCATTTGAAGAAATGCGGAATACTTTCACAATTGACACCGCCGGGAACACCATAGCGTAATGGTGTGTCCGAACGTCGTAATCGAGCTCTCTTAGATATGGTTCGTTCTATGATGTCACTTACAGATTTACCGCTATCATTTTGGGGTTATGCATTAGAAACAGCCGCATTCACTTTAAATAGGGCACCATCTATATCCGTTGAAACGACACCGTATGAATTATGGTTTGGGAAGAAACCTAAATTGTCGTTCCTTAAAGTTTGGGGTTGCAAAGCTTATGTAAACAAGTTACAACCGGACAAGCTTGGACCCAAAGCGGAAAAATGCGTCTTCATAGGATACCCAAAGGAAACTATTGGGTATACATTCTATCATAGATCTGAGGGCAAAATATTCATTGCCAAGAATGGATCCTTTCTAGAGAAAGAATTTCTCTTGAAAGAAGTGACTGGAAGGAAAGGTGAACTCGACGAGGTTGTTGAACCTTCTCTCGAACTTGCGAGTAGCGCAGCACCGGAAGTAGTTCCTGTGGCGCCTACACCAATAAGGGAGGAAGCTAATGATGTTGATCATGAAACTTCGGTTGAAGTTACTATGGAACCTCGCAGGTCAACGAGAACTCGTACCACTCCTGATTTGTATCATCCCGTTATGAGTGTCATGTTGGTGGATAACACCGATGACCCTACGACATATGAGAAAGCGATGATGAGCCCAGATTCCAATAAATGGCAAGAAGCCATGAAATCCGAGATTGGATCCATGTACGAAAACCAAGTATGGACTTTGGTGGACTTACCGGATGGCCGAAAGGCTGTCGAGAACAAATGGATTTTCAAGAAGAAAATAGATGTTGATGGTAATGTTACTGTCTATAAAGCTCGACTTGTCGCAAAAGGGTTTCGACAAATTCAAGGAGTTGACTACGATGAGACTTTCTCACCAGTAGCGAAGCTAAAGTCCGTAAGGATTATGTTAGCAATCGCTGCATATTATGATTATGAGATATGGCAGATGGATGTCAAAACGACGTTCCTCAATGGAGACATTGATGAAGAGTTGTATATGATGCAACCCAAAGGTTTTGTCGATCCAAAAGATGCTAACAAGGTATGCAAACTTCAACGGTCCATTTATGGATTGAAGCAAGCATCCCGAAGTTGGAATCAACGTTTTGATAATGTAATCAAAAGTTTTGGTTTTATACAAACTTATGGAGAAGCTTGTATTTACAAGAAAGTGAGTGGGAGCTCTGTAGCATTCTTAATACTATATGTAGATGACATATTGTTGATTGGGAATGATGTAGACCTTCTTAATAGTGTCAAGGATTATTTGAATAATAGTTTTTCAATGAAAGATCTTGGCGAAGCAGCTTACATATTAGGCATAAAGATTTATAGAGATAGATCGAGGCGCCTAATATCATTGTCACAAAGTACATATTTGGGCAAAGTTCTAAAGAGGTTTGGAATGGAAGATAGCAAGAAAGGATTCTTGCTCATGTTGCCCAATATGACCTTGAGTAAAGCTCAAAGTCCTGCAACAGCAGAAGATAGAGAAAGGATGAGTAAGACTCCCTATGCCTCAGCCATTGGATCTATAATGTATGCCATGCTATGTACTAGACCCGACATTGCATATGCTGTTAGTTTGACTAGCATATATCAAAGTGATCCAGGAGTGGATCATTGGACAGTGGTCAAAAACATCCTTAAGTACTTGAGAAGAACTAAGGATATGGTTCTTTCTTATGGAGGTGATGAACAACTCGTTGTTAATGGTTACATCGATGCTAGTTGGAACACCGATCCGGATGATTCTAAATCTCAATCTGGATACGAATTTACTTTGAATGGTGCATCAGTTAGCTGGAGGAGTGCAAAGCAAAGTGTTGTGGCGAGATCTTCAACTGAATCGGAATACATAGCTGCTTCGGAGGCTTCACAAGAAGCGATATGGATGAAGGATTTCATTAGAGAGCTTGGTGTGGTTCCAAGTGCGATGGACCCAATGTCTATCTACTGTGATAACATGGGAGCCATAGCCAATGCGCAAGAACCGAGGTCACACAAGAAGCTGAAGCACATCAAGCTACATTTTCACGCTATTCGAGAGCATGTCCAAGATGGTGACATAAAGATTTGCAAAGTACACACAGATCTGAATGTGGCGGATCCGTTGACTAAACCTCTCCCAAGGGCAAAACATGACCAACACCAAACTGCCATGGGTGTTCGGTATATTACCATGTAATCTAGATTAGTTGACTCTAGTGCAAGTGGGAGACTGTTGGAGATATGCCCTAGAGGCAATAATAAAAGTGGTTATTATTATATCTTTGTGTTTATGATAAATGTTTAGATTCATACTATAATAGTATTAACCGGAAACATTAATACTTGTGTGATTTGTAAACTAAATTAGAGTCCCTAGTAAAGCCTCTTTATAATACTAGCTTGTTGGTTAATAGATGATCGTGGTTTCCCGATCATGAACATCGAGATGTTGTTAACAACAAGATCATATCATTAGGAGAATGGTATGATGTACATACTCCTATAGATAAGCGTAGCATAAAGATCAAGTCATTTTACTAGTTTGTTTGTTATAAGCTTTCTGATACATAGTAACCTAATTCTTTCGACCATGAGATCATGTTAATCACCATAATCGAAGGATGCTTTCATGACATCAAACACCACACCATAACTGGGTGGCTATTGTAACACCCTCAGAATCGGACCTATGCAAGTTTGAGCAAAATTCGCCAAACCCGCATAGAAACGATTCAAAGGTGCCCACCATGCACTTTCGTGCGGGTGGAAAACGAAGTAATAACATTACACAACAGTCCTCGATGGGACCCACAGAACAGATATATATAACAGCGACTCAGAGAGTCAAGAATACAGATATAATATACAAAGATTCAAATCACCTTGAAAACGATAGAGCGTCCAGCTACGGACAAGATGCAAATGGGGCTAAGAGCCCTGAAGAATAACCAATGGCGTCCATAACCCTGCCCAGGCCAAGCCGGAAGGGTAACCCTGCTAACGACGTCGATCTCAAACCTGCTTAAACAAAGGGGTGCCGACAAAGGGCAAAGGGAAAAGAAGGAGCGTCAGTACTGAGGCCAGTACACGGCGAGACTAGAATTCGGCGGTCCTCGCCTACATAGGTATGGTGGACTGAGCGGCAGCGGCAGCATGCACTAAACAACCTATAGAGACTCGATACAACGGCGACTATCAGAGAGGGGTAAGATAGACCTATCCGGATCCAACCTGAGGCTAACACCAAACAAACCCATCCTGGCGTTTCCCCCTCGAGACCAAACGAGGAAGTCCACCGAGGAACTCACACAGTTGGCAGTTTTATTTATTCGGTTATCGTTGCAGCAATTACTAGTCAAGTATAGATAATCATCCTGATAAAGTAGGCGGTGGGCACTTTTAGTTAACCATTCCGTTATAGTTGCAACACTTACTAATCATATACAGATGACATGAGATAAACCCAAAACCCAGCAGTTGTTGGTACCTTTAATCAGCCAATTCCGTTGTAGTTGCCATACTTACTAGTCAGGTACAATGGTCGCAAGCGACACGCCAAACAAGCAGTTGTGGGCAGTATTAATTAGCCATTCCGTTATAGTGAAGCTGATTACTAGTCATTATAAAGTCAAATTATAGCAACAAACTTTAGTTATGCTTGTCTATGATCGAGATACTGTGCTCCAAGTCGTCCATAACCGCGGACACGGCTTTCAGAAAGTTTTAACCCGGCCGGGGTGCACAAATAGCAACACACACACGATCAACCTCGGAAAAACCAAAACAAAACCCAACGAGGTCTTCACGACAGAGCAATCACAAGATTCAGAAATATTTCAGGGGGCCACCCCATTAAGCTACCCGCAACGAAGTAAGCTAGCTCCGAGACGGACTTAAAGTCTGGGTATACGGCTGTGAACGACTGGGAACCCAAAACTGGGCTTGTCGACACCGCGGAATCGTGTCCCGATCCTAAACAGTACAGGTGCTATCTGTCGCACAATCGTAAATAAAGCAGTAAAACATGGCATAAGTACAGGATCGTAAATAAAACCTCAAACTAGTTTGTGGCCCCAAGAAATAAGACGGAATCAAGCTCTGGCTAAGGGGGGCCCATACTCCCCATATGTGGATAGCGCGATAAATCAAGGAACAGGTATCAAGTACTCGGGGTCCTACGGGACACAAGTGGGCGTTCGGAAACCAAATATTATCTATCACCCACCGATGCCTCTGCTTACTTAAATTTTAGTTGTTAAACAGGAATTAAAGTGAACGATAAGTAAATCTAGGATCATCTCCAACATCAGACATGTGGCAATACTCCAACAACTGTGGTACATGGCGACACGCAACAACACTTGAGCAAGCGACTATGACGCGCAAGTCCAACTATCTACCAAACAACAGGTAATAGGATGTGTCCAAGGCAATATAAGGCTGCAAGGGATATCACGGGTACGGAAAATAGAGCAACGCAACACAGATAGCAATAGATCAACAGGAGGGAATAAATACTATAAAAGTAAGATAGGTAGAAAAGGGGTAGATGCTCGCCTGAAAACATTGTCGAAGGTTCAACCGAAGATCGGCAAGCTCACATCAACTCAACGGCCTTATCCGCGAAGAACCAAAACACTAGAAGAAACACCGGATGTAGTATTTAATACAACGGCAGAAGATCGGCATGATGCATGTATGATGTATGGCATGGCAAAGATGCGATGCGATTAGGTCATATTAAGTGGAACCGGGGTCCCGACAATTAGTTAGATGGTTCGAGTTGTTTAGCTACCCCGCAATTTAAATGTTGTTTAACATGGCAAGATATGGTACCGATTCGCTACACAAGTTTAAATGAGGCCGATATGAGACTAGATTTGCCCGCATATGGGCCCCATATTTAATTATTAGGTGAATCGGCATAAGGCCCCCAAACCACATGATATGCATGCGAGATGAATGATTTGATGTGCAACAATTGTATTATATTATGAAATTAGGGTTTCGGGAAGGGGTTCACACATTAGGATTCTCGACGATCTTGGGGTTCTGGGGGTTCGGGTCGGTCTCAGGGTTCAGGGTTCGACGGATGCGTTCTCGGACTCCGGGATCGTTCTCGGATATCGGGGGTGGTTCTTGTCGCGTCCGGGAAGCAGGACTTGGGTCGGTGTCGGGGTGCGTCGGATTCTTCCGGGCCGGGGGTTGTTCTTGTCGCATGCAGATCTTGTCGG
The DNA here is from genome assembly GCA_910589765.1 of Avena atlantica. NCBI lineage: Eukaryota > Viridiplantae > Streptophyta > Magnoliopsida > Poales > Poaceae > Avena > Avena atlantica. The sequence goes on from OU342734.1 coordinate 328,728,527, forward strand.
GTCCCACAGGGTCGAGCTTGCCGTTGCGAGGGTCTTGTTGGGCCCGTGTACCGTGTCGGTCTTGGCGTTCGGGACGAAGCACTTGTCGCGTCGGGGTCTCGGTGTCCGGGGTGAAGCACTCGGCGTTCTCGAGGGAGTACTTGTCGCACGTGTGGTCGCCCGGTCCGCGAAGTGGGCTTCGAGTATGGCGACGTATGTCGAAGATCTTGTCGGTAGCCTTGTCAACGGAAAGGTCTTGTCGCATCCACGAAGGTGACGTCGGTATCACGGCGTTGGTGAGCTTGGTTAACGATAGAACCTTCCGAGATCTTGGCGTTGGGAGGCAAACAGAGGGACTCCTAGCAGGCACCTGGACGAACATGCTACAAACAGAGGGCGGGTCCCACGGTGAGTTCCGATGGAGGAAGCGGCCCGAGGCGGTACCAGGAAGGACCCGCGAGGCTTGGTTCGGGGGCGACGGTGGCCGGCCTTGGCCGACGCGGCGAAGGAGGCAGACTTGGGCGACGCGAGCTGCGCCGGACGCGGCGGCGCGGGAGGCGGGAGCCGCGGGCGGCGCGGGCTGCGGAGGTCGTGCGGGGCTCCGGGAACGCGGAGGACGCGGCGACTGGCGGTGCTGTGCAGGGCGGCCGCAGGCGGGCGGAGGAGGAGGGCCGGAGGCGGACGGGTTCGGCCTGACGCGGTGGAGGCGGGGCGCGGGCGCGAGCTCGCGGGCGCGGTCGCGGCCCGTAGAGGGAGCAGACGAGGCAGGGGAAGGACGGAGCCGGCGGGGAGCGCCGCGGGGCCGGGGTTGAGCGGCTCTGACGGGTGAGGTCGAGCGGGGACGGGGGTGAGCGGAGCACGCCGGAGAGGGAGGAGGGGCGGGCGCGCGCGTCGGGCAGAGGAGGTAGAACGGCGGCGAGGCGGTCGCGCGGGTCGCCGGCGAGCTTGCTGAGGCGGCTGGAGCGGGGTTGGCGGCGGACGAGGGGGCGTCCTGGGGCGGCGTCGCGAGCGCGGGCGGCGACCGGGCAGAACGGCGAGGAGGAAGAGGGGCCACCGGCGCCGGCAAGGTGAGGCCGCGCGTCGGGGTCAGGCAGCGAGGGGGGGGGGCTTGGGGAGACGGTGCAGAGGGCGGTGGAGGAGGACGGGCCGCTGAGGGAGAAGAGGGAGCGGAAGGTGGGGGACGGGGGCCACTCTGGTGGGGCCGGGGCGGCCAGGGGGTAGCGGGGTAGTGGAGTTGACCGGGTGAGGTGGGTGGAGGGAGAAAAGGCTGGGTCGGCTGTGGGGCCCAGGGGCGTGGGGCCCGTGGGTCAGAGAGAGAGGGTTGGGGTGAGCGGGTGTGCTGATGGCAGGGAGGGGGTGGGGCTGGCGTGGTGAGCTGTGAGAGGCTGGCTCGGTGGGGCCCGGGGAGAGAGAGGGTGAGAGAGAGAGAGAGGGGTGGGGAAGTTAGTCTAGGTGGCAAAACCTGGTTGGTTGGGGGATAGGGAGAGGGTGAGGTGGCACATGGCTATTGGAGGGAGTGATGTGGCCAGCGGGTTGGGTAGTTTAATAGGTAGCTTTAGGATTTAGAAGGGGCCGATTAGGTGGGCCGTTTGTAAAATCCTGGGGGTGGTCGTTCGGGTCGAAACGGCCCGTTCGACTGCCCCCGCTAAAATAATTAATTAAATTATTTATCTCAATCAGCGTTTTTGCAAACTGACAACGGACAAAACAAAATACTCCGGTGACCCGGGTTTGCGCGATAATTAAGGTGGGGCGTTTTAGAAAACAAAACGGGCTTTGCAAAAAATAGTTTTGGCAAACAATGCATGATGATGACGATGCAATGCACAAATTCAACGCGATTTTCTAGTAGTGGTTTTTGCGGGATGCCACAATTCGACACCACTAACGATGGATCTCGCCCTCGAGATCCGCCTCATGGTTCCGGAAGGAAGGTCGGCGATCTGAATCTTCTCGTTTCAGGTAGATCCTCGCGACACCACTAACAAGGGTTCCTTCTTCATCTTGAAAACGGCGACACCACCAACAAAGGGTCGTTGTCTCTGATTGTCGAGAGAACACTCCGGAGAAACAAAGGACGAAGATAGAGGTATCAAACGATAAGGCCACCTCTAACTTCCATTAGAAGAGGGAAGAGTTACATTGATCCACCAGTTCGATGTACAGAGCGAACAGTAAGAGTCGGGTAGGGTGATCAGTCCATCCCGGACCCAACTACCAACTCTATACATGGGTAGGAGAATCAAGCAACTCAACTCTCGAGATTTAGACTGAAGATCTTCATAGGTGGTATACGGAACAAAGGAATGTTGCCAGCAGAAATCGTATGAAAGACACAATGATTAGGTTCCGCGAGGGTTCCATTGGCATGAACAACACATGCTCAAGGTATACTCCAACTTCACCAATGCTCGTCCTTCTCATATGTTTTTCAACGACACTGATATCCAGCAAGGAACACATATGGATAAAGAGCTCAAGAACAAAAGATTGGAGGAAGGGTACAACAGACAAGTTGCAGATTGATGATCGTAGCACCTCCGTTACAAAAGGGAGAAAGCGAAACCCTGAAGGTACGACGGAAACCCCACCACGAGAAATCCTGGACTCGCAGAGAGAGAAGAGAGCGGATTCAAAACACGTGGAGGTAAGAGAAGAATAGCAAAGGGGTAAGGAGTAAAGTCAGACCTAACCAGAACTATCCAACCGATTTTCAAAAATAGTTTTGACACTTCTACTTCGGCCGTTAGCTAGGTTATCCTATAGGCTGGACTTGTGGGGTATCGCAATTGCTGAGCTCTGATACCACTCTGTAACACCCTCAGAATCGGACCTATGCAAGTTTGAGCAAAATTCGCCAAACCCGCATAGAAACGATTCAAAGGTGCCCACCAGGCACTTTCGTGCGGGTGGAAAACGAAGTAATAACGTTACACAACAGTCCTCGATGGGACCCACAGAACAGATATATATAACAGCGACTCAGAGAGTCAAGAATGCAGATATAATATACAAAGATTCAAATCACCTTGAAAACGATAGAGCGTCCAGCTACGGACAAGATGCAAATGGGGCTAAGAGCCCTGAAGAATAACCAATGGCGTCCATAACCCTGCCCAGGCCAAGCCGGAAGGGTAACCCTGCTAACGACATCGATCTCAAACCTTCTTAAACAAAGGGGTGCCGACAAAGGGCAAAGGGAAAAGAAGGAGCGTCAGTACTGAGGCCAGTACACGGCGAGACTAGAATTCGGCGGTCCTCACCTACATAGGTATGGTGGACTGAGCGGCAGCGGCAGCATGCACTAAACAACCTATAGAGACTCGATACAACGGCGACTATCAGAGAGGGGTAAGATAGACCTATCCGGATCCAACCTGAGGCTAACACCAAACAAACCCATCCTGGCGTTTCCCCCTCGAGACCAAACGAGGAAGTCCACCGAGGAACTCACACAGTTGGCAGTTTTATTTATTCGGTTATCGTTGCAGCAATTACTAGTCAAGTATAGATAATCATCCTGATAAAGTAGGCGGTGGGCACTTTTAGTTAACCATTCCGTTATAGTTGCAACACTTACTAATCATATACAGATGACATGAGATAAACCCAAAACCCAGCAGTTGTTGGTACCTTTAATCAGCCAATTCCGTTGTAGTTGCCATACTTACTAGTCAGGTACAATGGTCGCAAGCGACACGCCAAACAAGCAGTTGTGGGCAGTATTAATTAGCCATTCCGTTATAGTGAAGCTGATTACTAGTCATTATAAAGTCAAATTATAGCAACAAACTTTAGTTATGCTTGTCTATGATCGAGATACTGTGCTCCAAGTCGTCCATAACCGCGGACACGGCTTTCAGAAAGTTTTAACCCGGCCGGGGTGCACAAATAGCAACACACACACGATCAACCTCGGAAAAACCAAAACAAAACCCAACGAGGTCTTCACGACAGAGCAATCACAAGATTCAGAAATATTTCAGGGGGGCACCCCATTAAGCTACCCGCAACGAAGTAAGCTAGCTCCGAGACGGACTCAAGGTCTGGGTATACGGCTGTGAACGACTGGGAACCCAAAACTGGGCTTGTCGACACCGCGGAATCGTGTCCCGATCCTAAACAGTACAGGTGCTATCTGTCGCACAATCGTAAATAAAGAAGTAAAACATGGCATAAGTACAGGATCGTAAATAAAACCTCAAACTAGTTTGTGGCCCCAAGAAATAAGACGAAATCAAGCTCTGGATAAGGGGGGCCCATACTCCCCATATGTGGATAGCGCGATAAATCAAGGAACAGGTATCAAGTACTCGGGGTCCTACGGGACACAAGTGGGCGTTCGGAAACCAAATATTATCTATCACCCACCGATGCCTCTGCTTACTTCAATTTTAGTTGTTAAACAGGAATTAAAGTGAACGATAAGTAAAACTAGGATCATCTCCAACATCAGACATGTGGCAATACTCCAACAACTGTGGTACATGGCGACACGCAACAACACTTGAGCAAGCGACTATGACGCGCAAGTCCAACTATCTACCAAACAACAGGTAATAGGATGTGTCCAAGGCAATATAAGGCTGCAAGGGATATCACGGGTACGGAAACTAGAGCAACGCAACACAGATAGCAATAGATCAACAGGAGGGAATAAATACTATAAAAGTAAGATAGGTAGAAAAGGGGTAGATGCTCGCCTGAAAACATTGTCGAAGGTTCAACCGAAGATCGGCAAGCTCACATCAACTCAACGGCCTTATCCGCGAAGAACCAAAACACTAGAAGAAACACCGGATGTAGTATTTAATACAACGGCAGAAGATCGGCATGATGCATGTATGATGTATGGCATGGCAAAGATGCGATGCGATTAGGTCATATTAAGTGGAACCGGGGTCCCGACAATTAGTTAGATGGTTCGAGTTGTTTAGCTACCCCGCAATTTAAATGTTGTTTAACATGGCAAGATATGGTACCGATTCGCTACACAAGTTTAAATGAGGCCGATATGAGACTAGATTTGCCCGCATATGGGCCCCATATTTAATTATTAGGTGAATCGGCATAAGGCCCCCAAACCACATGATATGCATGCGAGATGAATGATTTGATGTGCAACAATTGTATTATATTATGAAATTAGGGTTTCGGGAAGGGGTTCACACATTAGGATTCTCGACGATCTTGGGGTTCTGGGGGTTCGGGTCGGTCTCAGGGTTCAGGGTTCGACGGATGCGTTCTCGGACTCCGGGATCGTTCTCGGATATCGGGGGTGGTTCTTGTCGCGTCCGGGAAGCAGGACTTGGGTCGGTGTCGGGGTGCGTCGGATTCTTCCGGGTCGGGGGTTGTTCTTGTCGCATGCAGATCTTGTCGGGTCCCACAGGGTCGAGCTTGCCGTTACGAGGGTCTTGTTGGGCCCGTGTACCGGGTCGGTCTTGGCATTCGGGACGAAGCACTTGTCGCGTCGGGGTCTCAGTGTCTGGGGTGAAGCACTCGGCGTTCTCGAGGGAGTACTTGTCGCACGTGTGGTCGCCCGGTCCGCGAAGTGGGCTTCGAGTATGGCGACGTATGTCGAAGATCTTGTCGGTAGCCTTGTCAACGGAAAGGTCTTGTCGCATCCACTAAGGTGACGTCGGTATCACGGCGTTGGTGAGCTTGGTTAACGATAGAACCTTCCGAGATCTTGGCGTTGGGAGGCAAACAGAGGGACTCCTAGAAGGCACCTGGACGAACATGCTACAAACAGAGGGCGGGTCCCACGGTGAGTTCCGATGGAGGAAGCAGCCCGAGGCGGTACCAGGAAGGACCTGCGAGGCTTGGTTCGGGGGCGATGGTGGCCGGCCTTGGCCGAGGCGGCGAAGGAGGCAGACTTGGGCGACGCGAGCTACGCCGGACGCGGCGGCGCGGGAGGCGGGAGCCGCGGGCGGCGCGGGCTGCGGAGGTCGTGCGGGGCTCCGGGAACGCGGAGGACGCGGCGACTGGCGGTGCTGTGCAAGGCGGACGTAGGCGGGCGGAGGAGGAGGGCCGGAGGCGGACGGGGTCGGCCTGACGCGGTGGAGGCGGGGCGCGGGCGCGAGCTCGCGGGCGCGGACGCGGCCCACAGAGGGCGCAGACGAGGCAGGGGAAGGACGGAGCCGGCGGGGAGCGCCGCGGGGCCGGGGTTGAGCGGCTCTGACGGGTGAGGTCGAGCGGGGACGGGGGGGTGAGCGGAGCACGCCGGAGAGGGAGGAGGGGCGGGCGCGCGCGTCGGGCAGAGGAGGTAGAACGGCGGCGAGGCGGTCGCGCGGGTCGCCGGCGAGCTTGCTGAGGCGGCTGGAGCGGGGTCGGCGGCGGACGAGGGGGCGTCCTGGGGCGGCGTCGCGAGCGCGGGCGGCGACCGGGCGGAACGGCGAGGAGGAAGAGGGGCCACCGGCGCCGGCAAGGTGAGGCCGCGCGTCGGGGTCAGGCAGCGAGGGGGGGGGGCTTGGGGAGACGGTGCAGAGGGCGGTGGAGGAGGACGGGCCGCTGAGGGAGAAGAGGGAGCGGAAGGTGGGGGACGGGGGCCACTCTGGTGGGTCCGGGGCGGCCAGGGGGTAGCGGGGTAGTGGAGTTGACCGGGTGAGGTGGGTGGAGGGAGAAAAGGCTGGGTCGGCTGTGGGGCCCAGGGGCGTGGGGCCCGTGGGTCAGAGAGAGAGGGTTGGGGTGAGCGGGTGTGCTGATGGCAGGGAGGGGGTGGGGCTGGCGTGGTGAGCTGTGAGAGGCTGGCTCGGTGGGGCCCGGGGAGAGAGAGGGTGAGAGAGAGAGGGGTGGGGAAGTTAGTCTAGGTGGCAAAACCTGGTTGGTTGGGGGATAGGGAGAGGGTGAGGTGGCACATGGCTATTGGAGGGAGTGATGTGGCCAGCGGGTTGGGTAGTTTAATAGGTAGCTTTAGGATTTAGAAGGGGCCGATTAGGTGGGCCGTTTGTAAAATCCTGGGGGTGGTCGTTCGGGTCGAAACGGCCCGTTCGACTGTCCCCGCTAAAATAATTAATTAAATTATTTATCTCAATCAGCGTTTTTGCAAACTGACAACGGACAAAACAAAATACTCCGGTGACCCGGGTTTGCGCGATAATTAAGGTGGGGCGTTTTAGAAAACAAAACGGGCTTTGCAAAAAATAGTTTTGGCAAACAATGCATGATGATGACGATGCAATGCACAAATTCAACGCGATTTTCTAGTAGTGGTTTTTGCGGGATGCCACAGCTATAAAGGTGGCATTGAGTGTTCGGAAAGTATGGGTTGCGGCACATGGATCAAGAGTGGGATTTGTCCATCCATATGACGGATAGATATACTCTGGGCCCTCTCGGTGGAATGTCATCCGATTAGCTTGCAAGCATGTGACTGCCTCACAAGGGATCACATATCACGGGAATGAGAAAAGAGTACTTATCAGTAACGAGGTTGAACTAGGTATGCAGAGATACCGACGATCAAAACCTCGGATAAGTAAACTATTGTGAGACAAAGGGAAATTGGTATCCTATGTAAGTGGTTCATTCGATCGAAAAGTAATCGTAGAAATATGTGGGAACCATATGAATTTCCAGATTCCTCTATTGGTTATTGATCGGAGAAGTGTCTCGGTCATGTCTGCATAATTCACGAACCGTAGGGAGACACACTTAAGGATTCGATGTTGTTGTGTAGTTATGGAATGATGAGTAAGAGACCGAATGTTGTTCGGAGTCTCGGATGGGATCCGGGATATCACGAGGAGATCCGGAATGGTCCGGAGAATAAGATTCATATAAGGAAAGTCCTATTTCGGAGTTCGGAAATGATTCCTGTGTTTTCACCAGGAATGTTCTAGAAGGTCCGGCACTCCAGAGGGGAAGGGTACATGGATGTGTCATGACAATGTGGAATGGTTGCATCATGTACTAGGTCATTTGGCTGGGCAATATGAAGAGATAAATCAAATCCAAGTTTGAAAGTCAAACGCCAATTTGAAAAGTCAAATCCGAAGTTTGCTTGGTGGAGGGAGAGTAGGAAACCTACCTAGGGTAGGAGTCCCACTCCCTCCACCCGCCGGCCAAGGAGGAGAATTTGGAGGAGGACTCCCTCCTCCCAACCGCCTCCCTCCCACCTATATAAGGAGGGGTAGGGCGCCCCCCTGCCCTCACACCTCAAACCCTAGCCTCAAGCACCACCACCACAAGTGCTGCCGCCGCCTAGGGATCTCCAAGTCGCCGACTTGGGTTTCCCCAAACCCTAGCCGCCGGCCACACACTCCCCTTGGTGCCCTCTAAACCATAGATCGCCAAGGACCTCTCTCATACTCCACCATACTCGCTCTGGCTTAAGGCGAAGTCCTGCGAGATCTTCCCTCTACTTCCGACACCACGCCTTCGTGCTGCCGGAATCACAAGGAGAGTGCTACAACCTCCGCTGCCTGCTGGAACAAGAGAGAGGAAGGTCTTCATCGCATACCGAACATGTGACCGACTGCGGAAGCGCTGCCGGAACACAGCGCCGGAAGGATCGTCTACGCGATCTTGAGATCGGCAAGAGTACGACTACATCACCCACGAGAATCTGCTCTCGTTAACCGCTTTGGAATCTTCGAGGGTGAGTTCTTCTATCGACTCGTTGCTACAATCTAGTAGATAGATCTTGGCTTGTTTGTGTGCATGCGGTAGAATTTTTTTGTTTTCCATGCTACGAATCCCTACAGTGGTATTAGAGCCATGTCTATATGTAGATCTGTTGCACGAGTAGAACACAATGGTCATTGTGGGCGGTGGTGCTTTTATTATCAATTGATTTTTGTGTACTTTGCATCTTGCGGTATGATGGGATGAAGCGGCCCGGGCTAACCTTACATGACATCGTTCATGAGACTTGCTCCACTGTAGGGGTCCCAATCTTTAATAAGATAGAGCCCTCTGTGTTTACAATGCTAGTCCCTGGATCAATAGCTAGCATCCACAGTTAAGATGTAATATCAAGAAACAAAGGTCATAATATAACTTTATAACCAGTAATAACATAAGTTTATTACATCAAACATAGCTCAATAGGCTATTACATTACATTGCAGCGGAATAACTATGGTCAAGTGGTCCTTCATCTTCAAAGTGCCACAGGCAGATGTTGGTTGTAGACTTTGTAATCCTAATCAAACAATCTTCACTAAAATCAATCAAACCTGCAACATACAAGTTACAGCCACAAAGGGTCAATACATTTGAATTGTATTGGCAAGTGATACTATGGTATTATGGTGGAGTCTATCATCTATATGCATTTGGCTAAGTGGAGTTGAGGCTTGCATTGCTTAAAATAGATTTTTCTCATCATTTTGAAAATACCAAGTTTTTGCTTGTCAAAAACATTTTTCTCAATCAAAGATTTCAAGATCCTTGTACCAAGCCATCTCTCCATCAATGATTGAAGAATTCAAACAACCCTTGTTCAAACCACAAGATTTTAATTTAGAAATTGGAATGATGAGATTCTTGATTGCTTCCATGTCTTGATGCTCAAATTGTCCTTTACCAGGGACATGGCTAAGTACTTAGGTTTTACACTCTGCAGAGGTGGTGCACTTTCCCCACAAGACTTGGTTTCCCAAGACAAGATCTTTCAGAAGCCTTCCCTTAGACCAAAATGGACGCGTTCCAACCTATCAAACACTACCACCCACTGTCCATATGGCTAAGTTCTTGCAACCTATATGATCATGGCAGAGCCCATATTGCCAAGTGGTTGCACTTGAAGCTTCTCAACATTTGACATCTCAAATCCCTTTGTTTCCTGGGTGGCATTCCACAAGTGAGATACACAAAGTCCATGGCCTTGTGTAACCACTCAACATATCCCAATCCTTTCATTCCACCCAGGAGGTTCATTAACTTAGTTGTTTTATTAGACAAAATCACAAGTCCTCAGACTTAGAATATTTTTCCATAGTGTGAATATATATTCCACCCATGTTTTCTATTAGCTAGGCTAAGCTTGATAGTAATAGGAATCTTAACTTAGGAAGTCCTACTAAGGATTCATCTACTAGGTTTTCCTATAGTAAGATCTATACTTAGCAAAATTTCCATGCAAGTTTTACTTAGCAAAATCACTAATGCATAGAGAAAGTAATGGGACAAAGAGTATGAGCATCACTTGCCTTTTTAGTAGAGAATCTAGGTACACTCCTTGATCTTGCAATTGTCACACTCTTCAAAGTTCACTACAATTCAATCAAGCAGGGCACACATTCAAAACTAGCATTCAAACAATTCACCACATAAAATATAAAACAAGGAAATGCATGCAAGCATGCAAAAGGTTGTTTTATTGAAAAAGTGGTTTCTATAAAAGTTATAAACATTACAAATACCTATTGGTCTTTTTATAAAAGTAGAATTTCATTTGAAACCAAGTTAGTGAAAATAAGTCATTTAAATCATTTTTCTTTGGTTAGAAAAGCTTTTATTCAAAGGAATAATTTCTAGTGTGAACAATATATATATATATATATTTTTATTTTAAATGTTAGTATTTATGGTCAGAGAGTTCAAAACAAAACCAAACTAATTAACATAAAATTAAGAAAGATGCTCGTAAGTCAATGATTAAATCTAGCAATTACACTTATAGCAAATCATGGGACAAAACATCAGAGAGAGTTTAACATCTAATTGTACTGAATAAATCTAAACTAGACATGCATAATCGAGTTGTAAAAACTATCACAGGATTTAGCGTTTGCAAACTAGTTAGATGGCATTCGGTTCATACTAATAAACCCAATTCAAATGAGGCAAACACGAATGCGTAGAAATAACAGAAGCGGTAGTAGTACATGAGGAAAAAGCAACTACACGGACAACACCATATGCATAGTGTACGTGATAAACTAAATCCATAGCTTTTCAAAAAACACTGAAAACATCGTAGATATTCATAGCTAATAATACTAGTGGGGTCTTAGAATTACTAGGAACATTATCTAAATTGGGACCAAGATCCCTGGGGTGTGCATGGTGGTCTAATCTGCTCATGCCACCGAACGGCATTCGGTTCACCGGCACCGCTGTCAATAAGAAAACTGTGGCGAGAAACCATGTCTAGAAGGTAGGCTTATGTGCGGCTAGAGTATGTGCGAAAGGATTTGTGCTGAAGCTCACCGAGTGCGACACGAACGTCCGACCAAGATGATGAACTGAGCAGAAACGACGGTGAAGTGCGTCTCCGGCGATCCGTGCCTCGTCCTTCTAGTCCACGAGTCAGCTCTCCGCGTCCCCGTGCTGCTGGTGGCGCAGCAGCTGTCCTTCTAGTAACGCATCGTCTCCTCGCCGGAGCTCCCGAAAAACGCAGGCGGTGTCTAATGGTGGTCTAGTGCAGCTCTCCAGGATGACTCCGGGATAAAACTGAGATAGCTCCTACGGCGTAGAATGGAAAGAGGGGCAATGGCGCTGTATGTGGGAATGAATAGGAGGTGTAATGGCAGCAGTTTCCTATTTGAATTATGGCTTTGATACCTGTGACGTTTTAGTCTCTGCGTGCATGTTGAATAGAGCGATCGCTTGCGTGGTTCCCGCCGGAGAGTCCTCTTGTGCCAGCTCGGTTGGGTCAGTAGAAACGATTCAGTGATATACTAAAGGAAACTAATGGCTGCTCGACGACTTGGTGATCGACAAAACAAGAAAAAGAAAAAAAATACCAAGGTGAGAAATATAGCAAGACTCGCTACACGCAGATACGACGTACTGGAGTGAAGAAATGAAAAGGAAAGAAATGAGATGAAAAGGTAAGGAATGAGAGAAGAATAAAAAAATTAGCTAGCAACCATTCGGTGGAGAGAACAAAAGAATGGAAAGGAAGAACAAGGTGAGTACTTGGACATGCAATAGGTATACGTATATATACGAGTAGGACATGCATTTGTATGGCATGCATCGTGCATGTGTTTAGGCCAACAAAATTTATTTGGAAAGAAATAATAAGAAGCAAATCGGTAAATTAAGAAAAATAACAATACAATAAGTACTCTGAATTATTATTCTCTTTCTTATATATCTGACTAATTCTAATATAGTTGGAATTGATTTCAGAAACACAAAACAAAATATTATTTATTTAATGTGCCGTAACATCCTTTTATATTATTTAGGTATACTTTTATTCCATTTACTCATGGATTCTTGCCATGGTTTTTAAATTGTCTTTAAAATAATTATTATTTATTTCTTTGATTTATAAAATTCATATCTTTTTATTTATAGATTCAAAATTGGTGATTCCAATTTATATATATTATTTAATATTTGTTTATCTTTTTAAATCCTTTTAGGATTTATTTGTTCATAATTTTGGCATGGATTTAATTAGGAGCTTTATTAGCCTTGGAAATTATTTCCTTTTATCTTAATAAATTCATAAGTTTTTATACATGGCTCAAAATTAAATGAAACCAATTTCTATGGTTTTATAATATTTTTATTTATCATTCTTGATCATTTATAAATGTTTTTTAACAAATTTTTATATGGAACAAATACATAGTCTTAGAGATATCTTGGAAATGATTTATTCCATTAGGGTTTAGGGTTTTGGTTTAACTTTTCCAAGTATTTAAATTTCAAGATACATTCATTGATGAATGCATTTCACTTGATTTGAATTTAGTTGGATTCAATTTTTTGTTTCAAAGTTTGTTCAAGATGGGTTTTTAAGTTTCCATTTAGAAACAAAAAGTTTCTTTTCACCCTATTTCAACAATTATTTATTTTGTTTATTTATTTTTCACATTACAAAATTTGGAAAATTTGGGATGTGACAGGCTACCACCCTTAAAAGAAATCTCGTCCCGAGATTTGGGAAGGCTAGAGGTTACAAGCAAGTTCAAAACAACTAGGGTACTACCACCCTTAAAAATTCTAACAAAAATTACATATGGTCCTTCTTGGAATCCTGGAAAAATTTTTCTAAGTAACTTTTGCATTGTCCTTGGTTTCCGTTCTTGACTCATGGGCCAAGGTTGAGATCCTTCATAGACTTGTTTAACTTGTTCTCCATCCTTTCTGGACAGTTGTTTGCATAGTGGCCTAGTTCCTTGCATTTGAAACATGTGACAAGGCTGAGATCCCTCATAGGCTGGTTTATCTTATGCTTCATCTTTTCTGGACAGTTGTTTGCATAATGTCCCAACTCTTTGCAGTGTTTGCACATCACTTGGCTAATATATTTCTTTTCCTTGGGTTTCACTAGCCTCTGTTTGCTTTCTTGGCTCTTCTCCCTTTCTGGGCATTCATTGGCATAGTGTCCCATCTCTTTGCATTTGAAACATTGCACTTGTGTAATATCCTTCTTGCTAGTGTTGGGGAATTTCTTCTTCTTCTTGGGTATCTCCAAATCTAGGAGTTCTTCTAGTTCATGTTCTTCATAGGTGGGAGATCTTTCTCTCTTCTTGGGACATTGATCTTCATGTTCCTTGGATGCATGATCCTTGTCTCTAAAAATATTGCTAGCTTGGGTTCCTTCTAGAATAACATCTTTGTCATCCTTGTTGTCATTAACTCCTTGGGAAAAGTTTTCTCTCATGTTGATCACTTGAGTAACTAATCCTTGCAACAATTGGGATTGAAGTTTCAAAATCCTTTGTATGGCTGGGTCTAGTCCATTGTTGTTAGCTAAAAGCTGAGTTGTCTCTTGGCTCAACTGGTTTTGGGTTGCTCTAAGATCTCTTATGTTGTCCTTTTGGTTGTTGTTGTTGTCATCAACCTTGAATTATTTTGGGGTAGTCATCTGTTTGGGTTGAAGGGAGATTAGAATAGGCAAGATATTTCTAAGGAATCAAATCTAATCACACACATCACAATTCACACAAGTAATGTTCATGCAATCACAAACCAAACACTTCACTCAATCAAAGTTCAAGCATATACTTAGTCAACAAAATATTTTTGTTACACCACTTAGGTTGGGTTTTGTCTTAACTAAAATATGGTGGTCCATCTATATGGTTCACTTGTGATCTTTCCTTCCTTCATGATTCTTCTTGTATGGGACCATGGTTTCCTTGAGAAAAGATCTTGGTCACAATACTTCAAAGTTGTTGATGGTTTCTTCTTATTTTGCATTCCCTCAGTCTCTAAATCTTGAGTAAGATCTCCTTGTCTCACTTGTAGTCCTTAGTAGTATCCAAGTTGGAAGTCCTTGGTGAACATGCTGAAGATGTTGAAGTCATTAGAGTTGAAGAAGTCCTTTGCACATGGTGTAGTCTTTGGCCATGGGGTTGGTTTTTCCATCAAGTTGAAATAGAAGAGAAGTAGAGTTGAAATCAAAATGGTTGAGGAAAGAGTTTACAAGTGTTTTTGTAAATAAGTTTTTGGAACAAAAACAACTCCTAATTTTCTAAGGGTTTTTGTCCAATCCTAGGTTTACAAATCCTACAGGCAACACAATGCTCTGATACCATCTGTAGGGGTCCCAATCTTTAATAAGATAGAGCCCTCTGTGTTTACAATGCTAGTCCCTGGATCAATAGCTAGCATCCACAGTTAAGATGTAATATCAAGAAACAAAGGTCATAATATAACTTTATAACCAGTAATAACATAAGTTTATTACATCAAACATAGCTCAATAGGCTATTACATTACATTGCAGCGGAATAACTATGGTCAAGTGGTCCTTCATCTTCAAAGTGCCACATGAAGATGTTGGTTGTAGACTTTGTAATCCTAATCAAACAATCTTCACTAAAATCAATCAAACCTGCAACATACAAGTTACAGCCACAAAGGGTCAATACATTTGAATTGTATTGGCAAGTGATACTATGGTATTATGGTGGAGTCTATCATCTATATGCATTTGGCTAAGTGGAGTTGAGGCTTGCATTGCTTAAAATAGATTTTTCTCATCATTTTGAAAATACCAAGTTTTTGCTTGTCAAAAACATTTTTCTCAATCAAAGATTTCAAGATCCTTGTACCAAGCCATCTCTCCATCAATGATTGAAGAATTCAAACAACCCTTGTTCAAACCACAAGATTTTAATTTAGAAATTGGAATGATGAGATTCTTGATTGCTTCCATGTCTTGATGCTCAAATTGTCCTTTACCAGGGACATGGCTAAGTACTTAGGTTTTACACTCTGCAGAGGTGGTGCACTTTCCCCACAAGACTTGGTTTCCCAAGACAAGATCTTTCAGAAGCCTTCCCTTAGACCAAAATGGACGCGTTCCAACCTATCAAACACTACCACCCACTGTCCATATGGCTAAGTTCTTGCAACCTATATGATCATGGCAGAGCCCATATTGCCAAGTGGTTGCACTTGAAGCTTCTCAACATTTGACATCTCAAATCCCTTTGTTTCCTGGGTGGCATTCCACAAGTGAGATACACAAAGTCCATGGCCTTGTGTAACCACTCAACATATCCCAATCCTTTCATTCCACCCAGGAGGTTCATTAACTTAGTTGTTTTATTAGACAAAATCACAAGTCCTCAGACTTAGAATATTTTTCCATAGTGTGAATATATATTCCACCCATGTTTTCTATTAGCTAGGCTAAGCTTGATAGTAATAGGAATCTTAACTTAGGAAGTCCTACTAAGGATTCATCTACTAGGTTTTCCTATAGTAAGATCTATACTTAGCAAAATTTCCATGCAAGTTTTACTTAGCAAAATCACTAATGCATAGAGAAAG
The DNA here is from genome assembly GCA_910589765.1 of Avena atlantica. Classification (NCBI taxonomy): domain Eukaryota; kingdom Viridiplantae; phylum Streptophyta; class Magnoliopsida; order Poales; family Poaceae; genus Avena; species Avena atlantica. The sequence goes on from OU342734.1 coordinate 328,744,199, forward strand.
TAATGGGACAAAGAGTATGAGCATCACTTGCCTTTTTAGTAGAGAATCTAGGTACACTCCTTGATCTTGCAATTGTCACACTCTTCAAAGTTCACTACAATTCAATCAAGCAGGGCACACATTCAAAACTAGCATTCAAACAATTCACCACATAAAATATAAAACAAGGAAATGCATGCAAGCATGCAAAAGGTTGTTTTATTGAAAAAGTGGTTTCTATAAAGGTTATAAACATTACAAATACCTATTGGTCTTTTTATAAAAGTAGAATTTCATTTGAAACCAAGTTAGTGAAAATAAGTCATTTAAATCATTTTTCTTTGGTTAGAAAAGCTTTTATTCAAAGGAATAATTTCTAGTGTGAACAATATATATATATATATTTTTATTTTAAATGTTAGTATTTATGGTCAGAGAGTTCAAAACAAAACCAAACTAATTAACATAAAATTAAGAAAGATGCTCGTAAGTCAATGATTAAATCTAGCAATTACACTTATAGCAAATCATGGGACAAAACATCAGAGAGAGTTTAACATCTAATTGTACTGAATAAATCTAAACTAGACATGCATAATCGAGTTGTAAAAACTATCACAGGATTTAGCGTTTGCAAACTAGTTAGATGGCATTCGGTTCATACTAATAAACCCAATTCAAATGAGGCAAACACGAATGCGTAGAAATAACAGAAGCGGTAGTAGTACATGAGGAAAAAGCAACTACACGGACAACACCATATGCATAGTGTACGTGATAAACTAAATCCATAGCTTTTCAAAAAACACTGAAAACATCGTAGATATTCATAGCTAATAATACTAGTGGGGTCTTAGAATTACTAGGAACATTATCTAAATTGGGACCAAGATCCCTGGGGTGTGCATGGTGGTCTAATCTGCTCATGCCACCGAACGGCATTCGGTTCACCGGCACCGCTGTCAATAAGAAAACTGTGGCGAGAAACCATGTCTAGAAGGTAGGCATACGTGCGGCTAGAGTATGTGCGAAAGGATTTGTGCCGAAGCTCACCGAGTGCGACACGAACGTCCGACCAAGATGATGAACTGAGCAGAAACGACGGCGAAGTGCGTCTCCGGCGATCCGTGCCTCGTCCTTCTAGTCCACGAGTCAGCTCTCCGTGTCCCCGTGCTGCTGGTGGTGCAGCAGCTGTCCTTCTAGTAACGCGTCGTCTCCTCGCCGGAGCTCCCGAAAAACGCAGGCGGTGTCTAATGGTGGTCTAGTGCAGCTCTCCAGGATGACTCCGGGATAAAACTGAGATAGCTCCTACGGCGTAGAATGGAAAGAGGGGCAATGGCGCTGTATGTGGGAATGAATAGGAGGTGTAATGGCAGCAGTTTCCTATTTAAATTATGGCTTTGATAGCTGTGACGTTTTAGTCTCTGCGTGCATGTTGAATAGAGCGATCGCTGCGTGGTTCCCGCCGGAGAGTCCTCTTGTGCCAGCTCGGTTGGGTCAGTAGAAACGATTCAGTGATGTACTAAAGGAAACTAATGGCTGCTCGACGACTTGGTGATCGACAAAACAAGAAAAAGAAAAAAAATACCAAGGTGAGAAATATAGCAAGACTCGCTACACGTAGATACGATGTACTGGAGTGAAGAAATGAAAAGGAAAGAAATGAGATAAAAAGGTAAGGAATGAGAGAAGAATAAAAAAATTAGCTAGCAACCATTCGGTGGAGAGAAGAAAAGAATGGAAAGGAAGAACAAGGTGAGTACTTGGACATGCAATAGGTATACGTATATATACGAGTAGGACATGCATTTGTATGGCATGCATCGTGCATGTGTTTAGGCCAACAAAATTTATTTGGAAAGAAATAATAAGAAGCAAATCGGTAAATTAAGAAAAATAACAATACAATAAGTACTCTGAATTATTATTCTCTTTCTTATATATCTGACTAATTCCAATATAGTTGGAATTGATTTCAGAAACACAAAACAAAATATTATTTATTTAATGCGCCATAACATCCTTTTATATTATTTAGGTATACTTTTATTCCATTTACTCATGGATTCTTGCCATGGTTTTTAAATTGTCTTTAAAATAATTCTTATTTATTTCTTTGATTTATAAAATTCATATCTTTTTATTTATAGATTCAAAATTGGTGATTCCAATTTATATATATTATTTAATATTTGTTTATCTTTTTAAATCCTTTTAGGATTTATTTGTTCATAATTTTGGCATGGATTTAATTAGGAGCTTTATTAGCCTTGGAAATTATTTCCTTTTATCTTAATAAATTCATAAGTTTTTATACATGGCTCAAAATTAAATGAAACCAATTTCTATGGTTTTATAATATTTTTATTTATCATTCTTGATCATTTATAAATGTTTTTTAACAAATTTTTATATGGAACAAATACATAGTCTTAGAGATATCTTGGAAATGATTTATTCCATTAGGGTTTAGGGTTTTGGTTTAACTTTTCCAAGTGTTTAAATTTCAAGATACATTCATTGATGAATGCATTTCACTTGATTTGAATTTAGTTGGATTCAATTTTTTGTTTCAAAGTTTGTTCAAGATGGGTTTTTAAGTTTCCATTTAGAAACAAAAAGTTTCTTTTCACCCTATTTCAACAATTATTTATTTTGTTTATTTATTTTTCACATTACAAAATTTGGAAAAATTTGGGATGTGACAGGCTACCACCCTTAAAAGAAATCTCGTCGCGAGATTTGGGAAGGCTAGAGGTTACAAGCAAGTTCAAAACAACTAGGGTACTACCACCCTTAAAAATTTTCTAACAAAAATTACATATGGTCCTTCTTGGAATCCTGGAAAAAAATTTCTAAGTAACTTTTGCATTGTCCTTGGTTTCCGTTCTTGACTCATGGGCCAAGGTTGAGATCCTTCATAGACTTGTTTAACTTGTTCTCCATCCTTTCTGGACAATTGTTTGCATAGTGGCCTAGTTCCTTGCATTTGAAACATGTGACAAGGCTGAGATCCCTCATAGGCTGGTTTATCTTATGCTTCATCTTTTCTGGACAGTTGTTTGCATAATGTCCCAACTCTTTGCAGTGTTTGCACATCACTTGGCTAATATATTTCTTTTCCTTGGGTTTCACTAGCCTCTGTTTGCTTTCTTGGCTCTTCTCCCTTTCTGGGCATTCATTGGCACAGTGTCCCATCTCTTTGCATTTGAAACATTGCACTTGTGTAATATCCTTATTGCTAGTGTTGGGGAATTTCTTCTTCTTCTTGGGTCTCTCCAAAGCTAGGAGTTCTTCTAGTTCATGTTCTTCATAGGTGGGAGATCTTTCTCTCTTCTTGGGACATTGATCTTCATGTTCCTTGGATGCATGATCCTTGTCTCTAAAAATATTGCTAGATTGGGTTCCTTCTAAAATAACATCTTTGTCATCCTTGTTGTCATTAACTCCTTGGGAAAAGTTTTCTCTCATGTTGATCACTTGAGTAACTAATCCTTGCAACAATTGGGATTGAAGTTTCAAAATCCTTTGTATGGCTGGGTCTAGTCCATTGTTGTTAGCTAAAAGCTGAGTTGTCTCTTGGCTCAACTGGTTTTGGGTTGCTATAAGCTCTCTTATGTTGTCCTTTTGGTTGTTGTTGTTGTCATCAACCTTGAATTATTTTGGGGTAGTCATCTGTTTGGGTTGAAGGGAGATTAGAATAGGCAAGATATTTCTAAGGAATCAAATCTAATCACACACATCACAATTCACACAAGTAATGTTCATGCAATCACAAACCAAACACTTCACTCAATCAAAGTTCAAGCATATACTTAGTCAACAAAATATTTTTGTTACACCACTTAGGTTGGGTTTTGTCTTAACTAAAATATGGTGGTCCATCTATATGGTTCACTTGTGATCTTTCCTTCCTTCATGATTCTTCTTGTATGGGACCATGGTTTCCTTGAGAAAAGATCTTGGTCACAATACTTCAAAGTTGTTGATGGTTTCTTCTTATTTTGCATTCCCTCAGTCTCTAAATCTTGAGTAAGATCTCCTTGTCTCACTTGTAGTCCTTAGTAGTATCCAAGTTGGAAGTCCTTGGTGAACATGCTGAAGATGTTGAAGTCATTAGAGTTGAAGAAGTCCTTTGCACATGGTGTAGTCTTTGGCCATGGGGTTGGTTTTTCCATCAAGTTGAAATAGAAGAGAAGTAGAGTTGAAATCAAAATGGTTGAGGAAAGAGTTTACAAGTGTTTTTGTAAATAAGTTTTTGGAACAAAAACAACTCCTAATTTTCTAAGGGTTTTTGTCCAATCCTAGGTTTACAAATCCTACAGGCAACACAATGCTCTGATACCATCTGTAGGGGTCCCAATCTTTAATAAGATAGAGCCCTCTGTGTTTACAATGCTAGTCCCTGGATCAATAGCTAGCATCCACAGTTAAGATGTAATATCAAGAAACAAAGGTCATAATATAACTTTATAACCAGTAATAACATAAGTTTATTACATCAAACATAGCTCAATAGGCTATTACATTACATTGCAGCGGAATAACTATGGTCAAGTGGTCCTTCATCTTCAAAGTGCCACATGAAGATGTTGGTTGTAGACTTTGTAATCCTAATCAAACAATCTTCACTAAAATCAATCAAACCTGCAACATACAAGTTACAGCCACAAAGGGTCAATACATTTGAATTGTATTGGCAAGTGATACTATGGTATTATGGTGGAGTCTATCATCTATATGCATTTGGCTAAGTGGAGTTGAGGCTTGCATTGCTTAAAATAGATTTTTCTCATCATTTTGAAAATACCAAGTTTTTGCTTGTCAAAAACATTTTTCTCAATCAAAGATTTCAAGATCCTTGTACCAAGCCATCTCTCCATCAATGATTGAAGAATTCAAACAACCCTTGTTCAAACCACAAGATTTTAATTTAGAAATTGGAATGATGAGATTCTTGATTGCTTCCATGTCTTGATGCTCAAATTGTCCTTTACCAGGGACATGGCTAAGTACTTAGGTTTTACACTCTGCAGAGGTGGTGCACTTTCCCCACAAGACTTGGTTTCCCAAGACAAGATCTTTCAGAAGCCTTCCCTTAGACCAAAATGGACGCGTTCCAACCTATCAAACACTACCACCCACTGTCCATATGGCTAAGTTCTTGCAACCTATATGATCATGGCAGAGCCCATATTGCCAAGTGGTTGCACTTGAAGCTTCTCAACATTTGACATCTCAAATCCCTTTGTTTCCTGGGTGGCATTCCACAAGTGAGATACACAAAGTCCATGGCCTTGTGTAACCACTCAACATATCCCAATCCTTTCATTCCACCCAGGAGGTTCATTAACTTAGTTGTTTTATTAGACAAAATCACAAGTCCTCAGACTTAGAATATTTTTCCATAGTGTGAATATATATTCCACCCATGTTTTCTATTAGCTAGGCTAAGCTTGATAGTAATAGGAATCTTAACTTAGGAAGTCCTACTAAGGATTCATCTACTAGGTTTTCCTATAGTAAGATCTATACTTAGCAAAATTTCCATGCAAGTTTTACTTAGCAAAATCACTAATGCATAGAGAAAGTAATGGGACAAAGAGTATGAGCATCACTTGCCTTTTTAGTAGAGAATCTAGGTACACTCCTTGATCTTGCAATTGTCACACTCTTCAAAGTTCACTACAATTCAATCAAGCAGGGCACACATTCAAAACTAGCATTCAAACAATTCACCATATAAAATATAAAACAAGGAAATGCATGCAAGCATGCAAAAGGTTGTTTTATTGAAAAAGTGGTTTCTATAAAGGTTATAAACATTACAAATACCTATTGGTCTTTTTATAAAAGTAGAATTTCATTTGAAACCAAGTTAGTGAAAATAAGTCATTTAAATCATTTTGCTTTGGTTAGAAAAGCTTTTATTCAAAGGAATAATTTCTAGTGTGAACAATATATATATATATATATTTATTTTAAATGTTAGTATTTATGGTCAGATAGTTCAAAACAAAACCAAACTAATTAACATAAAATTAAGAAAGATGCTCGTAAGTCAATGATTAAATCTAGCAATTACACTTATAGCAAATCATGGGACAAAACATCAGAGAGAGTTTAACATCTAATTGTACTGAATAAATCTAAACTAGACATGCATAATCGAGTTGTAAAAACTACCACAGGATTTAGCGTTTGCAAACTAGTTAGATGGCATTCGGTTCATACTAATAAACCCAATTCAAATGAGGCAAACACGAATACGTAGAAATAACAGAAGCGGTAGTAGTACATGAGGAAAAAGCAACTACACGGACAACACCATATGCATAGTGTACGTGATAAACTAAATCCATAGCTTTTCAAAAAACACTGAAAACATCGTAGATATTCATAGCTAATAATACTAGTGGGGTCCTAGAATTACTAGGAACATTATCTAAATTGGGACCAAGATCCCTGGGGTGTGCATGGTGGTCTAATCTGCTCATGCCACCGAACGGCATTCGGTTCACCGGCACCGCTGTCAATAAGAAAACTGTGGCGAGAAACCATGTCTAGAAGGTAGGCATACGTGCGGCTAGAGTATGTGCGAAAGGATTTGTGCCGAAGCTCACCGAGTGCGACACGAACGTCCGACCAAGATGATGAACTGAGCAGAAACGACGGCGAAGTGCGTCTCCGGCGATCCGTGCCTCGTCCTTCTAGTCCACGAGTCAGCTCTCCGCGTCCCCGTGCTGCTGGTGGCGCAACAGCTGTCCTTCTAGTAACGCGTCGTCTCCTCGCCGGAGCTCCCTAAAAACGCAGGCGGTGTCTAATGGTGGTCTAGTGCAGCTCTCCAGGATGACTCCGGGATAAAACTGAGATAGCTCCTACGGCGTAGAATGGAAAGAGGGGCAATGGCGCTGTATGTGGGAATGAATAGGAGGTGTAATGGCAGCAGTTTCCTATTTGAATTATGGCTTTGATAGCTGTGACGTTTTAGTCTCTGCGTGCATGTTGAATAGAGCGATCGTTGCGTGGTTCCCGCCGGAGAGTCCTCTTGTGCCAGCTCGGTTGGGTCAGTAGAAACGATTCAGTGATGTACTAAAGGAAACTAATGGCTGCTCGACGACTTGGTGATCGACAAAACAAGAAAAAGAAAAAAAATACCAAGGTGAGAAATATAGCAAGACTCGCTACACGCAGATACGACGTACTGGAGTGAAGAAATGAAAAGGAAAGAAATGAGATGAAAAGGTAAGGAATGAGAGAAGAATAAAAAAAATAGCTAGCAACCATTCGGTGGAGAGAAGAAAAGAATGGAAAGGAAGAACAAGGTGAGTACTTGGACATGCAATAGGTATACGTATATATACGAGTAGGACATGCATTTGTATGGCATGCATCGTGCATGTGTTTAGGCCAACAAAATTTATTTGGAAAGAAATAATAAGAAGCAAATCGGTAAATTAAGAAAAATAACAATACAATAAGTACTCTGAATTATTATTCTCTTTCTTATATATCTGACTAATTCCAATATAGTTGGAATTGATTTCAGAAACACAAAACAAAATATTATTTATTTAATGTGCCGTAACATCCTTTTATATTATTTAGGTATACTTTTATTCCATTTACTCATGGATTCTTGCCATGGTTTTTAAATTGTCTTTAAAATAATTATTATTTATTTCTTTGATTTATAAAATTCATATCTTTTTATTTATAGATTCAAAATTGGTGATTCCAATTTATATATATTATTTAATATTTGTTTATCTTTTTAAATCCTTTTAGGATTTATTTGTTCATAATTTTGGCATGGATTTAATTAGGAGCTTTATTAGCCTTGGAAATTATTTCCTTTTATCTTAATAAATTCATAAGTTTTTATACATGGCTCAAAATTAAATGAAACCAATTTCTATGGTTTTATAATATTTTTATTTATCATTCTTGATCATTTATAAATGTTTTTTAACAAATTTTTATATGGAACAAATACATAGTCTTAGAGATATCTTGGAAATGATTTATTCCATTAGGGTTTAGGGTTTTGGTTTAACTTTTCCAAGTGTTTAAATTTCAAGATACATTCATTGATGAATGCATTTCACTTGATTTGAATTTAGTTGGATTCAATTTTTTGTTTCAAAGTTTGTTCAAGATGGGTTTTTAAGTTTCCATTTAGAAACAAAAAGTTTCTTTTCACCCTATTTCAACAATTATTTATTTTGTTTATTTATTTTTCACATTACAAAATTTGGAAAAATTTGGGATGTGACAGGCTACCACCCTTAAAAGAAATATCGTCCCGAGATTTAGGAAGGCTAGAGGTTACAAGCAAGTTCAAAACAACTAGGGTACTACCACCCTTAAAAATTTTCTAACAAAAATTACATATGGTCCTTCTTGGAATCCTGGAAAAAAATTTCTAAGTAACTTTTGCATTGTCCTTGGTTTCCGTTCTTGACTCATGGGCCAAGGTTGAGATCCTTCATAGACTTGTTTAACTTGTTCTCCATCCTTTCTGGACAATTGTTTGCATAGTGGCCTAGTTCCTTGCATTTGAAACATGTGACAAGGCTGAGATCCCTCATAGGCTGGTTTATCTTATGCTTCATCTTTTCTGGACAGTTGTTTGCATAATGTCCCAACTCTTTGCAGTGTTTGCACATCACTTGGCTAATATATTTCTTTTCCTTGGGTTTCACTAGCCTCTGTTTGCTTTCTTGGCTCTTCTCCCTTTCTGGGCATTCATTGGCATAGTGTCTCATCTCTTTGCATTTGAAACATTGCACTTGTGTAATATCCTTCTTGCTAGTGTTGGGGAATTTCTTCTTCTTCTTGGGTCTCTCCAAAGCTAGGAGTTCTTCTAGTTTATGTTCTTCATAGGTGGGAGATCTTTCTCTCTTCTTGGGACATTGATCTTCATGTTCCTTGGATGCATGATCCTTGTCTCTAAAAATATTGCTAGCTTGGGTTCCTTCTAAAATAACATCTTTGTCATCCTTGTTGTCATTAACTCCTTGGGAAAAGTTTTCTCTCATGTTGATCACTTGAGTAACTAATCCTTGCAACAATTGGGATTGAAGTTTCAAAATCCTTTGTATGGCTGGGTCTAGTCCATTGTTGTTAGCTAAAAGCTGAGTTGTCTCTTGGCTCAACTGGTTTTGGGTTGCTATAAGCTCTCTTATGTTGTCCTTTTGGTTGTTGTTGTTGTCATCAACCTTGAATTATTTTGGGGTAGTCATCTGTTTGGGTTGAAGGGAGATTAGAATAGGCAAGATATTTCTAAGGAATCAATTCTAATCACACACATCACAATTCACACAAGTAATGTTCATGCAATCACAAACCAAACACTTCACTCAATCAAAGTTCAAGCATATACTTAGTCAACAAAATATTTTTGTTACACCACTTAGGTTGGGTTTTGTCTTAACTAAAATATGGTGGTCCATCTATATGGTTCACTTGTGATCTTTCCTTCCTTCATGATTCTTCTTGTATGGGACCATGGTTTCCTTGAGAAAAGATCTTGGTCACAATACTTCAAAGTTGTTGATGGTTTCTTCTTATTTTGCATTCCCCCAGTCTCTAAATCTTGAGTAAGATCTCCTTGTCTCACTTGTAGTCCTTAGTAGTATCCAAGTTGGAAGTCCTTGGTGAACATGCTGAAGATGTTGAAGTCATTAGAGTTGAAGAAGTCCTTTGCACATGGTGTAGTCTTTGGCCATGGGGTTGGTTTTTCCATCAAGTTGAAATAGAAGAGAAGTAGAGTTGAAATCAAAATGGTTGAGGAAAGAGTTTACAAGTGTTTTTGTAAATAAGTTTTTGGAACAAAAACAACTCCTAATTTTCTAAGGGTTTTTGTCCAATCCTAGGTTTACAAATCCTACAGGCAACACAATGCTCTGATACCATCTGTAGGGGTCCCAATCTTTAATAAGATAGAGCCCTCTGTGTTTACAATGCTAGTACCTGGATCAATAGCTAGCATCCACAGTTAAGATGTAATATCAAGAAACAAAGGTCATAATATAACTTTATAACCAGTAATAACATAAGTTTATTACATCAAACATAGCTCAATAGGCTATTACATTACATTGCAGCGGAATAACTATGGTCAAGTGGTCCTTCATCTTCAAAGTGCCACATGCAGATGTTGGTTGTAGACTTTGTAATCCTAATCAAACAATCTTCACTAAAATAATTCAAACCTACAACATACAAGTTACAGCCATAAAGGGTCAATACATTTGAATTGTATTGGCAAGTGATACTATGGTATTATGGTGGAGTCTATCATCTATATGCATTTGGCTAAGTGGAGTTGAGGCTTGCATTGCTTAAAATAGATTTTTCTCATCATTTTGAAAATACCAAGTTTTTGCTTGTCAAAAACATTTTTCTCAATTAAAGATTTCAAGATCCTTGTACCAAGCCATCTCTCCATCAATGATTGAAGAATTCAAACAACCCTTGTTCAAACCACAAGATTTTAATTTAGAAATTGGAATGATGAGATTCTTGATTGCTTCCATGTCTTGATGCTCAAATTGTCCTTTACCAGGGACATGGCTAAGTACTTAAGTTTTACACTCTGCAGAGGTGGTGCACTTTCCCCACAAGACTTGGTTTCCCAAGACAAGATCTTTCAGAAGCCTTCCCTTAGACCAAAATGGACGCGTTCCAACCTATCAAACACTACCACCCACTGTCCATATGGCTAAGTTCTTGCAACCTATATGATCATGGCAGAGCCCATATTGCCAAGTGGTTGCACTTGAAGCTTCTCAACATTTGACATCTCAAATCCCTTTGTTTCCTGGGTGGCATTCCACAAGTGAGATACACAAAGTCCATGGCCTTGTGTAACCACTCAACATATCCCAATCCTTTCATTCCACCCAGGAGGTTCATTAACTTAGTTGTTTTATTAGACAAAATCACAAGTCCTCAGACTTAGAATATTTTTCCATAGTGTGAATATATATTCCACCCATGTTTTCTATTAGCTAGGCTAAGCTTGATAGTAATAGGAATCTTAACTTAGGAAGTCCTACTAAGGATTCATCTACTAGGTTTTCCTATAGTAAGATCTATACTTAGCAAAATTTCCATGCAAGTTTTACTTAGCAAAATCACTAATGCATAGAGAAAGTAATGGGACAAAGAGTATGAGCATCACTTGCCTTTTTAGTAGAGAATCTAGGTACACTCCTTGATCTTGCAATTGTCACACTCTTCAAAGTTCACTACAATTCAATCAAGCAGGGCACACATTCAAAACTAGCATTCAAACAATTCACCACATAAAATATAAAACAAGGAAATGCATGCAAGCATGCAAAAGGTTGTTTTATTGAAAAAGTGGTTTCTATAAAGGTTATAAACATTACAAATACCTATTGGTATTTTTATAAAAGTATAATTTCATTTGAAACCAAGTTAGTGAAAATAAGTCATTTAAATCATTTTTCTTTGGTTAGAAAAGCTTTTATTCAAAGGAATAATTTCTAGTGTGAACAATATATATATATATATTTTTATTTTAAATGTTAGTATTTATGGTCAGAGAGTTCAAAACAAAACCAAACTAATTAACATAAAATTAAGAAAGATGCTCGTAAGTCAATGATTAAATCTAGCAATTACACTTATAGCAAATCATGGGACAAAACATCAGAGAGAGTTTAACATCTAATTGTACTGAATAAATCTAAACTAGACATGCATAATCGAGTTGTAAAAACTATCACAGGATTTAGCGTTTGCAAACTAGTTAGATGGCATTCGGTTCATACTAATAAACCCAATTCAAATGAGGCAAACACGAATACGTAGAAATAACATAAGCGGTAGTAGTACATGAGGAAAAAGCAACTACACGGACAACACCATATGCATAGTGTACGTAATAAACTAAATCCATAGCTTTTCAAAAAACACTGAAAACATCGTAGATATTCATAGCTAATAATACTAGTGGGGTCTTAGAATTACTAGGAACATTATCTAAATTGGTACCAAGATCCCTGGGGTATGCATGGTGGTCTAATCTGCTCATGCCACCGAACGGCATTCGGTTCACCGGCACCACTGTCAATAAGAAAACTGTGGCGAGAAACCATGTCTAGAAGGTAGGCATACGTGCGGCTAGAGTATGTGCGAAAGGATTTGTGCCGAAGCTCACCGAGTGCGACACGAATGTCCGACCAAGATGATGAACTGAGCAGAAACGACGGCGAAGTGCATCTCTGGCGATCCGTGCCTCGTCCTTCTAGTCCACGAGTCAGCTCTCCGCGTCCCCGTGCTGCTGGTGGCGCAGCAGCTGTCCTTCTAGTAACGCGTCGTCTCCTCGCCGGAGCTCCCGAAAAACGCAGGCGGTGTCTAATGGTGGTCTAGTGCAGCTCTCCAGGATGACTCCGGGATAAAACTGAGATAGCTCCTACGGCGTAGAATGGAAAGAGGGGCAATGGCGCTGTATGTGGGAATGAATAGGAGGTGTAATGGCAGCAGTTTCCTATTTGAATTATGGCTTTGATAGCTGTGACGTTTTAGTCTCTGCGTGCATGTTGAATAGAGCGATCGCTGCGTGGTTCCCGCCGGAGAGTCCTCTTGTGCCAGCTCGGTTGGGTCAGTAGAAACGATTCAGTGATGTACTAAAGGAAACTAATGGCTGCTCGACGACTTGGTGATCGACAAAACAAGAAAAAGAAAAAAAATACCAAGGTGAGAAATATAGCAAAACTCGCTACACGCAGATACGACGTACTGGAGTGAAGAAATGAAAAGGAAAGAAATGAGATGAAAAGGTAAGGAATGAGAGAAGAATAAAAAAATTAGCTAGCAACCATTCGGTGGAGAGAAGAAACGAATGGAAAGGAAGAACAAGGTTAGTACTTGGACATGCAATAGGTATACGTATATATACGAGTAGGACATGCATTTGTATGGCATGCATCGTGCATGTGTTTAGGCCAACAAAATTTATTTAGAAAGAAATAATAAAAAGCAAATCTGTAAATTAAAAAAAATAACAATACAATAAGTACTCTGAATTATTATTCTCTTTCTTATATATCTGACTAATTCCAATATAGTTGGAATTGATTTCAGAAACACAAAACAAAATATTATTTATTTAATGCGCCGTAACATCCTTTTATATTATTTAGGTATACTTTTATTCCATTTACTCATGGATTCTTGCCATGGTTTTTAAATTTTCTTTAAAATAATTCTTATTTATTTCTTTGATTTATAAAATTCATATCTTTTTATTTATAGATTCAAAATTGGTGATTCCAATATATATATATTATTTAATATTTGTTTATCTTTTTAAATCCTTTTAGGATTTATTTGTTCATAATTTTGGCATGGATTTAATTAGGAGCTTTATTAGCCTTGGAAATTATTTCCTTTTATCTTAATAAATTCATAAGTTTTTATACATGGCTCAAAATTAAATGAAACCAATTTCTATGGTTTTATAATATTTTTATTTATCATTCTTGATCATTTATAAATGTTTGTTAACAAATTTTTATATGGAACAAATACATAGTCTTAGAGAGATCTTGGAAATGATTTATTCCATTAGGGTTTAGGGTTTTGGTTTAAATTTTCCAAGTGTTTAAATTTCAAGATACATTCATTGATGAATGCATTTCACTTGATTTGAATTTAGTTGGATTCAAAATTTTTTTCAAAGTTTGTTCAAGATGGGTTTTTAAGTTTCCATTTAGAAACAAAAAGTTTCTTTTCGCCCTATTTCAACAATTATTTATTTTGTTTATTTATTTTTCACATTACAAAATTTGGAAAAATTTGGGATGTGACATCCACGCTCAACATGCAAATTGTATTGCATAAGTGGCTTTGCGGGTGTCTGTCTCTCCCATCATAGTATAGATTCAATTTACAACGGGCACTTGATAGTTCAAACATCAACGTTGTGGTTCTTGTTCGTAAGTTAGAATGACACTTATTGAAAGCCCCAAACCACATAAAATATGCAAAGAAAATTAGAGGCGTCTAACTTTGTTTTATAGGGGTGTGCTGTGATGTGATATGGCCATGATTGTGATTATATTTGATGTATGCAATGTTCCTTATTGTAAGTTGGCAACCGACAGGAGCCATATGGTTGTCTTTAAATTCCGTTAAGACCTGCGCGTCTATTCAAAGTAGTTGTAATAGTTGAAGCTGGTGGACGACAACCATGAAATTACGCCATTGACCTTGACGCCATACCGGTGATGATGGAGATCATGTTCGTGCTTGAAGATGGAGATTGGAAGCACAAGAAGAAAGGCCATATCATATCACATATTATGAATTGCATGTGATGTTAATCCTTTATGCATCTTGTATTGCTTAGTTTGCGACGGTAGCATTATAAGATGATCCCCCAAGCACACAAATTTCAAGTTTTAAAGTGTTCATACTTAGTAAGCACCATTGCTAAAGCTCGTTGTTTCGAAGCACCACGTGATGATCGGGTGTGTTAGATTCTGCGAGTGTATACAATATAAGCAAGCCAGATTTGCTCATGCGGAAGCTAAGGTTTGATCTTGACGAGCCTATCATGTACAGACATGGTCTCGGAACACGGATCACCGAAAGGTAAAGCATGAGTCATATAGTAGATATGATGAACATGTTGATTGTTCGCCATTGAAGCTACATCAACTCTCGTGATGATCAGTTTTGATGTGGTGGATTTGGTTCGTGTGATCACTAAAACAATTTGAGGGATATTGTTTTGAGTGGGAGTTCACCTAGATTAATTTAACTATTAATTAAAACCCAATTTGTCATAAACTTAGTCTAAACTATTGCAAATATGTTGTAGATCAATGGCGGCCCCTACCATCAATTTTAATGCGTTCCTAGAGAAAGAAAAGTTTTAAAACAATGGAAGCAACTTCGCGGATTGTTTCCGCAATTTGAGGATTGTCCTCAATGCTGGTAATTTGACCTATGTGCTGGATGCACCGCTGGGTGACCCGCCTGCAGCTACTGCTACCGATGAAGTAAAGAATGTTTACCTCACTCGGAAGAATCAGTACTCCACAGTTCAGTGTGCTATCTTGTATGGTTTGGAATCGGAGCTTCAGAAAAGGTTTGAGAACCATGACCCACATGATATTGTCCGTGAACTCAAAATTATATTTGAGGCTCATGTGGCAGTTGAGAGTTGTGAGGCTTCTGAAAAGTTCTTTAACTGCAAGATGGTAGAGGGCAGCTCCGTCTGTGAGCACGTGCTTAAGATGTCTGGGCACGCAAACAAACTCCAAAGCTTGGGTATAGTGATTACTAATTCTTTGGGGATTCACCGTGTCCTCCAATCACTACCACCAAGTTACAAGAACTTTGTGATGAACTACAATATGCAAAACATGGACAAGACGTTGCCAGAACTCTTCTCCATGTTGAAATCTGTAGAAGTGGAGATCAAGAAAGAGCATCAAGTGTTGTTGATCAATAAGACCACCAAATTCAAGAAGCAAGGCAAGTCTAAGCAAAAGGGAAACTTCAAGAAGGGCGGTAAGAAAGTTGCCGCGACGGCGAAGAAGACCAAGGCTGGGCCTAAGCCTGATATTGAGTGCTTTTACTGCAAGGGAGAGGGTCACTGGAAGCGGAATTGCCCAAAGTACTTGGCGGATTTGAAGAACGGCAACATCAAGAAGAAAGGTATATACGATATACATGTTATTGATGTGTATCTCACTAGTACTCGTAGTAGTGCCTGGGTATTTGATACTGGTTCGGTTGCTCATATTTGTAACTCAAAACAGGTGTTGCAGAATAAACGAAAGCTAGCGAAGAACGAGGTGACGATGCGCGTTGGAAATGGATCAAAGGTTGATGTGATCGCGGTCGGCACGCTACCTCTTCATCTACCATCGGGATTAGTTTTATACTTAAATAATTGTTATTTGGTGCCTGCGTTGAGCATGAACATTATATATGGATCATGTTTATTGCGAGACGGTTACTTGTTTAAGTCCGAGAATAATGGTTGTTCTATTTATATGGGTAATATGTTCTATGCACATGCACCTTTGATAGATGGTCTATTCTTATTGAATCTCGATTGTGGTAATACACACATTAATAATATTGAAGCTAAACGTTTGAAATTGAGCGATAACTCGACCTATATGTGGCACTGTCGTCTTGGTCATATTTGAGTGAAGCGTATGAAGAAACTCCATTCTGATGGACTTCTTGAATCACTTGATTTCGAATCACTTGAAAGATGTGAAGCATGTCTGATGGGCAAAATGACTAAGACTCCATTTTCTGGTATGATGGAGCGAGCTACGGACTTATTGGAAATCATACATACCGATGTGTGTGGCCCAATGAGTGTAGTATCGCGCGGTGGTTATCGTTATGTTCTTAGCTTCACGGATGACTTGAGTAGATATGGGTATATCTATTTCATGAAACATAAGTCCGAAACTTCCAAGAAGTTTAAGGAATTTCAAAGTGAGGTAGAGAATCAACATAACAAGAAGATTAAATTTCTATGATCTGATTGTGGAGGTGAATATCTAAGTTACGAGTTTGGCGAGCATTTGAAGAAATGCGGAATACTTGCACCATTGACACCCTCGGGAACACCACAGCGTAATGGTGTGTCCGAACATCGTAATCGAACTCTCTTAGATATGGTTCATTCTATGATGTCACTTACAGATTTACCGCTATCATTTTGGGGTTATGCATTAGAAACAACCGCATTCACTTTAAATAGGGCACCATCTAAATCCGTTGAAACGACACCGTATGAATTATGGTTTGGGAATAAACCTAAATTGTCGTTCCTTAAAGTTTGGGGTTGCGAAGCTTATGTAAAGAAGTTACAACCGGACAAGATTGAACCCAAAGCGGAAAAATGTGTCTTCATAGGATACCCGAAGGAAATTATTGGGTATACCTTCTATCATAGATCTGAGGGCAAAATATTCGTTGCCAAGAATGGATCCTTTCTAGAGAAGGATTTTCTCTCGAAAGAAGTGACTGGTAGGAAAGTAGAACTCGACGAGGTTGTTGAACCTTCTCTCGAACTTGCGTGTAGCGCAACACCGTAAGTAGTTCCTGTGGCGCCTACACCAATAATGGAGGAAGCTAATGATGTTTGTCATGAAACTTTGGTTGAAGTTACTATGGAACCTCGCAGGTTAACGAGAACTCGTACCACTCCTGATTTGTATCATCCCGTTATGAGTGTCATGTTGGTGGATAACACCGATGACCCTGCGACATATGAGAAAGCGATGATGAGCCCAGATTCCAATAAATGGCAAGAAGCCATGAAATCCGAGATTGGATCCATGTACGAAAACCAAGTATGGACTTTGGCGGACTTACCGGATGGCCGAAAGGTTGTCGAGAACAAATGGATTTTCAAGAAGAAAACATATGTTGATGGTAATGTTACTGTCTATAAAGCTCGACTTGTCGCAAAAGGGTTTCGACAAATTCAAGGAGTTGACTACGATGAGACTTTCTCACCAGTAGCGAAGCTAAAGTCCGTAAGGATTATGTTAGCAATCGCTGCATATTATGATTATGAGATATGGAAGATGGATGTCAAAACGACGTTCCTCAATGGAGACATTGATGAAGAGTTGTATATGATGCAACCCAAAGGTTTTTTCAATCCTAAAGATGCTAACAAGGTATGCAAACTTCAACGGTCCATTTATGGATTGAAGCAAGCATCCTGAAGTTGGAATCAACGTTTTGATAACGTAATCAAAAGTTTTGGTTTTATACAAACTTATGGAGAAGCTTGTATTTACAAGAAAGTGAGTGGGAGCTCTTTAGCATTCTTAATACTATATGTAGATGACATATTGTTGATTGGGAATGATGTAGACCTTCTTAATAGTGTCAAGGATTATGTGAATAATAGTTTTTCAATGAAAGATCTTGGCGAAGCAGCTTACATATTAGGCATAAAGATTTATAGAGATAGATCGAGGCGTCTAATATCATTGTCACAAAGTACATATTTGGACAAAGTTCTAAAGAGGTTTGGAATGGAAGATAGCAAGAAAGGATTCTTGCCCATGTTGCCCAATACGACCTTGAGTAAAACTCAAAGTCCTGCAACAGCAGAAGATAGAGAAAGGATGAGTAAGACTCCCTATGCCTCAGCCATAGGATCGCTAATGTATGCCATGCTATGTACTAGACCCGACATTGCATATGTTGTTAGTTTGACTAGCAGATATCAAAGTGATCCAGGAGTGGATCATTGGACAGTGGTCAAAAACATCCTTAAGTACTTGAGAAGAACTTAGGATATGGTTCTTTCTTATGGAGGTGATGAACAACTCGTTATTAATGGTTACACTGATGCTAGTTGGAACACTGATCCGGATGATTCTAAATCTCAATCTGGATACGTATTTACTTTGAGTGGTGTAGCAGTTAGCTGGAGGAGTGCAAAGCAAAGTGTTGTGGCGAGATCTTCAACTGAATCGGAATACATAGCTGCTTCGGAGGCTTCACAAGAAACGATATGGATGAAGGAGTTCATTAGAGAGCTTGGTGTGGTTCCAAGTGCGCTGGAACCAATGTCTATCTACTGTGATAACATGGGCGCCATAGCCAATGCGCAAGAACCAAGATCACACAAGAAGCTGAAGCACATCAAGCTACGTTTTCATGCTATTCAAGAGCATGTACAAGATGGTGACATAAAGATTTGCAAAGTACACACAGATCTGAATGTGGCGGATCCGTTGACTAAACCTCTCCCGAGGGCAAAACATGACCAACACCAAACTGCCATGGGTGTTCGGTATATTACCATGTAATCTAGATTAGTTGACTCTAGTGCAAGTGGGAGAGTGTTGGAGATATGCCCTAGAGGCAATAATAAAAGTGGTTATTATTATATCTTTGTGTTTATGATAAATGTTTTCATTCATACTATAATAGTATTAACTGGAAACATTAATACTTGTGTGATTTGTAAACTAAATTAGAGTCCCTAGTAAAGCCTCTTTATAATACTAGCTTGTTGGTTAATAGATGATCGTGGTTTCCCGATCATGAACATTGAGATGTTGTTAACACCAAGATCATATAATTAGGAGAATGGTATGATGTACATACTCCTATAGATAAGCGTAGCATAAAGATCAAGTCATTTTACTAGTTTGTTTGTTATAAGCTTTCTGATACATAGTAACCTAATTCCTTCGACCATGAGATCATGTTAATCACCATCATCGGAAGGATGCTTTCATGACATCAAACACCACACCATAACTGGGTGGCTATAAAGGTGGCATTGAGTGTTCGGAAAGTATGGGTTGCGGCACATGGATCAAGAGTGGGATTTGTCCATCCATATGACGGATAGATATACTCTGGGCCCTCTCGGTGGAATGTCATCCGATTAGCTTGCAAGCATGTGACTGGCTCACAAGGGATCACATATCACGGGAATGAGAAAAGAGTACTTATCAGTAACGAGGTTGAACTAGGTATGCAGAGATACCGACGATCAAAACCTCGGATAAGTAAACTATCGTGAGACAAAGGAAATTGGTATCCTATGTAAGTGGTTCATTCGATCGCAAAGTAATCGTAGAAATATGTGGGAACCATATGAATTTCCAGATTCCTCTATTGGTCATTGATCGGAGAAGTGTCTCGGTCATGTCTGCATAATTCACGAACCGTAGGGAGACACACTTAAGGATTCGATGTTGTTGTGTAGTTATGGAATGATGAGTAAGAGACCGAATGTTGTTCGGAGTCTCGGATGGGATCCGGGATATCACAAGGAGATCTGGAATGGTCCGGAGAATAAGATTCATATAAGGAAAGTCCTGTTTCGGTGTTCGGAAATGATTCCGGTGTTTTCACCAGGAATGTTCTAGAAGGGTCTAGAAGGTCCGACACTCCGGAGGGGAAGGGTACATGGATGTGTCATGACAATGTGGAATTGTTGCATCATGTACTAGGTCATTTTGCTGGGCAATATGAAGAGAGAAATCAAATCCAAGTTTGAAAGTCAAATGCCAATTTGAAAAGTCAAATCCGAATTTTGCTTGGTGGAGGGAGAGTAGGAAACCTACCTAGGGTAGGAGTCCCACTCCCTCCACCCGCCGGCCAAGGAGGAGGAGTTGGAGGAGGACTCCCTCCTCCCAACCGCCTCCCTCCCACCTATATAAGGAGGGGTAGGGCGCCCCCTATCCTCACACCTCAAACCCTAGCCCCAAGCGCCACCACCACAAGTGTTGCCGCCGCCTAGGGATCTCCAAGTCGCCGACTTGGGTTTCCCCAAACCCTAGCCGCCGGCCACACCCTCCCCTTGGTGCCCTCTAAACTGTAGATCGCCAAGGCCCTCTCTCATACTCCACCATACTCGCTCCGGCTTAAGGCGAAGCCCTGCAAGATCTTCCCTCTACTTCCGACACCACGCCGTCGTGCTGCCGGAATCACGAGGAGAGTTCTACAACCTCCGCTGCCTGCTGGAACAAGGGAGATGAAGGTCTTCATCAAGTACCGAACGCGTGACCGACTGCGGAAGCGCTGCTGGAACACAGCGCCGGAAGGATCGTCTATGCGATCTTGAGATCGGCAAGAGTATGACTACATCACCCACGAGAATCTTCTCTCGTTAACCGCTTTGGAATCTTCGAGGGTGAGTTCTTCTATCGACTCGTTGCTACAATCTAGTAGATAGATCTTGGCTTGTTTGTGTGCATGCGGTAGATTTTTTTTCCATGCTACGAATCCCTACAATATTCATGTTTTTATCTACCTTCCAAATTAAACTTTTGTTATGTGAAAATTAGTGATTAAAGCTCTCACAAACTTGATGGCACAATTTAATTTCTTGCACTTAATGAACTTGAACCATTGTGTCATCTATGTTGTCTATATGCTTGCGCTTATAAGATGGGAATTAGTAGAACCATGCTGTCATGGGAACGCTTTCAACACTTGTAAATATTATCCCGTTGATATCATGATCTTTTGTTTATGGATGTCGGCGAGGTGAAATAAAAGGAGAGCTTGTAAGTTCATGGAGTATTATATATGTGTTATAGAAACTCCTGGGCGGCTAGCCTAAGCCATGCCTAATCATGGTGGAAACTTGCATCATAACCATACTGAGCAATCTATGAAGCATCTTCAGAAAAAAATAGAAAAACGGAAAAGAAAAAAAGCACCATACTCATGGTAAATAAAAATATTGCTGAGATGCTCATTGTCTGTTGCCTTGTGATTTTGATATGGGATAGCTCCTGTGTCATGGGGCAAGGGGTACCCCATTGGCGGTTCTCTATGATACCCATGTACTTACAATGACAAGAACTTGCTTGTGACTAAAGTTGAGTAGCATGAGGAACAACCCTCGTACTCAAGGACATGAGATTGCCAACTTATGATTTGTCAAGCATATACTTCATATTTGTTTCACTTTAACTTTAATCACTTCAATATGCTTATGATAGGGGCAATGAGAGCTGAAAGCTAAAAAGTACCATAATTTTTGGAAGCTCTTTATGAAACTTGGAATCCCTGCTTCCCTCAGTGAAGGACCTTTCTTTTACTTTTATGTTGAGTCTCCATCTTCTATCTTTATGCACCAACTACGAGAGCATAGTTGTCATTCTTAATTTAATGTGCATTGTCCCAAAACTTGTTGATTGATTCATAACTTTGATATTGCTTGTTCTTAAATTATTTGCATCTAGTCACCCTTATAAACTTTGAAGGTGTCCTATGCATTTATGTTTTGCTTTACCATGAAGGACAAGCTGAATACCACTCTTGCTATGTTTTATAGATGTGAAACAAACAAACGTCTTTCAATGCATTGTTATTCATGATCTTTTGTTTGTGTTACCTTTCATGTTACAACAAAGTTGCTATGTCTTATTATTAGAACTATAACTTTCATGCTCATGTTTAGAGTACTTTGATCTTAGCTATAAATGCTTTACAAATACCTTGATAAATATTGTGATGGTGCATGTCACCTCAAAAATTATTCTTTTTATCACTTACCTACTCAAGGACGAGTAGGAGTTAAGCTTGGGGATGCTTGATACATCGTAAACGTATCTATAATTTTTGATGCTCCATGCTTGTTTTGTATCAACTTTGTTATGTTTTGTCTACACTTTGAGGTATTTTTATACATTTTCCGGAACTAACCTATTGATTAGATGCCGCAGTGCCAGTTGCTTGTTTTCTGTTGTTTTTGGTTTTAGAAAAGTTAGTAAAGAAATATTATCGGAATTGGACGGGACAAAATCCAAACTCAATATTTTACCAGAAGGAACACGGAGTCTAGAGGAGAGATGAAGTGGGGCCACGAGGCGGCCACACCTGGTGAAGGCGCGGCCTAGGGGGCGCCAGCCCTAGGTGTGGGCCCCTCGGGCGACCCCCTGCCTCGCCTCTTCGCCTATAAAAGCACCCCGATGCAGAAACCCTAAGTACCCGATCAAAATTCCACGAGAGAGTCTGTAGCCGCCACCATCTCCATCCCTAGATCGGAGGGACCTGAAGCTCTTCCCGGCACCCTACCGGAGGGGAGAGATCATCCCGGAGGCCTTCTTCATCACCATGCCAGCCTCCGGAGTGATGCGTGAGTAGTTCACCCTTGGACTATGGGTCCATACAGTAGCTAGATGGTTGGTTCTCCTCCTTTGTGATATCATGTTTAGATCTTGTGATCTCCGTTCACGATCATGATCATCTATTTATGTAATCCTACATGTTTTTTTTTGTTGGGATCCGATGGATATTGAGTACTATGTTCAAGATTGATTATTGATTCTATCATGTCTGTGTTATTTGTGATCTTGCATGCTCTCTGTTGTTCGTAGATGCTTTGGCCAAGTAGATGCTTGCAAATCCAAGAGGGAGTATTTATGCTAGATAGTAGGTTCATGCCTCTAGTAATCTGGGGAAGTAAAATAAATATCTAAGGTTGTAGATGTGTTGTTGCTACTAGGGAGAAAACAACAATCCTTTGCCTAAGGGCAATTGTTTTGTTTACTTTACGCACTTTTCTTAATGCAATTATTTGTTGCTTGCAACTTAATACTGAAAGGGATTCAAATGATAACCTGAAGGTGGATTATTAGTCATAGATGCAGTTGGATTACGGTCTAAGTATTATGTTGTAATGCCCAAACAAATCCCATACGAATCATCATGACTTGTACATGCATATTTATGATTTTTTCAATCTATCATTGCCCAACTGTAATTTGTTCACCCAACGTGCTATTTATCTTATGTAGAAACACCTCTAGTGAACTATGGACACAGTCCATTCCTTATCATTGATATACCATCTACTATTTATTTGTGCTGTTTACTTTTTGTAATTGCTATCTTCCACACTGTACATTTAATCCTTTGTTTTCAGCAAACCAGTGAGCTTGACAACATCACTGTAAGTTGGGGATAAGTTCTGTGGTTGTGTTGTGCAGATTCGAAGTTGTTAGCAACACCTTGGAGTTGTTTCCTTACTCCTAATGGTTCGATAACCTTGGTTTCATAACTGAGGGAAAACTTGCTGCTGTGCTCATCACACCTTGCTCTTGGGGTCTCCCAACAGGCTCTACGTCAACCGAGCCACCATCACCAATAAGAGCGCATCAGCCAAACTGAGCGCAAGTTGAGCTATTGTGAGGGTTTGAGTCAGTATAGAGGGGAAAAGTGAGGCAAACTTTAGCAGGAGGGGAAAAGTGAGGAAAACTTTAGAGGGAGGGGAAAACTGAGTAGAGCTAAGGAAAACAAGGGCACTCAGATAAAAAAACGAGTAAGGGAAATTCAATCTTTTGGCATAAAAATGGAAAATGTGCTATTTGAACAAAATAATTCATCTTTGCCGATATTATAATGTTTGCAACTCAAATATACACAAGTTGTTCCAAATTTAGCCTCATTTAGGCAAAGTATGTTTTGGGATGGGTTATTTTGGAGGTCGATCGAGTAGAAAGCCATGCATCTTCATAGCTAGTAGCTCATTCCAAGAAGGGTTTAAGAAGTGGTTTAGGGGATGAGTCCATTTCTCTTTATTTACTTTTCTTTTATTATTCATGCTATGTTGTAGATAACATAACAAGACTCCATTTGAAGGTTGCACTATGTTTTGACTTTTTTTTTTGAATTAAACTGACCCTAAAACCATTTTTTTGAATTTAATCACTTAGAAAAAGAAAAATGTGGTTGATTACAAGTTAATCCAAAATTTCCAATTTCATATGGTAAATCAACCCAAGATACACAAGTGTGCCAAATTTTGGATCAATTGGACAATGTTTAAGCCATGAACTAGCTAAACCCCATGTGTTGACCACATGTCGAGGGCAAAACTGAGTAGTGCTAAGCAACTAGGTGCATGACCATAGAAACTTGCAATAACACATACATTATGGAATTATCCAACATACAAACTTGGGATTGTCATACTAGTTCGAATTCAATAAAAACATTGACAATAGTTCAAATTTATCATACAAATTCAAATTAATAATCCAAATCCATTTTTTCTTGCTCCTAGTGTTTTTCGCTGGGTTCACCACCTTGCTCCTGGTGATACTAGTTGGAATATTCTCAGAGTCCACCATCAGCTTCTTCCCTTTGTTCTTTTTCTTTGCATCCAATGAATCAAGTACTTTAGTCTGTCGTACAATTGGTTCAATCACATTTCGATCATCGCGTTCATACGGTTCAAAAAGCTTTGCCTCCATTTCATCAGTATCCGCTCGTGTAATTCCTTTATGCTTGAACTATGCTTCAATCTCCCACGCAGTTGATATAATCTCCTCTCAATTGACTGGTTCAATCTCCCCTGCATTTGGTTCAATCTCCTCTCGATCGACTGGTTCAATCTCTCCTGCATTTGGTTCAATCTGCTCTCGATCGACTGGTTTAATCTCCCCTGTATTTGGTTCAATCTCCTTTGCATTTGGTTCAATCTCCTCTCAATCCATTGGTTCAATCTCCCCTGCATTTGGTTCAATCTGCTCTACATCTGGTTCAATCTCCTCCCGATCCGTTGGTTCAATCTGCAATGCATCCATTGCTTCATTCTCCTCTCGTTCAAACACATCATTCTCATTTGCATTTGCTGCTCCCGCCTGATCATCCATTCCATAAGCTGGGTCCACTATATTTTTACAAAGCCTAGCAATGTGCCCTAGGATCCCACAACGTTTGCACTTACATCGTCGAGGTGGTGCACCACCCTATGCACTAGCTCTTATGCTATTCTTCCTTGGCCTACCTGCTGGTCTAGTAAAAACTAGAGGGTATAGCTTGAAGCATGGATCCACTTCCATCCATTGGTCTTTTCCCAACAAGGCTGGAACATTCTGAGCATATGCTGCCTAAATTTGGCAACGGAGAAATACTTTGACACGTATTGATCAACTTCACCCTCTTCACCTCCTAGAACACCCATGAAAAACAATGCATGTATGCAGGGTTTCCCACGGAGCTGCCATTTCCTGCAATGGCATGTACTATCAACCAAACTCACTAGATACCTCCATTGCCTATCTTTACTATCAGTGTACGTTACCTCAACCTCCATTCCTCTTATAATGCATTTCATATTCAATTGTTTTGCCCTGGCATGCAAAGCCTTAATCAAAGATGGGAGGATGAGATGGCCAGCATATACTGTTGATGCAATTCTTTGACGGAAATCGATCTTTATCATGATCATTTGCCTAATCTTATCAAATATTTGCCACAACATAAGCCCTTTCAATGAATTGACCTTTACATTTGAACTCTCTGCAAGGTTACTTGTTACATAGTCTACCTTGCAAATTTCATTAAATCGGCTTCTTAACCACACCATTCCATGATGTGCATCAAAGTACTCCTTCACCGCAGGTTTTTGTTTATACAACACTTCCAAATGATACATATGCTTCCTCAAACTGTATTTATCTGAAGCTTGCCATAGGTTGTTAGTATAAACTTTACCCTTGAATTTCTTTGTAAAATTCTGCACTAAGTGATTCATACATTCCCTATGCTCCACTCCGAGGAATACTGCTTCTATAACTTTCTCCAAACCTTTGCAAGCATCCGTGTGGATAGTAAGTCCTGGTGGATGAGCTATAAGGTCGCGCAAATTCTCTAGAAACCAAGTCCAACTTTCCTCTGACTCAATCTCCAAAACTCCATAAGCAACAGGGAACATCCAATTGTGGCCATCAACTGCAGTAGTAGCTACTAGTTGTCCATTAAATATGCCATGAAGAGTTGTTGCATCCACGACCAAATAAGGCCCGCAACCATCCAGAAACCCTTGACAGCAAGCTTTGAAACAAACAAAAGACATTTTAAAGCACTCCTTCTGTAGCACCCCGGCTAAATCCAGTACTAGAAAATAGCGTGTTAAATAAATACTTGTGCATCATCATGACATCAGCATGCATCTAATTGCTTAAAACTATTTTGCTAAAAGACCTACTTTGTTTTCTATATTAATATCCTCCCCTCTTTGTTCAAACCAAAACTATCGGTCCAGCCAGATCTTTTATTTATCTAAACCTATTTACAAAAGTTTATTTTAAAACAAAAGAAATAACAAAAACTATTATTTTGGGGAGGCAGTCCAGCCGGCCGGCCCAAAAGCCCAACCGACCAGACCACCTAATACCGGCCCAAAAGAAACCCTCGTCTAAACCTAGCCAAAACGAAACCCTAACCCTACCCCAACACCCTACCTATTCCCTTCACCCTGCCGCCAGGAAACCACCTCACATCGCTCCTGCCCCACCCCGCATGACTCCCTGCCCAGATCCCCATCGCGAGCGGCCCCACCTCTCAATCAGGACCGTGTCCCAACCCCACCCCACGGTCGCGCGTCCGCTCCCTAGAACCCACCCTCCCGATCGAACCCCCGGCCCCACCACGCGAGCCCCACTCCCGTGCCTCTCTCCTCGCGTCCCCATCGCGCCCTCGTGTCTACCTTCTCCCTTCGCCCTTCCTCGCTCTGTATCCCGCCGCTGCCGCCTCGCTCTGCATCCCGCCGCCGCCAGGAGGGATGCCTCCGCTCGCGTCTCCTCTCCTGTCGTCGCCCTCCCTTCTTGGAACCCTGGTCGTCGCCCGCTCTGTCCCAGCGAGCGCCGTCGCTGCCTCCCGCCCATGTCCCTGGAGTGCAACTGCCGCCTTGCGCCCGTTCCCGACCCCCGGGCCTCTCTCCGGCCTGGCTCCCTGGCCATGGCGCCGCCGCGACCTGGCCACTCTCCACCTCGGTGTCGTCTCGTCGGCCGCGCCAGGCTCACCGCCTGTCTCCCCGCTGTTGGGCCCTCCTCGCTGCAAGTCAACGCCGTTCGAGCCCGCCGTCGCCAGCACGTCATCGTCCGGCCCCGCGTGAGCCCTGGCCTCCGTCCCCGACGCTCGTCCCTGCACCTCTCGATCGCCACCAGCCTGTCGTGGCCCCACGATGCCGTCGTGCGCATCGGTGCCGTGCGCGCCCGCGGCCTGGCGCCCCGTTCCGGGCCTCGGCCTCCCTCGCGCCAACCTCGCCTGCCTCCTCCCCGCCTCTTCTTGGTGCTCCTCGTGGCCCCGAAGCCCCTGCGTCCCTGGAATCAGTGCCTTCGAGTCGAGGACAGCCTCCAAGGAGGCGTTTACAGGCAGCCTGCCGTCATTTTCTTCTAGCTGCACGTCAGGTTGTGTTTATGCCTGTGTGTTTTTCGGGTCAAGACCACGTCTAAGAATACACTCGTGCTACCCTAACCTCGGACAAGATCCTCATCGACTCTATCAATATCTCCGCATCGAGTGTAAGTGCATCAGAAGACCACCGTTACCCAAGTCCGTCATCGAGAACCGAAAACCCAAACATCTTCGTCATGGAATCGACTACCAAGATCCCCGAAGACCGTACCGAACCGGAGGTGCCCGAAGAATCACCGGCAAGCACTCCTTCACGGACCCAAGGATCAAAGACCTATGTCCCGGATTCGAAGACCGATCCCGGCGTGCCCGAACCCCACCGAACCCGAATCCCCTTGGAACCAAGATCTCCGGATCAATGTATGACCCTTTACCTCCAAGCCCTATTTTTATAAAGGATATATCTTGTTGCATATAATCATCCATACTTGCATGCATCTTGTGTGGTTTGGGGGAATTATGCCGATACACCTTATAATTAAATATGGAGACCATATGCGGACAAATCTAGTCTAATATTGACCCCATTTAAATTTGTGTAGCGAATCGATGATATAATTTGCCTTGTTAAGACAATATTTAAATTGTGGGGTATCTAAATAACTTGAACCACTTAAATAATTGTCGGGACTCCGGCTCCGCTTAATATTGCCTAATTGCATCGCATCCTTGCCATGCCATACATCATACATGCATCATGCCCGATCTTTTGCCGTAGTATTAAATAGTGCATCCGGTGTTTCTTCTAGTGTTTTGCTTCTTCACGCATTAGGCCGATGAGTTGATGCGAGAGTCGACCCGATCTTCAGATAAACCTTCGGCAATGTTTCTCAGGCGAGCATTCTCCCTCTTTCTACCTATCTTACTTTTATAGTCTTTATTTCCTCCTGTTGACCTATTGTTATCTGTGATGCGATGCTCTAGTTTTCTTACCCGTGATATTCCTTGCAGCCCTATATTGCCTTAGACACATCCTATTACCTGTTGTTTGGTAGATAGTTGGACTTGCGTGTCGTAGTCGCTTGCTCAAGTGTTGTTGCGTGTTGTCAAGTACCACCGTTGTTGGAGAATTGCCGCATGTTTAATGTTGGAGATGATCATGGCTTTAATTATTGTTTAATAACTAAAATTGAAGTAGGTAAATAATGAAGAGGCACAGGTGGGCAATAGATGTTATTTGGTTTTAAATCGCCCACTGGTGTCCCGTAGGACCCCGAGTTCTTGACACCTGTTCCGAGATCGAGCGCGCTAACCACAGGTGGGGTGTGTGGGCACCCCCATCGATTAGTACCTTATTTCAAAGTACTGTACCGGGGGCCACAAAGTAGTTTGGGGCTTTATTACTATCTTGTACTTATGCCATGCTTTACTGCTTTATTTACGATTGCGCGTGGAGCGCCTGTACTGTTTTGGATCGCGGCACGATTTCGCGGTATCGACAAGCCCAGTCACACTTTCGGGTTCCCAGTCGTTTACAGCCGTTCTCGCAAACCCTGGGTCCGTCTCGGAGACCGGCTGACTTCGTTATGGGTAGCTTAGTGGGGTGGCCCCCCATGTGCTTGCTTTGGGTCTGGGCAACGTCATGTCCGAAACCTCGTCGACATACCGTTGGGTGTATGTTTTGTGATCTTGTACCTACCTGATCTGACAACAAGGGGGTAGGTGCGTGTGGAAACTTTGGTGCACCCCTGCGTGGTTAAATCTTTTCGAGAAGCCGTGTCCGCGGTTATGGACGACTTGGAGCACAGTTCTCGATCATAGACAACTATAACTAAAGTTTACTGTTATAATTTGAATTGTATCCGATATGACTAGTAATCAGCTTCACTACAACAGAATGGCTAAATAAAAGTACCAACAACTGCTGGGTTTGGAATATCTCATGCTAATTGTATCTGACTAGTAAGTGGTGCAACTACAACGGAATGGTTAAATAAAAGTGCCCACTACTTATTATATCAGGATGACTATCTATACCTGACTAGTAATTGCTGCAACGATAACTAAATAAATAAAACTGCCAACTGTGTGAGTTCCTCGGTTGACTTCCTCGTTTGGTCTCGAGGGGGAAATACCAGGATGGGTATGCTTGGTGATAGTTTCAGGTTGGATCCGAATAGGTATTTCTTATCCCTATCTGATAGCCGCTAGTTGTATTGAGTCTCTATAGGTTGTTTAGTGTCTGCTGCGCTGCCGCTTCAGTCCACCATACCTATGTAGGCGAGGACCGCCGAATTCTAGTCTCGCCGTGTACTGGCCTCAGTACTGACCGCTCTCTTTTTCCTTTGCCCTTTGTCGGCACCCCTTTTGTTTAAGCAGGTTTTGAGATCGACGTCGTTAGCAGGGTTACCCTTCCGGCTTGGCCTGGGCAGGGTTATGGACGCCATTGGTTATTCTTCAGGGCTCTTAGCCCCATTTGCATCTTGTCCGTAGTCGGACGCTGTATCATTTTCAAGTTGATTTGGATCTTTGTATTGTGTATCTGTATTCTTGACTCATGGAGTCATTGTTGTATATATCTGTTCTGTGGGTTCCATCATGGACTATTGTGTAATGATATTCCTGGTGGGCACCTTTGAATCGTTTCTATGCGAGTTTGGCGGGGATCGCTAAAACTTGCATAGGGCTGATTCTGAGGGTGTTACAGAGTGGTATCAGAGCTCAGCAGTTACGATACCCCACTGGTCCAACCTGTAGGATAACCTAGCTAACGGACGTTGTAGGGTGTCAAAACTATTTTGGAAAATCGGTTGGATAGATCTGATTAGGTCTGCTTTTACTTCTTACCCCTCTGCTATTCCCCTCTTATCTCGATGTGTTTTGAATCTGCCTCTTATCTTTTCTTCAAGTCCAGGAATTCTCGTGGTTGGGTTTCCGTCGTACCTTCAGGGTTTCGCGTCCATCCTCTTGTAACGGTGCTTCAACATCCGACATTCATGCTATCTGATGAATCTTTCATTTGTTGTACATTTCAGTGGACCAAAAATTTACTATTTTTTTCTTTCTATCCTCCGTTGTTTTCCGATACAACGAAGTCATCTACATTAGATCTGATGAGAATCTCCATCCCTCCTTTGTTTCCGAACCTCGTTTGTCGAGATCTTCAGTCTAAATTCTAAGGGATGGTTGCATAATCCGTCTATTCGTGTACAGAGTAATGCTTTGAGTGCGGGATGGAGTCGCGACCATACCACTACTCTTATCATTCGCTTTCGTACATTGAATGGTTGGGTCAATGCAATTTACTCCTTCCGCTGAAGTTAGAGGTGGCCTTATCGTTTGATACCTTTACTTTTGTCCTTTCTTTATTCGGAGTGTTCTCGCAATGAACATGAGCAACATCATTGTTGGTGGTGTCGCCGATTTCAAGGCTGAGCAATAATCCTTGTTAGTGGTGTTGCGAGGATCTACACGAAGCGAGAAGATTAAGATCGTTGGACTTCTTCCCTATACCATGAGGCAGATCTCGAGGGCGAGATCCATTGTTAGTGGTGTCGAATTGTAGCACCCCGGCTAAATCCAGTACTAGAAAATCGCGTGTTAAATAAATACTTGTGCATCATCATGACATCAGCATGCATCTAATTGATTAAAACTATTTTTCTAAAAGACCTGCTTTGTTTTCTATATTAATATCCTCCCCTCTTTGTTCAAACCAAAACCGTCGGTCCAGCCGGATCTTTTATTTATCTAAAACTATTTACAAAAGTTTATTTTAAAACAAAAGAAATAACAAAAACTATTATTTTGGGGAGGCAGTCCAGCCGGCCGGCCCAAAAGCCCAACCGGTCAGACCACCTAATACCCGGCCCAAAAGAAACCCTCGTCTAAACCTAGCCAAAACGAAATCCTAACCCTACCCCAACACCCTACCTATTCCCTTCACCCCGCCACCAGGAAACCACCTCACATCACTCCTGCCCCACCCCGCATGACTCCCTGCCCAGATCCCCATCGCGAGTGGCCCCACCTCTCGATCAGGACTGTGTCCCAACCCCACCCCACGGTCGCGCATCCGCTCCCTAGAACCCACCCTCCCGATCGAACCCCCGGCCCCACCAAGCGAGCCCCACTCCCGTGCCTCTCTCCTCGCGTCCCCATCGCGCCCTCGTCTCTACCTTCTCCCTTCGCCCTTCCTCGCTTTGTATCCCGCCGCTGCCGCCTCGCTCTGCATCCCGCCGCCGCCAGGAGGGATGCCTCCGCCCGCGTCTCCTCTCCTGTCGTCGCCCTCCCTTCTTGGAACCCTGGTCGTCGCCCGCTCCGTCCCAGCGAGCGCCGTCGCTGCCTCCCGTCCATGTCCCTGGAGTGCAACTGCCGCCTTGCGCCCGTTCCCGACCCCCGGGCCTCTCTCCGGCCTGGCTCCCTGGCCATGGCGCCGCCGTGACCTGGCCACTCTCCACCTCGGTGTCATCTCGTCGGCCGCGCCAGGCTCACCGCCTGTCTCCCCGCCGTCGGGTCCTTCTCGCTGCAAGTCAACTCCGTTCGAGCCCGCCGTCGCCAGCACGTCATCGTCCGGCCCCGCGCGAGCCCTGGCCTCCGTCCCCGACGCTCGTCCCTGCACCTCTCGATCGCCACCTGCCTGTCGTGGCCCCGCGATGCCGTCGTGCACATCGGTGCCGTGCGCGCCCGCGCCCTGGCGCCCCGTTCCGGGCCTCGGCCTCCCTCGCGCCAACCTCGCCTGCCTCCTCCCCGCCTCTTCTTGGTGCTCCTCGCGGTCCCGAAGCCCCTGCGTCCTGTAACTACCTCAGTGAATTACGCTCCTAGTTGCAAGTCTGGATGAGCGGAAATGGTTGAAATAGTACGGTGGGACCCAAATGCCACTCACAGGTAGACCTTTCGGCCGTCCCAACCATTTCCAAACATCGAGACAAGAACGGGCGGCGTAATCGGCAGGCGAAGGGATCAACTACATACACGAATGAGTATTTATGCAAGCCACCATACAACAGTACATCAGAGCCATTCCATCTAAAAAGAACGGAAATATAGCAACGCCATACGACAAGATTCAAATGTCCTAGATAGATATAATAGTTTAGGATATCTCCTCATACATCAAACATCAGAGTATCAGGCGGAAGCGGCAAACAAGGTCCGAGTACGGATAAGAAGCAAATCGGCATAAGATGCCCCATAAGTAAGCACATCCCGTCCACAGATCTCACGGATCCCCATTCCCGGAATCTCTACACCGAACGATCGTTGCCCACATCGTCCGCCTCCTCCACCCAGTATCCATCTTGTGAGTGTACCTGTTCATCTGAATCAAATAATTTATCGTGTGAGACCCTAGGGGTACCCAGCAAGTCTTTATGCCTCTAAAGGGGACACAACCTGGGGTGACGCAATTGCAGCAAAAGATAAACCCTAGCAGTTCTATAGAAACTCGCTAACCATCCGCCTAACCAAAGTTAGACGGATGTCCGTGAATTAATGACAACAGTTATAACAGTAATATCACCAGATCCATCCTCCTCCTCGCTTACCAACGAGGAAGCGGACGAACAACCCCCATCCGTTGGCAGTTTTATTATCCATTCCATGAGTGCTGCACTGTTTACTAGTCAGTTACTTAGTCAAATTAAAAGCGGTACTTTAGTTATGCTTGTCTATGACCGAGAAACTGTGCTCCAAGTCGTCCATAACCGCGGACACGGCTTTCAGAAAGTTTTACCCTGCAGGGGTGCACAAATAGCAACACACACTCGATCAACCTCGGAAAAACCAAATCAAAACCCAACGAGGCCTTCACGACAAAGCAATCACAGGATTCAGAAATATTTCAGGGGGCCACCCCATTGAGTACACCCGCAACGAAGTTAGCTGACTCCGAGACGGACTCAAGGTTTGCGTCAATGGCTGTAAACGACTGGGAACCCGAAAATGTGACTGGGCTTGTCGATACCGTGAAAACACTCCGCTTACCTAAACAGTACAGGTGCTCCTCGCACAATCGTAAATAAAGCAGTAAAGCATGGCATAAGTACAGGATAGTAAATAAAACCTCAAACTAGTTTGTGGCCCCAAGAAATAAGAATGAATCAAGCTCTGGCTTAGGGGGGGTCCCATAAGCCTCCCGGATGTGGATAGCGCGAATATTCAAGGAACAGGAATCAAGTACTCGGGGTCCTACGGGACACAAGTGAGCAGGAAAAACCAAAGCAGATATTGCTCACCGGTGCCACTTTCATTAGTTATCCCATTACTACTCAGGTTAAGTTGTTTAGGTACCTCGTTATCCATCAGACTCTCACATACCCTACACATGCTGTTCTACGACTCGCATGGCTCAAACAACTCCTGTAGTAATGGCTCATGGGATGGAGGAACAAGCTTGGTGGGGTTTAAAAGTAAAGGCTATGCAATACTTGGGATTCAGTTTAATGCAATCGCGACTCAATGATGCAAGAATAAGATAGAGGCAATAGGTACTATATGTATGCAAGCATCTGGTAGTGCTTGCCTGGCAGCTCAGTTGAAGCGAGAGACGGATCTGGGTAGTGCTCCTAGTTCTCTTGATATATCCCCTGCTCAGCGTCTATTCGAAGAAGAACCAAACAAACAAGGGCCAACATAAATAAAGTGCACAAGCATAGGAATAAAATGCGTCAAACAAACAATCATGCCATGATGAATAATGCACAAGTTGCATGGCAATAATGTAGCAGGGCATGGGTGAGGTGTAGAATACAAGAAGTAAACATTTTATTGAGTTTTGGCCACATTTTATCCTCATATTAGTTGCTGTTTACATTATATTTATATGATGCATGCTGCAATTCAGAACATGGAATGCATAAGGTCTCGTCGAGCTGATCATTTTAGACATATCATTTGTTAAATTTGGAGTTATAAATCAAAAGTTATTAATTAATTAAGGTGAAGGGCATTTTCTTGTAATTTTAGTCAACTTGAAAATTTAAGTGTTCAAAATATATTTTGGATGGCATATTTGAAATCCTCACATTTTTCTGATTTGAAAACATATATTATTTGTATTATTTGGAATTATAAATTTAAATTTATTTAAAAGTCAAAATTATTAAATAGGGTCAAAGTCAAAGGTTGACTATTTAAATTAATTCTGAAAATATTTGATTAAAGATTTGAATTGACATTCAAAAATAAAACATTTTTCATATTAAGTTTGAATTCAAATTCTAAACTATTTGAAAGTTATGAATTGATTCATATTTAAACAGATTTGAAATTGAATTTGAATTTGAAAGTAATTTGAAAAGATTTGAATTTGAAACAGGAAGATTCCTGGACTTTTGTTACTCAGTCAGTTTCTACCCACAGCTAGTGACAGGTGGGGTCGATGCTGACTGGGTCGACACGCGCGCACAAAAACTTTTCACACCGGGGCTCTGCCTAGCCCGCGTGAATGACAAGCGGGCCCAGGGACCTAGCAGGGCCACACACGTGCGCGGCCATCCGGTGGGCGACACGTGGGCAATCCAGGGGGCTGCGGGCTGCGAGGTTCAGATCTGCGGGGGCCTATTTGCAAGATGGGACGGGCGGCTGCCAGGTTGGGTCGGTGGGACTGCGGGTTAAGGCGGGAAAAACTCGAGGGTTCTCTGCGCGAAAAGGACAGCGGCTATCGCTGCGCGCTGACGGGCGCAGCTCTGACGGCTGCGGCTCCGGCCATCTTCCGGCGACGATGGCGACCAAACGGCGGCGAGTCTCGCCGGTCCGCAAAAACCAAAGATGAAGAGGGCGCTACCGGCTACAAGTCTCGTTCAGGGAGCTAGCGCGGAGGAGGGCTGCAGCGTGCGGGGCAGGGCGAGGAACAGGGGCAGGACGACTGCTGCAGCTGCTGCTGTCGCCAGAGCGCGGCGCGCGGCGGCGCACGCGGGGTGTTCGACGGACGGCGGCGACGCTACGTTGCACGAGAGGGGAGGGGACCATGTCTGGGAGGTAGAGGGGCTCACCAGGAGATCGTCGGTGGGGTTGGTTCGGGCAGAGGAGCCGGCGATCGTCGAAGAGGCTGGCGGCCGGAGCTCCTGGTTCTCACGGGCACGGCGGCGACGGGGCTTCTCCGGCGAGGTCCAGCGACTGCCTCGCGTCCTGGGCGTCGAAGAGGAAGCAGAGGGGGGGGGCCTGGTGCTCCTAGCTCAGCTCGGCGCGCTCCAGAACGGCTAGAGGAAGAGATGGCCGAGGCTAGGGTTTAGAGGGGCATGGTGCGGCCATGGCCATGCTTGGGGAAGGAGGAAGGAGGGAGAGGGGTTCCTGGGGTCTCAGATCTCGATCTGGGGTCCCCGGGGTGGTTGGGGTGGTGAGGGAGAGGGGAGAGGCACATGGGAGGTGGTGGCCACTTTAAGCAAAAGGGAGAAGGGGTGGCTCGGGTTGAGGTGGTAGCTAGGGTTGGGGTGGAGAGAGAGAGGGGTAGATGGGTCCAAGGTGACCAGGTGGGGCTGGTGGGGCCTTGTGGCAGGGAGAGGGCTAGAGAGAGGAGGGAGGCCGAGAGAGAGAGGGGTAGCCTCGGGTTAGGGTTTTATCTAGGGGTGGCTCGGGTTGGTGAGAGGTGAGGTGAGAGAGGGGTGGCATGGAGCTAGAGAGATGAGGGGTGAGGTGATCAAGCACATGATCAAGGACACCCATGGTCAAGCACATGGCTTTGGTGTATGGCAAGACCACACAAACAAGCAAAAAGGAAAAGGTGGAGGAGAGGGTGAGAAGAGGGGGCTTAGGGTTTTTGGCAAAAACAAACAAGATCAAGCAAAGGGGAAGAGAGAGAAGAGAGATGATCCACCCAAAAACCAAAGAAAAACAAAGGAGATCAAAGGATGATGATGGTTGCATGGCCCATGCAAGCACTTAATGCCATGTGTCATCCTTGTGAAAACAAAGTAATAGACATGGCATTATTCTCATGCACCCCAAAATGTGGAGTAAAGGCCAAGCAAAAGAATTAGAGTTGGATCCACCCAACCCACATGAGCTAGAATAAAAACCAAAGAAAAGAATTACAAGCTCATGGGTTATTGGAATGGTGGAAGAATAAGGTGGTGACAAGAAGGTGGTGGAGTGGAACAAAAGATATGCCCCCAACTCAACTTGGGCATTTAACCAATATATCAAGAACCAAATACAATATCAAGAGGCAAATACAAATAATAATGCATGTGAGATAAGAACCAAAACAAAAAGGGTTTTTTGTATGATGCTCAAATGCAAGGTGGCATGATGACATGAGCATGATATGATGATGATGCAACAATTATGACTAGGAAGTAGCCAATATATTACTAGACCAAGTAGCATTACAATTGTTAGACAAATGGGATGCTACACGTCCCTGGCATCAGTTCCTTCGAGTCGAGGACAACCTCCAAGGAGGCGTTTACAGGCAGCCTGCCGTCATTTTCGTCTAGCTGCACGTCAGGTTGTGTTTATGCCTGTGTGTTTTTCGTGTCAAGACCACGTCTAAGAATACATTCGTGCTACCCTAACGTCGGACAAGATCCTTATCAACTCTATCAAGACCTCCGCATCGAGTGTAAGTGCATCAGAAGACCACCGTTACCCAAGTCCGTCATCGAGAACCGAAAACCCAAACATCTTCGTCATGGAATCGACTACCAAGATCCCCGAAGACCGTACCGAACCGGAGGTGCCCGAAGAATCATCGGCAAGCACTCCTTCACGGACCCGAGGATCAAAGACCTATGTCCCGGATTCTAAGACCGATCCCGGCGTGCCCGAACCCCACCGAACCCGAATCCCCTTGGAACCAAGATCTCCGGATCAATGTATGACCCTTTACCTCCAAGCCCTATTTTTATAAAGGATATATCTTGTTGCATATAATCATCCATACTTGCATGCATCTTGTGTGGTTTGGGGGAATTATGCCGATACACCTTATAATTAAATATGGAGACCATATGCGGACAAATCTAGTCTAATATTGACCCCATTTAAATTTGTGTAGCGAATCGATGATATAATTTGCCTTGTTAAGACAATATTTAAATTGTGGGGTATCTAAATAACTTGAACCACTTAAATAATTGTCGGGACTCCGGCTCCGCTTAATATTGCCTAATTGCATCGCATCCTTGCCATGCCATACATCATACATGCATCATGCCCGATCTTTTGCCGTAGTATTAAATAGTGCATCCGGTGTTTCTTCTAGTGTTTTGCTTCTTCATGGATTAGGCCGATGAGTTGATGCGGGAGTCGACCCGATCTTCGGATAAACCTTCGGCAATGTTTCTCAGGTGAGCATTCTCCCTCTTTCTACCTATCTTACTTTTATAGTCTTTATTTCCTCCTGTTGACCTATTGCTATCTGTGATGCGATGCTCTAGTTTTCGTACCCGTGATATTCCTTGCAGCCCTATATTGCCTTGGACACATCCTATTACCTGTTGTTTGGTAGATAGTTGGACTTGTCGTTTGCTCAAGTGTTGTTGCGTGTTGTCAAGTACCACCGTTGTTGGAGAATTGCCGCATGTTTAATGTTGGAGATGATCATGGCTTTAATTATTGTTTAATAACTAAAATTGAAGTAGGTAAATAATGCAGAGGCACAGGTGGTCAATAGATGTTATTTGGTTTTTAACCACCCACTGGTGTCCCGTAGGACCCCGAGTTCTTGACACCTGTTCCGAGATCGAGCGCGCTAACCACAGATGGGGTGTGTGGGCACCCCCATCGATTAGTACCTGATTTCAAAGTACTGTACCGGGGGCCACAAAGTAGTTTGGGGCTTTATTACTATCCTGTACTTATGCCATGCTTTACTGCTTTATTTACGATTGTGCGTGGAACGCCTGTACTGTTTTGGATCGCGACACGATTTCGCGGTATCGACAAGCCCAGTCACACTTTCGGGTTCCCAGTCGTTTACAGCCGTTCTCGCAAACCCTGGGTCCGTCTCGGAGACCGACCGACTTCGTTACGGGTAGCTTAGTGGGGTGGCCCCCCATGTGCTTGCTTTGGGTCTAGGAAACGTCGTGTCCGAAACCCCGTCGACATACCGTTGGGTGTATGTTTTGTGATCTTGTACCTACCTGATCTGACAACAAGGGTGTAGGTGCGTGTGGAAACTTTGGTGCACCCCTGCAGGGTTAAATATTTTTGAGAAGCCGTGTCCGCGGTTATGGACGACTTGGAGCACAGTTCTCGATCATAGACAACTATAACTAAAGTTTACTGTTATAATTTGACTTGTATCCGATATGACCAGTAATCAGCTTCACTACAACGGAATGGCTAAATAAAAGTACCAACAACTGTTGGGTTTGGAATATCTCATGCTAATTGTATCTGACTAGTAAGTGTTGCAACTACAACGGAATGGTTAACTAAAAGTGCCCACTGCTTATTATATCAGGATGACTATCTATACCAGACTAATAATTGCTGCAACGATAACTGAATAAATAAAACTGCCAACTGTGTGAGTTCCTCGGTTGACTTCCTCGTTTGGTCTCGAGGGGGAAATACCAAGATGGGTATGCTTGGTGATAGTTTCAGGTTGGATCCGAATAGGTATTTCTTATCCCTATCTGATAGCCTCTAGTTGTATTGAGTCTCTATAGGTTGTTTAGTGTCTGTTGCGCTGCCGCTTCAGTCCACCATACCTATGTAGGCGAGGACCGCCGAATTCTAGTCTCGCCGTGTACTGGCCTCAGTACCGACCACTCTCTTTTTCCTTTGCCCTTTATCGGCACCCCTTTTGTTTAAGCAGGTTTTGAGATCGACGTTGTTAGCAGGGTTACCCTTCCGGCTTGGCCTGGGCAGGGTTATGGACGCCATTGGTTATTCTTCAGGGCTCTTAGCCCCATTTGCATCTTGTCCGTAGTCGGACGCTGTATCATTTTCAAGTTGATTTGGATCTTTGTATTGTGTATCTGTATTCTTGACTCATGGAGTCATTGTTGTATATATCTGTTCTGTGGGTTCCATCGTGGACTATTGTGTAATGATATTACTTCATTTTCCACCCGCACGAAAGTGCCTGGTGGGCACCTTTGAATCGTTTCTATGCGAGTTTGGCGGGGATCGCTAAAACTTGCATAGGGCCGATTCTGAGGGAGTTACACCTTCTCCATTGTCTTACCTCTTATTTTGTACTGAACTTTATGCCCGTCTATCTGTACAACACTACCTGAACTAGCCACCTCCACTTCAGCTTTGAAGCAGTAAAGCAACTGAAAAATTTCATTCCATGGACAATTGATCCTCTCAAGAGCCATTTCCTTTGCATAGAACATCCTCATGTAGGGTATTGTAATATTAAACTTTTTAGAAACATATTTTATGAGCGCTGTTGCACCAAGTGATGGGTTCGCTCTCATCCAATACATGATTGCATCTGCCAACCACCTAGTCTTTGCTATTTTTGTTTTGTCCTTTAGCCGCCTCCCTTGAGGTGGACAAGAATGTTCTAACCGGTTAATTTTTATCTGAAACATAATGAAAATGTCAGGTACAGCTAACAAACTCTACACAATGATCTAAAATACACAACTGGTTGTAGTACCTGAACCAAACTGCTCCTTAGCATAGTGGATGCATGCATACTCCACCTACACCTCTTGTATGAGCACTTCACTGTGAACCTTGCTGGATCACTCTTAATAACATCATAATCATTATTGGTGCAAATGCAATATGTAGTAAGGGCATTACAATAGTCCCGCATCGTTTCAAATACGGTGCCTTCTGAAATCTTAAGATCGTCTCTGTCCCGCTCAATTACTGGCAAGTCCTTACCATCGTACTCGGCTAAAACGAGACTGTCATTGTTCTCCTCGTTCTCTTCGTCATCAGTGTCATCAAATCTGGCACCCTGGGCAATTTGATCTATATATTGATCCTCTAGTACATGTTTACTGAATCTATCTACAAATTCAGGAAACATCAACTCATCCTCATCATATAGTGGAGGCGCTCCCTCGTTAGGCTCTGCCTCATCCTCCACATCGGCCACATGAGCGGTTTGGCTTACCCTCGCGGTGCGAACAAATGGTACTATTGTGGAACTACAAGGATCGTCGGGGCGCACACTATTAGCAGAGACAACAGAGACACATGATGCCCGACCACTTGATGATGCGTGACCACCAGATGGTGATTTAACACTCTTTCCCATGTGCTCAACTTTAGGTTGCACATGGAGACAAATTCGACCAAAACGTTTGGCAACATTCAAAGAGAAAAGCATTACCATGTCATCTTCGCTAGTTAGTGGGAGCAATCTTTGCTCGCTAATGTTAAAATATTGCAAATCAACTGAATCGCCACTACTCCAGGTGAATTTACAATAGATTTTATCTATCAAATCTCTGAGAGTTATGGAGGTTGCAACCACCGCTGGAAACTAAAATCCAGAGAGATATTGTTCACAACCACGAATTACGCTAGTATCCAGTCTAATCGCCAACCGAAATGCTAGCATCGGATCAATCCTATTCAAAAAGCAAGGCAGTTAGTTGAGCACCAGTGATTCGCGCTCAAATACTGCCAAATAATCAACCCACAAAGGGAAACGATGCTTACCCAGATGGAATCCATGCGTTAGATCCTTGTGATTCCACCCAATCTTCTCCGATCTCAATGCGGATGGATGGTACACCAGCCGACGTTGCATATTGTTTCGTGAAAGGGTAGATCTAGCAGGGACGGGAGCGGAGCCGAAGGTAGAGTGGGCTCTATGACTAGGGGAGGGGCGGCTCTGGGGCCGAGGATGACATAGGTAGGAGGGCACGATAGCGGGGCAGCGGAGGGGCGGTGTGGGAGCTGTTCCAGGCTCGGGGGAAAGCGAATGCTTTGGATGAGTGAGAATGGTCGGTACGACATGTCTCCATGCGGCCCCACCCTTCACCATGTATGCACGACCCGTCCCAACGCGGCCCCACCCTTCACCACATATGCAGGACCCGTCCCAACATGACCCACTCGTCAGCATATAACGGTCGAGGCCACGTAACGTAACGCTCAATGCACGACCCGCCCCAATATGGTCCCACCAGTCAGCATGTAACGTTCAAGCCTTTAATCTGATGGCATCCCTCCGCCCGAGCGCCTGTGAGCGCCTGCGCGGGTTTCGTAACATAGCAGGGGAAAGTGAGGAAAAGTTAAGCGGTCGGGGAAAATTGGCACGAAAATAGAAATCCCTATCCAATAAACGTTTTTCTCCTGCTACTTTAAAATCATAGTTTTAAGTTCTTGATTGCCCAAAAGGCTTTATGTTACAATTCTAAAGGTAAATGGCACGCCTTACCGTAGACCATATTATATGGTGTCATACCCATTAGATTTTTTTAAAGCAGTACGGTATGCCCAAAGAGTGTCATTTAACTTGTATGACCAATCTTTTCTTGATTTGTCCACCGTCTTCTTGAGTATGGTCTTTAATTCTCTATTGGAGAGTTCTACTTGACCACTCGTTTGAGGATGATATGGTGAAGCAACGCGGTGAATTACTCCTTATTTGTAGAGGATTTTCCTAAAAGTTCCTTTCATAAAATGAGAACCACCGTCAGTAATTAAAAATCTAGGAACTCCAAACCTGGGGAATATGACATCCTTGATCATCTTTATTGAAGTAGCCGCATCTGCATGGCTTGTTGGGATATCTTCAACCCATTTCATGACATAAGAAATAGCTACAAGAATATGAGTGTAACCATTTGATTCTACAAAAGGTCCCATGTAGTCCATTCCCCATACATCAAAGGGTTCAATTATAAGACTATAGTTCATTGCCATCTCTCAAGAATCTGGTGAGCATATCAAAACCCGGTGGGTTGTTGTTGTTGTTATTGTTATTGTTGTTGTTATTGGGGTTGTTGTTGTTGTTATTGTTTTGGTTCTGGATGAACGTTGGCATCATCTGCATCAGCTGTGTTTGAGCAGTCATCATTTGTTGCATTTCTGGTGTGATGTTGTTGTTGCTGTTGGGGTTGGGGTTTGCACGACGGGGATGCATCTGTGGTTTGTTCAAATAGAGATAAGAATGAGATACCCATAGATGCTTTCATGCACATTACATCACATAAGCAACACAAGCATGCAACAAAGATAATAGTTCAACAACAAAATAACAAGTTCACAAAGTAAAACACACAAGTAGCAAGCCATCCACATGTCGGATGGTCCAATAACAAGTTCCCAAATAACAAGTATGATAATAAAAGATAAACGAGTAGTCAAGTCTACTCATCAGCATCAATCTCCTCCTCGACAAAGGTAAGACCTGCGTTCTCCATCGCGGCCTTGTTCTCCTCAATAGTAGTGGTCAAGGACTCTATCTTGGACTTGAGAGCCCTCTTCTGGGAACGAAGCCTCTCTATCACCGTCTGCTGCTGCTCTAGCTCGAAGTCCTTGGACTGCAGTTCTTCAGTCATGTCCCGGATCTTCTTGTTCCTATCCTGGACACGCTTCTCCTGACTCTTGAACTTCCTGTCCTGGGTCTCGAACTTCGCCTCCATTTCCTTGACTATCTCGTCCTGCTGCGCGAAGAGCTTGTCCTTCTCGCGAAGCTGCACCTGGAGCCCGTCATTACTGAGCATGACATTGGTCCTGTCTGTGTCCACGTGCCTAATGAGTAACTCTAAGTCCTGGAGATACAGACGTATCGGCTCTGCTACGTCCCTCGAGTCGTCCTCAAAGTCGATGGACTCTCCATCCTCATCACGTCTTCCGAAGACGTGGAAGTGGGTGCCTCTAACCTGTCGGGAGTGTCGACCTAGCAGACGTCCTATAAGGTCCTGCATAACTACCTCCATGCCTCTCTCCCTATCATCGTGCATAAGCTTGAAGACGATGGCCTCCATAGTAGGCTCTGTCTGGCGTCCGGGCTGGTTCACCTTGAAGCCCCAGAGGTCCTTCCTCTCGAACTTGGTGAGTGGATGCACCATGATGGTGGGAAGAGGGAGATTGAGCAAAGTGGTAAGCTCAACGATACGAGGACCAAAGCGGGTAACCTGGAACTCCTCAACAGTGCTGATGGTAATAGGCATCTATTTATAAGATAGAAAAGTTAGAACAACACAATTCAAGATAAAACAAGGACAAACATCACATACATATCCTTGGAAAGCAAAAAAATGCATACATGAAACCATTACATCAACCAAGGTTCAATCTTATTTCAAAGCAACATTTTGGAAAATAGGGTGATAGGTGGTGGTCCAACTAACGAAGTATGTTTACAATCCTATCTCACTGGATCTGTTGGCTAACACAATGTTCCTAGAAGCAATCAGCCTATCTTGCTCACATGATTCCATCACCAAGTCTATAATATCTCCTCTTAAGGTTTGGTTGGTAGCTTCCAACTCTTGGGTATGTTCCTTCTCTTTCATCAAGTCTTTTTGGAGGTTGAGCATTCTGCACTTGACTCTAGCACTAAGTTCTTTGATAGTCCTCCAAGCTGCTTCTCTTGCTGACTCAAAGAATGTGGTGTGCACTATAGTGTTGGTGTACATGCAGAATCCTGTTTCTTTGTGGTTGTCTTCCTTGTTTTTGTACAAG
Source organism: Avena atlantica (assembly GCA_910589765.1). Taxonomy (NCBI): domain Eukaryota; kingdom Viridiplantae; phylum Streptophyta; class Magnoliopsida; order Poales; family Poaceae; genus Avena; species Avena atlantica. The sequence goes on from OU342734.1 coordinate 328,788,386, forward strand.
TGAAGTTGCACCCACCAGTACTCAACTCCTCCATCCATCACTGGAAAGCCTTTGTACACAGCTGCACCATGTAATTCCATTGCACCATGAGGTCCTTGAGAATTTTGGGAAACTCTGTCTCACACTCCAAGGTCATGGTCATGAGTGGTCCTTTCCTTACGGCTTCGTTGATGGAGTTCATCTACAAATAGAGATGAGAAAGAGAAGATTAGAAAAGTTTACGAGAAGAATAGACAAGTGTAGAAGTAGTTGAATTTTTTTCCTTAGTGGTTTCCAATCCTAGGGTCATAATCCTACAGGCAACACAGTGCTCTGATACCATCTGTAAGATCCCTCCTTTGTAAAGGAAAAGGATCCCTGTGATTGCAATGCTAGTCCCTGGATCATTGCTAGCATCCACAGTTTAAGATGAAGTACACAGATACAAAGGTCATTTATTACATCCATTCCAGAGATAAAACATAGTTCTTTACAACTCAAGGCCACAGGCCTAATACAAGAGTTTGGAATAAGTAAATAAACATAAGTCTTCATCTTCATGTGCCACAGGCAAACATGTTGAGTGTAGACTCATGACACCTAATCCTCATCGGAGTAACCTGCAACATCACAAGTTACAGCCACAGTGGGTCAATACTTTGGAATAGTATTGGCAAGTGATACCTTAGTAAATTTTAAGTGGACTATATTACTATATATGCATTTTGGCTAAGTGTAGCTTGGCTTGCTTTGTCAAAATAGGTTTTTCCTATTAGTTGAAATCACTAAGTTTTCTTTGTCAAAACTTTTCCCAAGAAACCATCAATAGACATTGAGGTCCTTCACCCTTGTTCACCCACAAGTTTTTACTTAGAAGTTGGAGTGATGAGATTCTTGATAGCTTCCATGTCTTGATGCTCAAGTTGTCCATTTCCATGGACTTGGCTAAGTACTTAGATTTTTCCATCTGCAGAGGTTGTGCACTTTCCCCACCAGACTTGGTTTCCCAAGACAGGACCTTTCAGAAGCCTTTCCTTATACCAAATGGACGCGCTCCAACCTATCATTCCCACTACCACCAACTGTCCAAATGGCTAAGTTCTAGCAACTTATTTTTTCCAGGCAGAGCCCATATTGCCAAGTGGCTGCACTATAAGCTTCTCAACACTTGGCCTCTAAAATCCCTTTGTTCCTGGGTGGCATACCACAAGTGAGATACACAAGGTAAACCATGTCCATGGGCCTTATGTAACCACTCAACCAAAAACCACCAATAAAGTCCCTTTCCACCCAGGTGATTCATTGACTTAGTTGTTTTATTAAGAAAAACATAAGTCCAAAGACTTAGAAATATTTTCATCATAGCATGTATTTGCTTTACCAACCCTTGTTTGCTACTAGCTAGGCTAAGCATGGCATAGTAACTTAACTTAGGAATTTCCTAGCAACTCTACAACTACTTAGGATTTCCCAACATGGCATTTGGCAAAAAAAATAGTAACATGCAAGACTTAGCAAAATATTTCTAATGCTTGAATAAAATATAGGGATGGAAATATTCATGAAGTACCACTTGCCTTTGTAATGGGGAGAGTAGCACTCTTCACAATCACAATCACTAGCACCAAAATCTACACATAAATTATAACCACAATCACATACAAGTCATATACAAACAAGAATATATATGCATGCATGCAATATGCTAAGTGATGATTTTTGAAACTCAACCAAGCAAGTGCATGATACTGAATCATAAACAAGTCAAAAACTTGCTAAACCAAGTTTATTTGACACCAAAATGATTTCCTAAACAATTCCTATATCAAAAATAGTCCTAAAAAGTTTCTGCAAAAGAAACCATTTTAACAGAACCTAAACTTTAAACACATTGCATAAACAGAAAGGGCTTGACTCCCTGATTCCAACGGTATAAAATTTGCAAAAATCTAACGTGGGAATCAAAAGTTATAGCCTAATCAAATTTGAATCTAAATCTGTTTTAAATTTTGTTTTAAACTCAAACCCTAGCCACGTGTCTTATTCTTACTGGCGCGTACCACTTCGCACCGGATCACGCTCGGCTACCGTTGGATCTAACTAACACGCACGGCTCAGATCTAAACTTAACGGTTTGCTAAGTGAACTAATCCTACGCGCTGGATCTGGATCTGACGGCTACAAATCATCTGACCAAAACTAAGCGGCGCTAGCGGCGGCGACTGGCGGCGGCGCGTCTGTCAGCGGCGGCGCTGGCGTTCTAGGTCGCGCGGGAGTGGGGGAAGAGGCTTACCAGAACCGCAGGAAGCTGCTGATGCTCAAGGTGGTGATGGTTCGTCAAGGGGCGCGCGGGGTCGTCGGAGATTCCTCGCCGGAGTTTGCGAATGCGTCGGGTGCGGCTGCTGTCGACGTTGGCGAGGTTCTGCGTCGCGCTAAGTCAAAAGAAAGGCACCGTTAGATGCGCAAGACGATGGGGGTCCTAGGCGTATCAGGCAGAGGGCAAGGTGCGGCTGGTACTTACGGGGAGAGGTCGCCGGAGTTCGTGCAGAGAGCGGCGACGCTCGGTCGAAGTTGTTGCCGAAGCTACAGACCATGCGAGAACAAACAGGCCGTGTCAGTAGATGCGCAAGGAGTTGCTGAGCTTATAGCATGAGTCAGGGACAGAGGGGGACACGGTGCTCACCGGAATTCGTCGGCGCGGTCGTCGGAACAGCGGCGGCATCGAGCGAGTTGCGAGCAGCCTGGGGGCGTGAAGGGGGAATTGGTTGAGGGGAAATGGTCGCGAGAGAGAGGGGATTATATAGCCAGAGGCTCGACAAGAAACGCCCAGGGATTCAATGCCATTTACCTCGCGGAATCAAAGCAGCAACGGGCAGCGGCGGAGTTCGTGCGCGAGATTTTGGGGAAGACGACGATGACGTGGACGGGGCCCGCTTGTCAGCGAAATAAGCAGAGAAGGAGTGGGTCCGCGCGTCAGTGACCGCGTGGGTGCGTTTGCGCGTGCGAGTGAGAGAGAGGGAGGCCGGGTGGGCTAACTGGGCCGGTTGTGTTGTTGGGCTAGAATAGGAGCGCCATGTGGTTACTTTGAAAAGGCTTTGTCATTTTTGGAGAAACAAAATTACAGGGACTTGCACTTGATTTGCAAATGTTTGAAAAATGGTTTTTGAAACCATTTCCATTTTGTAAAGTTTGGTTCAAATTCCACACTCAATCCATTCAACAAGGGAGATAAACAATCTAGGTTTAAAACATTCAAACTCTCAAATGGGGATGGCCATTTGATATAAGTTTGCTCACATAAAATGATAGCACTATGTGCTTCTGTTTTCTGAAATGAGTTTGAAATTGATCTCAATTCTATATGCATGCATGAATGATATGCAATCTTTGAAATCATGATTTTAGGGATGTTACAATATAAATAAGGATCATCCCAAAAGTAATATTTAAGATCATTAAAGAATTTCATTCTTTGATTTCTTGTCATACCAGGAGGTAGAAATTTTCATGCAAGATAGTTAGCATAATCCGCAAACCAAGGATCAACGATTTCAACATTCGCTAAATATTCTCCTAGAAATGACTCATTTATAGGTACAGGGTCACTGATTATTCCCTCCATCCTAGAGAGATGATCTGCTACCGGATTATCCTTACCCCTCCTATCTAATTTTTGCAAATCATATTATTGCAGTAATAAGACCCATCTAATCAATCTGGGCTTCGTATCATTTTTCACGAGGAGGTGACACAAATCTTGGTGATCTTTATGAACTATTACCTTAGAATTAATGATGTAAGATCTAAATTTGTCACAAGCAAAAAATTATAGCTAGGAACTCATGTTCTGTAGTAGTATAATTTTCTGAATCTTATTAAGAGTTCTACTAGCGCAATGAATAACATTTAAATTCTTTCCGTCTCGCTATCCTAACACATCTCCTAAAGCATAGTCACTAGCATCACACATGATTTCGAAAGGTTCATCCCATTTTGGAGATTGCATGATAGGAGCTGAAACTAATTTGTTTTTAAGGTTTTCAAAAGCTGCAATGCAATAATGATCTAAGTAGAACGGAGTTTCTTTCTCAAGAAGGTTAGTGAGAGGCATAGCTATTTTAGAAAAATATTTTATAAAACGCTTGTAAAAACCTGCATGTCCCAGAAACATTTTTAAGTTTTTTATGTCCTGAGGTATTGGAAGATTTTCTTATAGCATTTATATTAGTCTTATCTATTTCTATACCCTTTTCTGAAATCTTATGTCCAAAAAATTTACCTTCTTTCCATGAATCGACATTGCTACCAATTTAAAACTAAATTTGATTGCCTGCATCTCTACAAAAATTTGGTTAAATATTAGAGACAATTATCAAAGGGATTTATATTTTCGTGCCCTTGGTTCGTTAGTTGCACTCACTTTTCCCCAACCGCTTAACTTTTCCTCTTCCCCTCGCCATGTTAAGAAACCCTCGCGGGAGCTCGCAGGCGCTCGGACGGAGGGATGCCATCAGGTCAAAGGTTGACCGTTACATGCTAACTGGTGGGACCGCATTGAGATGGGTCGGGCGTTGAGTGTTACGTTACGAGGCCTCCACCATTACATTCCTGACCGGTGGGGCCGCATTGGGACGGGTCCTGCATACGTGGTGAAGGGTGGGGCCGCATTGGGACGGGTCTTGCATACGTGGTGAAGAGTGGGGCCGCATGGAGATACGTCGGACCAGCCATTCTCGCTCACCCAAAGCATTCTCTTCCCCCCGAGCCTGGAACAACTCCCACACCGCCGCTCCGCCATCGTGCCCTCCTACCTTATGTCGTCCTCGCCCCTAGATCCGCCCCTCCCCCTAGCCGTGGAGCCCACTCTACCTCTGGCTCTGCTCTCGCCCTTTCTAGATCTACCCCTTTCGTGGAACAGTATGCAACGCTGGCTGGTGCACCATACATCCCCTTCGAGCACGGAGAAGATTGGGTGGAATCGCAGGGATCTAACGCATGGACTCCATCTGGGTAAGCATCGTTCCCCTTTTGTGGGTTGATTATTGGCAGTATTTGAACGCGAATCGCTGGTGCTTAACTAACTTCCTTGCTTTTCGAATAGGATCGATCCAGTGCTAGCGGAATTCGTGGCTGTGAACAATATCTCTCTGGATTTTACTTTCCAGAGGTGGTTTCAACCTCCATAACTCTCAGAGATAGATAAAATCTTCCTAAAATCTATTGTAAATTCCCCTGGAGCAGCGGCGATTCAGTTGGTTTGCAAGAGTGTTTATAATTATGAAACTCTCGTGCGGTCTGAAACTATAATTGACGCAACTCTCGTACGGCTAGCGATTCAATTTCAAATTAAAAAAAATATACAACTCTTAATGTACAAGAGTGTTTATAATTGACATAACTCTTTAACACTTTCAAATTAAAAAAATATATACAACTCTTAAGATAAAAGAGTGTTTATAATTGACACAACTCTTGAACACTTTCAAATTTAAAAAAATTATACCACTCTTAATGTAAAAGAGTGTTTATAATTGACACAACTCTTGAACACTTTCAAATTTTAAAAAACCATACAACTCTTAATGCAAAAGAGTGTTTATAATTGACACAACTCTTGAACACTTTCAAATTGAAAAAATTATATAACTCTTAATGTAAAAGAGTGTTTATAATTGACACTACTCTTGAACACTTTCAAATTAAAAAAATTATACAACTCTTAATGTACAAGCGTGTTTATAATTGACACAACTCTTGAACACTTTCAAATTTAAAAAAATTATACAACTCTTAATGTAAAAGAGTGTTTATAATTGACACTACTCTTGAACACATTCAAATTGAAAAATCATACAACTCTTAATGTAAAAGAGTGTTTATAATTGACACTACTCTTGAACACTTTCAAATTGAAAAATTATACAACTCTTAATGTAAAAGAGTGTTTATAATTGACACTACTCTTGAACACTTTCAAATTGAAAAATTATACAACTCTTAATGTAAAGGAAAAGGGTGTTTACCTTTGAACACTATGAAATCGCATTTAATATGTGATAATGATGTGCTAAGAAAATCTTGAGAGATTATCATTTTCATAGAATGTAGGGATATAATGCATAAACTTGCATATGGCAAAAATTATACACCTTTGAACTCTTTGAAATCGCACTTAGGACATGGAGTGAAATATAATGAAAAAATTATACACCTTTGAACACTTTCCCTTCAAATTATATTCAAAATCATTTGTTTATGGAGTTAAAGCATCGGTGGCAAACTCGTTATTTTGCATCGATAGAGGGTGTCCCCCGAAAGATACATGGTTTACCCTGTCCGCTAGATCACAGAGGTTCAATAAAAAGATCAACGGTTGGTGGGTACGATCCGTGTGACAACTATCTCTACCAATCAGAGCGTAGCAGCCAAGATGAGCACATGTGTGAGAGTTTGTCACTAAGAGGGAGGGAAAAACTGAGTACAACTTAAAAACCAAGGGAAAAACTGACAAGGGGGTTCAAATATAAAACAAAAAGAGATTTAAAAAATGGAAAATGCTTCTTTTATACAATAAAATACATATTGGCACACATCAAACTATTTGAAATTTAAATATACATCAGTTTGACAATTATTGCTTCATTCAGACAAATTATGTTTTAGGAAGGGATGTTTTGGGGAGAGGCTTGAGTAGAAAGCCCTGAACCTTCATTGATAGTAGGTGATTTGAGAAGTGGTGATTTAGGTTAAAACTTGATTTATATACATTTCTTATGGTGGCAGGTCACATAATAAGACTCCATGGGTAGATGCCACTATGCTTTGATCTTTTTGAATTTGTTGTGCATAAAATGACTCAATTAGCTAGCTAAAACCCATTCGTTGACTCTCCGTTGACCAACCACCGGAGGGTAAAATTGAGTATATTGCACACGGTAGTGTTAGTACTGGAGGGAAAAACTGAGTACAACCAAACTGCCAGTGCTACACTCGAGGGTATAACTAAGCACAACTAAGTGGCCAAGGTTAGACACGATTGGGAAAACGTGACGCACGGTACGCGTGTCGCAGTGCACGGGGCGGTAGCGGACGCGTGTGGCGATGCGCGGTGTAGTAGCGCACGTGGTTACGTGGTGCACGGTGGTGCAACAAAACGTCTCCTCCCTTCACCTTTATAGAGACCTCCTCACTCTCACTCATCACTCACTCGCTCACTCACTCACGCAACCATCTCCATTGTCCCATCACCTTCTGCAAACCCCCAAGAAAACCCCAACCACGCCAGAGATGGAGAAGAACGGCGTGGTGGCCATCATCGCCTCCAAGGCGGCCGACAAGAAGGGCCCCGTCCCCGTACTAGCCCCGTCGAGGCATTGAAGGCAGCCGCCATCCCCGTCCAGACCCTCGTCCCCGCTTCCCCGTATAGGCCCCTGCCGTTCTCCTGCTGATCCCGCATGGCTGGGATCCCTACGGGGACAACGATTACATCAGGCCGGAGAACCCCTTTGACACCAGCTTAGCCGAACCATGGTCAGAGGTAACTAGGGTTTTCTCCCTTCCTTTGTTCTTCCCCCATTCCCATCGTTGGATGCTAGATCGTGTGTTATTAGGGCTCGGCTAATCGGTGGATGCTAGGTATTTTTACAGTAGCTAATCCTCTTGTGTTAGATCTTGTATTTCGATGAATGCCCCTAGTTGGGATCATTACTAGCACCAATGTGTAGTTGGGATCAGTACTAGCACCGATCTGTAGTTGGGATCAGTACTAGCACCGATCTGTAGTTGGGATCAGTATTCGATTTGGTTTGAGATTTGGGGATTGGGGAATAATCACGGGATCTCAATCGGTTAATTTATGCAAGTAATCAATCCCGATAATCACGGTATCTCAATTATGTACTTATTGCACGCTACTATTTTTGTAATAGGTGGATATCAGCAAAGTCTACAACGACGATGAGTCCATGGACACCAAGACTCGTCAGGTGCCGAGGAAGATGAAGCCCGGCCAGTTTAACGGCTTCTTCGTCGGTGACGTCTACAAGTGCCCCTTTTGCACCAGGAGCGTCACACCAACTTCACCTCCCTCGTGACGCATGCCGAGGACGTGAATACCTGTGGCCCGTCAAAGAACGCCAACGCCTTCAGAGCCCAACACAAGGCACTCAGTTTTCACCTCTGAAACCTCTAGAAGGTGGCCATCAAGGAGGGTCGCATGCCCCCGATCAAGCACAAGGCGCACAAGGTCAAGGGACTGGGCAGCAGGAAGTGGAGGAAGCGCCATAGGGAGGAGGCGGAGGCCCTCCTAGTGCAGGCCATGATGGGCCACCGATCCTGTGTTGATGATGTTGTTGCTGCTGTAAAGAAGCTTCTTTTGTTTTGTTGTATGTGTTGAACTTGTAAGCTGCTGCTGAGCAGCCTAATTGTCGAACCTGGTTTAAGGATCGTACTATATAATCATGTATTAGCTGCTTTATCTACATCTGCTCTGTTCATCTACATATTTATGGTGGTGGTTAGATTTGCTGCCAGATTGGGAAAATACGAGAGCCAAAAGGAACCATGAATGAAGAGAGAAGCTGCTCTAGATTCGCTGCCTTTTTGGGCAAAAATAACAACTGTTAGAGACATAAAGGGGAAGGAGCTCTTAAAAAGGCCAATCATAAAAATAACAAAAAAGAAATCTTCCAATTTAGGTGACATGGTGCACATAACTACCATACGCGCCCCACATGGTCCCACACCACATCCCCCAAAACGCGTTCCCAACAAGTCGGCCCCACACCATGGGGGTCCTTGTTGGAGATATGCCCTAGAGGCAATAATAAATGTAGTTATATTATATCTTTGTGTTTATGATAAATGTTTACATTCATGCTATAATAGTATTAACAAGGAAACATTAATACTTGTGTGATTTGTAAACTAAAATAGATTCCCTAGTAAAGCCTCTTTATAATACTAGCTTGTTGGTTAATAAATGATTGTGGTTTCCCTATCATGAACATTGAGATGTTATTAACAACAAGATCATATCGTTAGGAGAATGATATGGTGGACATACTCCTATAGATAAGCGTAGCATAAAGATCAAGTCATTTTAATAGTTCAATTGCTATATGCTTTCTGATACATAGTAACCTAATTCCTTCGACCATGAGATCATGCATATCACCTTCACCAGAAGGATGCTTTGATGACATTAAACACCACACCGTAACTGGGTGGCTATAAAGGTGGCATTGAGTGTTTAGAAAGTATTGGTTGAGACACATGGATCAAGAGTGGGATTTGTCCATCCATATGACGGATAGATATACTCTGGGCCCTCTCGGTGAAATGTCATCCAATTAGCTTGCAAGCATGTGACTGGCTCACAAGGGATCACATATCACGGGAACGAGAAAAGAGTACTTATCTGTAACGAGGTTGAACTAGGTATGCAGAGATACTGACGATCATAACCTCGGATAAGTAAACTATTGTGAGACAAAGGGAAATTGGTATCGTATGTAAGTGGTTCATTCGATCGCAAAGTAATCGTAGAAATATGTGGGATCCATATGAATTTCCAGATTCCTCTATTGGTTATTGTTCGGATAAGTGTCTCGATCATGTCCGCATAATTCACGAACCGTAGGGAGACACACTTAAGGATTCAACGTTGTTTGAGTAGTTATGGAATGATGAGTAAGAGACCAAATGTTGTTCGGAGTCTCGGATGGGATCCGGGATATCACGAGGAGATCCAGAATGGTCCGGAGAATAAGATTCATATAAGGAAAGTCCTGTTTCGGGGTTGGAGAATGGTTCCGGTGTTTTCATCGGGAATGTTCTAGAAGGTTCCGAAATGTCCGGCACTCCGAAGGGGAAGGGTACATGAATGTGTCATACCAAGTTGGAATGATTGCATCATGTACTAGGTGTCATCGCTGAACAAAATAAAGGGTTTAATCAAATCCTAGTTTGAAAAGTCAAACGCCAATTTGAAAAGTCAAACGGCTATTTTGGGAAGTGGAGGGGAAGGTGGAAACCGAGTTGGGGAGGAGTTCCTCCCCTCCACCGCCGGCCCCCTTGGGAAACCGAGTTGGGGAGGGACTCCCCTCCCCTAGCGCGGCCCCTCCACCTATATAAGGAGGGACAGGGCTGCCCCTCCTAGCACCCAACACCTCCACCCGCAAACCCTAGCCCTAAGCCGCCGGCCCTCCTGCAGCCGCCGTCGCCCTAGGGCAAGCCGCCGCCGCCTAGCTAACCCTAGCCGCCGGACAAGACTCCTACTTGGTGTGTCTAAACCCTAGATCGCCGAGGAGCTCTCACATAGTCCACCATACTCGCTCCGGCTTAAGGCGAAGCCCTGCGAGATCTCCCCTCTACTTCCGGTACCACGCCGTTGTGCTGCCGAAATTGCGAGGAGAGTGCTACAACCTCCGCTGCCTGCTGGAACAAGGGAGAGGAAGGTCTTCGTCGAGTACCGAACGTGTGACCAACTGCGGGATCGCTGCCGGAACGCAGCGCCGGAAGGATCATCTATGCGATCTTGAGATCGGGAAGAGTACGACTACATCACCCACGAGAATCCGCTCTCGTTAAACACTTTGGAATCTTCGAGGGTGAGTTATTCCATCAACTCGTTGCTACAATCTAGTAGATAGATCTTGGCTTGTTTGTTTGTATGCGGTAGAAATTTTTTGTTTTCCATGCTACGGAACCCTACAGTGGTATCAGAGCCGTGTCTATATGTAGATCTGTTGCACGAATAGAACACAATGTTCATTGTGGGCGTTGATGCTTTTATTGTCGATTGCTTCTTGTGTACTTTGCATCTTGCGGGATGTTGGGATGAAGCGGCCCGGGCTAACCTTACATGACATCGTTCATGAGACTTGCTCCACGCTTGACATGCAACTTGTATTGCATAAGTGGCTTTGCGGGTGCCTGTTTCTCCCAGCATAGTTAAGATTCAATTTACAATAGGTGATTAACAATACTAGTATCAATGTTGTGGTTCTTGTTCGTAAGTTAGAACTACACTTATTGAAAGCCCCAAACCACGTAAAACATGCAAAGAAAGTAGAGGCGTCTAACTTTGTTTTGCAGGGGTGTGATGTGATGTGATATGGCCATGATTGTCATTATATTTGATGTATGCAATGTTCCTTATTGTAAGTTGCCAACCGGCAGAGCCATATGGTTGTCTTTAATTTCTGTTAAGACCCGCGTGTTTATTCAAAGTAGTTGTAATAGTTGAAGCCGGTGGATGACAACCATGGAGAAGCGTCATTGACCTTGATGCAATGCCGGAGATGATGGAGATCATGTTCGTGCTTGAAGATGGAGATCGGAAGCACAAACAAGAAAGGCCATATCATATCACATATTATGAATTGCATGTGATGTTAATCCTTTATGCATCTTGTATTGCTTAGTTAACGACGGTAGAATTATAAGATGATCCCTCATGCACATGAATTTCAAGTTCTAAAGTGTTCACCCTTAGTAAGCACCGTTGCTAAAGCTTTTTGTTTCGAAGCACCATGTGATGATCGGGTGTGTTAGATTCCGCAAGTGTATACAACGTGAGCAAGCCAGATTTTCTCATGCGGAAGCTAAGGTTTGATCTTGACGAGCCTAGCATGTACAGACATGGTCTCGGAACATGGATCACCGAAAGGTAAAGCATGAATCATATAGTAGATATGATGAACATGTCGATTGTTCGCCATTGAAACTATATCAACTCTCGTGATGATCGGTTTTGATGTGGTGGATTTGGTTCGTGTGATCACTAAAACAATGTGAGGGATATTATTTTGAGTGGGGTTCACCTAGATTAATTTAACTATTAATTAGAACTCAATTTGTCATAAACTTAGTCTAAACTATTGCAAATATGTTGTAGATCAATGGCGGCCCCTACCATCAATTTTAATGTGTTCCTAGAGAAAGAAAAGTTGAAAAACAATGGAAGCAACTTCGCAGATTGGTTCCGCAATTTGAGGATTGTCCTCACAGCTGGTAATTTGACCTATGTGCTGGATGCACCGCTGGGTGACCCACCTGCAGCTACTGCTACCGACGAAGTAAAGAATGTTTACCTTGCTCGGAAGACTCAGTACTCCCCAGTTCAGTGTGCTATCTTGTATGGTTTAGAATCGGAGCTTCAGAAAAGGTTTGAGGATTCAGACCCACATGATATTGTCCGTGATTTCAAATTGATCTTTGAGACTCACGCGGCAATTGAGAGCTATGTGGCTTCTGAAAAGTTCCTTAACTGCAAGATGGAAGAGGGCAGCTCCGTTAGTGAGCATGTGCTTAAGATGTCTGGGCACGCAAACAAACTTCAAAGCTTGGGTATAGTGATTCCTAATGCTTTGGGGATTTACCGTGTCCTCCAATCACTACCACCAAGTTACAAGAACTTTCTGATGAACTACAATATGCAAAACATGAACAAGCAGTTGCCAGAACTCTTTGCCATGTTGAAATCTGCAGAAGTGGAGATTAAGAAAGAGCACCAAGTGTTGATGGTCAATAAGACCACCAAATTCAAGAAAGGCAAGTCTAAGCAAAAGGGACACTTCAAGAAGGGTGGTAAGAAAGTTACCGCACCGACGAAGAAGACCAAGGCTGGACCTAAGCCTGATACTGAGTGCTTTTACTACAATGGAGAAGGTCACTGGAAGCGGAATTGCCCAAAGTACTTGGCGGATTTGAAGAACGGCAACATCAAGAATAAAGGTATATCCGATATACATGTTATTGATGTGTATCTCACTGGTACTCGTAGTAGTGCCTGGGTATTTGATACTGGTTCGGTTGCTCATATTTGTAACTCGAAATAGGTGCTGCAGAATAAACGGAAGCTAGCGAAGAACGAGGTGACGATGCGCGTGGGAAACGGATCAAAGGTTGATGTGATCGCGGTCGGCACGCTACCCCTTCATCTACCATCGGGATTAGTTTTATACTTAAATAATTGTTATTTGGTGCCTGCGTTAAGCATGAACATTATATCAGGATCTTGTTTATTGCGAGACGGTTACTTGTTTAAGTCCGAGAATAATGGTTGTTCGATTTATATGAGTAATATGTTTTATGCACATGCACCTTTGATAGATGGTCTATTCTTGTTGAATCTCGATAGTGGAAATACACATATTAATAACATTGAGGCTAAACGTTTGAAATCGAGCGATAACTCGACCTATATGTGGCACTGTCATCTTGGTCACATTGGAGTGAAGCGTATGAAGAAACTCCATTCCGATGGACTTCTTGAATCACTTGATTTTGAATCACTTGAAAGATGCGAAGCATGTCTGATGGGAAAAATGACTAAGACTCCATTTTCTGGTATGATGGAGTGAGCTACGGAATTATTGGAAATCATACATACCGATGTGTGTGGACGAATGAGTGTAGCATCGCGTGGTGGTTATCGTTATGTTCTTACCTTCACGGATGACTTGAGTAGATATGGGTATATCTATTTCATGAAACATAAGTCCGAAACTTTCGAGAAGTTTAAGGAATTTCAAAGTGAGGTTGAGAATCAACGTAACAAGAAGATTAAATTTCTACGTTCTGATCGTGGAGGTGAATATCTAAGTTACGAGTTTGGCGAGCATTTGAAGAAATGCGGAATACTTTCACAATTGAAACTGCCGAGAACACCACAGCGTAATGGTGTGTCCTAACGTCGTAATCGAACTCTCTTAGATATGGTTCGTTCTATTTTTTTTGAAGGGTAAAACAGTAGGGCAAAAAACCCCACTGCATGGTTCGTTCTATGATGTCACTTACAAATTTATCGCTATCATTTTGGGGTTATGCATTAGAAACAGCCGCATTCACTTTAAATAGGGCACCATCTAAATCCGTTGAAACGACACCGTATGAATTATGGTTTGGGAAGAAACCTAAATTGTCGTTCCTTAAAGTTTGGGGTTGCGAAGCCTATGTAAAGAAGTTACAGTCGGACAAGCTTGAACCCAAAGCGGAAAAATGCGTCTTCATAGGATACCCGAAGGAAACTATTGGGTATACCTTCTATCATAGATCCGAAGGCAAAATCTTCGTTGCCAAGAATGGATCCTTTCTAGAGAAGGAATTTCTCTCGAAAGAAGTGACTGGAAGGAAAGTAGAACTCGACGAGGTTGTCGAACCTTCTCTCGAACTTGCGAGTAGCGTAGCACCGGAAGAAGTTCCTGTGGTGCCTGCACCAATAAGAGAGGAATCTAATGATGATGATCATGAAACTTCGGTTGTAGTTGCTACAGAGCCTCGCAGGTCAACGAGAACTCGTACCACTCCAGATTGGTATGATCCCGTTATGAGTGTCATGTTGGTGGACAACACCGATGACCCTGTGACATATGAGGAAGAGATGATGAGCCCAGATTCCAATAGATGGCAAGAAGCCATGAAATCCGAGATTGGATCCATGCATGAAAACCAAGTATGGACCTTGGTGGACTTACCGGATGGCCGGAAGGCTGTCGAGAACAAATGGATTTTCAAGAAGAAAACATATGCTGATGTAATGTTACTGTATATAAAGCTCGACTTGTCGCAAAAGGGTTTCGACAAATTCAAGGAGTTGACTACGATGAGACTTTCTCACCGGTAGCGAAGCTAAAGTCTATGAGGATTATGTTAGCAATCGCTGCATATTATGATTATGAGATATGGCAGATGGATGTCAAAACAACATTCCTCAATGGAGACATTATTGAAGAGTTGTATATGATGCAACCCAAAGGTTTTGTCGATCCTAAAGATGCTAACAAGGTATGCAAACTTCAACGGTCCATCTATGGATTGAAGCAAGCATTCCGAAGTTGGAATCAACGTTTTGATAAGGTAATCAAAAGTTTTGGTTTTATACAAACTTATGGAGAAGCTTGTATTTACAAGAAAGTGAGTGGGAGCTCTGTAGCATTCTTAATACTATATGTAGAGGACATATTGTTGATTGGGAATGATGTAGACCTTCTTAATAGTGTCAAGGAATATTTGAATAATAGTTTTTCAATGAAGGATCTTGGCGAAGCAGCTTACATATTAGGCATAAAGATTTATAGAGATAGATCGAGATGCCTAATATCATTGTCACAAAGTACATATTTGGACAAAGTTCTAAAGAGGTTTGGAATGGAAGATAGCAAGAAAGGGTTCTTGCTCATGTTGCCCAATACGACGTTGAGTAAAACTCAAAGTCCGACAACGGCAGAAGATAGAGAAAGGATGAGTAAGACTCCCTATGCCTCAGCCATAGGATCTCTAATGTATGCCATGCTATGTACTAGACCCGACATTGCATATGCTGTTAGTTTGACTAGCAGATATCAAAGTGATCAAGGAGTGGATCATTGGACAGTGGTAAAAAACATCCTTAAGTACTTGAGAAGAACTAAGGATATGGTTCTTTCTTATGGAGGTGATGAACAACTCATTGTTAATGGTTACACCGATACTAGTTGGAACACCGATCCGGATGATTCTAAATCACAATCTGGATATGTATTTACTTTGAATGGTGCAGCAGTTAGCTGGAGGAGTGCAAAGCAAAGCGTTATGGCGAGATCTTCAACTGAATCGGAATACATGGCTGCTTCGGAGGCTTCACAAGAAGCAATATGGATGAAAGAGTTCATTATAGAGCTGGGTGTGGTTCCTAGTGCGCTGGACCCAATGTCTATCTACTTTGATAACATGGGCACCATAGCCAATGCGCAAGAACCAAGGTCACACAAGAAGCTGAAGCACATCAAGCTACATTTTCACGCTATTCGAGAACATGTCCAAGATGGGGACATAAAGATTTGCAAAGTACACACAGATCTGAATGTAGCGGATCCGTTGACTAAACATCTCCCGAGGGCAAAAAATGACCAGCACCAAACTGCCATGGGTGTTCTGTATATTACCATGTAATCTAGATTAGATGACTCTAGTGCAAGTGGGAGACTATTTTAGATATGCCCTAGAGGCAATAATAAATGTAGTTATTATAATATCTTTGTGTTTATGATAAATGTTTACATTCATGCTATAATAGTATTAACAAGGAAACATTAATACTTGTGTGATTGGTAATCTAAAATAGAGTCCCTAGTAAAGCCTCTTTATAATACTAGCTTGTTGGTTAATAAATGATTGTGGTTTCCCTATCATGAACATTGAGATGTTATTAACAACAAGATCATATCGTTAGGAGAATGATATGGTGGACATACTCCTATAGATAAGCGTAGCATAAAGATCAAGTCATTTTAATAGTTCAATTGCTATATGCTTTCTGATACATAGTAACCTAATTCCTTCGACCATGAGATCATGCATATCACCTTCACCGGAAGGATGCTTTGATGACATCAAACACCACACCATAACTGGGTGGCAATAAAGGTGGCATTGAGTGTTCAGAAAGTATTGGTTGAGACACATGGATCAAGAGTGGTATTTTTCCATCCATATAACGGATAGATATACTCTGGGCCCTCTCGGTGAAATGTCATCCAATTAGCTTGCAAGCATGTGACTGGCTCACAAGGGATCACATATCACGGGAACGAGAAAAGAGTACTTATCGGTAACGAGGTTGAACTAGGTATGCAGAGATACCGACGATCATAACCTCGGATAAGTAAACTATCGTGAGACAAAGGGAAATTGGTATTGTATGTAAGTGGTTCATTCGATTGCAAAGTAATCGTAGAAATATGTGGGAGCCATATGAATTTCTAGATTCCTCTATTGGTTATTGTTCGGAGAAGTGTCATACCAAGTTGGAATGATTGCATCATGTACTAGGTGTCATCGCTGAACAAAATAAATGGTTTAATCAAATCCTAGTTTGAAAAGTCAAACGCCAATTTGAAAAGTCAAACGGCTATTTTGGGAAGTGGAGGGGAAGGTGGAAACCGAGTTGGGGAAGAGTTCCTCCCCTCCACCGTCGGCCCCCTTGGGAAACCGAGTTGGGGAGGGACTCCCCTCCCCTGGCGCGGCCCCTCCACCTATATAAGGAGGGGCAGGGCTGCCCCTTCTAGCACCCAACACCTCCACCCGCAAACCCTAGCCCTAAGCCGCCGGCCCTCCTGCAGCCGCCGTCGCCCTAGGGCAAGCCGCCGCCGCCTAGCTAACCCTAGCCGCCGGCCAAGCCTCGTCCTTGGTGTGTCTAAACCCTAGATCGTCGAGGAGCTCTCTCATAGTCCACCATACTCGCTCCGGCTTAAGGCGAAGCCCTGCGAGATCTCCCCTCTACTTCTGGTACCACGCCGTTGTGTTGCCGAAATCGCGAGGAGAGTGCTACAACCTCCGTTGCCTGCTGGAACAAGGGAGAGGAAGGTCTTCGTCGAGTACCGAACGTGTGACCGACTGCGGGAGCGCTGCCGGAACGCAGCGCCGGAAGGATCGTCTACGCAATCTTGAGATCGGGAAGAGTACGACTACATCACCCACGAGAATCCGCTCTCGTTAAACACTTTGGAATCTTCGAGGGTGAGTTATTCCATCAACTCGTTGCTACAATCTAGTAGATAGATCTTGGCTTGTTTGTTTGTATGCGGTAGAAATTTTTTGTTTCCATGCTACGAAACCCTACAGTCCTACTATGGGACTCGACTGAACTTGGCCCCACCTATCATCACGTAACGGGGGTGGGTCCTACTTGTCAGCACATCACGACGAGGGTCCACTACGGGACCCACCTAAAAGCGGCCCCACTTGTCAGCACGTAATGGCGAGGGTCCACTAACAGGACCCGACGGAGAGCGAGTTTTAGATCGATGTGAGAGTCTCGGACAAGGAGCTGGACAAAAGTTAGGAAAAACTAAGCGGCTGGGAAAAAGTGAGTATAACTAATGAACCAGGGGCACGGAAATAGAAATCCCATTATCAAATGTTGTTCCACAAACAACGAAATCACTTGTTAGAACTTCCATAGTCTTCTCAACAAGATCATCAAAGATTTTTATAACGCATTCTTGAAAAGTTACAGTTGCATTACATAAGCCAAACAGAATTAATCTATAAGCATATGTACTATAAGGACAAGTGAAAATTGTTTTCTCTTGATCTTCGGGTTTTATGGCAATTTGAGAATAACCGGAATAACCATCAAGAAAACATAAATAAGAATTATTGCTAAGTCTTTCTAAATTTTTATCCATGAACGGTATAGTTTTATGGTTTTTTTGCGTCTCACGATTTAGTTTTCTAAAATCATGCACATGCTATATCCAACAATAGGTCTTACAGGAACTAGATCACCATCCTCATTCATAGCAGCATCAACACCCCCATGTCTTGGTATGCAATGAGCTGGGACAACTTAGAGTATAACTTCTTTTACTACTTCCTTCATTTTCGGATTAAGCCTTCTATGTGTGTCAACTACAGGTACAACATATTCAAGTATGGTAATCTTGTGTGTTACAATAGAAGGATCTATTCCTTTAATATCACTTAGAGTATATCCAAATGCTTCATGATGCTTAATCTGGACTGAAATGAGTTTATTTGTTTCATTTTTTTATAATTTTTTACTAATAATAACATGACATTTATTTTCATTATCTAAAAACTCATACCTCATATCGTCTGGAAGTCATTTCAATTCAATTGGTGGAGGTTCTTCATCTCCTTTTCTTACCAGTTCTTCATAGTCATGTGGATTTTGTGCTTCCGGAATGAAATCAAGGTAATCATCCATGTCTTCTCTTTCCTCATCATCTGGTGCCTCTTCCAATTAATTAAGCTCCTCTCTAATTCATCTTGCAGAGTGCTAAAATGAAATGGCTAGCTCGGCAATCGTTTTCCCTTCCTTGATATCTTCCACTTCATATGGCATCTTCTTTAGTTTGGCAAAGTGGAATGTCATTTCCTCTTCTCCAAACATCATTGAAATAGTCTCCTTATTATTATCAATTCGAGATTTGGTTATAGAGAGAAAAGTCCTGCCTAAAAGAATAGGAAAAAAAGCATCTCGAGGCATATCAACAATATGAAAATAAAGGGGGTACATGAGTGATCCAATAAAGACATAGATATTTCTAATAACACGTTCTGGTTTTATATTAGACAATTTAATAGTAGTGTCTCCCGGTTCCACATCTGGATTATTTAAATTGTAGCGAAGTTCCTCATAAAGTGATGAAGGCATAATGTTTATAGTAGAAATTGGATCGCAAATTCCGTATAAGAAAGTTTCTCCACAATATATAGGAGTCATAGGTTTAGAAGTTTCCTTACCTCGTACCTTACCTTTGATGAATTCTGAAGTTTCAAAGTCTATGTAGGGAGAGTGGCCCAACCTTAATACAATATAAGGTGGTGTCCCCTGTGTTTACAATGCTAGTCCCTGGATCAATAGCTAGCATCCACAGTTAAGATGTAATATCAAGAAACAAAGGTCATAATATAACTTTATAACCAGGAATAACATAATTTTACTACATCATACATAGCTCATTTGGCTATTACATTACATTGCAGCGGAATAACTATAAGCATGGGTCCTTCATCTTCAAAGTGCCACAGGCAGATGTTGGTTGTAGACTTTGTAATCCTAATCAACCAATCTTCACTAAAATCAATCAAACCTGCAACAAACAAGTTACAGCCACAAAGGGTCAATACATTTGAATTTTATTGGCAAGTGATACTATGGTAGTATGGTGGAGTCTATCATCTATATGCATTTGGCTAAGTGGAGTTGAGGCTTGCATTGCTCAAAATAGATTTTCCTTATCATTTTGAAAATACTAAGTTTTTGTTTTGACAAAATATTTTCCAAAGCTTCTCTCAATCAAAGATTGAAGATTTCAAACAACCCTTGTTTAAACCACAAGATTTTAACTTAGAAATTTGAATGATGAGATTCTTGATTGCTTCCATGTCTTGATGCTCAAATTGTCCTTTACCAGGGACATGGCTAAGTACTTAGATTTTACACTCTGCAGAGGTGGTGCACTTTCCCCACAAGACTTGGTTTCCCAAGACAAGATCTTTCAGAAGCCTTCCCTTAGACCAAAATGGACGCGCTCCAACCTATCAAACACTACCACCCACTGTCCATATGGCTAAGTTCTTGCAACCTATATGATCATGGCAAATCCCATATTGCCAAGTGGTTTCACTTGAAGCTTCTCAACATTTGACATCTCAAATCTCTTTGTTCCTGGGTGGCCATCCACAAGTGAGATACACAAGGTAAACCATAAACATGGGCCTTGTGAACCACTCAACCAAAAACCACCAAGCAAGTCCCATTCCACCCAGGTGATTCATTAACTTAGTTGTTTTATTAAACAAAATCGCAAGTCCTCAGACTTAGAAATTCTTTTCCATAGTGTGAATATATTTCCACCCTTGTTTTCTACTAGCTAGGCTAAGCTTGATAGTAATAGGAATCTTAACTTAGGAAGATTTCCACTAAGGTTTCATCTACTAGGTTTTCCTATAGCAAGGTCTATACTTAGCAAAATCCATGCAAGTTTTACTTAGAGAAAATCACTAATGCATAGTGAAAGTAATGGGACAAAAAGTATGAAGCATCACTTGCCTTTTTGGTAGAGGGTATATGTTCACTCCTGGTCCTTGCAACAATCACACTCTTCAAGTCACTACAAATCAATCAAGCAAGGCACAAACTCAATCTACCAAACAAGCAAAACATCACATAAAATAATAAAACAAAACAACACACAAAATCATAAAGTCAAAGTAATGCATGTAAGCATGCCAAGCTTTGTTTTGTTTGAAAAAGTGGTTCCTAATGGGTCATAAACATTTGAAAACACCTAATGGTCATTTTGTCAAATGGCAAAGTCTTTTGCAAAAAGGTTTCACTTCAAAAACCATTTTCAAAACAAAGTATCATTTTATGTGGTGTAGAATATTTTTACTAAGGCATTAACCTATAGGGTTCACTAAATATGTTTTCAAACCACAAAACTTGGGCTTTGGGGTCAGAGAGTTTAAAACAAAATATTTTCCAAAGGTTTTCTTCCAAAACCATTTTTAATAAGTTATCCACATTTCTATTTGACTAGAAACGGTTTTAAATCAAAGAATCATTATTTTGTTTTACCAAATACATTTTTGAGTCCACAAAGTGTTTCCTATGGTCAGTAGGTTCAAAGCAATCCAATTTCAAAAGATTTTAACCCCAAATGCATTTTTAAACATTTTTTACATCCTTAACAAGCATACAAAAGTTTCTGCAAAAACAAACACTCTAAAAGATACTATTTGCTAAACCAGGGGCATGGTTGGTTAGGGCTTGTTCCACTGAATCCATTGATATAAAATTTGTAATTTTTGGACGTGTGGTTTGAAAGTTATGGATTTTTCAAATTGGAACATCAAATAGATCAATTCTGTTTTTATTAGAACAGACAGGGCCACGTGGCTGGCTCCTATTCGCCAGTACCGGTTCGCACGGATCGGTCGCTGTGGAGCGTTGGATTTAAATTAGATCGAGCGGCTCAGGATCAAACTTACCTCTTCGTCTAGATCTAATCCTAGCCAGTCAAAACGCATCCTACGGCTACAGCGTGCTTGCCAGGATCTGGCGGCGCTGACGGTGGCAGGTGGCGGCGGCGGGGTCTGTCAGCGGCGGAGCCGGTGATACAAGAAGCGAGAGGGGACGTGGTGTGGCTCACCAAGATCGCCGTGGCATGGGGATCCTCAACCTGCTAGCGTTGGTCGAAGGGGCGCACGGGTTCAGTCGGAATTCCTCGCCGGAGATGTGTCTGTCGACGGCCTCTCTGTTCATCATCGCTGGCGAGAGCTGCAGGTCACGAGAAGACGCGCGAATAGGGTCATTAGATGCGGGAGAGTTTGGCGACCATGCGTGTGTCATCTCGAGAGAGAGGGGAGGACGGGACTTACGGGGAGAGGTCGTCGGAATGACGGCAGACGGTGGAGCTGTTCTGGCGGAGTCGTTGCTGCGCTTGCAGGGCGAGCGCGAGCAAGGGAAAAGTACTGGGAGGTGCAGAGGGTGTTGGCGAGCAAGATCGTGTGCTCAGGAGGTAGTGGGGCTGACGATGGTGGGCGGAATTCGAATGTGAGCTCGCCGGAGCCAATGGGGGTTCGGAGATGATTCCGAGCAGCCTGGTGGCTCTCGAGGCGTGAGGTTTGGGGGGAATGGAAGAGAGGAAACGGCCGCTTAAGTGAGTGTGGTCAGGGGCGAGAATCACGCGGCATTGATGTGAATTTACCACGCGGATCAATTGGCAGAAACAGGAGAGAGAGGGAGGAAGAACAGGTCGCTGCGGTGAGGACGATGGCTAGCAAAGTGGGGCCGTTGCGTCAGTGGGAAAAGGAGTGAGGGGGGTCCACCAGTCATTCACTGCACGGGTGTGGGTCTGAGTGAGAAAGAACGGTTCGCTGGGGGAGAGAGGTGGGCTGTTGCTGGGTTAGTTGGGCCGGCTGGGCTGGGTCGACTGTTCTCACATTTTTTTCCTGTCTGATTGATTTATCTTTTTCCAATACTATTTTCTATTTTGAATATTCAAACAAACAAATCAAACAACACTCAATTTTATTCAAACAAGCACTAAACTTTGTAACTTTGAATTTGGTTCTGTTTATCAACATAATCCAAAATTCCAAAACAAAATAATATTTTTATTCATTTTAGGATCTATTAAATATAATAGACCATAGTTATTTAATCAAATAGGGTTTGATTTATTTAATAAAATCTTCATTTGAAATCCAAATATTTTCAAAACCAAATCAGTAGGTTTTATTTGAAAATAAAAGATATTTGGAAATCTTGTTTAAAACAAAATAACATCTTTATTTTGGGTTCCATTAATAATTAAATAGAATGGACCTTAGTTATTAAATCAAATAGGATTTGTTTTATTAAAATATTTATTTTGAAATCTAAAATAAAACCAAAACACTTCAGTAGGTTTTATTTGAGAATATAAAATATTTGGAAAACTTATTTAAAATAAATAAATAAGTTTTAGTGTTTTATTTACAATGGGAAAAGCCTTTAATAAAATTTGGATATTAAATCCTTATTATTTTATTTAAATAAACCTTTGCTATTTTTATTCAAAACAAAATGTTTTAATTCAAAAGCTTGGCCAAGGTTTAATTTGGCTTTATAAAATAATCTTTATTTATAAATCTATCTTTTCCTTTGAAAACCAAATCCTTTTATTTAAAGATCCAAAATAGTATTTCCAAAATATTTTATTTTCCTTTATTTAAAATTTTTATCCTTTTAAATCCCCTTTATGATTTTATTTAATCCAAATAGGTTTGAGGTTCCAATTGAATTCAAAAAGTTTCTTTTGGCCCTGAAAATCAAACAAAGTTTTATTTTATTCATTTATTTTCACATTACAAGATTTGGAAAATCTTGGGATGTGACAGGCTACCACCCTTAAAATAAATCTCGTCCCGAGATTTGGGAAGGCTAGGGTTACAAGCCGGTTCAAAACAACTAGGGTACTACCACCCTTAAAAATTTTCAAACAAAAATTACATCTTGTCCTTCTTGGTATCCTGGGGAGACTTCTCTAAGCAACATTTTCATTGTGTCCTTTGTTTCCATACTTGACTCATGGGCCAAGGTTGAGATCCTTCATAGACTTGTTTAACTTGTTCTTCATATTTTCTGGACAATTGTTTGCATAGTGGCCTAGTTCCTTGCATTTGAAACACATCACTTGGATGATATCTTTCTTTTCCTTTGGTATCATTGCCTCTTGTTTGTTTCTTTGGTTCTTCTTCTTTTCTGGGCATTCATTGTCATAGTGTCCCATATCTTTGCAATTGTAACATTGCACTTGAGTAATGTCCTTCTTGTTAGGGTTGGGGCATTTCTTCTTCTTCTTGGGTATCTCCAAAGCTAGGAGTTCTTCTAGTTCATGTTCTTCATAGGTGGGAGATCTTTCTCTCTTCTTGGGGCATTGATCTTCATGCTCCTTGGATGCATGATCCTTGTCTATACAAATATTGCTAGCTTGGGTTCCTTCATGATTAGCATCTTTGTCATCCTTGTTGTCATTAGCTCCTTGGGAATAGTTTTCTCCCATGTTGATCATTTGAGTAACCAATCCTTGCAACAATTGGGATTGAAGTTTCAAAATCCTTTGTATGGATGGGTCTAGTCCATTGTTGTTGGCTAAAAGCTGAGTTGTCTCTTGGCTCAACTGGTTTTGGGTTGCTATAAGTTCTCTCATGTTGTCCTCTTGGTTGTTGTTGTTGTCACCATCCTTGATGTTGGAGTTTCTTGGAGAAGTCATCTGTTTGGGTTGAATGAGGATTAGAATAGGCAAATATTTCTAAGGAAATAGTTCTAATCACACACATCACAATTCACACAAGCAATGTGCAAGCTATCACAAACAAACATTTCACTCAATCAACAAAGTTCAAGCACATTTTTAGGCAACAAAATATTTTTGTTACACCACATAAGTTGGTGTGTTTGACTTAACTAAATTATGGTGGTCCATCTATATGGTTCACTTGTGATCTTTCCTTCCTTCTTGATTCTTCTTGTATGAGATCATGGTTTCCTTGAGAAAAACTCTTGGTCACATAAACTTCAAAGTTGATGATGCCTCCTTCTTATTTTGCATTCCCTTAGTCTCTAAATCTTGAGCAAGATTTCCTTGACTTACTTGTCCTTAGTGATAATCATGGTTGAAGTCCTTGGTGAATATGCTGAAGATGTTGAAGTCATTAGAGTTGTAGAAATTGAAGTCAGTAGAGTTGAAGATGTCCTTTGCACATGGTGTAGTTTTTGGCCATGGGTAGGTTTTTCCATCAAGTTGAAATAGAAGATAAGTAGAGTTGAAACCAAAATGGTTGAGGAAAGAGTTTACAAGATTGTTTGTAAATAAGTTTTAGAACAAAAAACTCCTATTTTTCTAAGGGTTTTTGTCCAATCCTAGGTTTACAAATCCTACAGGCAACACAATGCTCTGATACCATCTGTAGGGAGAGTGGCCCAACCTTAATACAATATAAGGTGGTGTCCCCTGTGTTTACAATGCTAGTCCCTGGATCAATAGCTAGCATCCACAGTTAAGATGCAATATCAAGAAACAAAGGTCATAATATAACTTTATAACCAGGAATAACATAATTTTACTACATCATACATAGCTCATTTGGCTATTACATTACATTGCAGCGGAATAACTATAAGCATGGGTCCTTCATCTTCAAAGTGCCACAGGCAGATGTTGGTTGTAGACTTTCTAATCCTAATCAATCAATCTTCACTAAAATCAATCAAACCTGCAACATACAAGTTACAGCCACAAAGGGTCAATACATTTGAATTGTATTGGCAAGTGATACTATGGTAGTATGGTGGAGTCTATCATCTATATGCATTTGGCTAAGTGGAGTTGAGGCTTGCATTTCTCAAAATAGATTTTCCTTATCATTTTGAAAATACTAAGTTTTTGTTTTGACAAAATCTTTTCCAAAGCTTCTCTCAATCAAAGATTGAAGATTTCAAATAACCCTTGTTCAAACCACAAGATTTTAAATTAGAAATTTGAATGATGAGATTCTTGATTGCTTCCATGTCTTGATGCTCAAATTGTCCTTTACCAGGGACATGGCTAAGTACTTATATTTTACACTCTGCAGAGGTGGTGCACTTTCCCCACAAGACTTGGTTTCCCAAGACAAGATCTTTCAGAAGCCTTCCCTTAGACCAAAATGGACGCGCTCCAACCTATAAAACACTACCACCCACTGTCCATATGGCTAAGTTCTTGCAACCTATATGATCATGGCAGAGCCCATATTGCCAAGTGGTTGCACTTGAAGCTTCTCAACATTTGACATCTCAAATCTCTTTGTTCCTGGGTGGCCATCCACAAGTGAGATACACAAGGTAAACCATAAACATGGGCCTTGTGAACCACTCAACCAAAAACCACCAAGCAAGTCCCATTCCACCCAGGTGATTCATTAACTTAGTTGTTTTATTAAACAAAATCACAAGTCCTCAGACTTAGAAATTCTTTTCCATAGTGTGAATATATTTCCACCCTTGTTTTCTACTAGCTAGGCTAAGCTTGATAGTAATAGGAATCTTAACTTAGGAAGATTTCCACTAAGGTTTCATCTACTAGGTTTTCCTATAGCAAGGTCTATACTTAGCAAAATCCATGCAAGTTTTACTTAGAGAAAATCACTAATGCATAGTGAAAGTAATGGGACAAAAAGTATGAAGCATCACTTGCCTTTTTGGTAGAGGATATAGGTTCACTCCTTGTCCTTGCAACAATCAAACTCTTCAAGTCACTACAAATCAATCAAGCAAGGCACAAACTCAATCTACCAAACAAGCAAAACATCACATAAAATAATAAAACAAAACAACACACAAAATCATAAAGTCAAAGTAATGCATGCAAGCATGCCAAGCTTTGTTTTGTTTGAAAAAGTGGTTCCCAATGGGTCATAAACATTTTAAAACACCTAATGGTCATTTTGTCAAGTGGCAAAGTCTTTTGCAAAAAGGTTTCACTTCAAAAACCATTTTCAAAACAAAGTATCATTTTATGTGGTGTAGAATATTTTTACTAAGGAATTAACCTATAGGGTTCACTAAATATGTTTTCAAACCACAAAACTTGGGCTTTGGGGTCAGAGAGTTTAAAACAAAATATTTTCCAAAGGTTTTCTTCCAAAACCATTTTTAATAAATTATCCACATTTCTATTTGACTAGAAACGGTTTTAAATCAAAGAATCATTATTTTGTTTTACCAAGTACATTTTTGAGTCCACAAAGTGTTTCCTATGATCAGTAGGTTCAAAGCAATCCAATTGCAAAAGATTTTAACCCCAAATTCATTTTTAAACAATTTTTACATCCTTAACAAGCATACAAAAGTTTCTGCAAAAACAAACACTCTAACAGATACTATTTGCTAAACCAGGGCATGGTTGGTTAGGGCTTGTTCCACTGAATCCATTGATATAAAATTTGTAATTTTTGGACGTGTGGTTTGAAAGTTATGGATTTTTCAAATTGGAACATCAAATAGATCAATTCTGTTTTTATTAGAACAGACAGGGCCACGTGGCTGGCTCCTATTCGCCAGTACCGGTTCGCACGGATCGGTCGCTGTGGAGCGTTGGATTTAAATTAGATCGAGCGGCTCAGGATCAAACTTACCTCTTCGTCTAGATCTAATCCTAGCCAGTCAAAACGCATCCTACGGCTACAGCGTGCTTGCCAGGATCTGGCGGCGCTGACGGTGGCAGGTGGCGGCGGCGGGGTCTGTCAGCGGCGGAGCAGGTGATACAAGAAGCGAGAGGGGACGTGGTGTGGCTCACCAAGATCGCCGTGGCATGGGGATCCTCAACCTGCTCGCGTTGGTCGAAGGGGCGCACGGGTTCAGTCGGAATTCCTCGCCGGAGATGTGTCTGTCGACGGCCTCTCTGTTCATCGTCGCTGGCGAGAGCTGCAGGTCACGAGAAGACGCGCGAATAGGGTCATTAGATGCGGGAGAGTTTAGCGACCATGCGTGTGTCATCTCGAGAGAGAGGGGAGGACGG
The DNA here is from genome assembly GCA_910589765.1 of Avena atlantica. Lineage (NCBI taxonomy): Eukaryota > Viridiplantae > Streptophyta > Magnoliopsida > Poales > Poaceae > Avena > Avena atlantica. The sequence continues at coordinate 328,815,928 of OU342734.1, forward strand.
GACTTACGGGGAGAGGTCGTCGGAATGACGGCAGACGGTGGAGCTGTTCTGGCGGAGTCGTTGCTGCGCTTGCAGGGCGAGCGCGAGCAAGGGAAAAGTACTGGGAGGTGCAGAGGGTGTTGGCGAGCAAGATCGTGTGCTCAGGAGGTAGTGGGGCTGACGATGGTGGGCGGAATTCGAATGTGAGCTCGCCGGAGCCAATGGGGGTTCGGAGATGATTCCGAGCAGCCTGGTGGCTCTCGAGGCGTGAGGTTTGGGGGGAATGGAAGAGAGGAAACGGCCGATTAAGTGAGTGTGGTCAGGGGCGAGAATCACGCGGCATTGATGTGAATTTACCACGCGGATCAATTGGCAGAAACAGGAGAGAGAGGGAGGAAGAACAGGTCGCTGCGGTGAGGACGATGGCTAGCAAAGTGGGGCCGTTGCGTCAGTGGGAAAAGGAGTGAGGGGGTCCACCAGTCATTCACTGCACGGGTGTGGGTCTGAGTGAGAAAGAACGGTTCGCTGGGGGAGAGAGGTGGGCTGTTGCTGGGTTAGTTGGGCCGGCTGGGCTGGGTCGACTGTTCTCACATTTTTTTCCTATCTGATTGATTTATCTTTTTCCAATACTATTTTCTATTTTGAATATTCAAACAAACAAATCAAACAACACTCAATTTTATTCAAACAATCACTAAACTTTGTAACTTTGAATTTGGTTCTGTTTATCAACATAATCCAAAATTCCAAAACAAAATAATATTTTTATTCATTTTAGGATCTATTAAATATAATAGACCATAGTTATTTAATCAAATAGGGTTTGATTTATTTAATAAAATCTTCATTTGAAATCCAAATATTTTCAAAACCAAATCAGTAGGTTTTATTTGAAAATAAAAGATATTTGGAAATCTTGTTTAAAACAAAATAACATCTTTATTTTGGGTTCCATTAATAATTAAATAGAATGGACCTTAGTTATTAAATCAAATAGGATTTGTTTTATTAAAATATTTATTTTGAAATCTAAAATAAAACCAAAACACTTCAGTAGGTTTTATTTGAGAATATAAAATATTTGGAAAACTTATTTAAAATAAATAAATAAGTTTTAGTGTTTTATTTACAATGGGAAAAGCCTTTAATAAAATTTGGATATTAAATCCTTATTATTTTATTTAAATAAACCTTTGCTATTTTTATTCAAAACAAAATGTTTTAATTCAAAAGCTTGGCCAAGGTTTAATTTGGCTTTATAAAATAATCTTTATTTATAAATCTATCTTTTCCTTTGAAAACCAAATCCTTTTATTTAAAGATCCAAAATAGTATTTCCAAAATATTTTATTTTCCTTTATTTAAATTTTTTATCCTTTTAAATCCCCTTTATGATTTTATTTAATCCAAATAGGTTTGAGGTTCCAATTGAATTCAAAAAGTTTCTTCTGGCCCTGAAAATCAAACAAAGTTTTATTTTATTCATTTATTTTCACATTACAAGATTTGGAAAATCTTGGGATGTGACAGTCTATCATAACCAGTTCGTTATCCATGGTTCGTGCTTCCATAAGATCCTTAAATATAACAATATTTGAATTGGTAGCTTCAGGATTCTTTTCTGGTTTCTTTAACCTTATTCTTATGTGTTCTTCCTCTCTATAATTTTTCTTGATATTCTCATGAATAGGTTCAGAGAAAAACTCTACCATTGGCGCACTTTCTCTTGTACGCTTCTTTTCTTCAAGGGGTTTAGAGGGTTTTCATTCTGTAGGTACCTGTAGATGCCCTGCATAATTCTCAATAATTTTCTTTACTAAGTAAGAATAAATAACGAGGGATTTAATCATCGCACAAGTCCTTTCATCTGCAAGAAACTCGTTAACACAAGCATATCCAGAAGAACTATTCATAATGTTCTCCTCATCTTTAAGATTTTTCGTTGTCTCCCTCATTTTCATTATTAATTTCTAGGCTTCATCATAGGTATAAGATAGAAAACTACTATTAGAAGCGGTATCTAGGCTCGTTCTATTTTTATTATTAACCCCTCCATAGAAAGTATGAGTGATTAACCAATCAAGCAAACGTTGATGGGGAAATTATCTAGATAGCTTTTATACCTTAGATAGCCTTCATATAAACTCTCATCAGGATTATTTTTGAAACTGATAATAGTATCTCTCATCGTGTGAGCTTTGCATTCTGAGTAATATTTTAGTAGGAAATTGGTTGTCAATGTCGTCCAACTCCTTGGTGCTTCTGCACAAAAATATCTATACCAGTTGCAAACATTATTAGAGAGAGTTTGTCTAAATAACTGGATTTTAATGTTATCAAGATTACAGTCATCGAATATAAAGGAACCAAAAACATCTTCAAAGAATTGTAAGTGTCCATATAGACTCTCTTCATCGGTTCCTGCAATTTTCTCAGAGTGTAGTAGTTCAAATAATAAAGGATGGATCTCAATACCATCAGGCTTTATGCTTTTGTTGACTGTTATAAAAGCGTCCATGGGCGAACCCATTTTCCTTACTGCCTCAAGCTAGATTAAATGTTGAGTGTTGTCCATTGTTATGGTCCTACAACTCAAATCAAAAATTAGTACAATGAAAGTAAATAACTAAAATTAAAGTGACTTATAGCGCTAAGCTCCCCGACAACATCGCCAGAAAATAGCTTGATGACTGCAAGTGCACAGATCGTTTGTAGCTAGTTTAGAAATAAAGATATCGATCCCACAAGGAGCAGTAGGTGAAAGACTAAAATGCTTTTAACTAAAACTAAACGAAGTACTAAAGGAATAATTATAAGATGCAAGAAAAGTAGAATTGTTTTGGGGTTTTTGATTGATCAAAACAATAAAGTAAAGTGAAGTAAACTTAATGTGGAAAATAAGAATCGCGTTTGTAAGAAAGCTTGGAACTACAATAGGGAAAAAGGCGTTCCTGGAGAGTGGTGGATACACCGCTAGCAATTTAGACTGAGGAATCAAGATTATCCTAACAAATATTCTCATTACATGTATGTATGTGGGAGGATCTCCATATATGGAAGAATAGGCAGCAACCACTGCACACATCATCCTCCACAACCACAGCTGACAGATAAACGACATCAATAGTATTATCTCGCTATCAAGGACTTTCTCCTGTGGCATGGACATGGATTAATGAGTTCTATTTTCTTCCCCAAGTTAGTACGTAAGGAATGGCAACAACTTTATAGTCACAATAAGTGCGATCATTCCTACCAACATGTAATCCCCTTCATCAAGTCCCTGTAAGAGGCAAATATTAAAGAGGTGCACAACTCTCAACATCAAGATGAAGATATTAACACATACACATAATGATGTATAACATAATAATCTCTATCTCATCTCAATCACATACTAGGATTTCTCCATCTCCCCATGAACTAATGATCTACTCTGACATGGAGGCAATCAACATCATCGCAATGGTAATAGAAACAATTATAGATGAATAGTTCTTGTATAAATCCACTACTAGTGCTAGAATTACAACAAGATATAGATGGGATGGATGGAGATGATGATGATGCAACGGTTGATGAAGATGGAGATCGATGCCTTGGCCTCCTAGATCTGCTTAGGGCGAAGATGGATCCCTAGGACGAGTTCCCCCTCCAGATCCCTTCCGGAGGCGAGGTTTTTAGTGATTTCTGGGTGTTATGTATGTCATCTCCCCGATCCAGTTGCACGGGGTGAAACTATTTGAGGAGGCGGAGGTGGCACCAACTATACGTCGGGAACTATACAGCTGGAAGAGTTGCTCCCGCCGTATAGTTGGTCGTTAAACCTTCTGTATCCTCCAATCGCTTCAACTTTTCTTCTGGTGTTATTAATATTTCCCAAATAAGCGATTTACGTTGTTTTTGACTCCTTTTCGCTCCAATACAACTGATTCAAGAATTATGTCCATCGTATCCATCATTTGTCCCGATCCTAGTGAAAATAAACATAAAAGGTGTGTGCGAACACCGTAAAATACCAAGATCCTACAACTACAGTGCAAAATAATAATATAAAACATGATACAAATATGCAATCGTCATATATGTCCTCCAAAATCCAACCGTTATAGCACTGGAGCGCATGGGCTGGATATTTCGGCCAGATTCCGGGTGGTTTCCGATATGGACCATAGAATGGCAACCACACGATTGAAATCGGAGATTTCTGCAGGACACCGGACCGATCGGTATTTTCACTCCAGACATTCTGCCCAAGGCAAAACTAACACAAATAACAAAACTAAAAGGAACATAACTTTTACATCCAAACTCCGATTTTGATGATCTTGGGCTCATTTCGAAGATAGTAACAAGATCTACAAGATAATGCAAAGAACCATCATAGTACCGCTAGGGAGGATAGAACCAAATTATGAAAGGTTTAACCTATCTATAAAAGACAAACCGGTCAAACCTCCAATATCGAAAACATAACAGAGAATGCATATGAATTCCGTTTTCGATGAACTTGAGCTTTTCATGGAGATTGACACAAGATCTAAATCCTCGCATGTATAAGAACCAAATAAGAACCAAGAAATATTATGCCAAGTATGTAAAGGTTTGAGCTCTCACCGAGGGATATGATCAAGTTACTCATCGAGATCCCCTCTTGATAGTATGGTTATCTATCCTATAAACCAGTGTCCCCAAATAACACCACGAAACCGGTAAGAAAGAAACCCTATCAAGATCATACGTTTTCCTTGTGCACATTCCACATGATCTTGATGATGACGATCTTCTACACCTTAAGATGGTGCACCTTTCTTGATTGCGCTAGCTTGGTGAAGACCTTGAATTTTTCTCCCCATACTCCACTATGGAAGAGCCTCTATTTTAGGCATATATTCACATATCCATGAACACCATAAGGATGAGAAGCTTCAAGCACATGATCTCTTTGAGATGGTATGTCTTTAATTTTCACTTCATTTCTTCTTTCTTTATTGTATTGGTGTCTTGTAGGTACACTCGAGATCATCTTATTATTCAATACACACTTTACATAGCCTCAACTCTCTCACGAACAATCTTTGGATCACTCCTTCAATATATTGGTCTCCACTTTACCCTATCAGTTTCTTCTTCTTTCAATCTTCAAGCCAATAAATGGTTCAAGCATTGCCTATGGACAAATACTATATGTAAAACTCAATGCACACATAAGTCCATAAATATTGTCATTAATTATCAAAACCACACATGGGGGCACACATGTTCTTTCATTATATCATATATACCTTCATCATAGATGACCTCTCCGACAATGGGTTCAACCTTCACATATCTAAAATGTGATATGAACTCACGAAAATCCTGTGTTTCCCCATCACCTCTCATAACGCAGGTCCAGAGGTGTCCTTGGTAGCTGGGAGGCAGCGACTGTAGCAATACTCCTATTGCAAAGGAATCAGTCATTCGGTAGTCCATGAAATGAACCAGTCTCATGTGCACATCATGCATGTGCTCCAAGTGATTCTCCAGACAAGTGTGTTCCTCCATCTTCATGGAAAGGAAATCTCAAAGAAGCTCGTGCTTCCACATGCGCACCTGGTCCACGAACTCCGCTCTCACGTAATCCACCATCGCATATGGGTCAAGATCACCTATGAGCGGATGCACTTCATTCACCATCCCGTAGTGCATTATCACTTGAATGAAGGAGGACATCTCACGATGATAATAGTGGTCTTCCCGCTGTTGTGGGGTCTCATGGTAATGTGGCTGATCCAAATATATCGTGCAGCTCACTAAGGAGGAGATCCAGATGCACAAGCCACTTAGGGAATTTGGATCCATCTAGTTTGAGATTCTCATCAACTACCCATTCAACAATCTCAAAAGAAGCTTCACAGTGAGCCATATTCTACATTTAAAATTGAAAAATGATTTAGACCAAGCTTATAATTATGTGAGTTCAAGAAATCCACCAAAAATATTATTCCCAAAAAGGTTTTAGTGATAACATGATCCTAATTCACTTCACCACTGCCAATCGTCACGACCGACGATATAGTTGCAAAGATGGACATTTAAACGTCGATCATATTATTCATGTGACTCGTGCTCGATCTTTCAATCATCTCGTGTTCTGAGACCATGTCTGTACATGCTAATCTCACCAATTCAACCTTACGTGTATAGTTGTGCAACATGTCTTACACCCACCATATGCGAACGTAGATATGTCTGACACCCGATCGTCACAGCGTGCCTCATAACGAAGAACTTTCTTGGCGGTGCACACTAAGGGAGAACACTTTCATTGGTATTATGTATTAGGGATCATATTATTAATGTTACTGTCGAGTATCTAATAATAGCACACAATAAGATGCATAAAAAATAAACATCAAATATAAATGCAATGCGATATGGTCCTTCGTGCTGTGATCTCCATCCTGCGCCTTCGGGTCCGGCGCCATGGGCACCAGGGTACCGGCGCCTCCAGCTTATAGTACACCATCATGATGGCCCTTACTACCACTTAGAAACCAAAAATAAACTATTTTACCTTGAATATGACCATATACCATCACAACGCCCCTGCTACTATTTTATCTTTGCATGTTTTACCTGACTATTACGGCTTTCGCACAAGAACAGTTCTTACCTACGAACTTCAACCACAACGTTGATTAAGTAATTATATCTACTACACCCCTCTCGGGGGCCTCCGTTGTAAATGGCATACAAACTAATGTGTGTGTGAGAGAGAGACACCCCCAAAGCCACTTACACTTGTGGACCAGTCTCGTGAATTCACACGTAATGTTGGTCGGGGGCTCTTCATCAAGCATTGTTGTGGTATGCAAAAGTACACGTGGGAGGGTAACAAATATAAAATCAACACCCAATGCTACAACTCGTGTGTTCTACCCGTACTAGCAATACTACGCATAGATCTAGCTCTGATACCACTGTTGGGGTTGCGTGCCTGAAAACAATAATTTTCTACTCAAACAACGCTAATGCCAGGATCTATCTATTAGTAATGCATTAACGAGAGAGGATTTTTGCGAACTTACCAAGTGGAAGACCGAAAATCTTTGTCAATGTTCAAGAGAACGTGGGTGATGTAGTTGTACTAATGCCGACCACAGGGTCGTTCTGAACTCCGACTTCTCCGGCGGCTCCGACAACTCCAGGCGCCACAAGTGCAACACCCCCAAGGGAGTCGCACACATCCGGTGCTTAACGATGACTCTCGCTCCTCTGATCCAGCAGATATCGCGGAAGTAGATCTTTTAGATCCAAACCCTATAGCGTGATGGCGCTCTGCGGTGAAGAAGTCCCTCGTTCACGCAGTCCAAACTTGGGACCATGGTATCGGGAGATAGAGGGGATAGAGAGGTGTCTAGAAACTTTTCCAAAAGCTAGGAGGCTTTTGGTTATTTTCTAATGATTTAATTGCCTCCATATGCCTCTTCTTATATAAGGGTAAGGGGACCCCAAATCTCAATGTATAAGCCATGTGGGACTAAACAAAGGAGAGGAGGTGGTAGGGGCTTGGCCGGCCGACCAAGGCTCCCATGGGCCCCACGCGTGTGCCCTAGGGCCTAGCCAGCCACCTCCTCCCTCTCCTCCCTTTTGGCTTTTCCCCTCATGGGCCCTTCCCATAGGGAATTGGCCCAATAGAGAATTTAACCATTTTTAATTCCTTTTATTTTATTAAATAAATATAAATAATAAATAAATCAATATTTAATATCTATTTATATATTATTTAATTCCCATGGTTATGGAAGTCCTTCCATCCTACTCCGGACATCCTCCGGATCTTCCCGGAACCCTTCCGGTTTCTCCCTCTCTTTTCTTTGGTGATTCTGATGATACCAAAACGATCTCCGAGCTTCGCAAACCCTTAAGTGTGTCACCCTATGGTTCGGGAACACTCTAGACATGGTCGGGACCCCTCTTAGACCAATGATCATTAGCGGTACCTAGATGCCCATAATGACCCCATGTCTCATTCCATGGAACTTTGTTGTTGAACCATCAACGTTGTGTTCTATTGCTTTTGTCTCTATGATACTTGCATTGTCCGAGATCTGATCAATGGAATCACCATGTTGGGTTCAACCTTGTTACCGATAATTGCTACTTTACTCATTCTGATAAGTGATACCCCGTGACCTAGTCACACACTGTGCAACTCATGGGTATAACTTACCTGAGTGGGCCCAGGTTATCTTCTGTCACATGGATGGACAAATCCCGTTCCTGACACATACTCATCAACCCGCCCCTTTGATGTACCCGAACACACCTTTGTGATCACCGTGTTACCGAGTGATGTTTGATGTGATCAAGGCATTCTCGGATGGCAGTGATTAAATATGGTCTCACGATCCGAGGAACAAGTCACTACGTTTCTTTATCATAACTTGAACTTTGTGACATGATCGTGTTACGATGCTTAGATTGGGCATGTTCACCATCTCATTCTCCCAATTAGGTGACTCCATTGTCAACTAGCATGAATGCCACATGATTAGGAAACCTTGATCATCTATTGACCAATGAACTAGTGAGTAGAGATTCATTGGGAACTCCTGGTTGTTTTATATATCACACATGTATTGATGTTTCCTTTCAATACAGTTATAGCATGATACGAAACCTAATTATAAACTTTGTGAAATATGATAGCAATCCATATTATTATTTGTCTCTAGAGCATATTTCCAACAAGAACATATACTTTTGATACCAACTCAGTGATGAGACTAATATAGCAATTCTATGCGGCTCTGAGGGTTCTCCAAAGCTCCCCAAAACCTCTCTATTGAAAACTGATAAAAACATGTGCTGGTGGGTTGAGGTTTAACAACCTAATGCTTGTAGATCTTCTAATATGTGCATGTGCATGTGGTCTTGTTGGTGTTTTGCTAGTGATCCTTCTTGTATTGTTGTTCTGCTCCTTCTTGAGATGTTGCCTGCTCCTCCTCGACCTACTGCTGGAATTATTCTTGATCTGCTACTACTCCATCTTCTTGACCTGATTCCTAGTCTTCTCTAAGTAATATTGATGGTTGTGTAGATTTTTGGTAATGTTTTTGTGGTGTTCTTGGACGAACTGGTAAGAATAGATAGTGTCCTAGATAGTTTGAGATGAACTGGAATGGAATGGACATGGCTCGGCTAGCTGCTACTCTGCTTTTGTGATGCTGGATTCTACCATGGTGATGACAACACGCCACATGCAAGCGATAAGAGTGCTACTTGCAGGTGGACCCTCACCTTATACAGGCAGTCAAACTGACTTCCTTCTCCTCTAGTGTTATCCACGGTTAGTGTGATGATAATATATAGTACTAATCAATTTTCCTTGTGTTGCCAAGTTACTTATTGTAACTATGATTACTGGGAAGATCAATTGAATGCTTGAATCATTTTGAATGTTAATGTCAAGATAGAATTCCTTATTTGCTCTGTTGACTTTATTGAATCATTAAAATTAGAGGATGCTATAGCTTGCCTGTTTAAAGATTAGGGCATATACATATATGCACCCTTGTCCAAAATATGCCTCTCTTAACTCCAAGTGTATAGAATCAAATAATCCATGTCCTCAATGTTGCCTAGATTTAGTGATGCCCTCTAGTTTTCAATTAGGATTTTAGGAGTTCTTCCTAAAGTCCTCAAACTAGATTAAAATAGTAATCTGCCTCACTTTTGGTGAGGCAAACACCTTAACTTTGACACATCTTTGTTTTTTGTTTTATTGATTTATTTTCTACAGGATCAAGATCAAGAAGAAGATCTTCAAGACATGTTGATTTAGTTTATTCCTTTTTATTATTCCTGTTGTAATCTTCTTTTCTATTTGGAAATTTGTATAAACAATGTAATTTATTATTGATGAGTAATCAAGATTATTCATTTCAAATATTAATTATTTTACTTATTGTATTATCTCCTTTATTACTTGTAACATGTAAATTATTGAATTCACATTTATGTAATAAGGGTTATTATTATTTACACAATATTGTATTGTATTTATGAAATTGTTCAACAATGGTTTGAGATTTTAATTTAAATCCAAATTGTATTTGAATTACATGCACATATCTGAATTTTAAATTCAAATTGTTCCCCCAAAAGCACGAATACCAACAAAGGCCATGCAAAAATTCATAGCACTCATCTGATGACCTAAACCTTAGTCATTGGAATAATATAAACCTCAATCACTTTGTGTTTTAAACAAATGCATGAAAAATCTTTGGATTTTCTATGCATGAATGCAATGCACACACATGTGGTCTCTACTTTTCTGACCTAAAATCCTAGGATGTTACATGCTCTTTCGCAAACGGTTTTGACACAAAGTTTAATGGAAAATTATGGGGAAAGTTCAGGGTCAAAGAGGAACAAGGAAGGATATGAGTGACTCTCTAGGGCACTATAGAATCTGGAGTTGCGGGAGGGTGAACTTGATGATGTCTTCATAGGTGAGAAGGACCTTGCTGCCATGAAGAAGCATGCCTGATGGTTGGCAGTGGCGAGGGTTAACACGCGGAAGGGATTCAACTCTGACGCTCTTTTTCGGACCTTGAGGTATGTATCGGGTTTGGCGAACAATCCTGATCTATGAGAGCTGGTTGATAATTTGTTCACTTTCAAGTTATTTTGCTTGGGAGAGGCGACGGGAGGAGAGAAAACCCATCTAGGGTTCTGCATCTCTCGCTGGCTACGTCGTCGATCCGCTCCGCCTCCGGTGGGATAGTTACTTTGCAGCCCGAAAGTTCACAGGCGAAGGCATCACAGGGTTCGAGTTGCGTGTAATCACCGTGATTCAAAAAAATGGTGGGATAATTACCGAGAGGGGCATTTCGAGTGAATGGTGGCCAAACCAAAAAATTTCAAATCTTAGCTGTTATGTCAGGATATTCCGTTACATTAGTAATTGCCATGCCCCTAATGTGCCCCTTCTAAGTCACCATGCACGTGTTGCACAGGCAAACCCATTTCTGTACTTTCCTAACCCCCGACACTGAATCAGGCGATGGCGGTCCTTTTTCTCCCCCTACACTGAATCCGGTTCGGCGGCAGCGACGGTCGTTTTTATCCCCACCCTCTCCCCCTCCCACACACCCCCACCCCCCACACACACACACGGAATCCGGCAGCGTCATGTCAAGCGAGGCCAAGGTGGTAGCTACGTCGGTGACTGATTCGGCTTCATCGGAGCCAGCGTCTCGGGAACAACGCCAGACAAGCGAAGCAACAGCGGGGTCAGTAGCCCAGGTTAGTGAGGAGGTCAGCCAGAAGTCTGCTAACGGGGTACCTACGAGCAGCGTGGGGTCGTGCAACCCAGATCTCGAAGAAAACCACCCGAGAGAAGAGAGAGAGAGGTGATTTTTCTGTGCCTTGTCTTGCAAGTAGATTAGTTACTTCAAAGTAGTGTCGAATGAACTGCAAGGTCCCCTTTTTAATCAAATTAAGAACAACTTCGATGCAGTGGACCTATATGAGTTCACGGTTCATGTCCGCCAGTACACTGCAAAACTAGATTTTCGTTGCGAAAGGGTTGTGTTCGGGCAGGATGTGTGTTTGCTTGCCAACTACAAAGAGTTTGTGTCTATTTCGCAGCTGATAGATATGCTTCATTCTAGAATTCCTTAGGGATCTAGACAGAGGGCAAAATTGGTGTGGCGTAACATGAGTGACACCTATGTGCAAATTGAGCACTCCCATGAGCTTCAGATGCTTTGGGAGTGTTATGCAGCTGATCGTCAGGTGAAAGTTGACGCGATGATTAATGATATGTATGTAGATACTGGAGATCTTGCTGCCAGAGCTTCTGCTGCTCGAGTTTACGGACAACCAGATGCTCATCAAGCTAAGTTCAATATACACCTAGAGGTGGATTCATACACAGCGAAACTTGATGGCAGAGTTAATAGGCCAATTTCGTCATGTACTGTGGAGTTAGCCGTCGATTCCAAAAAACGTAACTTATTGAACTGAGAGAGATGATTGGTAAGGAAATCATTATTGGCCCTAAGCAGATGGCATGGCTACGGTGGTGGCATCATAATAAGCATGAATTCATAGAGGTTTTGGATACCGATGATCTGATGCAGATTATGCGACGAAAGAAGCAAACCGGGAAGGTGTTCTTCCTGGCTGCCATTTCTGATGTTGTTGGACAGGTTGTAGTGGATGCAGAGACCCCTCTTGTGGTTGAATAGAGCGAGATGATAGACGTTGATCAGATCTAATGAGAGTTGCTACCTAGGGCTTGTATGATAGACCACTGATACGTCCAAAACGTATCTACTTTCTCGAACACTTTGTTATTGTTTCTCCTCTAAACTTGTGTGATTTGGATACAACTAACAAGGACTGATGCTGTTTTCAGCAGAATTACCTTGGTGTCTTGTTTTTGCGCAGGAAATGAACTATCAGGAAAAATCCCGGAAAATATGGCAAAAACTATTTCTCGTCAGAAGATCCACGGAGCCAAAAGGGGAGACGGAGAGGAGGCCTGGGGGGGGGGGGGGCAGACCCACCCCAGGCGTGGGCCCACCTGACCCTGCGCATGGAGGGGGTTTGGCTACCCCAGACAGCTCCCCGGCCTCCTTCCGCGCCTATAAGTTTCCTTCTGACCTAAAAACTCAGGGGGGGTCGATAGTTTTCTAGAAAGTGTTCCGCTCCGCCACCGCCACCAGAAACCAAGATTCGGATCTAGAAACTCCGTTCTGGCACCCTGCCGGGACGAGGAATTTGGAGAGGATCATCGCCATCATCATCACCAACGCATATCCATCAACCACCGATGTTTCCCTTATCCATGAGTGAGTAATCCCCCGCTGTAGGCTTGGGGATGGTAGGGATTGGTTGAGTTTTATCATGTAATCGAATAAGATTGTTAGGGCATAGTGCCTAGTATCTCTTCTGCTATTTGACTTTGTTGCAACTTCTTGTGCTTAATGCTTGTCACTAGGGCCCGAGTGCCATGATCTCAGATCTGAACTTATTATTGAATCATTATGATAGTATTGTTTGTGATCTTATCTGCAAGTTGTGTACACATATCATTGTCCGGATCCAAAGGCCCCAAAGTGACAGTAATTGGGACAACCGGAGGGGATGGCTGTGGTGTGAGGATCACATGTGTTCACGGAGTGTTAATGCTTTGCTCCGGTTCTCTATTAAAAGGAGCACCTTAATTTCCAGTAGTTCCCTAGAGGCCCCGCTGCCACGGGCTGGTTGGACAGAAGATGTTATGCAAGTTCTCATTGCGAGCACGCATGACTATATTTGGAGCACATGCCTAGGATTGTTTAGTACTTGGATGCTTGTTATTATTTATCTGCAATGCCCTAGATCTTGAATTTACATGTTTAGACTTGTCCATGCAACGCCCGTCCATACATCCCTATGCCTACCGCACTCGAATCCTACTGTTACCGTTACTGTTACCATTGCTCTTGTTGCTGTTGCTACTATCTAACTATTGCTACTGATAAACTTCTGTGAGCAAGAACTATTTCCAGGTGCAGTTGAACTAACAACTCGGTTGTTAAGGCTTGCAAGTATTCTTTGGCTCCCCTTGTGTCGAATCAATAAATTGGGTAATACTACCCGCGAAGACTGTTGCGATCCCCTATACTTGTGGGTCAGCAACCGCAGGGTTCCCCTGCCTGTATTTGTAACAAAGATTGTTGTTGCTTTGAAACTGTGTTGATGTGGTCATGTTTGTTCAGAGATTGCAATCCGATGTTCTGTGAGCTGTTGAGATTTTCGGACATATCACTTGATGAAAGCATCATTGTTGTAATAAGACATAAGTACATTGTAGTTGACATGATTATGTTTGCTGACATGATGTGATATATTTGTTTCTGAGATTATCATTATTGAGAGATTGTAATATAATGTGTTGTGAGTTGTTGGGATTTTCGGACATATCATTCATTCAAACCATCACTGAACAAGGTGATATATAAGTGCCTTGTAGTTGACATGATTATGATGTAATATAATGCTCTGTGAGATCAGTAATTTGACTAATCGCTGGATAACTACCTGTTACTTAGACGGAAGTACTATCATGGATGAACGGGCATAGGGTTTAGGAAAAAACTTACTAAGTATGAGACACTGATTTATTATGGGGAAGTCTTGTGATGGAAAGTTCCCTATTTTACCATCCACTACAAGAAGAGGTATAGTCCTAAACACCTCTGCTGCTCTTGATTCACCATCTATTATAAGTAGGCTTGTTACACCACCACATACACATGCTACACACACTGCTACTACTGCTGAGTCTAAAACTGCTTTTGATGCTCATGATGTTACTTCTATTGTGCTTGATGTGAGTGGTTCATTAGGTCCTTTTATAGATGCTACTATGGCTAGTCTAGGAAATACCAAAACTCCTAGTGAATACAATGTTACACTTGTTATCTCACCTGAGGCTAGTGAGAGTTATGATATTAATGATGGTTACATTGAGTTCACTGATGATTTTATTGAAGAGTGCCGAAACACACATGGTACTAGTTATATGAAGAGTCTCCTTGCTAGATGTACTATTATGCCTAAGATGTCCTCTGATCCTAAGTTTGCCACTTCTCCCATAGATATTAAAGATGAAGATTATGATTTCTCTCTTGATTTATCTTATTTAGATATTGTTGGGAAAGAACCTTTTTGTGGGACTGAAAATGAGAGTGTTGTGGCTCATATGAATGAGCTTTCTACTATGAGTGCTTTATTCTCTGATGATTTTAAGATGCGCAAGTACTTTGTTGCTAAGATCTTCCCTTTTTCACTAAAAGCAGAAGCTAGGGCTTGGTTTAATAGATTAACTCATGGTTCCATTGATAGCCGTGATTGCTTGATTGCTTCTTTCTTCCATAAATATTTTCCTCCCAGTGCTAGACATGCTGCTTTGCAGAGAATTTTTGATTTTAAACAGGGAGAAGGAGAGAAATTGCCTGAGTCATGGAAAAGATTTTGTTCCTTGATTCATGCACATCCTGGATGTCCATTACCTAAAAATGAGCTTCTTGATCTTTATTATAATGGACCAACTTATGATTCTAGGACCTACCTAGATAGCTTTGTTGATTGTGTTTTCAGGAAAAGGACTCCTACAGATGCTGAAGAATTAATGAGTAAGATAAGCAAGAATTATGATGATTGGACTTCAACTGAGCTGAATACACCTAAGCCTATTACTCCTAAACCAGTTATGCCTGAACCAATTCCAGCACCAACAACAAAGAATAGGGGAGTTATTGCATTAAATGATGAAGTGATGAAGGAAGCTAAGAAGTGTCTAAAGGAGGAAGGTATTAGAGATGAAGATGTGAAGTATCTACCTCCTATAGGAGAATTATGTAAGCCAATTCCCCACTCATCTACTTTTGAGGTACACTCTCTCCAACACTTTGATGAAGGTGATATTCCTTATGGTAAGCCTCCTGATCAATGCTTAGAGGAACTTTACATTTTTATTGTTAAACAAGGTCACTTTAATAAACAAGTTCAGAATCATTTATTGGAAAACTCTAGGGCTATCCATGAGTTGAAAGATATTGTGGAAATAACTTCTAATGATATTAAAATGCTTTGTAAACACTTTCAAATGGTTCAAACCCAACTTGATCAACTTGCTAAGGTACAAAAGGATATGCTAGTTAATGCTTCGGGAGATAAACATGCTTATGGAATTAGAACTAGGAGTGGTATAGATACTCAACATCCTTTATATCCTAAAGGACACCCTAAAAGAATTGAGAAGGACTCTCAGCAAGGTGAAGATAGTGGTAGTCCTCGTAAGAGGAAGAAAAAGAAACATAAAATAGTTGAGGAACCACTTGAACCTGCTGTAGATCCTAATAGTATATCTGTCTCTGATGTTGGAACTGAGAGTGGTAATGCTAAAAATGAGTCTCCTGATAAGGAGGAAGGTGAGGAAGAACCTGAGAAACACACTAAGAACACTAGGTACACTAAGGAAGATTTTAGTGCTAATAAATATGGTAAAGAGAGAGAACCTTGGGTGCAGAAACCTATGCCTTTTCCAGTTAAGAAATACAAGTCAAAGGAGGAGGAAGACTACAACAAGTTTTATGAGTGGATGAAACCTTTATTCTTGCAAATTCCTTTGACTGATGCTATTAAGTTGCCTCCTTATTCGAAGTATATGAAGGATATTGTCTCTAATAAAAGGAAGATTACTAATGAGGAGATTTCTACTTTGCTTATTAAAATATTTGTGGAGAGTTTCTCCTTTACTAATAGTTTATTCAAGCCTACTGAGTCTTTCAAAATCTATGGCAGGGCTCATTCTATGACTTTGAAGCAATTTTGCAAAGCCTTGGGACTAGGTACAACTGGATCATCAAAGAAGATTACAGCTCTACCCGCTGATTTGCTAGAGCTTTACCGAGGAATAGACAATGATGATGACCGTAGAGCTCAGCGAGGGAAGATAAAGAACATTCAACTTCCAGCCATTAAGTACTTTGCCTACTATCTTACCACCAATGTTCTTGGTAGGGAGAACACTAGTAATATCTCCAACTATCAATTGGCCTTCTTAGCTGCTGCGCTCTACGGTGAGGATAAGTATAATCTTGGTTCCATCACTGCTCGTCGTTTAGCTGCTAAGGGACCCATTTATGGGGGAATTATTGCTATTCGTATTGCTGCTACCTTAGAAATTGTTGTTGATCCACATGATACAGTTTTGGCTCCTCTGAGGCTTGATCTTGCTGCCATGAAGGCGCACCACTTTGTCACCACTAGCTCTACTCTTGATAACTTGGTTTATAGAATGTTGTTTACTGACGGGGAAGAGAGAGAGATCCCTCTACCCCAAACCACTTTGTTCAGTATTTCTCAGGGACCTTGGTCACGCTCGAAGGCCATCGTGGTATTGCCGACGAGTACGCCATGGAGGGGTCCTCATAGTTTGTGTTTAGAGACGTGGGGGAAGGCGGACGGTTGACGGGTACGAGGTAACACAACTTACCTAGGTTCAGATCCCACAACGGTGGCAGAATCCTACTCCTGCTATAAATCACTATAATGGCAATACACTGAGTTACAGGGATTGGTTCACTGTGCGAGGTGACTAGAGAGTCTAAGTTATCATGCCCTAAAGGCTCCCATAGGCCCGACTTATATATTCGCCAGGTCCTAGGGTTACAGGGAAAAGTCCTAGCCGGACAGGTTACAGAGTCCTACACCGTCTATTACTAGTCTAGCGTGTCTTGTACTCCAAGGCTCCGGGTACGTTGGTGACTCCACCATAGCCTTCCTTTATCTGGCATGGGCCTCCCTTCTGGATCCATCTAACTGGGCCGCCTAGCAGGCCATGGGCCATGCTACCAACTGTGGGCCACCCGGGTTATCCGGATAAGAGACATGCTATGAGGATACCCATATAGCATATCCCCAATAGTAGCCCCCGGAGAACTCCGAGATCTTGCGCCGTCTTGCCTCTTCACGTGGAATGCTCTGTCTAGATGGATGTCGGCAAATCGTCAAGCAACATCTTGTAGCCCTCCCAAAAGAACCCTGCAAGGTTTTCTCCGTCTTTAATTTGTAAGTCAGAGAATTGCTGAATCTTCCATCGTACTCTTCCGTAGTCGGACTGGATCCGTCCATGCCGGAATGTTCTGATGTGATGGTCCATCTGCCTATGTCAGCTAGGGCGACGTAGACATAGGTCAGCAACGCCTCATAACTCACACATGCAGAGAACACAACCATGTCCACTTTTCCCGCACGAGCGATACGAACCGTTGGCAGCGACGGTTGGTACGTGGCGAAATTTTCGCGCACGTCTCCACACATGTCGTCTACACGGCAACCATTCTATCAAGCAGCACGAATCTTCATGCAGGGGACCATAAATAGTAACTGTGGTGGAAATTTACTTTTTCACCTCATTCTCCCCTGCATCGTCTTCTTCCTCCAGCGAGCGCCTCCTCGAGCTCTCCACGCAACGTGCGAAAAACCCTAGCTTTCCAATATTTCCCAGTAACCATCGAACACACCCAATGGCCAGCAGCAGCTCCTCCCCTTCAATGGCGGCATCGGGCGAAGCCGCGACGAAGCCAGTGAGCTCCATCGTCATGCCCCCAGAGGGCCTGGTCATCCCCAGGTCTGCGGTGGTCGAGGCCACCGGCAGTGACCATAATCCAGCGGTGCTGGAGCTGCTGTAGGAGGAGTACGACTCGCACAAGGGCGACTGGCGCAGTTCGGATATCATGGACCGTGACATCAAAGAACTGATCAATGATGGCTACCTCCCCGCGACGGAGGGGCTCGCCTGGCGGGCGGCGCCGTCCGGCGAGGTCACACCTTCTCCCCAAGCCGAAGAAAAGGTGTACCTCAAAGCACAGATGGTACACGGCGTCTCCCTGCCCATCTCCAACTTCTTCCTTGCTGTCCTGAATCATTACCGAGTATAGCCACAGAACCTATCCCCCAATAGCATCCTAGCGTTCAACAATTACGCGGCGCTCTACGAGGGTTATTTAGGAATCAAGCCTAGGCTAGATCTCTTCATATACTTCTTTACCGTCAAGCGCGACGCCGGAGCCGGCAACGATGAGCTTAGGAATTGTGGAACCATTAGTTTTAAGATCCGGCCTGGCCGGCGCTTCCCCGACATCGTCGCCACGAATCCTGCAAGAATTGGCAGCGGACATACTTCTACGGCCCAGATATCCCTCTGGCTGGCCGAGAAGTCACATACCCGGACTTTGTCGATGGAGCAGCCCCTGAAGCTCCGACATGGAGATCCCAGGCCTCCCTTCCCTCCAACATCGACGTTTCCCGATCTATAAGGCGGATAGAGTGGTTCGTAGAGACGGGTTTGACCGGACTGTACCTAGCCATGTGCTGGTTCATCAGGCAGATCCAGCCTCTACAGCACCGCTTGAAGCTGATGCACGAGTATTCCAACGATAGAAGGGATAGCCTCCGCATCTCCGAGGACAACTTCTCGAGCGACTCCGTCAAGCTTTGCCTCAAAGACATCGTCAAGGTGAAGGACAAGGAGCATGGCTTCGCCATCACGTACGACATGTTCGTAGAGAGCAAGTGCCCAAAGGTAACTGTTTATTTTCCGTGTATGACATATACTCCAGTTCTTCCGTCTAGCCATTACCATCTCATCTAACACGGTGGTTCTTCACTTTAATAGCTTAGCGACATAGATGAGGACAGCATGGCTCCTCAAATATATGATCCAAAGATGAAGGAAGTCACTGTCGTGTCCGGCGACGATGCTCCGTTGGCACGAAAGCGGAAGAGCTCCACCTCTGACGCTGCTGACAGAGGCAAGAAGAAGAAGACGGAGGGTAGAGCCTCCAAGAAGACTACCGCCGCCCTGGAAGCGGAGAAAAGAAAGGTTACTGGGATCCCTTTTGCTAAAGCACCCCCTCTTGTGTAAGCTTCTTTTGCTCCGACATTGTCTATTTGTATGTCTTGTTCCTGTACTTATGCATTTTGCATGTTTCAGAAAGAAAGCCACGACCAGCTTGAAGAAGACCTCCAAAACTTCGGGGGCTTCTAGAACCATCAAGGATATGATACATCGCGACGTATTTCCTGCCATCTCCCCTGTCACTCCCATCGTGCAGCCTTCGTCCGCTCCGACAAGCTCACAAGCTAAAGAAGCATTTGGCCCTTCCGCCATGGAAGTGGACTTAGGCGCCTCCACAGAGCTCGCTGTTGTCGGTGAATAGGCGACGCAGGAGAGTGTCGCACACCAAATGGCTGAAGCTCCGGCTAAGGATGCCATGGATAGTGGTAAGGCGGTGGTGGAAGGTGGTACATTTGCTGAAGGCGGCGCCCCCGCACCCAAGAAAACCATAGAGTTTCTGAAGGTAGTCTATCTGGTACTTGCGACCGGTAGCACTTCTCTGGTTCCTGGTGCGGTGCCGACATCTCCAACGTGCGGTCTCGAGGAGCTTCTCCGGCAAGCAGAAATCTTGCCAGGAAACAGTGCATCCTTCGGCAAGTTGCTAGCTGAGAGTGCTACCAACCTCAAGATCATTGTACTTGTAAGTTATATTTGCCTTTTGCATTTCTTATGAGTATCCCACTGTAGCCCCCAAGGATTTAGACGGAAAACCATAGGTCTTTGCGTCTAAATGCTCTAAGAGTGACTAAGCAAGAAAACCTCTCACTGTAGCCCCCAAGCATATAGGTGGAATGAATTATTCCGACTAGATGCTTTAAGAGTAGCATACGCAATGTTTATAAATTTCAATACTGTAGCCCCCAAGCTTCTAGTTGTAACTGGATTAGTTCTGACTAGATGCTTAAAGAGAAGCTAAGCATACATCCGAGTTAAAAAAATTATACTGTAGCCCCCAAGCTTCTAATCCAAAACTAAATTAGTTCCGACTAGATGCTTAAAGAAAGACTAAGCATACTGCTAAGTTAAAAAACTCTCGTTGTAGCCCCCGAGCGTCTAGGTGGAAATTTTCCGGCTAGATGCTCCAAGTAGACCAAACAACGTTTAACTTTCTTCTTTCCACAGAATGAGAATGCTCGGAGGGGCATGGCCAACGACAAGAACCAGAAGATGCGCGTGGACTTGGAAGCTGAAAAGGGTAAAACTGCCTTCTTGAAGGAACAGATCATCAAGAGCAAGCGTCTGTTTTTCCTTTCTTTTTCGTATTCCGACTTGATTTTGTGTATTCTCCGAGTACTCACTGTGTACTTTGCTTTCTCCGACTTGCAGAAACCATTGCCAAGGCTAAGGACATTGTCGAGCAATCCAAGCATATTCAAGAGTTGGATAGCGAGAACAAGATCCTTAAGAAGGAGAGGGAGGAGATGTTGAAAATGCATGAAGAATCAATGAAATCCTTGTAGGACTCCACCACCGAGGAGATGAACCGCTTGAAGGAGGAAATTGCGATCTTAAAAGATCAGAAGAAAGCTGCCGATGAGCAGAATCAATGCCATCATGAAGCGTATAAGATCCTCCAACAAGAACGGGACTCCATGGCGGATACCCTCTAGCAAGCTGAGGCCAACATCTTTAGTAACGGATTCTCCGTCTTGGATTTCTGTAGTCTAAATACTTTGATTTTTTGAACTCATGTGCTCCTTTGTCGACAATTCGCAACTCCTATGGGTTTAACCCGGTCGCCTCCTGTGCCAAAGGAATGCATGGTACTTGCCGACAACTTCATCAACACCGCCATCGCGCAGACCAAAGAGATTGCCAAATCACTCCAGATTAACATCAAGGCATCAAACTCTGTAGCGAAGTTCTCGGAGATCCTACGCCGAGCCCCCGAGCGTATTTCAAGCTGGAAAGCTTCATGTGCACGGGATGGCGCCAGGATGGCATTGTCAATGGTGAAGGCACACTACGAGAATGCCGACATCGACACGGTAACCTCCGGTATCCCCAACATAGACGACGAAGGCCAAAAGATAAATCACGAATCTATATTGGTGTCGCTCGTGGGTTATAACACCAGAGTCGCCGAGTTGGTCGACATTAACGTCTTTGTGCCCATGAACACCGTTGAAGACAAAGGCCAAAGCTCCTCCAAGTCCCTCAATACTGCCGACTTCGAGGGAGGTGACTCTCCTGCTGCTGGTGATGTTGCTTCCAAGTCTCCTGCGCCAGAGGAATAAAAACAACTTGTAATATTTGTTTCCTCTGTAACATGTCATGTGGAAAAACTATGTGTTAACTTAAGACAGAAAACAATGGTGTATGTCCTGCTACTTAAGAACTATTTCCAGCATGTGTATATTTCTAAGAAAGTGCTGGCTTATCCATTACTTCGGCTTTTATGCTTGACTTTTCGTGAGTCGGAAGACTCGTTGTTGGAACCATGCTCTCAGGTGATGATGCCCAATGGCACCGTCAATAACCTAAACACAAAATCGCCGACAATATGTGCCAAAAGTCACTACTCCAGAATCCACATAAAAACGACAAAGAACGTGTAGACCAGAAAACTTAAGCTAACGCCCGTAGGCGGAATTTTCACAAGTGCAATTGCAAAGCTTGTGCATAAAGGTATTATACGATCCAAAAATGAACACTAAAGGAGGTAAAAGACTCGGAAATAGGAGTGAACCAAAGAGCTTTATTTCATTGATCATATAAGAGGTACACAATTAGATAAAAATGCTAAGTGTAGAAAGGACGTAGCTGTGCTATGTTCCATGGCCGATCAAGCTCCGGGTAGTCATCATCCGGGTCACGTCGCTTACGCTTATGATCCTTGTTGGTTCTATCCTTCAGTTCATGATTGTCAACAAGGTAGTAAGACCCATTGAGTAGCGCCTTGCTTATGATGAACGGTCCTTCCCATGGCGGAGATGATTTGTGTGACTTCTTCTTATTAAGTCGAAGCACCAAATCCCCCTCTTTAAACGAGCGATGCTTAACGCGGCGACTATGGTAGCTGCGTATCTTCTACTGGTAGATGGCGGATCTTTGGAATGCCAAAATGCGCTCCTCCTCGAGAAGGTCCACATCTAGGCATCTGGATTCTTCAGTGTCATCTTCGTCGTAGGCGGCAACCCTTGGTGCATCGTGAAGTATGTCGGAAGGTAGGATGGCTTCTACTCCATATACCATGAAGTAAGGGGTGTAGCCGGTGGATCTGTTGGGTGTAGTTCGTAAACTCCACAGCACAGATGGCAATTCTTCTGCCCAGGCTCCAGCTGCTCTATGTAGTGGTGCCTCAAGACGTGGCTTTATTCCCTGCACAATTAAACCATTGGCTCGCTCAACCTGACCATTGGATTATGGGTGTGCCATAGATGCAAGGTCAAGTCGGATGACCTTCTCCCAACAATATGCCTCCACTTCTCCGAGTGACAAGTTGTTGCCGTTGTCGGTTGTAATGCTATGTGGGAGACCAAATCTCACCACTAGATCCCGGACAAACCTGAGGGCAGTTGCATCATCAAGCTTTCTAATGGGTTTAGCTTCTATCCATTTAGTGAATTTATCAACTCCTACTAGCAGATGGGTAAACCCACATGGTGCCGTCTGCAACGGACCAACCATGTCCAACCCCCAGACTGCGAACGGACAAGTTATTGGTATTGTTCACAATTCTTCAGCAGGAACATGTGGTTGTCGGGCATAATACTGGCATCCCATGCATGTCTCAACCAGCTTGTCGGTGTCCGCCTTCGCGGTCAGCCAGTAGAATCCTTGCCGGAAGGCTTTCGCGACCAACGATCGAGGAGCAACGTGATGCTCGCAATCTCCGAGATGGATTTCGCGTAGGATTTCAATACCTTCTAGATGGGAAACACACTTAAGGTATACACCAATAGTGCTCCTTTTGTAGAGCTGTCCATTGATTATGGTATAGCCCTTTGCTCGTCGTACTATTTGTCATCTTTCGACCTCGTCGTCGGGCAAAGTTTCATGTTCGAGATATTCCATGAACGGTTTTGTCCAAGCCGGAGGGATCTTTGCCACCATGTGGACGAAAGAGTCAACTCTATCCGGGTTGTCGATGTCTGCTCCCTTCACGGATGGTGTCCGTAGATTCTCTAGGAAAACTCCTGGCGGAATTTGTTTCCGCCCTGATCCAAGCATAGACAGCAAATCAGCCGCCTCATTTTACTCCCTAGGTACATACTTGACCTTGTAGCCCAAGAAGCTCTTGGCTATCTTGTCCACTTTGTCTCGATATGCCGCCATCATAGGGTTCCGCGCATTCCAGGTGCCAGCCACCTGCTGGGCAACCAAGTCGGAATCTCCACAGCAAACTATGCGCTTGATGCCAATATCCTTGGCTAAGCGTAATCTAGTATTGTTCGTAGCCTCGAAGTGGATCTGCAGAACGTAGTGTAGCTTGTCCCCAGTTGGTGACTATAGCAGTACGCCAGCCCCCGAGCCGTTGAGCAGCTTTGATCCGTCAAAGTGCATCACCTAGTATTTTGGTTCCGGCAATGGGGTAGCATCTGGCATCTCCGTCCAATCCGCAATAAAATCCGCCAAGCTTGTGACTTGATAGCGTCGCGTCTCTTGTAGGTGATCTCTAAGGCGGCAAGTTCAATGCCCCACTTCGCGACCCTTCCTGTAGCGTCGCTGTTGTTGATAATGTCGGACAGTGGAGTCTTGCTCACCACTGTGATTGGGTGCTCCTGAAAGTAATGCCTTAGCTTCCGAGAAGCAAGGAATACTCCATAAGCTATATTCTGGTAGTGCGAGTAACGCTGCTTGGACTCCGTCAAGACCTTGCTTACATAGTAAACTGGTCATTGAACTCCATGCTCATAGCCTGGTTCCTTCCGCTCTACCACGACGACGACGCTAATTACCCGGTTAGTTGTCGCCATGTAAATTAACATGGGCTCTCCAGGCTCGGGTGCTGCAAGGATAGGCGCCGAGGAAAGAATCTCCTTGAGATACTTCAATGCTGCATCTGCTTCGTCCATCCACGTGAATTTGTTCGCCTTCTTCAGCAACTTGTACAGCGGCAGAGCCTTCTCTCCAAGTAGGATGACAAACCGACTAACTGCTGCAACACAACCTATTAGTCGTTGAATGCCCTTTAGGCATGTCAGACGGTTTAAGTTTAATATGGCCTTGATTTTCTCTGGGTTGACCTCGATTCCACGCTGGGAAACGATGAAGCCCAACAATTTGCCGGCTGGGACCCCGAAGACGCACTTCTTAGGGTTAAGCAACATGTTGTATTTACGAAGATTATCAAAGGTTTCTTTTAAGTCGGATATTAAGCCATTTGACTTTTTAGACATCACCGCTATATCGTCCACATAGGCGTGAGTGTTCCGACCAATTTGATCGTGTAGGCAACGTTGCATTGTCCGCTGGTACGTAGCACCTGCATTTTTCATCCTAAAGGTCATCGTAACATAGCAAAACGTGCCATATGGAGTAGTGAACGAAGTGGCCAATTGGTCCGACTTCCTCATCTTGATATGGTGGTATCCTGGGTATGCATCGAGAAAACACAAAAGTTCCAAGCCAGCCATCGAGTCAATGACTTGGTCAATGCGAGGCAAAGCAAACGGATCTTTGGGTCATGCTTTGTTCAAGCCGATGTAATCAACGCACATTCTTAATTCTTTGGTTCCCTTTTTGGGGAAAAGTACAGGATTGGCCACCCATTGGGTGTGAAGGACTTCTCGGATAAAACTAGCCTTAAGTAACCTAGCTATCTCTTTGCCGATGGTGCATCTCTTCTCATCTCCAAAGCATCGTAGAGGTTGCTTCACTGGTTAGCATTTTGGATCAATATTTAAGTTGTGCTCGGCGAGTTCCCTAGGTACACCTTTCATGTCGGCAGGTTGCCAGGCAAAGATGTCCCTGTTCTCACGGAGGAAGTCGACGAGCGCGCTTTCCTATTTGGGATCCAGGTTCGTCCCAATGGCGGTGGTCTTGGAGGCGTCGCCTACCACAAGTTCCACCGGCTTGGTCTCGATGGCGGCCTTGAATGCTAGAGCGGAGTCGGAAATATGTTTCTTCAACGCGGGCATCTTTGAGTCATCGACCTTGCTCTGGATCTCTTTGAATTCTTCGCTATAGAGGACAGCTTCCGCGTAGGCTGCTTCATTAATCTCGCAGTCCCTAGCTTTGGCAAAGCCTCCATATACGGTGATGACACCGTTTGGTCCGGGTATCTTGAGTTTGTTGTAGACGAAGCATGGCTTGGCCATGAAGGTGTGGAATATGCCACGGCCGAATATGACGTGGTACACGCTCTTGAAGGGGACCACCTCAAAGGTCATGCGCTCCTAGCGGTAATTATTAACATCACCAAAGGCAACCTGGAGTGTGATGCACCCAAGGGACCGAGCCTCCCGACCAGGAACTACGCCGTGGAAGATGGTGTTGGTCAGCCTTAGGTTTTCCTCCGTCAAGTTCATCTTCTGCAGGGTATCCAGGTACATGATGTTGATGCTGCTTCCACTATCCACCATACATTTGGTGAACTCAATGCCGTCAATCAAGGGGTTGATGACCATGGCATATTGGTTGTCCGTAGGGATAAGGTCTGGGTGATCCTTCCTGTCCCAAGTAATTGGAACCTCCGACCAGCGCAGGTACTGGGGAACTGGGGGTAGAGTAGCCATCAGTATCCTCATAGAGGTCTTCTATTGTCGGACGGTGGGGGTGCCAAGGAAAGTGTGGAAAACTACCGCCTTCTTCTCGAAGGGGTTCTTGCCTTTGCCGTCGCTCTTAGCGGCGTGCTTGGGGTCGACATCCTCTTCCATGTCACTTGAATCCTGGGACTCCTCCTCCTTCTTCTTCCCCTTTCCCTTGCCTCGTGGTCTATTCTTCCGACTTCGCTTGTAGCCGGACTCCGGGTCCTCCTTGAGGTCCTTGACGAACTTGCAGTGTCGATTGGTATGGGTGGCTTTGACGTTGACATCGAGGTGTACGAGGCACGACATATCGCGGTACTCTTTGTAGGTTTGGGGAACGTGGAGCGCTGCCGAGGTAGTTTCACTTCCTCGCTGCTTCCCACGACCAGCTCCCCGTCCTCGGCCACGTTGTCCGCTATCACCTCGTCCTGTGAAGGTCATAGCGACCATGTCGGGAGTTTGCTTTTCTTTTGGAGCGGTTTTCCTGTCACATCCCAAGATTTTCCAAATCTTATAATGTGAAAAATAAATGAATAAAATAAAACTTTGTTGATTTTCAGGGTGAGAAGAAACTTTTTGAATCCATTTGGAAACTTTCAAAACCTATTTGGATCAAATAAAATCCTAAAGGGATTTAAAAAGATAAATAAACAATAAACTTAAAAATATTTAAAAAAATTACTATTTTTGGATCTTTTAATAAAAATATTTGGTTTTCAAATGAAAAGGTAGAAATACAAATAAAGATTATTTTATGGAGCCAAATTAAACCTTGGCCAAGTTGTTTTGAAATAAAATATTTTGTTTTGATTAAAAGAGCAAAGGTTTAAATAAAAATAATGAGAGTTTATTAATAAACCAATTTTATTAAAGTAAAGGTTTTCCCATTTTAATTAAAAACATCAAAACTTGTTAAATTATTTTAAAAAAGTTTTCCAAGTATTTTATATTCCCAAATAAAACCTACTAAAGTGTTTTGGTTTTATTTTTAGATTTCAAATGGAGTTTTAAATAAATCAAATCCTATTTGATTTAATAACTAAGGACCATTTTATTTAATTAATAAATGGATCCTAAAAAGAATAAAAATATTATTTTATTTTTGGGACTTGGTTTTGTGTTGTTAAACAGAACCAAAACTCAATACAAGTTTGGCAAGGATTTGAAACCATTTGGATGTTTGATTTTTTGTTTGAAAAACAAAACAGAAAATTCAATTGAGAAAAAGAAAAAGATTCAGGAACAAAAAAAATGGAACCAGACAGCAAGCCCACTAAGCCCAACTCGCAGCCCACCTGCAACCCCTCTGCCGAAACGTTTTTATCACTCAGACACACACCCGCGCAATCGCTGACTAGCAGGTCCCACACCCCCTCTCTATCCTTCGCTGACGACACGGGCCCACGCCACGCAAGCATCGTCCTCACCTGCCGCTGACCACGCCCTCCCTGACCGTTGCCGCCATTACTCCAGCGATCAATTCGCGTTAACAACGGTCGTTACTCCACCTCGCGACCACGCTATCTTAAACGCCTCCCTCCCCTCTCTGATTCCCCTCAGACCTCGCTTCCCCTCTGCCTCCAGGCTGCGACAATTTAGCCTCGCATCGCCACTGCCTCCGGCGAGTTCCGCGAATAATTCCGGCCAGTAGACACCGCCCCTTGCCTCCCCGAGCATGCAGGAAATTTCACCAGACCCTGGCGCACCGCTCTGTGGCCTCAGCTCGCCCGCGAGTGACCTGCAACCTCGCCTCCGTCTTCGTCTGAGCACCACCGAAGAACCCAGCAACTCCGGCGAGCACTACTGGTGAGTCTCGACTGCCCCGGCACCTCCTATTGATACTCACTTCATCAGCAGATCAAACCGTGTCTAACCATGCCCTTATTCCTCCTCGGGGTGATCTGCAACGTCGCCCTCGACGACCTCCAGAGCCGCCTGACGCCGTCACCAACTCCGGCGAGCGATTCCGATCACCTCCGTGCGCCCCTTCGCCAGCCAGTACTACCTTGAGCTTCCTCAAGCTTCGGCGAACACGGTGAGCCTTCTCCTCCTCTCCATTGCGTCCTGTATCACCGGCGACGACCTCGTCTGAGCGCTGCCGCCAGAGCGCCGCCGAGTATTAATCAGAGTAGTTAGGACCGTAGGATTTAGATCTGACGATTAGGATAGAAAGTGAGAGAATGGGTATGCACGCTTCTGAGCCATGTGATTCACTTAAATCCTACGGTCTGTGTTAGTCGACCCACGCGAAACATTTTCGACGAATAGGAATAAGACGCGTGTCCCAGAGTTTGTTTTAAAAACAGAATTTGATCTATTAGATTTGTGATTTTGTAAATTCCATAACTTTAGTTCTACACGTCCAAATTTTGCAAACTTTATATCAATGGAATCAGTGGAACAAGCCCTATCCAACCATGCCATTTGTTTAGTAAAAAGTTTCTGTTAAATTGTTTTTTTGCAGAAACTTATGTATGCTTGTTTAGGTTATAAAAATTGTACAAAAATGATTTTGGGGGATAAAATCTTTTGAAAATGATGTGTTTTGAACCTACTGACCCTAGGAAACAAATTGTGGTTTCAAAAATGTATTTGGTAAAACAAAAGAATGAATCTTTGATTTAAACCATTTCTAGCCAAATAAAAATATGGTTTATTTATTAAAAATGGTTTTGGAGGAAAACCTTTGAGAAATGTTTTGTTTTAAACTCTCTGACCCTAAACACAAAGTTTTATGGTTTGAAAACATATTTTGTGAATCCTATAGATTAATGCCTTAGTAAAAACATTTCTACACCACATAAAATGATACCTTGTTTTGAAAATAGTTTATGAAGTGAAATCTTTTGCAAATGACTTTGCCACTTTACAAAATGACCATTAGGTGTTTTCAAATGTTTATAACCTATTAGAAACCATTTCTCAAAATAAAACAATCTTTAGCATGCTTGCATGCATTGTTTTGTTTCTATGATTTTAAGTGATGAATTGCTTGATTGGTAGATTGAAATGTTGTTTGCTTGATTGAATTGTAGTGACTTGAAGATTGTGATTGTTGCAAAGACAAGGAGTGAACTTATACCCTCTACCAAAAAGGCAAGTGATGCTTCATACTTTTGTCCCATTACTTTCACTAAGCATTAGTGATTTTTCTAAGTAAAACTTGCATGTAATTTTGCTAAGTGTAAACCATGCAAAGGGAAAACCTAGTAGATGAAACCTTAGTAGAATTTACTAAGTTAATATTCCTACTACTATCATGCTTAGCTTAGCTAATAGAAAACAAGGGTGGAATATATACATTCATACTATGGAAAAATTTCTAAGTCTGAGGACTTGTGTTTTTGTTTAATAAAACAACTAAGTTAATGAATCACCTGGGTGGAATGGTAATTGCTTGGTGGTTTTTGGTTGAGTGGTTACACAAGGCCCATGGCTATGGTTTACCTTGTGTATCACACTTGTGGATTGCCACCCAGGAACAAAGAGATTTGGGATGTCAATTGTTGAGAAGCTTCAAGTGCAACCACTTGGCATTATGGGCTCTGCCTGGATCATATAGGTTGCTAGAACTTAGCCATTTGGACAGTTGGTGGTAGTGGGAATGATAGGTTGGAGCGCGTCCATTTGGTCTAAGGAAAGGCTTCTGAAAGATCTTGTCTTGGTGAAACCAAGTCTTGTGGGGAAAGTGCACCACCTCTGCAGAGTGTAAAATCTAAGTACTTAGCCATGTCCCTGGTAAAGGACAATTTGAGCATCAAGACATGGAAGCTATCACGAATCTCATCATCCAAATTTCTAAGTTAAAATCTTGTGGTTGAACAAGGGTTAAAGGATCTTCAATATTTGATTGATAGATGCCTTGGGTGATTTTTGTCAAGCAAAAACTTAGTGTTTTCAAATGATAAGGAAAAATCTGTTTTTGAGCAATGCAAGCCTCAACCCCACTTTGCCAAATGCATATAGATGATAGACTCCACTATACTACCATAGTATCACTTGCCAATACAATTCAAATGTATTGACCCTTGTGGCTGTAACTTGTTATGTTGCAGGTTTGTTTGATTTAGGGAAGTGTGTTGATTAGGATTACAAAGCCTACAACCAACATGTCTGCCTGTGGCACTTTGAACATGATGGACCCCATGCTTATAGATATTCTGCTGCAATATAATGTAATAGCCAAATGAGCTATGTAAGATGTAATAAATTATGTTATTCCTGGTTATAAAGTTGTATTATGACCTTTGTTTCTTGATATTACATCTTAAATGTGGATGCTAGCTATTGATCCAGGGACTAGCATTGTTAACACAGGGATCTCTACCTTATTAAAGGTTGGGAACCTTACATTTCCGCTTTGTGTTGTTGTTCCTCCGAGCTTGAGTTGGAACGGCCGTTGCCGGTAGAGAGCCGCGAGCATCGTCGTCGGCAGCTGCAAACTCACTAGCCAACTGAATCATCTGGTTCAAGTCAAGCTGGTGATTGTCCTGCAAGCGCTTCAGCTTATGTCGGAGCAACGTGCCCCTTTCTAACCCATCAATGAAGGCGGTTATGGCGGTCTGAGTATGCACTCCTGCGCAGGAATTTTTCATATCCAGGCAGCAGGAGAGGTAGGCGCGATATGTCTCGTTTTTCTCTTGCACGCACCTCTGTAGATCGCCAACAGTGCAGGGACGTTTGTACATACCCTCAAAGTTCTTGGTGAACGCCTCTTGCATGTCCAACCAATTGCAGACGGATTTCTCAGGCAATTCATCAATCCATTGACGGGTTGTGCCCACCAACATCAATGGGAGGTACTTGACAGCAACGTTGGGGTTACCCCCGGCAATCTCTACCGCGTTGTCGTAATCCTGTAACCATGTAGCTGGCTTAGCGGTGCCGTCATAGGGCTTGATGGTCTTGTCAATCCGGAAACCTTTGGGGTAAGTTGCGGACCGTATCGCAGGTCCAAAGCAACGTGGTCCCAGGTATGGTCCTTCTCGGGCCTCGTGCATCTTATCGATCCGCAAACGTGCATCGTATGGCTCCGGGTTTCTTTTCTTCTTGTCAACAGGGGATGGGCTGCATGAATGACGCGGGCCTCCTCCGCCATGGTGACTTCTAGGTGGTGACAGAGGCGGAGGTGGCGGTGGGTTAGCCTTCTTGCTATTACCCTACTGCGACGCCTCACGCCTGTCGCGATTGCTTGCCGGACGCGGAGGGTCATGGCGCGACCTGCTCTTGTGTCCCTAGTTGCGCTCTCCGTCATGACGGGTCTGCTCCGTGTTGTCGCAGATGACGATGTCGCTCTGCCTTGGTGGGGGCATATCCGTACGATGGTGAGCCTTGGGGTCTTCGCGATGTCGGGGGGAGCGGGGCAGTGGCGATGGGCGATGAGGTTGGGCCTTTTCTCCATGGTCGGAGGATATGGGGATAGCATCCTTCCTATTGCACGCATCCCTCCGTCTTCGTTCTGATGAACCCGTCTGAGACCCGACATCAAGAGGAGATATGTCCCTTGGCGGCTTATGCTGGCTAGACTGGCAAAACGCTGGGTCAGACTCAAGCCTCTAAGAGATGGCCTTTTCCTGCTGCTTTACCGCCTTGGCCACTAGGTCATAGACCTGGTCCACCGCCTCGGGCGATCTATCCTGCTCCAGAAGGGTCTTGGCGACGGCGAGGTTGAGGAGAGGAGTGGGCATCACCTGCCTGCCTTCACGTACAATGTATGGCTTGGCTTGTGCCGGCTTCGGGGGAGCCCATCCTAGGTTTCGACGTACACCAGGATCGTTGATGACGCGAGCCGAAGATTTCTTGGCCTTCTACTGCTGCAGCAGAGTCTTGTACTCGGCCTCCATTGCTCTAGCTTTCTCTATGGATTTCTACGCGTTGACCAGATCTCGATCTAGCTTAGCGCCTTGCTCCGTGATGGCCTGCATTTCCTCCAGCAGCTGCTGGCGCTTCTCGTCAAGCTGGATCACGTTCCAGATATGAGCTACGGTCAGTGGCTCGACGAGGAGATTGTCGTACATCACTCAATCAGCTGGAGTAACTTGGGCAGCTGCAGACGTAGATGCCGAAGGTGGCAAGTTTGCGGTGTTGTTGTTGCTCGGGCCGGTGCCAAGTTCCTGCAGCTATTGCACTGGGTTAGGCGGAGGGGCATGACCTTTGCGCGATCATTGTCGGCAGCAACAGGTGGTCCCTTCCCTTTGTCCAGAGCTGTAGGCGGAGCTCGTCCGGGTTGATCTTCATACATCGTCGTCCCAATGGTGACGAACACCTCTCGAGACATGACGGCATTGTTGGCTTGCTCGTCGCGCGTGTACTCCTCCATCTCCTGCATGGCGGAGTCTAGTTCCTCTAGACTGAAATCTATCTCCTCTGAATCTGCACTGAAGTCGGTGTATAGCGCGTCAATCACAGAGTCGGAGGGTGCCAGGACTTTCTCGATGACGAGAGGTGGAGGTGCAACAGCGACGACGATGACTGGAGGTGGTGACGCAATTGTGGCGATGGCGTCCGGAGGTGGTGGTAGCGGTGGCTGAATCGGAGGGGCTCCGTCAATGAGCGCAAGCGATGTCTGAGCTGCCGCTTCGGCCTTCGCGTAGTTGTTGACGGTGTTTACCATGCCTTCGAAGGTAAGGCGTCCCGAAGCCTGCTGCCGCCTTAGAGAATGTCGGAGAAGCGTGTCGTGGTCCAGTCCTTCCACAAAGTGATACATGGCATCATCATTGGGGTAGTGGGCCAGATCAGCTCGTATACGGAGCCACCTGGCAAGGTAATCACGGGGGTTTTTGCATTCTCTCTAAATGCAACACGCTAGATCGAAGATGGTAACCACGCCGATGAACTTGGATCTCTGCTGTCCAGACGCACGGACGAAGCCGGCGTACTTGCAGTGATCTTCCACCGTTATATCCTCCACAGGGGCGGTTTGGGTGGGCCTTGATTCTTTCCGATTTTTGCTGGCAAACTCCGAAGAGAGATACGACATCAATCCTTCCGCGAGCGTATCCTGCCCGTAGGTGGTCCGTGCGGGTCTTGATGCTCCTCCGACTCCTAGGGAACTAGTGCCCGAGTCGGTTTCGCCAATGAAGAGGTGGATGTCTCTGATAGGAACGATCGAACACCGCGTAGGGTTTGTCTTTGCCGGGGTCCAACTCGTCGGGAGGGACAATCGGAACATTGTCGGAGAAGAGAACGTGACCGATGGCTACGGTTTCGCCGATTCCCGCGAAGATCTTGGTCCTCGACCGCTGAAGAGCCTGAAGCGCCTCTTGCCCCATGGTGGGCGCCAACTGTCGTGGTATTGCCGACGAGTACGCCATGGAGGGGTCCTCATAGTGCGTGTTTAGAGACGTGGGGGAAGGTGGACGGTTGACGGGTACGAGGTAACAAAGCTTACCCAGGTTCAGATCCCACAACGGTGGCAGAATCCTACTCCTGCTATAAATCACTATAATGGCAATACGCCGGGTTACAGGGATTGGTTCGTTGTGCGAGGTGACTAGAGAGTCTAAGTTATCGTGCCCTAAAGGCTCCCATAGGCCCGACTTATATAGTCGCCAGGTCCTAGGGTTACAGGGAAAAGTCCTAGCCGGACAGGTTACAGAGTCCTACACCGTCTATTACTAGTCTAGCGTGTCTTGTACTCCAAGGCTACGGGTACGTTGGTGACTCCACCGTAGCCTTCCTTTATCCGGCATGGGCCTCCCTTCTGGATCCATCTAACTGGGCCACCCATCAGGCCATGGGCCATGCTACCAACTCTGGGCCACCTGGGTTATCCGGATAAGAGACATCCTATGAGGATACCCACATAGCATATCCCCAACAAAGGCAGAAATGGATGACAACCTGCGTTCTCTCAACTTCCACGGGCACTATTAGGGGGAAGCGCCCTCATATGACCCTACGTATTACATAGGGGAGGCCTCGAGCTTGTACCAGGACGAGGGAGCTTCCTCGACATACTACGGAGACGCATCTGCTTGGATACCAAGGTATTGAGCCCCACTTAGGCCAAAAGCCTAAGCTTGGGGGGAGGTATACCGACATCGCACTCATATTTATATCATGTTCGGTCGGTTCTTTGTATATCCATTGTTTCGCTTTCTTTTTGGTTTTTGTTGCTTCTTTCTAAAAACCAAAAAATACAAAAAATATTTTCGTTGTTTCTCTTGGTTTGTTTCTTTGTTTCTTTGCTTTGGTTTGCCTTAAAAGAAAAATCCAAAAAGATTTTGCTTTTTTTTGTTTGGTTTTTCTTTGTTTGCTTGTTTCTATAAAATTGAAAAACACCAAAAATATTTGTTCTTCTTCTTCTTTGGTTTTGTGAGTTCTTTGCAGGGTTCAGCCGTTCTCAGTGGATTTTGGTTTCATAGTAATTATTCAAGTCACATAAGTGAGGGGCAATAATGAAGATTAAGACAACTCGAGGTGTGGTAAGAGGCTGGTAACAAACTCTATTTGTTTCATTCTTGTACATATACTCTTCATAGTGAGCATGCTTAGCCTGTTTGTGTAAGGTGTATGTCATTATGGATGCTTAGTAGTTCTTGCTTGTCTATGATTAGCTCCAGCTTGTTAATAGTTTGTAGCATGTCATATGAATGTTTTCTTGCATTGTTTTATTCATACTTTGGTATGATATTATGGTATCCTCCTCTGACTGTTCATGTGAATCGACTTGGCACATGCTCACACATGCATATGACTAATCAATAGTCAGTAAGCCTCGATGATTTATTTTGCCTCAGAGTTCTTGTATCACTTACATGACATAGTTAGTCCTGTTTTGTTGCAAGCATGATTATGACAGCTATTGCTCTCTCGTTTGTCGCTCCCTCTTTATTGCTAGCCTTCACTTGCACTGATTATGTGCTCTACCTGTGCTTCCAACTCCCAAAAACCAACATTGCCAGCTGTGTTCACCTTACCTACCCATTAGCATCATTTGCTATTTCAGTGCATATTCCATATGTCGTGCTTTCTTCCAAAATAAAATGTTTGTCTGTTTTGAGATAGTTAGTTAGTAAAGCTCTCACGAACTTGATGGCACACTTTATTCCTTGTGCTTAATAATCCTGAACCATTGTGACTAGTCCATGAAAGTTATATGCTTGCTAATTATATACTGGGAGTCAGTAGAACCGTGCTGTCACGGGGAATGCTTTCAACACTTTCTGGATATCTCATCCAGTTGATTCCTTGCTCTTTTGTTTATGGATGTCGACGATGTGAAATAAAAGGGGAAGTTGTTAGTTCATGGAGTTTATACATTGTGTTAGAGAAACGCCTGGGCCGCTTGCTGGAATTATGCCCTAGAGGCAATAATAAAGATGTTATTGTTATAATTCTTGTTCATGATAAAGTTTATATTCCATGCTAGAATTGTATTAAGCGGAAACTTTGATACTTGTGTGGTTTATGAACAACCCCATGTCCCTAGTACGCCTCTATGGACTAGCTCATTGATTAATGATGGTTAAAGGTTCCCTAACCATAGACATGAGTTGTCGATTAATAATGAGATCATGTCATTAGGAGAATGATATGATGGACATACCCAAATTAAGCAGAGCAATTAGATCGTGTCATCGTGTTCATCTTTGCGAAGCTTTTTATTATGTCAAGTATTGTATTCCTTAGACCATGAGATAATAAAACTCCCTGGTATCGAAAGAAAGCTTTGAGGTCATCAAACATCATCCTATGTGAGGGTGATCATTAAGGTGTCTCTCAGGTGATCGGAAAGTACTTGTTGGGTTGTATGTATCGAGATGGAATTTGTCCCTCCCGATTCGGAGAGATATACTTCGGGCCCACTCGGTAATCGATATCAGCACCGCTTGAAATCACGTGGTGAAGGAGTTAATCACAAAGTGATATCGGATTACAGAACGAGTAAAGTACTTGCTGTGAACGAGATTGAACTAGGTATGTCGATACCAACGATCGAATCTCGGGCAAGTAAAATATCGCGTGACGAAGGGAATACATATATGGGATTAATTGAGTCTTGGCATCATGGTTCATCCGATATGATCATCGATGAATATGTGGGAGTCAATATGGGTTTCCAGATCCCGCTGTTGATTATTGATAGAAGATCATGTCTGCATATTCTCGAACCCGTAGGGTCACACACTTAGCGTGCCTCGACGCTAGGATAGAATGGATAATTGGTTTATGAGTTTTTGTTCAGAGTCTCGTATAAGATCCAGGACATCACGAGAGGTTCCAGAATGGTCTGGAGAATAAGATTCATATAAAGGAAAGCAGTTTTTGGATTTCGGAATCGTTTCGGAGTTTATCGGTATTGTACCGGAAGGTTCTAGAAGGTTCTGGAGTAGGACCAACATGGGCCCACTTGTCGGGGGCCTGCGTGGGCCTAAGGGGAAGTGCCCTGGCCGCATTGGGCCAGGGGAACAAGGCCCCAAAGGCCCAGCCGGCCAGCCTAGGGGAAACACTAGGGGAGATCTTCTAGAAGGAGGGAGGAAACTTGCCCCCCACTCCAACCCTTGGGGCCGCCGCCCTAGGGCTTGGAGGAGGTGCCAAGGGGGGCGGCCAGCCCCCCATATAAAGAGTGCAGGGGCGCACCCTCCCCCTCCCACTCCTCCAACCCTAGCCGCCGTCCTGCTGCCCCTCCACCTCTCTCTCTCCCGACTGCGCGTAGGCGAAGCCCTGCCGTAGAAACTCTCCACCATAGCACCACGCCGTCGTGCTGCAGATCTAATCCATCTCTCCACCCCACTTGCTGGACCAAGTAAGGAGGAGACGTCACAGCACCGTACATGTGCATCTCTCGGAGGCGCCGCTACTTGCGGCGTTGGATCAGATCGGATCGTGAGGAGGAGAAGGCTAGTTCGACTACATCAACCACGTTCTGTTGAACGTTTCCACTGTGCGAATTCTTCAAGGGTATGAAGATCTCATCTATCTATCTCGTTGATTGCATCCCCTAGATTAGATCTTGTCTTTCTTTTTTGCATCCGTAGAATTTTTTTGATTTACTATGCTGCAAAACCCTTCAGTGGTATCAAAGCTAGATCTATGCGTAGATGTGTTTCACGAGTAGAACGCAACATGCTTGTTGCGGGCGTTGATGTTTTTTGTTGAAAGCCTCTTGTTGTGTATTTCTTATGGCGCGGCATAGTGAGATCGAAGCGGTCCAGACCAACTTTACATGACCTTGTTCGCGAGACCGGCTCCGCACTTGACGTGTGGCTTGTTCCACACATGCGGCTGGTGGATGCCAGTTTCTCTCACTATAGTAGTTATGGGATTTACACCGGATGTTAGAAACCATAATATCACCGTTGTGGCTTTCCGTAGGTAAGAATCGTTCTTAGCTTGTTACTCCCATAAGCCACGTAAAACATGCAACAACAAAGTAGAGGCGTCTAACTTGTTTTTGCAGGGAGTGTTTTATGATATGGTATGGCCCAAGACATGATGTGTATGATGTATGCAATGATCATGTTTTGTAATATTTCACGACTTGCATGTCAATGAGTACACAACCGGCAGGAGCCATATGGTTGTCTTTATAATTGTGTATGACCTGTGTGTCAACTTCTTATACGCCATGTAATAGCTTTACTTTATCGCTAAGTAGTTAGCAATAGTTGTAGTTGCTATTCGTGGTGGAGGCAATCATGGTGGAGTGATGGAGATCATGCTGGAGCGCACAAGATGGATATCATTGCGCGGAGATTGGCTATACCATGTCACATAAAATTATATGCAGTGATGTTTATCCTTTTATGTATCTTATCATGCTTAGATCGTGACAGTAGCATTATAAGATGATTCCTCACCTAAAGATCAAGATAAAATTGCGTTCTCCCCATGTATGCACCGTTGCGAAAGTTCGTTGTGTTCAAGCACCTCGTGATGATCGGGTGCTATAAACTCTACGTTCACATACAACAGGTGCAAGCCAGTTTTGCACACGCGGAAATACTTGGGTTTGACTTGACGAGCCTAGCATGTACAGACATGGCCTCGGAACACACGAACCGAAAGGTTAAGCATGAGTCATATGAATGATATGATCGACACTTTGTTGTCCACCATTGAAACCACATCTCTTCTCGTGAAGATCGGATTAGGTGTGGTGAATTTGGATCATGTTCACTAAACAACTTGAGGGATGTTGAATTTAGTGGGAGTTCATCTAGTAATTTGATTAAGTTGAACTAGTTATCATGAACATAGTCTAAATTGTATTTGCAAATTTTGTAGATCAAATGGCTAAGTCCAACTTCAACTTCAACGTTTTTGCTGGGAAAAAAGCTTAAGAACAATGGGTCTAACTTCACCAACTGGTTCCGCAATCTGAGAATCATTCTCGCTGGCGGACAAAAGGACTATGTCCTTGAGAAAGCGCTAGGTGACGCCCTTGCTATTGATGCGCTGGCTGATGAAAAAGCTGTTTATTAGTCGCGCAAAGATGATTATGGAGTGATTAAGAGTACCATGTTGTTTGCTATGGAACCGGACCTTCAAAATCATTTTGAGGAGTTCGTCGGGCCCTTTGAGATTCTTGAGGAACTGAAAACCATGTTTCAGACTCAGGCCCGTTCTGAGAGATATGAGATCTCTGAGAAGTTCTTTAACTGCAAGATGGAGGAAGGGAGTTCCGTTAGTGAGCACACAATTAAGATGTTGGGCTACACTCAACGTCTTGAGCAACTGGACTACAAGATTCCAGAAGATCTCAAGATTAACACAGTTCTGCAATCACTCCCTCCCAGCTACAAAGGTTTTATAGTCACTCACAATCAAATTGGTTCCATTGATACGATCACTGAGCTCTTCGCTAAGCTGAAAGCTGCGAAGGTGGATATCAAGAAAGATAATCATGTGTTGATGGTCAACAAGACCCCTAGCTTTAAGAAAGGTAAGGGTGCAAAGAAATCCTTCAAGAAAGGCAGCGGCAAGCGCGTTGCCCCTGCTGAGAAGAAGCTCAAGTCTGGACCTAAGCCAGACACTGAGTGCTTCTATTGCAAGGACAAGGGTCACTGGAAGCGCAACTGTCCGAAGTACTTAGCGGACAAGAAGGCTTGCACCATTAAAGGTATATTTGATATACAAGTTATTGATGTTTACCTTACTAGCGCTCGTTGTAGTGCCTGTGTATTTGATATTGGTTCAGTTGCTAATATTTGTAACTCGAAACAGGAGCTACGGAATAGACAACGGCTAGCAAGGGATGAGGTGACGATGCGCGTTGGCAATGGATCAAAAGTTGATGTGATGGCCGTCGGCACGCTCTCCTTAGTTTTACCTTCGGGATTAGTTTTAAACCTTAATAAGTGTTATTATGTGCCTGCATTGAGCATGAACATCATATCTGGATCGTGTTTATTGCAAGACGGTTATTCATTTAAATCGGAGAATAATGGTTATTCTATTTACATGAATAATATCTTTTATGGTCATGCACCTGTTGTGAATGGTTTATTTCTTCTGAATCTCGAAAGCAATGAAACGCACATCCATAACATTGAGGCTAAATGCAAAGTAGATAGTGATAATCCAACTTATTTGTGGCACTGTCGTCTAGGTCATATTGGTGTAAAACGCATGAATAAACTCCATTCTGATGGACTTTTGGAGTCTCTTTATTTTGGATCATTTGACACGTGCGAGCCGTGCCTCATGGGCAAGATGATCAAAACCCCGTTCTCCGGAATAATGGAGCGAGCAACGGACTTATTGGAAATCATACATACCGATGTATGCGGACCAATGAGTGTTTCGACGCGCGGTGGATATCGCTATTTTCTCACTTTTACTGATGACTTAAGTAGATATGGGTA
Source organism: Avena atlantica (assembly GCA_910589765.1). Lineage (NCBI taxonomy): Eukaryota > Viridiplantae > Streptophyta > Magnoliopsida > Poales > Poaceae > Avena > Avena atlantica. Next base: position 328,855,866 of record OU342734.1, read on the forward strand.
TATCTATTTAATGAAACATAAATATGAAATGTTTGAAAAGTTCAAGGAATTTCAGAACGAAGTGGAAAACCATCGTAACAGGAAAATTAAATTTCTACGATCCGATCGTGGAGGTGAATATTTGAGTTATGATTTTCTCACGCATCTTAAAGAAGGCGGAATCGTTTCGCAACTCACGCCACCCGGAATACCACAGCGCAATGGTGTGTCTGAACGCCGGAATCGAACTCTATTAGATATGGTGCGATCAATGATGTCTCTTATAGATTTGTCGTTATCATTTTGGGGTTATGCATTAGAAACCGCTGCATTCACTTTAAATAGGGCACCATCTAAATCCGTTGAGACGACACCGTATGAACTATGGTTTGGTGCTAAACCTAAGTTGACGTTTCTTAAAGTTTGGGGATGTGAAGCTTACGTCAAGAAGTTGATGCCGGACAAGCTCGAACCCAATGCGGAGAAATGCGTCTTCATAGGATACCCTAAGGAAATGATTGGGTATACCTTCTACCACAGATCCGAAGGCAAAGTGCTTGTTGCAAAGAACGGATCCTTTCTTGAGAAGGAGTTTCTCTCGAAAGAAGTGAGTGGAAGGAAGGTAGAGCTAGACGAGGTTACTGAACCTTCTCTCGAGTTGGAGAGTAGCGCAGCACCTGAAATTGTTCCAGTGCCGTCTGCACCAACAAGAGAGGAAGATAATGACGATGATCATGAAACTTCGAACGATGCTACTACTGAACTTCGCAGGTCGACAAGGTCAAATGCCACTCTTGAATGGTACATCTGTCTTACCCGTCTTGTTGTTAGACAACAGTGAACCTGCGAACTATGAGGAAGCAATGATGAGCCCAGACTCTGAGAAATGGCTAGAGGCCATGAAATCCGAATTGGGATCCATGAGCGAAAACCAAGTATGGACTTTGGTGGACCCTCCTAGCGACCGTAAGGCCGTTGAGTGCAAATGGATCTTCAAGAAGAAAACGGACGCAGATGGTAATATTACTGTCTATAAAGCTCGGATTGTCGCAAAAGGTTTTCGACAAGTTCAAGGTGTTGACTACGATGAGACTTTCTCTCCCGTAGCGATGTTTAAGTCCATTCGGATTTTATTAGCAATTTCTGCATTTCATGATTATGAAATATGGAAGATGGATGTCAAGACTGCATTCCTCAATGGCAACATTGATGAAGAGTTGTATATGATGCAGCCCGAAGGTTTTGTCGATCCTAAGGATGCTGATAAGGTGTGCAAACTTCAGCGTTCCATTTATGGACTGAAGCAAGCATCTCGGAGTTGGAACCTTTGTTTTGATCAAGTGATCAAGAGTTTTGGATTTGTTCCAAATTGCTACGAAGCTTGTATCTACAAGAAAGTGAGTGGGAGCTCGGTGACATTTTTAGTACTATATGTGGATGACATATTGATTATTGGAAATGACATTGGTATGCTTAACGATGTGAAGAGTTATTTGAATAAATGTTTTTCAATGAAACACCTAGGAGAAGCTGCTTATATATTGGGCATCAAAATCTATAGAGATAGACAAAGACGCCTAAAAGCTTTAAGCCAAAGTACATACCTAGACAAAGTTCTGAAAAGGTTCAGAATGGATAAAGCAAAAAAAGGTTCATTGCGCATGTTGTCAGGTAAGATATTGAGCAAGGCTCAGTGTCCAGCTACGGTAAACAACAGAGATACTATGAGCAAAGTGCCTTATGCCTCGGCCATAGGTTCTATCATGTATGCCATGCTATGTACTAGACCGGATGTGTCCAATGCTCTTAGTTTGACGAGAAGATACCAAAGTGATCCAGGAGTGGAACACTGGACAACCGTAAAGAACAACCTAAAGTATTTAAATAGGACAAAAGAAATGTTCTTGGTCTATGGAGGTGATGAGCAGCTCGTCGTAAAAGGTTACGTCGACGCTAGTTTCGACACCAACCCGGATGATTCTAAATCTCAGACAGGATACATTTATATTTTGAATGGAGGAGCTATGAGCTGGAGAAGCTGCAAGCAAAGCGTGATCGTGGGATCTACAATGGAAGCGGAATACATGGCTGCTTCAGAAGCATCAAGTGAAGGAGTTTGGATCAGGAACTTCATCACTGAGCTTGGTGTGGTTCCAAGTGCCTTGGACCCACTAGAGATATTGTGCGACAACACTGGCGCCATAGCACTAGCTAAGGAACCAAGATATCATCCAAAGACCAAGCACATCAACCGCCGTTTTCATATAATTCGAGATTATATAGCAGATGGAGATCTAAAGATTAGCAAAGTACACACGGATCTGAATGTCACAGATCCGTTGACTAAACCTCTTCCACAAGCAAAACATGATCAACACCTTAATGCCATGGGTGTTAGATTGTTGCCAGATGTAAACTAGATTATTGACTCTAGTGCAAGTGGGAGACTGTTGGAATTATGCCCTAGAGGCAATAATAAAGATGTTATTGTTATAATTCTTGTTCATGATAAAGTTTGTATTCCATGCTAGAATTGTATTAAGCGGAAACTTTGATACTTGCGTGGTTTATGAACAACACCGTGTCCCTAGTACGCCTCTATAGACTAGCTCATTGATTAATGATGGTTAAAGGTTCCTAACCATAGACATGAGTTGTCGATTAATAATGAGATCATGTCATTAGGAGAATGATATGATGGACATACCCAAATTAAGCAGAGCAATTAGATCGTGTCATCGTGTTCATCTTTGCGAAACTTTTTCTTATGTCAAGTATTGTATTCCTTAGACCATGAGATAATACAAATCCCTGGTATCGGAAGAAAGCTCTGAGGTCATCAAACATCATCCTATGTGAGGGTGATCATAAAGGTGTCTCTCAGGTGATCGGAAAGTACTTGTTGGGTTGTATGTATCGAGATGGAATTTGTCCCTCCCGAGTCGGGGAGATATACTTTGGGCCCACTCGGTAATCGATATCAACACCGCTTGAAAGCACGTGGTGAAGGAGTTAATCACAAAGTGATATCGGATTACAGAACGAGTAAAGTACTTGCTGTGAACGAGATTGAACTAGGTATGTTGATACCAACGATCGAATCTCGGGCAAGTAAAATATCGCGTGACGAAGGGAATACATATATGGGATTAATTGAATCTTGGCATCGTGGTTCATCCGATATGATAATCGATTAATATGTGGGAGTCAATATGGGTTTCCAGATCCCGCTGTTGATTATTGATAGAAGATCATGTCTGCATATTCTCGAACCCGTAGGGTCACACACTTAGCGTGCCTCGACGCTAGGATAGAATGGATAATTGGTTTATGAGTTTTTGTTCAGAGTCTCGTATAAGATCCAGGACATCACGAGAGGTTCCAGAATGGTCTGGAGAATAAGATTCATATAAAGGAAAGCAGTTTTTGGATTTCGGAATCGTTTCGGAGTTTATCGGTATTGTATCGGAAGGTTCTAGAAGGTTCCATAGTGGGACCAACGTGGGCCCACTTGTCGGGGGCCTGCGTGGGCCTAAGGGGAAGTGCCCTGGCCGCATTGGTCCAGGGGCACAAGGCCCCAAAGGCCCAGCCGGCTAGCCTAGGGGAAACCCTAGGGGAGATCTTCTAGAAGGTGGGGGGAAACTTGCCCCCCCCCCACTCCAACCCTTAGGGCCGCCGCCCTAGGGCTTGGAGGAGGGGCCAAGGGGGCCGGCCAGCCCCCTATATAAAGAGGGCAGGGGCGCACCCTCCCCCTCCCACTCCTCCAACCCTAGCCGCCGTCCTGCTTCCCCTCCACCTCTCTCTCTCTCCCGACTGCTCGTAGGCGAAGCCGTGCTGCAGAAACTCTCCACCATAGCACCACGCCGTCGTGCTGCAGATCCAATCCATCTCTCCACCCCACTTGCTGGACCAAGGAAGGAGGAGATGTCGCGGCACCGTACGTGTGCATCTCTCGGAGGCGCCGCCACTTGCGGCGTTGGATCGGATCGGATCGCGAGGAGGAGAAGGCTAGTTCGACTACATCAACCACGTTCTGTTGAACGTTTCCGCTGTGCGATTTCTTCAAGGGTATGAAGATCTCATCTATCTATATCGTTGATTGCATCTCCTAGATTAGATCTTGGCTTTCTTGTTCGCATCCGCAGATTTTTTTTGATTTACTATGCTGCGAAACCCTTCACCGCTAGCCTAAGCCATGCTTAATCCTGGTGGAAACTTGCAGCATCACTATAATGAGCATCTATGAAGCTTCCTCAATAAAAATCTATGCACATGGTAAATAAAAGGATTGCTGAGATGCTCATTGTCTGCTTGCCTTGTCATTTTGTTTATGGGAAAGCTCCTGTACCATGTGCAAGGGGTACCCCGTTGGCGGTTCTTGATGATATGCATGTATTTTCAATGACAAGAACTTTCAGGTGACCAAAGTTGAGTAGCATGTGGAGAGACCCTCTTACTCAAGGGACTTGAGATTTCCAGTCTATGATCTGTCAAGCATATGATTCAGAGTGGACCTCACTTTCACCTTAACCACATGAAGATGCCTATGATAGGGGCAATGAGAGCTCAAAGCTAATGAGTACCTTCCTTTCAGCATTTGGAAGCCTTTCAAACCTTCACAAAACCATTTTCACAACCTTGTTGAGTCACCACTTATTCTATGAGCACCTTCTTGAGATCATAGTTGTCATTCTTGTGTTTGTTCCAAAAACTGGTTAATTATGTCATGACTTTGATGCTTGTATCTCTGATATCTTTATCTCTAGTCTTCATGTGAACTTTAGAGGTGCCTTGGCATTTATATTGTGCTCTACAAACAAAGGCAAGAGAGATACCACTCTATCATACCTTATTATGAGCATTGCAATGTTGCTTATGTTTACGTTCTTGCTACTTATTATTATTGAGTTGGTTTCTCTTCATAGCCTGCAATGACTATTGAGTAGACTTAGTTGCATACTCCTTATTATGAATTGTCTAAGCATCTACTCCTGTGCTGAGAATATTTACATCATATGAAGCAAAGTGTTCATGAAAGTTCTTCTATCGCACTCGGTTTTCAACTGAATTTCTTGAGGACAAGAAATAAGCTAAGCTTGGGGGAGTTGATACGTCCAAAACGTATCTACTTTCTCGAATACTTTGCTATTGTTTCTCCTCTGAACTTGTGTGATTTGGATACAACAGTCACTGACTGACGCTGTTTTCAGCAGAATTACCTTGGTGTCTTGTTTTTGTGCAGAAAATGAACTATCAGGAAAAATCCTGGAAAATATGCCAAAAACTATTTCTCGCCAGAAGATCCACGGGGCCAGAAGGGGAGACAAAGAGGAGGCCTAGGGGCCCAGAAGCACCCCAGGCATGGGCCCACCTGACCCCGCGCCTGGAAGGGGTTTGTCCACCCCAGGCAGCTCCTCGGCCTCCCACCGCTCCTATAAGTTGCCTTCCGACCTAAAAACTCAGGGGAGGGGTCGATAGTTTTCCAGAAAGAGTTCCGCTCCGCCGCCGCCACTAGAAACCAAGATTCGGATCCAGAAACTCCGTTATGGCACACTGCCGGGACAGGGAATTTGGAGAGGATCATCGCCATCGTCATCACCAACGCATCTCCATCAACCATCGATGTTTCCCTCATCCATGAGTGAGTAATCCCCCGTTGTAGGCTTGGGGATGGTAGCGATTGGATGAGTTTTATCATGTAATCGAATAAGATTGTTAGGGCATAGTGCCTAGTATCTCTTGTGCTATTTGACTTTGTTGCAACTTGTTGTGCTTAATGCTTGTCACTAGGTCCCGAGTGGCATGATCTCAGATTTGAACTTATTATTGATTCATTATGATAGTATTGTTTGTGATCTTATCTGCAAGTTGTGTACACATATCATTGTCCGGATCCAAAGGCCCCAAAGTGATAGTAATTGGGACAACCGGAAGGGATGGCTGTGGTGTGAGGATCACATGTGTTCACGGAGTGTTAATGCTTTGCTCCGGTGCTCTATTAAAAGGAGCACATTAATTTCCAGTAGTTTCCTAGAGGCCCCGCTGCCACTGGTTGGATAGAAGATGTTGTGCAAGTTCTCATTGCGAGCATGTATGACTATATTTGGAGAACATGCCTAGGATTGTTTAGTACTTGGATGCTTGTTATTATTTATATGTAATGCCCTAGATATTGAAGTTACATGTTTAGACTCGTCCATGCAACGCCCGTCCATCCATCCCTATGCCTATCGCACTCGAATCCTACTGTTACCATTACTGTTACTATTGCTCCTGTTGCTGTTGTTGTTGCTTTGCTGTTGCTACTATCAAACTGTTGCTACTGATAAACTTCTGTGAGCAAGAACTATTTCCAGGTGTAGCTGAACTGACAACTCAGCTGTTAAGGCTTGCAAGTATTCTTTGTCTCCCCTTGTGTTGAATCAATAAATTGGGTAATGCTACCCGCGAAGACTGTTGCGATCTCCTATACTTGTGGGTCATCAACCGCAGGGTTCCCCTGCCTGTATTTGTAACAAAGATTGTTGTTGCTTTGAAACTGTGTTGATGTGGTCATGTTTGTTCGGAGATTGCAATCCAATATTCTCTGAGTTGTTGAGATTTTCGGACATATCACTCGATGAAAGCATCATTGTTGTAATAAGACATAAGTACATTGTAGTTGACATGATTATGTTTGTTGACATGATGTGATATATTTGTTTCTGAGATTATGATTGTTGAGAGATTGTAATATAATGTGCTATGAGATGTTGGGATTTTCGGACATATCATTCATTGAAACCATCACTGAACAAGGTGATATATAAGTGCCTTGTAGTTGACATGATTATAATGTAATATAATGCTCCGTGAGATCAGTAATTTGACTAATCGCTGGATAACTACCTGTTACTTAGAAGGAAGTACTATCATGGATGAACAGTCATAGGGTTTAGGAAAAAACTTACTAAGTAGGATACACTGATTTATTGGACAAACAAGTCTAGGATTTAGGAATAAGGGTTAAGGGGTTAGTACAATAAACAGTTCATTAGACCCTAAACAATAAACCCTAATCCTATATTGAAGATTTTGTATGTTGCTATAAGTCAAACAAATTGGGAAGGAGAAAGTACATGATTAATATTACAAATTAAAATGAAGGAAGAGAAAAACTATTAGATATGAGATAGTAATCCAGCCACGGGACATTGTATCAATTAAACCATTGTAGCATGCCAAATTAGTCAATGTTGCAACATTGACGTACTTCACTTTCCCTACTCCTTCTCTCTCCCTCACTACCCTCCTCTCTCTCTCCTCCTCGTCGCCGACACATCGCCACAGCCGTATTCTCCATGCCGTCCTGGAACAACGAGTATGACTAGTCGAGCAGCGACAACTTCTCTCCGACATTGAGTCTTCCCTCCCCGATGTGATTTCCCCTATTTTCTCGGCAATGTTTAGTCATTGGCAATTACCTCGACCCAAGGCTTGAAATGTGCATGCAATCATGTTTATTTGTAGCTTTTCGTTCCCTTATAGGTACCACTCACGATCTACGACCCCGATTGGGAGGGCATAGATCTCGATTGGGAAGTACCATGTGACCATGGGCTAAAATTAAGGAAATATATTGCATTTGAAGGTAGTAACACTGGAAGAAGGTTTTTGGGATGTACAAATCAGGTTTTCTTTCATTATGTACAATGGCGACATGAAGAAAATTGTGTAGTGTTATGTTGATAATTATGTCCCGTGTTTTTGTAGGTTGACCCAATGTGTAAAGCAGTAGAGTGGGTGGATCTTGAGTAGCCAGACGCACTTAAGAAATGTTTGGCCCAATTGTGGGATATGTATGAACTCGAAAGGTCGGGGAGATTTACATATGCATGTGATGCAGTTGCAAAAAATTACAAGCTCTTGATAGGAAATAAGGAGTTGGAACAAGAAATCAAGAATTTGCGCTCAGAACTAAATGACACAATCAATGGGATCTTGGTGGTGGGAACTGCACAGAAGCTTCAGAAGGCAAAAAAGGAGAGAGATCGGATCATGGAAGAGAATAAGAAGCTAGAGTACTGCATTGAGGATCTGTTGAAGGATCTGAAGAAGGAGCGCAAGGTGAACAAGGACAAGCTACAAACGATCAAGGAAATTTTAGATGAATAATTTGTGTCGTGGCAATATCCGAGACTAGTAGTTGTAGCTTGCTTTGTAGAGGTTCGTAGCATGGAACACAAAAAATTTATACCGCATGCACACAAACAAGCCAGGATCTATCTACTAGATTGTAGCAACGAGTCGATAGAAGCACTCACCCTCGAAGATTCCAAAGCGGTTAACGAGAGCAGATTCTCGTGGGTGATGTAGTCGTACACTTGTCGATCTCAAGATCGCGTAGATGATCCTTCTGGCGCTGCGTTCCGGCAGCGCTTCCGCAGTCGGTCACACGTTCGGTACTCGATGAAGACCTTCCTCTCCCTTGTTCCAGCAGGCAGCGGAGGTTGTAGTTCTCCCCTCTCAATTCTGGCAGCACGACGTCATGGTGTCGGAAGTAGAGGGAAGATCCCGCAGGGTTGCGCCTAAGCCGGTGCGAGTTATGGTGGATTATGGTTTCCCGGAGATATAGGGTTTAGATGACCACGAGGAGGAGGAGGTGTCGGCGGCGGTGCGGCGGCGCGGTGGCGCGGGGAGGCGGCGCGGTGGTGGCGGCGCGGGGAGGCGGTGCGGCGGCGGCTGCGCGGGGGCGGTGGCGGCGGTAGCTCAGGTGCAGGGAGAGGGGCTAGGGCTTGTGTGCTTTGGGGCAGCCCTCCCCCTCTATTTATGAGATGGGGGCAGCCTTGGGAGGGGTGGGTTTGAATCCAAACCCAAACCCAAGTTGGATTGAGAGAAGGACTTGTTTCTTCTCCCACTAGGAAACCATTGTTCTAGTTTGACTTTTCAAACTCCCATTTGACTTTCAGTTTAGAGCTTTAATTCTCTCTTGCAAATGCACACACCAAGCGACCTAGGATATGATCCAATCATTCCACTTACCCATGACACATTCATGGACTATTCTCCTTCTGGACCGGTGAACCTTCTAGACCCTTCTAGAACCTCTCCGATGAAAACATTGGAAACTTTCCCGAACTCCGAAATAGGACTTTCCTTATATGAATCTTATTCTCCGGACCATTCCGGATCTCCTTGTGATATCCCGGATCCCATCCGAGACTCCGAACAACATTCGGTATCCCTACTAACATTCCATATCTACTAAACAACATTGAATCCTTAAGTGTGTCTCCCTACGGTTCGTGAATTATGCTGACATGATTGAGACACTTCTCCAATCAATAACCAATAGAGGAATCTGGAAATTCATATGGCTCCCACATATTTCTAAGGTTACTTTGCGATCGAATGAACCACTTACATACGATACCAATTTCCCTTTGTCTCACGATAGTTTACTTATCCGAGGTTTTGATCGTCGGTATCTCTTCATAACTAGTTCAACCTCGTTACCGATAAGTACTCTTTTCTCGTTCCCGTGATATGTGATCCCTTGTGAGCCAGTCACATGCTTGCAAGATAATTGGATGACATTCCACCGAGAGGGCCCAGAGTATATCTATCTGTCATATGGATGGACAAATCCCACTCTTGATCCATGTGCCTCAACCAATACTTTTTGAACACTCAATGCCACCTTTATAGCCACCCAGTTACGGTGTGGTGTTTGATGTCATCAAAGCATCCTTCCGGTGATGGTGATTAACATGATCTCATGGTCGAAGGAATTAGGTTACTATGTATCAGAAAGCTTATAGCAAACGAACTATTGAAATGACTTGATCTTAATGCTACGCTTATCTATAAGAGTATGTCCATCATACCATTCTCCTAATGATATGATCTTGTTATTAATATCATCTCAATGTTCATGATCGATAAACCACGATCATCTATTAATCAACAAGCTAGTATTATAAAGAGGCTTTACTAGGGACTCTAATTTAGTTTACAAATCACACAAGTATTAATGTTTCCGATTAATACTATTATAGCATGAATGTAAACATTTATCATAAACACAAAGATATAATAATAACCACTTTTATTATTTCCTCTAGGGCATATCTCCAACAGTCTCCCACTTGCACTAGAGTCAACTAATCTAAATTACATGGTAATATACCGAACACCCATGGCGGTTTGGTGCTGGTCATGTTTTGCCCTCGGGAGAGGTTTAGTCAACGGATCCGCCACATTCAGATCTGTGTGTACTTTGCAAATCTTTATGTCACCATCTTGGACATGCTCTCGAATAGCGTGAAAACATAACTTGATGTGCTTCAGCTTCTTGTGTGACCTTGGTTCTTGCGCATTGGCTATGGCGCCCATGTTATCACAGTAGATAGACATTGGGTCCAGCACACTTGGAACCACACCGAGCTCTATAATGAACTCCTTCATCCATATCGCCTCTTGTGAAGCCTCCTAAGCAGCTATGTATTCCGATTCAGTTGAAGATCTCGCCACAACGCTTTGCTTTGCACTCCTCCAGATAACTGATGCACCATTCAAAGTAAATACGTATCCAGATTGAGATTTAGAATCATCCGGATCGGTGTTCCAACTAGCATCGGTGTAACCATTAACAACGAGCTGTTCATCAGCTCCATAAGAAAGAACCATATCCTTAGTTCTTCTCAAGTACTTAAGGATGTTTTTGACCGCTGTCCAATGATCCACTCCTGGATCGCTTTGATATCTGCTAGTCAAACTAACAACATATGCAATGTCGGGTCTAGTACATAGCATGGCATACATTAGAGATCCTATGGTTGATGCATAGGGGGTCTTACTCATCCTTTCTCTATCTTCTGCCGTTGCAGGACTTTGAGTTTTACTCAAGGTCATATTGGGAAACATGGGCAAGAACCCTTTGTTGCTATCTTCCATTCCAAACCTCTTTAGAACTTTGTCCAAATATGTACTTTGCGACAATGATATTAGGCATCTCGATCTATCTCTATAAATCTTTATGCCTAATATGTAAGCTGCTTTGCCAAGATATTTCATTGAAAAACTATTATTCAAATAATCCTTGACACTATTAAGAAGGTCTACATCATTCCCAATCAATAATATGTCATCTACATATAGTATTAAGAATGCTACAGAGCTCCCACTCACTTTCTTGTAAATGAAAGCTTCTCCATAAGTTTGTATAAAAACAAAACTTTTGATTACCTTATCAAAACGTTGATTCCAACTTCGGGATGCTTGCTTCAATCCATATATGAAACGTTGAAGTTTGCATACCTTGTTAGCATCTTTAGAATCGACAAAACCTTTGGGTTGCATCATATACAACTCTTCATCAATGTCTCCATTGAGGAACGCTATTTTGACATCCATCTGCCATATCTCATAATCATAATATGCAACGATTGCGACAAGTCGAGCTTTAATGGTGAGAAAGTCTCATCATAGTCAACTCCTTGAATTTTTCGAAACCCTTTTGCAACAAGTCGAGCTTTATAGACAGTAACATTACTATCAGCATATGTTTTCTTCTTGAAAATCCATTTGTTCTCGACAGCCTTCTGGCCATTCGGTAAGTTCACCAAAGTCCATACTTGGTTTTTGTACATGGATCCAATCTCGGATTTCATGGCTTCTTGCCATTTATTGGAATCTGGTCTCATCATCGCTTCCTCATATGTCGCAGGGTCATCGGTGTTATCCACCAACATGACACTCATAACGGGATCATACCAATCAGGAGTGGTACGAGTTCTCGTTGACCTGCGAGGTTTCGTAGTAACTTCAACCGAAGTTTCATGATCAACATCATTAGCTTCCTCTCTTATTGGTGTAGGCGCCACATGAACTACTTCCGGTGCTGCGCTACTCGCAAGTTCGAGAGAAGTTTCAACAACCTCGTCGAGTTGTACTTTCCTTCCAGTCACTTCTTTCGAGAGAAACTCCTTTTCTAGAAAGGATCCATTCTTGGCAACGAAGATTTTACCCTCGGATCTATGATAGAAGGTATACCCAATAGTTTCCTTCGGGTATCCTATGAAGACGCATTTTTCCGCTTTGGGTTCAAGCTTGTCTGGCTTTAACTTCTTTACTTAAGCTTCGCAACCCCAAACTTTAAGGAATGACAATGTAACACCCTCAGAATCGGCCCTATGCAAGTTTTAGCGAAACCCGCCAAACCCGCATAGAAACGATTCAAAGGTGCCCACCAGGCACTTCCGTGCGGGTGGAAAATGAAGTAATAACATTACACAACAGTCCTCGATGGGACCCACAGAACAGATATATATATACAACACGGCTCCATGAGTCAAGAATACAGATATACAGCACAAAGATCCAAATCACCTTGAAAACGATAGAGCGTCCAGCTACGGACAAGATGCAAATGGGGCTAAGAGCCCTGAAGAATAACTAATGGCGTCCATAACCCTGCCCAGGCCAAGCCGGAAGGGTAACCCTGCTAACGACGTCGATCTCAAAACCTGCTTAAACAAAAGGGGTGCCGACAAAGGGCAAAGGAAAAAGAGGAGCGTCAGTACTGAGGCCAGTACACGGCGAGGCTAGAATTCGGCGGTCCTCGCCTACATAGGTATAGTGGGATGAAGCGGCAGCGCAGCATGCATTAAACCACCTATAGAGACTCGATACAACTGGCGGCTATCAGAGAGGGGTAAGAAAGACCTATTCGGAACCAACCTGATGCTACTATCAAACAAACCCATCCTGGTGTTTCCCCCTCGAGACCAAACGAGGAAGTCAACCGAGGAACTCACACAGTTGGCAGTTTTTATTTATTCAGTTATCGTTGCGGCAATTACTAGTCAGGTATAGATAGTCATCCTGATAAAATAAGCAGTGGGCCGTTTTAGTTAACCATTCCGTTGTAGTTGCAACACTTACTAGTCAGATACAATTAGCATGAGATAACCCAAAACCCAGCAGTTGTTGGTACTTTTATTTAGCCATTCCGTTATAGTTGCAATACTTACTAGTCAGGTACAATGGTCGCAAGCGACGACCCAAACAAGCAATTGTTGGAAGTTTTATTTAGCCATTCCGTTATAGTGAAGCTGATTACTAGTCATTACAAAGTCAAATTCATAGCACTACTTTAGTTATAGTTGTCTATGATCGAGACCTGTGCTCCAAGTCGTCCATAACCGCGGACACGGCTTCTCGAAAAGATTAAACCCTGCAGGGGTGCACCAAAGTATCCACAAGCACTTCGACCCTTTTTGCCAGATCAGTTAACATACACCCATCGGTATGTCGGCGGGGCCTAAGTCACGACGTTCCCAGACCCAAAGCAAGCACGGGGGGCCACCCCACTAAGTACACCCGCAACGAAGTCGGCCGGTCTCCGAGACGGACTCAGGGTTTGCGACAGTGGCTGTAAACGACAGGAAACCCCAAAACTGGGCATGTCGATACCGCGAAAACACTCCGCTTCCAAAACAGTACAGCGTGCTCCTCACACAATCGTAAATAAAGCAGTAAAGCATGGCATAGGTACAGGATAGTAATTAAAACCTCAAACTAGTTGTGGCCCCCAGTACAATACTTTGAAATCAGGTACTAATCAATGGGGGGCCCATATCTCCCCACCTGTGGTTAGCGCGCTCAATCTCGGAACAGGTGTCAAGAACTCGGGGTCCTACGGGACACAAGTGGGCGGTCGGAAACCAGACATTATCTATCACCCACCGGCGCCTCTGCTTACCTACTTCAATTTTAGTTGTTAAACAGTAATTAAAGTGAACAATAAGTAAAGCCATGATCATCTCCAACATGAAACAGGCGGCAATACTCCAACAACTGTGGCACTTGACGACACGCAACAACACTTGAGCAAGCGACTACGACGCGTAGGTCCAACTATCTACCCAACAACAGGTAATAGGAGGTGTCCAAGGCAATATAAGGCTGCAAGGGAAAATCACGGGTAAGAAAACTAGAGCATCGCAACACAGATAGCAATAGATCAACAGGAGGGAATAAAGACTATAAAGTAAGATAGGTAGAAAGGGGGAGGTGCTCGCCTGAAAAACATTGCCGAAGGTTCAACCGAAGAACGGACGACACTCGCATCAACTCAACGGCCTTATCCGCGAAGAAGCAAACACTAGAATAAACACCGGATGCAATATTTAATACTACGGCAAAAGATCGGGCATGATGCATGCATGATGTATGGCATGGCAAAGATGCGATGCAATTAGGTCATATTAAGCGGAACCGGGGTCCCGACAATTAATATATGGTTCTAGTTGTTTAGATACCCCGCATTTTAAATGTTGTTTTAACAAGGCAAGATATGACAACGGTTCGATGCACAAATTTAAATGAGGCCAATATGAGACTAGATTTGCCCGCATATGGGCCCCATATTTAATTATGAGGTGAATCGGCATAAGGCCCCCAAACCACATGACAAGCATGCATGCAAGATGAACAATTAACATGCGACAAGTTGTATTATATTATAAAATAGGGTTTCGGGAAGGGGTTCACACATTAGAGGGTCTCGACGAACTTGGTCCGGGGGTTCGGGGTCGGTCTCAGGGTTCAGGGTTCGACGGGATCGCTCTCGGACAACTGAGGTAGATCTTGGCGCATCCGTGGTCTTCGGGTCATGTCGACGGTCATGGTGTTCGGGACGAAGTACTTGTCGCACCGGGGTCTTGGTGTCCTCGGATCTGATTGAAGAACTTGGCGGGTCGGGTTCGGTCTTTGGATCTTGGTCGGGTCGTCGGTTTTTCTGGGCCGAAGCACTTGGCGTCCGAGAGACGATCTTGGGGAATTCGACGGGGTCCGGTTCAGTTCCGCCGGGATCGGTCTTGATCTTCATGTAGGCGAACTTGGCATCCTCCTGGAAGGAGATCTTGGCGTTTCTTGTCGAAGGCCTTTGGGTACGGGGTCTTTGGGTTGTCTTCGTCGTTTTTCGGTTCGTCTTGCTATCGAGGCGGGCTTGGAAACCATCAGTCGCGCCATCTCCGAGACACGACAGGGGTCATCGGGGCCGGGAGACTGCAGCACGCGAGGTGGGGGTCGCCGGAGAGGGTGCTCGCGAGGGGGATGAGCAAGGGGAGGCCCCGCGTGGCGCCGGCGGTCGAACGGTGGTTGCTGCGCTGGCTGCTGCTGCCGGGGAGGCAGACGAAGGTGAGGTGCCGCGCGCCGGCGGCGAGGGCGGCTCCGGCGGGCGAGCTGCTGCGGGGCGGAGCCGAGGGGGTTGAGGAGGGCGGTCGGAGGAGCTCCTGCGGTGATGGCCGCCGGCGAGCAGAGAGGAAGACGGCGAGCGGAGGGGCGGCGGTGAGGCGGTCTGGCGAGGGAGGCGGGGAGGAGGTGGTCCAGCGGGGGCGACGGCCGGCTCGGGCGGCCGCGGGAGGACGAGGCAGGGCCGACATCGGGGAGACGGCCTCCGGTGAGTGGGGAGGGCGGCAGGAGGAGGAGGAGAGGCGCGGACGCGGGCCGGTGGAGAGGGGCGAGCTCGAGGGGAGGCCACGGCGGCGAGGAAGAGATGGTGGGGAGGGGAGCCGGCGAGGGCGGAGGCGAGCGGCGAGCGCGGCGAGGTGCGCGGGAGAGGGAAGCTCGAAGGAGTCCGGCGCGGCGGCGGGACCGCGCGGCCGGGCGCCGGGGGAGAGGGGAGGGCGCCGAGGGGGAGCTGTGAGGGCGGACGCGGGCGTAGGGAGGCGGGAGGCGGCGACGGGGAGTTGCAGAGGGAGGAGGGAGCGCGAGAGGAGGTGGCCGGAGGGGAGGAAGAGGAAGGGGAGAGGAGCGGGTCGGGGAAAGGAAGGAGCGAGCGACGCGGGGAGGGAGAGAGAGGGCGCGGCGCAGAGGAGAGGGAGGCGGACGGTGGCGGCAGACGCCGGAGGGGAGGAAGATGGAGGCGGGCGAGCGCGTCGGGAAGAAGAGGGAGGGAGAGAGGAGCGGGAGGTGAGGGTCGCTATCGGGGTGGGGCCGGGCTAGCGCGGGACACGGGGTGGTGCAGGTGGGCACTGGCACGTGGGCCACAGGGGAGAGGAGAGAGGGGAGGGCTGGCGGGTGCGTGCGGTGTGGCGTGTGTGGTGTGCGTGTGTCGCGTCGGTGGGGTGGGGATGGGCAGGTGGGCCAGGCGCGGGGTGGGGAGGGTCGTCCCAGGTGGCAAAGTTTGATAGGGTGGGGGGAATGGCCAGGGTGACGTGGCGGCATGTGGTTGGAGGGAGTGAGGTGGAGGGGGCTGGGTAGGTTAGGACTAGGTAGATAAGGTTTTGGGGTGGACCGTTGGTTTTGTACGGGGGTGGTCGACTGGGTCGAATCGGCCCGTTCGACTGCCCCCCTAAAATATTATAACTTTTATTTAATTTGCAATAAACTTTTGTAAATGGTTTTTAGACAAACAAAATATCCGGGAGCATCCGGGGGTTTAATTTGAAATAGAAGGAGGGCTAGTTTCGGAAAACCATAGTCTTTCGCAACATAGTTTCAGGTAAAAATAATATGCATGGTGATGTCATGATGATGCAATGCACAAAAACAACGCGATTTTCTAGTAGTGGTTTTGCGGGATGCCACAGACAATTTAGGTTTCTTCCCAAACCACAATTCATACGGTGTCATTTCAACGGATTTAGATGGTGTCCTATTTAAAGTGAATGCGGCTATTTCTAATGCATAACCCCAAAACGATAGCGGTAAATCTGTAAGTGACATCATAGAATGAACCATATCTAAGAGAGTTGATTACGACGTTCGGACACACCCTTACGATGTGGTGTTCCCGGCGGTGTCAATTGTGAAAGTATTCCGCATTTCTTCAAATTCTCGCCAAACTCGTAACTTAGATATTCACCTCGACGATCAGATCGTAGAAATTTAATCTTCTTGTTACGTTGATTCTCTACCTCACTTTGAAATTCCTTAAACTTCTCGAAAGTTTTGGACTTATGTTTCATGAAATAGATATACCCATATCTACTCAAGTCATCCGTGAAGGTAAGAACATAACGATAACCACCGCGTGATGCTACACTCATTAGTCCACACACATCGGTATGTATGATTTCCAATAAGTCCGTAGCTCGCTCCATCATACCAAAAAATGGAGTCTTAGTCATTTTACCCATCAGACATGCTTCGCATCTTTCAAGTGATTCGAAATCAAGTGATTCAAGAAGTCCATCGGAATGGAGTTTCTTCATACGCTTCACTCCAATATGACCAAGACGACAGTGCCACATATAGGTTGAGTTATCGCTCAATTTCAAACGTTTAGCTTCAATGTTATTAATGTGTGTATTTCCACAATCGAGATTCAATAAGAATATACCATCTATCAAAGGTGCATGTGCATAAAACATATTACTCATATAAATCGAACAACCATTATTCTCGGACTTAAACAAGTAACTGTCTCGCAATAAACATCATCCGGAAATAATGTTCATGCTCAACGCAGGCACCAAATAACAATTATTTAAGTATAAAACTAATCTCGATGGTAGATGAAGAGGTAGCATGCCGACCGCGATCACATCAACCTTTGATCCATTTCCAATGCGCATCGTCACCTCGTTCTTCGCTAGCTTCTGTTTATTCTGCAGTACCTATTTCGAGTTACAAATATGAGCAACCGAACCAGTATCAAATACCCAGGCACTACTACGAGTACTAGTGAGATACACATCAATAACATGTATATCGGATATAACTTTATTCTTGATGTTGCCGTTCTTCAAATCCGCCAAGTACTTTGGGCCATTCCGCTTCCAGTGACCTTCTCCCTTGCAGTAAAAGCACTCAGTATCAGGCTTAGGCCCAACCTTGGTCTTCTTCGCCGGCGCGGTAACTTTCTTACCGCCCTTCTTGAAGTTTCCCTTTTTCTTAGACTTGCCTTTCTTTTTGAATTTGGTGGTCTTATTGACCAACAACACTTGGTTCTCTTTCTTGATCTCCACTTCTGCAGATTTCAACATGGAGAAGAGTTCTGGCAACGACTTATCCATGTTTTGCATATTGTAGTTCATCACAAAGTTCTTGTAACTTGGTGTTAGTGATTGGAGGACACGGTGAATCCCCAAAGCATTAGGAATCACTATTACCAAGCTTTTAAGCTTGCTTGCATGCCCATACATCTTAAGCACGTGCTCACTGACGGAGATGCCCTCTTCCATCTTGCAGTTAAAGAACTTTTCAGAAGCCTCATAACACTCAACTGCCGCATGAGCCTCAAATATCATTTTGAGCTCACGGACAATATTATGTGGGTCATGATTCTCAAACCTTTTCTGAAGCTCCGATTCCAAACCATACAAGATAGCACACTGAACTGTGGAGTACTGATTCTTCCGAGCGAGGAAAACATTCTTTACCTCATTGATAGCATTAGCTGCAGGCGGGTCACCTGTCATGGTATTGCCGACGAGTACGCCATGGAGGGGTCCTCACAGTGCATGTTTAGAGACGTGGGGGAAGGCGGACGGTTGACGGGTATGAGGTAACATAGCTTACCCAGGTTCAGATCCCACGACGGTGGCGGAATCCTACTCCTGCTATAAATCACTATACGGGCAATACACCGAGTTACAGAGATAAGTTCGCTGTGCGAGGTTGTATGAATCGATTCCCTAAAGGCTCCCATAGGCCCGACTTATATAGTCTCCAGGTCCTAGGGTTATAGGAAAAAGTCCTAGCTGGACAGGTTACAGAGTCCTACACCGTCTATTACTAGTCTTGTGTATCTTGCACTCCAAGGCTTCGGGTACGTCGGTGACTCCAACCATAGCCTTCCTTTATCCGGCATGGGCCTCCCTTCTGGATCCATCTAACTGGGCCGCCCAGCAGGCCATAGGCCATGCTACCAACTGTGGGCCACCCGGGTTATCCGGATAAGTGACATGCTATGAGGATACCCATATAGCATATCCCCAACAGTAGCCCCCGGAGAACTCCGAGATCTTGCGCCATCTTGCCTCTCCGTGTGGAATGCTCCGTCTAGATGGATGTCGGCAAATCGTCAAGCAATATCTTGTAGTCCTCCCAAATAACCCTGCAAGACTTTCTCCGTCTTCAATATGTAAGTTGGGGAAATGCTGAATCTTCCATCGTACTCTTCTGTAGCCGGACTGGGTCCGTCCATGCCGGAATCTTCCGATGTGACGGTTCATCTGCCTATGCTAGCTAAGACGACGTAGGCTTAGGTCAGCGATGCCTCGTAACTCACACATGCAGAGAACACAATCATGTCCGATTTTCCAGCGCGAGCGATACGAACCGTTGGCGGCGACGGTTGGAGACGTGGCGAAATTTCCGCGCACGTTCGCGAGCACGTCGTCTACGCGGCAACCGTCCGATCAAGCTACACGAATCTTGATGCTGGAGATGATAAATAGTAACCGCGGTGGAATTTCCACTTTTTACCTCATTCTCCTCGCATCGTCTTCTTACTCCAGCGCGTGCCCCCTCGAGCTCTCCGCGCCTAACTCGCGAAAAAACCCTAGCCTCCAATCCACACCAGTCACACCCAACCTCACTCCATGGCCAGCAGCAGCACCTCTCCCTCCATGGCGGCGTCAAACGAAGCCGCGGTGAAGCTGTAACACCCTCACCTGATAAGGCTGAGTTCATATGTATAGTGCCAATACCTGGATCGGTTCACTGGCACACACAGTACAAAATGATACCAAATATAACTGTGCATCATAAATACAACAAATATGATCCAGAATTTACATTATTTATTCAAGTACACAGCGGAAAACGAATACAAGGTAGATCTCCATCCTTCAAATGTGCCACAGGCGAACAATTGTTGAGTGGAGTCTCGCGACCTATGAACGATCACTCAGATACGATATAACCTGCAACATGAAACGTTGCAGCCACGAATGGTAAATACATTGAATGTATGGCAAGTAGGCTAAAGTGGTTAACAACAGATCTATCAACTACATGCTTATTTGGCCAAGTGGAGTTTAGGCTCATTTGCATAAAGCAACAGTTTTATCCTAACATTTGTAACAAAGTAGTTTTCCAATACGATAAATAGGACACTCTGGTTCACTCCCAGGTGCTCTTACCCAATTATGTTCACCCAACAAGTTTTAAGTAATTAAGAAATAAGGATGAGTGAGAAATATCATAGCATCAGTATCAGGTCGCTCAAATTGTCCATAACCGGGGACACGGCTAATCGATTAGTTTATACACCCTGCAGGGGTTAGTACACTTTACCCATGTGACTTGGCCAGCCCAGCTCGTACCACCACTCTCATATTGGGTGATGATAGGGAGAAGTCCAAGAAGGAACCGTTTGGGAAGTAGCTCCCCAATCCCGACGCGCACCGATCCAACCTACACTATCTACATCTCTGGATACGCGGGTTCGAGTTACCACAACCTACTGAGTTCAACCAACCGCCCATTTCATTATTGGCACATGGTTGCACACGAAAGCTTCCAAACAAAGAAACCAATCCTTTCTCAGTGTCCTGGGCGGCATTCCCCACCAAAATCCACACTCGATGACCCAATCAATGCCATTCCGCCCAGGTGGTTCATTAAAACATGTTGGTTTGTCATTTAGCAAAACATAAGCCTTTCAAAACATATAACTTTTCATGATGTGATTCCCTTCCTCGTCTAAATAGCATAGCTAAGCAATCTACCAATACGATGGCTCATAAACAAGGAATACTAGGGAATAATATGGGATATAGCATAGCATATACACATCAATTCCTACAGATGCAATTCTACAAAAGCATCTACAATGCATAGGAAAACAATAGGACATTTATGACCAAGATAGCACCACTTGCCTTTGTTGTAGATGTAGTCAATTAGATAATCCTCACAATTATAATAGCCTCTTTCGTAATAACCACAGTACTTGCAATCATAGTAGTTGCAATCACCGTAGTTGCACTCCTCGCAATCTAACGTTTGAAGCAAACACAACAAACACCATTCAAAACATTGCAAACATACAACAGTGCAACATTACAAGAAAACAATGATGAACAGATGCATGCATGACGATTTAATGAGTCACAATGGTTGCATTTAGTGTTCTGAACATAATTAGATTACATGATGCATGTGGAAAGTCATTTAATGCACTAAAGCTTTTATTACTAAAGTTGTATCGATTTAATATGGTGTATACCACTTTAATTGAACTAAATATGTTTATGTCATATTAAATTGTGAACTAGATGCTACTCGATAGGTAATGCAATTTAGAGACAGTGGCAATTTGAATCACCTAAAAAGGAGTTATAGATATTTTCCTATGATTAAAACACTATTTCAATGGGTTTAAATATTTCTGTATGAATTTCTGTTTTAACAGTACCAAATAATTTGTCATGCAATTTCTCTGTATGGATATTTTCAATACAAAATCTTAGCACCTGGATTCACCCTAATCGGGGTTATAGATCCTTTTATATGATTTAAATAGTGTTGAATGGTTTTAAACGATTCCTATAGTTTCTGTTGTCTAAAAATCAAACTAAAATTATATCTGTAACTCCACGGAATTGTGATTTCAGGGACATATTATTTGTAATTTTCTGAATAGTATTTATTTTCTTATGAATTTATTACTCTAAATAGGCCATTAAACTATTTAAATATTCACGGCAAAACCTTATAGTCAAAGTCTGAACTAATTTCATATTGATGATCTACATGAAACCAGCTTTCCATCGGTATATCATTTATATTTTTGTGACAAGCAATTAACTTTTAATGAATTTAATGATTTATAAAGCCATTAAAACTAATTAAATTGCTACGGGTTAAATAATCTGCAAAGGCTAGATCCAACCAGATATTATTAAAGTACATTACAGTAGCTTCAATTAGATATATTATTCATATTTTTCGGAGTTACAGATAATTTCTTATGAATTTATTAACCTAAAAGACCATTAAAAGTAATTAAATTACTGTAGTAACCACGTACAGTAAAAGTTGGATCTATCCTGATAAGATGATTCTACGTAAAATTATCTTCAATTTGGTATATTATACGCAATTTTTGGACGTGGTATAAATTTCTAATAAATTTTACAAGTTAGATCTATAATATGCAGTTTTAAATTCGAACGGAATATTCCAGAGAATATTCCGCTGACTGGACAGGTTGACTTTGCATGCTGACTGGGACTAGATGTTGACCTTATGTTGACGTGGTGTTGATGAGGAAGATGACCGGGATGACAACATGGCATGCACCGGTTTGATTGGAACTCGACCGTCTGGATAGGATCCGGTGGCTAGAAGAAGAGATTGACCCGATTTTGGCTCAGAACAGACAAGAAATAGATTTGTGTTAGAGAGACAAATTCATAGGTCAAATTGAAAAACTCAGAACATGAAAATTGTGGGGAATCATTATTCCTACCTTCTCACCAAAGGAATTTGGATTTGAAGAAACGAGCACGAGTACATCTTGGATTTACACCGTAAGATCTGAAATATTTCGATACGAAATTCTCCGGCTGTGGTGGATGAAAATAGATGAGGTTTGTCGGGATTAAAAGATTTCGACGATCCCTACAACTTTCGTTTTTTGACCGAAGGCAAACGACGAAGTCTGGATGGGTTAAAAAGCGAAATAAGATTCAGGCATGTGTAAATTCGGGATTTCGAGGAAAGAAACTCATACAGCTGTGGTTCCACGAGTTTATATGCAGGTTTGGGACGGTATAGAGATAGGTATTGGAGTAGAGAACAAGTAGAAACAAACGGAAGTCGATTCGGAGTTGTAGATAAAAAGTTATAGCAGTTTGAGTAGAGATAGGTCTAACAAACACCGATTTGCATGCTTTTTAAAGCAATCTGGGCAGTCAACGTACCTGGTGCTGCTTGCTCGGTTGGCTCGGTTCGGGTGGGCCGGCCCGTTAGGAATTTTTTTTCTTTTTTCTTTTTTTTCTTTTTCTTTTTCTATTTACTTGTTTTTCCTTATATCTTTTGCATACGAACTCCAAATGACGCGATTTTTGTTTCTAAATTTTTTCTAAAATCGTATAGATTATTATAGGATCAAATTTATAATCTTTTTACTAGTTTGGAAGTAGTGGATTTACAAATCCTTGTATATTCCATTTTATTTATATCTTTATGTGTTTGTATTTATTTCATAACTTTTTCATACTAGCTCCAAATGAGCCCAACTTTGTTTCTATAATTTTGTAATATTAATTGGATCTTTTTAGGATATAATTATCAATAATTTATGCCTTATCAACAGTGGGTTTAATAAGTTAATTTAATTACTCTTAAGAACATTTGGGCGAATCAACTATAGGATTTAGATACCAGGATTTGGATTTAGTTTGTGAGAACTTTGCATGGATGTAATGAAATGCTTATGAATGCTTCATGATTTTCATTTTGAAATCTTGCACACCAATTCTACAATCCATAATCAATCCATGCCCTTTTGCCTATATGGCTACTTAGGTCATAACAAAAGAATATAAGATTTTGAATTCAAGGTTGAGAGGATTTTCTATTCAAAAAGTTTCTTATCTTTTAGAATTTTCAACATAGTCAAACAATCAATCAAACTTATTTATTTATTTCACATTCCAAAATTAGGAGAATTTTGGGATGTGACAGAAGCCGGCGAGCTCCATTGTCGTGCCTTCGAAGGGCCTAGTCATCCCCGCATCGACGATGATCGAGTCCACCGGCGGCGACCTTAATCTGGCGGCGCTGGATCCGTTGGAGGAGGAGCCAGATTCGCACAAGGGAGACTGGCGCGGCTCAGATATCACGGACCATGATATCCAAGAGATGATCGCCGAGGGCTACCTTCCTGCGACGGAGGGGCTCACCTGGCGGGCCGCGCCGGCCGACAAGGTTACACCTTCTCCCCAAGCCGGAGAAAAGGTGTACCTCAAAGCCCAACTGGTACGCGGCGTCTCCCTGCCCATCTCCAACTTCTTCCTCTCCGTCTTGAATCACTATAGAGTCCAGCCCCAGAATCTTTCCCCCAATAGTATCTTAGTGCTTAGCAACTACGCGGCGCTCTGTGAGGGATACTTAGGGATAAGGCCTAGGTTAGACCTCTTTGTGTACTTATTCACCATCAAACGTGAAGCCGGACATAGCAAGGAAGAACTCCGGAACTGCGGCACCATAAGGTTCAAGATTCGACATGGCCGACGGTTCCCCGACATCGTCGGCCACAAGTCCTGCAAAAATTGGCAACTGACGTACTTTTACGGCCCAGACATCCCTCTGGCTGGCCGATAAGTAACGTACCCGGACTTCGTTGACGGAGCCACCGTTGAAGCCTCTTCATGGAGATCCCAGGCCTCCCTTCCCTCCGACCTCGATGCTTCCCGCGCCATAAGGCGGATAGAATGGTTCGTAGAGACGGGTTTGACCGGCTTGGACCTAGCCATGTGCTGGTTCATCAGGCGAATCCAACCTCTGCAGCACCGCGCGAAGCTCATGCACGAGTATACCAGCGACAGAAGGGATAGCCTCCGCATCTCCGTGGACAATTTCTCGAGCGACTCCGTCAAGCTCCGCCTTAAGGACATCGTCAAGGTGAAGGATAAGAAGTGTGGCTTCACCATCACCTACGACATGTTCATAGACGGCAAGTGCCCAAAGGTAGGTATTTATTTTCCGTGTACGACATATACTCCAGTTCTTCCGTCTTGCAAGTGTCATCTTATTTAACACGGTGATTTCTCACTTAACAGCTTAGCAATCTAGAGGAAGGCAACCTGGCTGCCCGAATCTACGATCCAAAGATGAAGGAAGTCACGGTCGTGTCCGACGATGAGGCTCCGTTGGCGCGAAAGCAGAAGAGCTCCACCTCTGACACTGCCGATGGAGGCAAGAAGAAGAAAACGGAGGGTGGAGCCTCCAAGAAGACTACCGCCGCCCTGGAGGCGGAAAAGAGAAAAGTTACTGGGATCCCCTTTGCCAAAGCACCCCCACTTGTGTAAGCTTCTCTTCCTCCAACATTGTCTATTTATCTGTCTTGCTCATAAACTAATGCATTTTGCACGTTTCAGGAAGAAAGCCACGACCAGACTCAAGAAGACCTCCAAATTGGGGGCTTCTAGAACTATCAAGAACATGCTGCATCGCGATGCATCTCCCGCCATCGCCCCTACCACTCCCTCCATCAAGCCTTCGTCTGCCCCGACAAGCTCACAAGCTAAGGAGGCATCTGGCCCTTCCGCCATGGAAGTGGACTCGGGTGCTTCTACCGAGGTTGCAGGGGTCGGCGAGCAGGCAACGCAAGAGAGTGCCTCCCACCAAATGGCTGAAGCTCCGACTAAGGATGCCATCAGTGGCGGTAAGGCGGTGGTGGAAGCAGGTACCTCTGCCGTTGGCGGCGCCCCCACACCCAAGAAAACCATAGCCTATCCAAAGATAGTCTATCCGGTACTTACACCGGGTAGCACTGCTTTGGTCCCTGGTGTGGCGCCGACATCTCTGACGTGCGGTCTAGAGGAGCTCCGCTGGCAAGCAGAAATCTTGCAAGGAAACAACGAATCCTTTGCCAAGCTGCTGGCCGAGAGTGCTACGAACCTCAAGATCATTGAACTTGTAAGTTTTCTTTGCCTTTTGCATTTCATATGAGTATCCCACTGTAGCCCCCGAGGATGTAGACGGAAAAACCATAGGTTTTTGCATCTATATGCTCTAAGAGTGACTAAGTTAGAAAAACTCTCACTGTAGCCCCCAAGCATGTAGATGGAATGAAATGTTCTGACTAGATGCTTTAAAAGTAGCGTACGCAGTGTTTATAAATTTCCATACTGTAGCCCCCAAGCCTCTAGTTGTAACTGAATTAGTTCTGACTAGATTCTTAAAGAAAAGCTAAGCATATCACTAAGTCAAAAATTCTCGTTGTAGCCCCCGAGCGGCTAGGTGGAAAATGTCCGGCTAGATGCTCCAAGCAGACCAAACAACGTTTTAAATTTGAACTTTTTTCCATAGAACGAGAGTGCTCGGAGGGGCATGGCCAACGACAAGTGCCAAAAGATGCGCAGACCTGGAAGCCGAAAAGGGTAAAATTGCCTTCTTGAAGGAACAGATCACCAAGAGAAAGCGTCTGTTTTCTTTTTCGCATTCCGACTTGGTATTGTTCCCATATTCTCCGAGTACTCACTGTGTACTTTTCTTTCTCCGACTTGCAGAAAGCATCGCCAAGGCCAAGAATATTGTCGAGCAATCCAAGCACATTCAATAGCTGGATAGCGAGAACAAAATTCTTAAGCAGGAGAGGAAGCACATGCCGAAAATGCACGAGGAGTCAATGAAGGTCCTGCAGGACTCCGCCACCGAGGAAATCAATCGCTTGAAGGAGGAGATTGCGATCTTAAAAGATCAGAAGCAAGCTGCCAATGAGAAAATTCAACGCCATAGCAAGGCGTATAAGCTCCTCCAACAAGAGAAAGAATCCTTGGCAGACACCCTCTGGCAAGCTGAGGCCAGCATCTTTAGTAAGTTTTCTCCGTCTTGGGTTTCTGTAGTCTGGGTACTTTGAATTATTGAACTCATGCGCTCCTTTTCGGAATTTTGCAGCTCCTATGGGTTTAACCCGATCACCTCCTCCAGCCAAGGAATGCATGGTTCTTGCAGGCAACTTCATCAACACCGCCATCACGCAAGCCAAGGAGATCGCCAAGCCCCTCCAGATAAACATCAAGGCATTGGACTCCGTGGTGAAGTACTCGGAGATTCTGCGCCGAGCCCCCGAGTGTATCACAAGCTTGAAAGCTTCATGTGCATGGGCTAGCGCAAGGATGGCGCTGTCAATGGTGAAGGCACACTATGAAGATGCCGACATCGACACGGTGACCTCTGGCATTCCCGACATAGACGATGATGGCAAAGAGATTAACCATGAAGCCATCTTGTCATCGCTCGCGGGTTATGACACCAGAGTTGCCGAGTTGGTGGATGTCGACGTCTTCGTGCCCATGAACATCATCGACAGCGGCAACCAAGGTTCCTCTGATTCCCACCACAATGCCGACTTCGAGGGTGGTTCTCCGGCAGGTGATGATGCTGCTTCCAAGTCACCTGCGCCAAAGGAGTGAAGAACAACTTTGTAATATTTGTTTCACCTTTGGTGCATATGCGGAAAAAACTTGTTTATGTAACTTAAGGCGGAAAACAATGGTTGTTACTTCCTACTGCTCAAGAACTAGTTTCCAGCATGTATATATTGTTTTAAGCAAGTGCTGGCTTATCCATTACTTTGGTTCTTATGCTTGACTTTTCGTGAGTCGGAAGACTCGTTGTCGGAACCATGCGCTTAGGTGATGATGCCCAATGGCACCATCAATAACCTGAGCACAAAATCGCCGACAATAAGTGCCAAAAGTCACTACTCCAGAATCCACATAAAAACGACAAAGAACGTGTAGACCAGAAAACTTAAGCTAACGCCCGTAGGCGGAATTTTCACAAGTGCAATCGCAAAGCTTGTGCATAAAGGTTTTATACAATCCAAAAATGAAAACTAAAGGAGGTAAAAGACTCAGAAATATGAGTGAACTAGAGAGCTTTATTTCATTGATCATATAAGAGGTACACAATTAGATAAAAATGCAAAGTGTAAAAAGGACGTAGCTGTGCTATGTCCATGGCCGATCAAGCTCCGGGTAGTCATCATCCGGGTCACGTCGCTTACGCTTATGATCCTCGTTGGGTCTATCCTTCAGTTCACGATTGTCAACAAGGTAGTAAGACCCATTGAGTAGCGCCTTGCTTATGATGAACGGTCCTTCCCATGGCGGGGATAATTTGTGTGACTTCTTCTGCTTAAGTCGGAGCACCAAATCCCCCTCTTTAAACGAGCGATGCCGAACGCGGCGACTATGGTAGCTGCGTAGCTTCTGTTGGTAGATGGTGGATCTTTGGCATGCCAAAACGCACTCCTCCTCGAGAAGGTCCACATCTAGGCATCTGGATTCTTCACCGTCATCTTCGTCATAGGCGGCAACTCTTGGTGCATCGTGAAGGATGTCGGAAGGCAGGATGTCTTCTGCTCCATATACCATGAAATAAGGGGTGTAGCCGGTGGATCTGTTGGGTGTAGTTCGTAAACTCCACAACACAGATGGTAATTCTTCCGCCCAGGCTCCAGCTGCTCTATGTAGCGGTGCCTCAAGACGTGGCTTTATTCCCTGCACAATTAATCCATTGGCTCGCTCAACCTGTCCATTGGACTGTGGGTGTGCCACAGATGCAAGGTCAAGTCGGATGCCTTTCTCCCAACAATAAGCCTCCACTTCTCCGAGTGACAAATTGTTGCCGTTGTCGGTGATAATGCTATGTGGGAGACCAAATCTCACCACTAGATCCCGGACAAACCTGAGGGCAGTTGCCCCATCAAGCTTTCTAATGGGTTTAGCTTCTATCCATTTAGTGAATTTATCAACTGCTACAAGCAGATGCGTAAATCCACAAGGTGCCGTCTGTAACGGTCCCACCATGTCTAGCTCCTAGACTTTAAATGGCCAAGTTATTGGTATTGTTCGCAATTCTTTAGCAGGAACATGTGGTTGTCGGGCATAATACTGGCATCACATGCACGTCTCAACCAGCTTGTAGGCATCCGCCTTCGCGGTCAGCCAGTAGAATCCTTGCCGAAAGGCTTTCGCGACCAACGATCGAGGAGTGGCGTGATGCCCACAGTCTCCGAGATGGATTTCGCGTAGGATTTCCATACCTTCTAGCTGGGAAACACACTTTAGGTATACGCCAGTAGTGCTCCTTTTGTAGAGTTGCCCATTGATGATGGTGTAACCCTTTGCTCGTCGTACTATTTGTCGTCTTTCGACTTCGTCGTCGGGCAAAGTTCCGTGTTCGAGATATTCCATGAACGGTTTTGTCCAAGCCGGAGGGACCTTAGTCACCATGTTGACGAAAGAGTCAGCTCTATCCGGGTTGTCGTTGTCGGCTCCCTTCATAGATGGTGTGCGCAGATGCTCTAGGAAAACTCCTGGCAGAATTTGCTTGCGCCCTGATCCAAGCTTAGACAGCAGATCAGCCGCCTCGTTTTGTTCCCTAGGTACATACTTGACTTCGTAGCCCAAGAAGCTCTTGGCTATCTCGTCCACTTCGTCTCGATATGCCGCCATCATAGGGTTCCGCGCATTCCAGGTGCCAGCCACCTGCTGGGCAACCAAGTCGGAATCTCCACAGCAAACTATGCGCTTGATGCCAATATCCTTGGCTACATGAAGTCCGTGAATGAGTGATTCATACTCCGCCATGTTATTTGTAGCCTCGAAGTGGATCTACAGAATGTAGTGTAGCTTGTCTCCTGTTGGTGACTGTAGCAACACACCAGCCCCCGAGCCGTTGAGCAACTTTGATCCGCCAAAGTGCATCACCCAGTACTCTGGTTCCGGCAACGGAGTAGCATCTGGCATCTCCGTCCAATCTGCAACAAAATCCGCCAAGGCTTGTGACTTGATAGCATCACGTCTCTTGTAAGTGATCTCGAAGGCGGCAAGTTCAATGCCCCACTTCGCGACCCTTCCTGTAGCGTCGCTGTTGTTGATTATGTCGGACAGTGGAGTCTTGCTCACCACTGTGATTGGGTGCTCCTGAAAGTAATGCCTCAGCTTCCGAGAAGCAAGGAATACTCCATAAGCTATCTTCTGGTAGTGCGGGCAACGCTACTTGGACTCCATCAAGACCTCGCTCACATAGTAAACTAGTCGTTGAACTTCGTGCTCATAGCCTGGTTCCTTCCGCTCTACCACGACGACGATGCTGATTACCCGGTTGGTTGCCGCCATGTAGATTAACAGGGGCTCTCCAGGCTCGGGCGTTGCAAGGATGGGCGCTGAGGAAAGAATCTCCTTGAGCTGCTTCAATGTTGCATCTGCTTCGTCTGTCCATGTGAATTTGTCTGCCTTCTTCAGCAACTTGTATAGTGGCAGAGCCTTCTCTGCAAGTTGACTGACAAACCGACTAACTGCTGCAACACAACATGTTAGTCGTTGAATGTCCTTTAGGCATGTCAGACGGTTTATGTTTAAGATGGCCTTGCTTTTCTCCGGGTTGACCTCGATTCCGCATTGGGAAACGATGAAACCCAACAATTTGCCGGCTGGAACCCCGAAGACGCACTTCTTAGGGTTAAGCATCATGTTGTATTTCCGGAGATTATCAAAGGTTTCTTTTAAGTCGGAGATCAAGTCATTTGACTTTTTAGACATCACCAAAATATCGTCCACATAGTCGTGAACATTCCGACCAATTTGGTCATGGAGGCAACGTTGCATTGTCTGCTGGTACGTAGCACCTGCGTTTTTATCCCAAAGGGCATCGTAACATAGCAAAACGTGTCGTATGGGGTAGTGAACTAAGTGGCCAATTGGTCTGACTTCCTCATCTTGATCTGGTGGTATCCTGAGTATGCATCGAGAAAACACAAAAGCTCTGAGCCAGCCATCGAGTCAATGACTTGGTAAATGCGAGGCAAAGCGAACGGATCTTTGGGACATGCTTTGTTCAAGCCGGTGTAATCAACTCACATTATTAATTCATTGGTTCCCTTTTTGGGGACAAGTACAGGATTGGCCACCCATCGGGTGTGAAGGACTTCTTGGATAAATCTAGCCTTAAGTAACCTAGCTATCTCTTTGCCCATGGCACGTCTCTTCTCATATCCAAAGCGTCATAGAGGTTTCACTGGTTTGCATTTTGGATCAACGTTTAAGCTGTGCTCGGCAAGTTCCCTAGGTACACCTTTCATGTCAGCAGGTTGCCATGCAAAGATGTCCCTATTCTCACTGAGGAACTCGACGAGCGCGCTTTCCTATTTGGGGTCCAGGTTCTTCCCAATGGCGATGACCTTGGAGGCATCGCCTACCACAAGTTCCACCGGATTGGTCTCGATGGCAGCCTTGAACGCAGGAGCGCAGTCGGAGATCTGCTTCTTCGACGCGGGCATCTCTGAGTCATCGACCTTGCTCTGGATCTCTTTGAATTCTTCGCTGTAGAGTACAGCTTCTGCAACGGCTGCTTCATTGATCTCGCAGTCCCTTGCCTTGGTAAAGCTTCCGGATATGGTGATGACACCGTTTGGTCCGGGTATCTTGAGTTTGTTGTAGACGAAGCATGGCTTGGCCATGAACGTGTGGAATATGTCACGGCCGAATATGACATGGTACACGCTCTTGAAGGGGACCACCTCAAAGGTCATGCGCTCTTGGCGGTAATTGTTAACATCGCCAAAGGCAACCTGAAGTGTAATGCAACCAAGGGACCGAGCCTCCCGACCAGGAACTACGCCATGGAAGATGGTGTTGGTCCGCCTTAGGTTTTCCTCCGTCAAGTTCACCTTCTGCAGTGTATCCAGGTACATGATGTTGATGCTGCTTCCACTATCCACCATACACTTGGTGAACTCCACGCCGTCAATCAAGGGGTTGATGACCATGGAGTATTGGTTCTCCGTCGGTATAAGGTCTGGGTGGTCCGTCATGTCCCAAGTGATTGGAACCTCCGACCAGCGCAGGTACTGGGAAACTGGGGGGAGAGTAGCCATCAGGATCCTTAGAGAGGTCTTCTGTAGTCGGACGGTGGGGGTGCCCAGGAAAGTGTGGTAGACTGGAGCCTTCTTCGCGAAGAGGTTCTTGCCTTTGTCATCTCTCTTGGCGGCGTGCTTGGGGTCAACGTCTTCGTCCATGTCACCTGAATCCTTGGACTCCTCCTCCTTCTTCTTCCCCTTGCCCTTGCCCCGCGGTCTGTTCTTATGACTTCGCTTGTAGCCGGACTCCGGGTCTTCCTTGAGGTCATTGACAAACTTGCAGTGTCGATTGGTATGGGTGGCTTTGCCATTGACATCGAGTTGTACGAGGAACGGCATATCGCGGTACTCCTTGTAGGTTTGGGGAACACGGAGCGGCGCCGAGGTGGTTTCACTTCCTCGTTGCTTCCCACGACCAGCTCCCCTTCCTCGGCCACATTGTCGGTCATCACCTCGTCCTGCAAAAGTCATAGCGATCATGTCGGTAGATTGCTTTTCTTCTGGAACGGTTTTACGCTTTGTACTAATGTTCCTCCGAGCCTGAGTTGGAACGGCTGTTGCCGGCAAGGAGCCGCGAGCATCGTCGTCAGCAGCTGCAAACTCACTGGCTAACTGGATCATCTGATTCAAATCAAGTTGGTGATTGTCCTGCAAGCGCTTCAGCTTATGTCGGAGCAACGTGCCCCTTTCCAACCCGTCGATGAAGGCGGCCATGGCGGTCTGAGCGTGGACTCCTGCGCAGGAATTCTTCATGTCCAGCCAGCAGGAGAGGTAGGCGCGAGATGTCTCGTCTTTCTCTTGCACGCACCGCTGTAGATCGCCCACAGTGCAGGGACGCTTGTAAGTACCCTCAAAGTTCTTGGTGAATGCTTCTTGCATGTCCAACCAGTTGTAGATAGATTTCTCTGGCAAGTCGTCGATCCATTGACGGGTCGTGCCTGCCAACATTAATGGGAGGTACTTGACGTCGACGTTGGGGTTGCCTCCGGCAATCTCCATCGCGTTGCCACTAGTCCTGCAACCATGTGGCTGGCTTGGCGGTGCCGTCATAGGGCTTGATGGTATTTTCAATCCGGAAACCTTTGGGGTAAGTTGCGGACCGTATTGCAGGTCCAAAGCAACGTGGTCCCAGGTATGGTCCTTCCCGGGCTTCATGGATCTTATCGATCCGCGAACGTGCATCGTACGGCTCTGGGTTCTTCTTCTTCTTGTCAACAGGGGATGGGCTGCGTGAAAGACGTGGGCCTCCTCCGCCATGGTGACTGCTTGGTGGTGACGGAGGCGGAGGTGGCGGTGGGTTAGACTTCTTGTTGTTACCCTCCTGTGACGCCTCACACCTTTCACGGTTGCTTGTCGGACGGGGAGGGTCATGGTGTGACCTGCTCCTGTGTCCTTAGTTGTGCTCTCCGTCATGACGGGTCTGCTCCGCTTTGTCGCGGATGACGATGCCGCACTGCTTTGGTGGGGGCATATCCATATGATGGTGAGCCTTGTAATCTTCACGATGTCGGGGGGACCGGGGTGGTGGCGATGGGCGACGAGCTGGGGCCTTTTCTCCGTGGCCGGAGGATATGGAGATGGCATCCTTCCTGTTGCACGCATCCCTCCATCTTCGTTCTGATGAACCTGTCTGGGACCCGACATCAAGAGGAGATCTGTCCCTTGGCGGCTTATACTGGCTAGACTAGCAAAGCGCTGGGTCGGACTCGAGCCTCTGAGAGGTGGACTTTTCCTGCTTCTTCACCGCCTTGGCCACTAGGTCATAGACCTGTTCCACTGCCTCGGGCGATCTATCCTGCTCCAGAAGGGTCTTGGCGACGGCGAGGTTAAGGAGTGGGTTGGGCATCACCTGCTTGCCTTCACTGTCAATGTATGGCTTGGCTTGTGCAGGCTTCGAGGTAGCCCATCCTAGGTTGCGTCGTACACCAGGATCGTTGATGACGCGAGCCGGAGCTTTCTTAGCCTTCTGCTGGTGCAGCAAAGTCTTGTACTCGTCCTCCATTGCTCTAGCTTTCTCTATGGACTTATGCACGTTGACCAGATCTCGATCTAGCTTACCGCCTTGCTCCACGATGGCATGCGCTTCCTACAGCAGCTGCTGGCGCTTCTCGTCAAGCTGGGTCATGTTCCAGATATGAGCAACGGTCAATGGCTCGACAAGGAGATTGTCGTGCATCACTCTATCAGCTGGAGTAACTTGGGCTGCTGCAGATGTAGATGCTGGAGGCGGCAAGTTTGTGGTGTTGTTGTTGCTCGGGTCGGTGCCGAGTTCCTACGGCTGCTGCACTGGGTTAGGCGGAGGAGGCATGACCTTTGCACGATCATCGTCAGCAGCAATAAGTGTCCCCTTCCCCTTTTCTAGCGCTGTAGGTGGATCTCGTCTGGGTTGATCTTCATCCATCGTCGTCCCAATGGTGACGAACACCCCTCGAGACGTGACAACATTGTTGGCTTGCTCGTCGCGCGAGTACTCCTCCTCCATCTCCTGCATAGCGGAGTCTAGCTCTTCTGGACTAAAATATATCTCCTCAGAATCTGCACTGAAGTCAGCATAAAACGCGTCAATGACAGAGTCAGAGGGTGCCAGGACTTCCTCGATGACGGGAGGTGGAGGTGCAACGGCGGCGACGATGACTGGAGGTGGTGGTGCAGCTACGACGATGGCAGAAGGAGGCGGTGGTGGCGGTGGTTGAATCAAAGGTTCTCCGTCGATGAGCGCAAGTGCTTTCTGGGCTTCCGCGTCAGCCTCTGCGTAGCTATTGACGGTGCTCACCATCTGTTCAAGGGTAAGTCGTCCTGTTGCCTGCTGCCGTCTTAAAGAATGTAGGAGAAGTGTACCACGGTCCAGTCCTTCCATGAAGTGATACAAAGCGTTATCATCGGGGTAGTGGGCCAGATCGTCTCGTATACGGAGCCACCTGGCCAGCTAATCGCGGGGGTTTTCGCCTTCTCTCTGAATGCAGCGCGCTAGATCGAAGATGGTAACCACGCCGACGAACTTGGATATCTGCTGTCCAGACGCGCGGGCGAAGCCGGCGGATTTGCAGTGACCTTCCACCTTTATATCCTGCACGGGGGCGGTTTGGGTGGGCCTTGAATTTTTCCGATCTTTGCCGGCAAACTCCGAAGAGATATTCGACATCGATCCTTCCGCGAACGTATCCTGCCCGTAGGCGGTCCGTGCGGGCCTTGATGCTCCTCCGACTCCCAGGGAACTAGTGCCCGAGTCGGTTTCACCGATGAAGAGGTGGATGTCTCCGATAGGAACGATCGAACACCGCGTAGGGTTCGTCTTCGCCGGGATCCAGAACTCATCAGGAGGGACGATCGGAATGTTGCCGGAGAAGAGAACCCGACCGATGGCTACGGTTTTGCCGATTCCCGTGGAGATCTTGGTCCTCGCCCGTTGAAGATCCTGAAGCGCCTCTTGCCCCATGGTGGGCGCCAACTATCGTGGTATTGCCGACGAGTACGCCATGGAGGGGTCCTCATAGTGCGTGTTTAGAGACGTGGGGTAAGGCGGACGGTTGACGGGTACGAGGTAACACATCTTACCCAGGTTCAGATCCCACGACGATGGCGGAATCCTACTCCTGCTATAAATCACTATACGGGCAATACGCCGAGTTACAGAGATAGGTTCGCTGTGCGAGGTTGTATGAATCGATGCCCTAAAGGCTCCCATAGGCCCGACTTATATAGTCGCCAGGTCCTAGGGTTACAGGGAAAAGTCCTAGCCGGACAGGTTACAAAGTCCTACACCGTCTATTACTAGTCATGTGTATCTTGCACTCCAAGGCTCTGGGTACGTCGGTGACTCCAACCGTAGCCTTCCTTTATCCGGCATGGGCCTCCCTTATGGATCCATCTAACTGGGCCGCCCAGCAGGACATAGGCCATGCTACCAACTGTGGACCAACTCGGGTTATCCGGATAAGTGACATGCTATGAGGATACCCATATAGCATATCCCCAACATCACCCAGCGGTGGATCCAACATAGGTCAAATCACCAGCATTGAGGACAATCCTCAAATTGTGGAACCAATCCGCGAAGTTGCTTCCATTGTTTTTCAACTTTTCTTTCTCTAGGAACGCATTAAAATTGATGGTAGGGGCCGCCATTGATCTACAACATATTTGCAATAGTTTAGACTAAGTTTATGACAAATTGAGTTCTAATTAATAGTTAAATTAATCTAGGTGAACTCCCACTCAAAACAATATCCCTCACATTGTTTTAGTGATCACACGAACCAAATCCACCACATCAAAACCAATCATCACGAGAGTTGATGTAGCTTCAATGGCGAACAATCAACATGTTCGTCATATCTACTATATTACTCATGCTTTACCTTTCGGTGATCCGTGTTCCGAAACCATGTCTGTACATGCTAGGCTCGTCAATATCAAACCTTAGCTTCCGCATGAGCAAATCTGGCTTGCTCACGTTGTATACACTCGCAGAATCTAACACACCCGATCATCACGTGGTGCTTCGAAACAACGAGCTTTAGCAACGGTGCTTACTAAGGATGAACACTTTAAAACTTGAAATTTTGTGCTTGAGGGATCATCTTATAATGCTACCGTCGCAAACTAAGCAATACAAGATGCATAAAGGATTAACATCACATGCAATTCATAATATGTGATATGATATGGCCTTTCTTCTTATGCTTCCGATCTCCATATTCAAGCGCGAACATGATCTCCATCATCACCGGTATGGCGTCAAGGTCAATGGTGTCGTTTCATGGTTGTCGTCCACCAGCTTCAACTATTACAACTACTTTGAATAGACACGCAGGTCTTAACGGAATTTAGAAGACAACCATTTGGCTACTGCCGGTTGCCAACTTACAATAAGGAACATTGCATACATCATATATAATCACAATCTTGGTCATATCACATCACAGCACACCGCTGCAAAACAAAGTTAGACGCCTCTAATATTATTTGCATATTTTACGTGGTTTGGGGCTTTCAATAAGTGTCGTTCTAACTTACGTACAAGAACCACAACGTTGATGTTTGAACTATCAAGTGCCCGTTGTAAATTGAATCTATACTATAATGGGAGAGACAGACAACCGCAAAGCCACTTATGCAATACAAGTTGCATGTTGAGCGTGGAGCAAGTCTCATGACGATGTCATGTAAGGTTAGCCC
Source organism: Avena atlantica (assembly GCA_910589765.1). Lineage (NCBI taxonomy): Eukaryota > Viridiplantae > Streptophyta > Magnoliopsida > Poales > Poaceae > Avena > Avena atlantica. The sequence goes on from OU342734.1 coordinate 328,892,563, forward strand.
GGGCCGCTTCATCCCATCATACCGCAAGATGCAAAGTACACAAAAAGCAATTGATAATAAAAGCACCACCGCCCATAATGACCATTGTGTTCTACTCGTGCAACAGATCTACATATAAACACGGCTCTGATACCACCGTAGAGGTTCGTAGCATGGAAAACAAAAAAATTCTACCGCATGCACACAAACAAGCAAAGATCTATCTACTAGATTGTAGCAACGAGTCGATAGAAGCACTCACCCTCGAAGATTCCAAAGCGGTTAACGAGAGCAGATTCTCGTGGGTGATGTAGTCGTACACTTGCCGATCTCAAGATCGCATAGACGATCCTTCCGGAGCTGCGTTCTGGCAGCGCTTCCGCAGTCGGTCACACGTTCGGTACTCGATGAATACCTTCCTCTCCCTTGTTCCAGCAGGCAGCAGAGGTTGTAGTTCTCCCCTCGCAATTCCGATAGCACGACGGCGTGGTGTCAGAAGTAGAGGGAAGATCCCGCAGGGCTTCGCCTAAGCCGGTGCGAGTTATGGTGGATTAGGGTTTCCCAAAGATCTAGGGTTTAGATGAGCGGGAGGAGGAGGAGGTGTCGGCGGCGGCTAGGGCGGCGACGCGAGGCGGCAGCAGCGCGCGGGCGGCGACGGCTCGGGTGCGGCCGCTCGGGTGCGGGAGAGGGGCTTGTGTGCTTAGGGGCAGCCCTCCCCCTCTATTTATGAGAGGGGGCAGCCTTGGAAGGGGTGAGTTTGAATCCAAACCCAAACCCAAGTTGGATTGAGAGAAGGACTTGTTTCTTCTCCCACTAGGAAACCATTGTTTGAGTTTGACTTTTCAAACTCCCGTTTGACTTTCAATTTAGAGCTTTAATTCTCTCTTGCAAATGCACACACCAAGCGACCTAGGATATGATCCAATCATTCCACTTACCCATGACACATTCATGGACCATTCTCCTTCCGGACCGGTGAACCTTCTAGACCCTTCTAGAACCTCTCCGATGAAAACATCGAAAACTTTCCCGAACTCCGAAATAGGACTTTCCTTATATGAATCCTATTCTCCGGACCATTACGGATCTCCTCGTGATATCCCGGATCCCATCCGAGACTCTGAACAACATTCGGTAACCCTACTAACATTCCATATCTACTAAACAACATCGAATCCTTAAGTGTGTCTTCCTACGGTTCGTGAATTATGCGGACATGATCGAGACACTTCTCCAATCAATAATCAATAGAGGAATCGGGAAATTCATATGGATCCCACATATTTCTACAGTTACTTTGCGATCGAATGAACCACTTACATACGATACCAATTTCCCTTTGTCTCACGATAGTTTACTTATCCGAGGTTTTGATCGTCGGTATCTCTGCATACCTAGTTCAACCTCGTTACCGATAAGTACTCTTTTCTCGTTCCCATGATATGTGATCCCTTGTGAGCCAGTCACATGCTTGCAAGATAATTGGATGACATTCCACCGAGAGGGCCCAGAGTATATCTATCTGTCATATGGATGGACAAATCCCACTCTTGATCCATGTGCCTCAACCCATACTTTCTGAACACTCAATGCCACCTTTATAGCCACCCAGTTACGGTGTGGTGTTTGATGTCATCAAAGCATCCTTCCGGTGATGGTGATTAACATGATCTCATGGTCGAAGGAATTAGGTTACTATGTATCAGAAAGCTTATAGCAAACGAACTATTGAAATGACTTGATCTTAATGCTACGCTTATCTATAGGAGTATGTCCATCATACCATTCTCCTAATGATATGATCTTGTTATTAATAACATATCAATGTTCATTATCGAGAAACCACGATCATCTATTAATCAACAAGCTAGTATTATAAAGAGGCTTTACCAGGGACTCTAATTTAGTTTACAAAACACACAAGTATTAATGTTTCCGGTTAATACTATTATAGCATGAATGTAAACATTTATCATAAACACAAAGATATAATAATAACCACTTTTATTATTGCCTCTAGGGCATATCTCCAACATGCTTAGTGTGTTTGGGGTGTTTGTGCTGTCCCCCGGGCTTGTTGCTTTTGATGTGCATGTGCCTAAACTATCTGGAACTTTGTATGGATGGTTGCTTTATTTATAAATCTGGGCAAAAGCCTATTTCAAAAATATTTGAGACTAATTAACTGTAAGACTTGCAATTGTGATATCTTAACTAATCCAAACTCAATCCTTAAGCAAAATAACCTTTTACAAGAAAGCATAGTTTGCATAGAGAGAGTTCCACGTTTACAAAATCACTACTACATGGATAAAACACGATTTGGTCCGTCAGAGCACATAGTTTGCAAACTAATTTTGGAGGAACTTATAGTTTGCAATGAGCTTGACGCGGAGATGATCGTTTTCCTTCCTAAGAAGCTCCAGTTCGAGGGTTCGTTCGATTAGGTCCTCTTTGGTTTTTACCTGCTCCCTCGGTACTTGGATGTGTGCCTCCTGTTGGTTCAAGCGCTCCGTCTGGGAAGCGACAAGCTTATCAGTAAGCTTAAGATTATCCCCCATGAGCTCCTTGATGATCTTCTCCTTCACACGCGCCAAGGCGATACCTTTCTCGTGAAGTTTCTTCCAGTCGGCGATGCCCACCTTCAGATTGTGGCACTTTTCATAAAGGATCATGACTTCTTCTCTCAAGCGGTCATGGGCCACTTTCTGAAAATTCTGCTTCTCCATTTGGATGGCCATCTTGTCCTTTAGTCAAGTCGGCAGTTCTGGGTTGAGCTTTCCCCTCTTACGCTGCAACAAAAATATATGGCTAGTTTCCATAATTTAAACAATTAAGTAGTGTCAAAGTCATAATTTGAAGGACATAACGATCTAGGATTGTTCAAAATTTAACAGAATCAACTAGTGGTACTGTCCTAATTCCAATGCCAGAGAAATATAGGCTTTTCCCAATTCAAGACGATAAACTAGTGGCACATCCCTAATTTCAATGTCAGAGCAATATAGCCTTTTTCCCAGTTCAATAGGATAAAGTAGTGGCACCGTCCTAATTACAATTTCAAAGCAACATGAGACTATATCCAAATAAGGGTGCTGTGGGTTTTTCCTGTGTAACCAAATAGTAGTGGCATAGTCATAATCTATTTTTATTTTCTTCGAAAGTCGTTCCCTCTTCCTCCGTGTGTAGAAAAGGGAGGAATAAATCAATCAAATTACGAGAAGCCTCATAAAGTGCTTCTTTAGGGGTTAAACTTCCATTAGTCCATATTTCTAAAAAAAGTATCTCGTGTTACATAATGGAAAGAAAGGATGATGACCATTCATGAGAAAACAAACCCATAATTCAGTTGACAAGCAAGTAAGATAAATAGAGAAATAAGGAGTTGCTCCAAGATTCCTTAATTCCACGACATATAAATTACAAAAGTAGCAGATCATGAACTGAGATTCCTGCCCCCCTCTACTCGGAATCTGACTTGGGAATTGCTATTAGCTCCTCGTTCTCCTAGTTTAGACTCCTGGGCACGGTGAGACCTAGGCCCATGTCCTCCTTCATCTGTCTCAATGCATCCAGTCAACGGTCCCTGTCATTGTAGGCTTCAATGGAAGACTTTGCTTCGATGATGCATTCTCTGCGTGTCTTGGTGGCTTTGTCCAATAGGAGGATGCATATATTCTGGAGATTCTTCTTGTCAGACATGAGCTTCGTAATTAACTTGATGGCTAGGTATTGTTTGGACAAGATGTGTGCGATCAACTTCTGCAGCTCGTTGATCACCCTCTATAGCTCGTCGCGCTCTGCTTCGAGCCTCTTGATATTAAGTGAAAAATCAAGTGTGATCTCCTTATGCAGAGACAAACACCTTCGAAGGGTATCATTAGCCTGGGTTAGGGAGCGTGCACCCTGTAGTTGGTTGTCTATCTTGTCATTGAGCGCGACCACCTTGTTATTTAAAATAGGTACTCTTTAATTGTACTGCATGTTCCCGAGAAGCACAATATTCAAGTCACAAAAACCCCACTGTGTCTACGAATATTGAGCGTGGTCCCTACTTGGAGGCACTTGCGGGTAGACACGATCTAATATTTCCATATTTAGAATCTCAAAAATAAAACCAAATGCATGTCAACGACATTATGGGTGGTAAAAAGTGTGGGAATTTCCTACCTCGCTGAGCCAGGGAACATGGCTGAACGGGTCCTGCGCCGCCGCCATCGTGCTAGTTTCAGGGTCTACGACCGCCCTGGAAATATGTAGCAGAGTAAGAAGAAGAAGAATAAGAAATAGACATAGAAGAAGAAAACAAAGAAGAAGATGATGAATGTACCAGGAGGATCCTTGGCCTTCTAGAACACTCAGCGCCGCCATCGCCATCTTGCTGGTTTCAACATCCACGACCGTCCTGGAATATGTAGCAGAGTAACAAGAAGAAGAATAAGAAGTAGACATAGAAGAAGACTGTACCGGGAGGATCCCTGGCCTACTGGAACATTCAGCGCCGCCGCCATCATGCTGGTTTAAGGGTCCATTGTCACTCTGGAATATGTAGCATAGTAATAAGAAGAAGAATAAGAAGTAGACATAGAAGAAGAAGACTATACCGGGAGGAGCCTTGGACTGCTAGAACATTCAGCGCCACCGCCGCCATCGTGTTGGTTTTAGGGTCCACGGCCGCCCTGGAATATGTAGCATAGTAATAAGAATAATAATAAGAAGTAGACATAGAAGAAGAAAACAGAGAAGAAGAAGACTGTACCAGGAGCGGGAGGAGCCCTAGCCTACTGGAACATTCAGCGCCATTGCTAGGAGAGATTGGGCCTTTGTGCGAGGAAGGGGGAATGAGCAGCTGGTTGAGCAGGAAGTCAAAGGCGGCGAGATCTCTCATTTCTCTCCGCGCGCACGGTCGATCCGCCTCTCCTCCGGGGAGCCATGGCTAATGCAGATGGAGGAAGGTGGGGGCAGGAGGAAGAAGAAAGTGATGGACAGGGGAGAATGGTCAAAGAGTCTAGTCCGTGGTACAGTCTTATACAAGACCACCGTTTACTCCGGTGCTATCTCAACCTACATCCACCGTTCATTTGTTAATCGATGGCCTATGTTGCTTCCTTCTCAAAGAAGCGTGACTAGCAGAACCAGGGAATAAAATCCCACAGTTCACACGATGGGACTTGATTGGGCTGGATTTAATGAGATCGATGGTTCGGGCGGGGCTTCAGCGCGCGTCGTCTAGTAACCCATGGATAAAGGGGTCGGGATGGGACTACGAGGGAGGAACTAATTGCGGGTTGCACGTCCAGCGTGCGTGCATGCTTATAGACTACAAGATACTCCTCGCATGTTTAGGGGGTTGTCATGACGCGCGCAACTGCAGCACAGACACAACATGCTGAAACATTGAACTCCACGTCGGCAGGCATACACTGGACACTTCTCGACGCTGCCACATGGCGCATTTTGTGATTTGTTATGTGACAACACTCCCAGTACATAGATATTTTATGATGTAGCATAATTTTTACGTGACTAGACTATGAGATGCTCCTAACGCTCCTGATAGGATCAACACCCAAATCTGCGTACACGCCATCGCGCATTTCCAAACAACTTCCTCGCGCAGGATGGAACTATGTCGTGGCAGTGGAAGATCCTTGTCGGTGGCTGACCGTCCCATGTCACCTGCTCGTCGCGACATCGTTCGTGCCCGCCAGCTGCCATCTGAGGCACCACGACGTGTCCAACCCGCCTGGATCCATTGACATCGGCGCTCGAGGACACCACGATGTTGAAGCTTGTCATACCCATCGCACCCGAGAAGCGTGTTGCACTGGCAGAGACGGAGGAGCATCAAGCAACAGCCAAGACGGAGGAGCACCAGAGGAAGGCATGCGATGAAGGGTTCGCAGCATAGAAAACAAAAAAATTCCTACGATGGGAACAACAAAGTACCAAGATATATCTACTAGATACAAGCAACGGGTGGATATACATCCATAGAATACATAGCCTCAAAGACCGAATAGCGTTAACGAGGTTGTACTCATGGATGATGTAGTCGAACGCTTGCCGATCTCAAGATCGTGATGAAGTCCATCTGGTCCAGCCGGTCCAGCACCATCAAGTACAACACCACAAAGCAGTGGTGCATCCGTGATCGCACACACGTCCGGGTACCCCGACAACCTCCGCGCCCTTGCTCCAGCGAAGCAGCGAAAGCAACAAATCCTTCCAGAAAAAGCCACCGGTAACATGTATTTCGCTAATCCGAGACCATGGGGGAATTCTAAAGGGGGAGAGAGATCCTTCGTGAGGAGGTGTGAGTGAGAAGTGAGAGGAGGGGCTCCTTTTATAGGAGGAGGGGGGCCGCCCACTAGCCATGGCTAGCGTCCAAGGTGGTGCCCCACCTCTTCCTCCATTCATGTGAGTGGAGCTTCCACTCACACAAATGCCCCTCCATTTCCTCCACTCAAAATCCCATTAAATTTTCACCAAATTTAATGCAATCTCTCATTAAATAAAACTCTTTTATTTATTTATTCATAATTTTGTTAATTACTTGAATTAACAAACATTCACATAAAACCCCTTGCTAGTATTTCATTTCACATGCAGAAACACTTTCAGCAATTTCACCTGAAACAGTTTCGGTGTCTAGTGAAATAAATTCCTGCGCTTTGTAATTCTTCCTCTGGCATATTATTTGCTCCAAATGGAGTCGGTATCCCTTAAGTGTGTCACCCTACGGTTCGATAGTAATGCAGACATGATCGAGACCCCTCTCCGATCAATAATCAGCAGCGGGACCTGGAGATCCGTACTGACTCCCACATATTCAATGATGACTTCTGTGATCGTGTGAACCTTATACGCATGTAACTCAATGATCCCTTTGTCTCGCGATATATTACATGTTCGATATTCGATCATCGGTATCTCCATACCTAGTTTGATCTCATTACCAACATGTACTCTTTTCTCGTTTCCATGATATAACATTCTAGTGATCAAATCACTTGCTTGCAAGCTAACTAATGTGATATCACCGATAGGGCCCAGAGTATATCTCTCCGTCATCGGGATGGACAAATTCTACTCTTGATCTGTGAGCCTCAACATAACACATTCGTAGCACTGAACCCATCTTTATAGTCACTCTATTACGGTGTGACGTTTGATGTTATCAAGATACTCTTCCGGTGTTAGTGAATGACATGATCTCATGGTCTAAGGACTAAGATTACTTCGTATTATGTTATAGCAATATAAACATAATTACCTTGATCGTAATGCTATACTTCGGATGAATGTTCATCACATCATTCCAATAATGTTGTGACCTCGTTATTAACAACATCCAATGTACATGATCAAGAAACCTTTGATCATCTTATTAATCAACGAGCTAGTTTATAAGAGAGGCATAACTAGGAACTTTATATTTGTTTATTAAACACACATGTATCAACATTTCCGTATTAATACAATTATAGCATGCAAAATAAACATTTATCATAAATAAGGAATACGATAATAACCACTTTTATTATTGCCTCTCGGGCATATTCCCTTCAGTCTCCCACTTGCACTAGAGACAATAATCTAGTTTGAAAACTTTGCGTCTTCACGCATCACTCATTCTCCAATGAGATGGCATTATATAAATTTGGTCTTTTGTCGAGACCTTTAGTTCATTGGGGTTAAATCATGTCGATACTATTGTCGTACAATATATCTTTAGTGTTAGCCCGTTGCGAACCACACATTAGCTTGGCAACGAACTACATGACTGTAACATCCCCAAAATCATGATTTCAAAGATTGCATATCATATATGCATGCATATAGAATTGAGATCAATTTCAAACTCATTTCAGAAAACAGAAGCACATAGTGCTATCATTTTATGTGAGCAAACTTATATCAAATGGCCATCCCCATTTGAGAGTTTGAATGTTTTAAACCTAGATTGTTTATCTCCCTTGTTGAATGGATTGAGTGTGGAATTTGAACCAAACTTTACAAAATGGAAATGGTTTCAAAAATCATTTTTCAAACATTTGCAAATCAAGTGCAAGTCCCTGTTTTTGTTTCTCCAAAAATGACCAAGCCTTTTCAAAGTAACCACATGGTTTTATGCCTAGAATTGAGACTGTTGCACACTGCAAAAATCCCAAATAAATTTGAATTCAAAAGGAGTTTGAAATCATTTGAAAACCATTCCTGAAATTCATTCTGGAAAAAGAAAAGGATTAAAGAAAAGAAAAAGGCCAGGCGCTCCTATTCTAGCCCAACAGCACAACCGGCCCAGTTAGCCCACCCGGCCTCCCTCTCTCTCACTCGCACGCGCAAACGCACCCACGCGGTCACTGACGCGCGGACCCCACTCCTTTTCTGCTTATTTCGCTGACAAGCGGGCCCGTCCACGTCATCGTCGTCTTCCCCAAAATCTCGCGCACAAACTCCGCCGCTGCCCGTTGCTGCTTTGATTCCGCGAGGTAAATGGCATTGAATCCCTGGGCGTTTCTTGTCGAGCCTCTGTCTATATAATCCCCTCTCTCTCGCGACCATTTCCCCTCAACCAATTCCCCCTTCACGCCCCCAGGCTGCTCGCAACTCGCTCGACGCCGCCGCTGTTCCGACGACCGCGTCGACGAATTCCGGTGAGCACTGTGTCCCCCTCTGTCCCTGACTCATGCTATCAAGCTCAGCAACTCCTTGCGCATCTACTGACACGCCCCGTTTGTTCTCGCATGGTCTGTAGCTTCGGCAACAACTTCGACCGAGCGCCGCCGCTCTCTGCACGAACTCCGGCGACCTCTCCCCGTAAGTACCAGCCGCCCCTTGCCCTCTGCCTGATACGCCTAGGACCCCCATCGTCTTGTGCATCTAACGGTGCCTTTCTTTTGACTTAGCATGACGCAGAACCTCGCCAACGTCGACAGCAGCCGCACCCGACGCATTCGCAAACTCCGGCGAGGAATCTCCGACGACCCCGCGCGCCCCTTGACGAACCATCACCACCTTGAGCATCAGCAGCTTCCTGCGGTTCTGGTAAGCCTCTTCCCCCACTCCCGCGCGACCTAGAACGCCAGCGCCGCCGCTGACAGACGCGTCGCCGCTAGTGCCGCTTAGTTTTGGTCAGATGATTTGTAGCCGTCAGATCCAGATCCAGCGCGTAGGATTAGTTCATTTAGCGAACCGTTAAGTTTAGATCTGAGCCGTGCGTGTTAGTTAGATCCAACGGTAGCCGAGCGTGATCCGGTGCGAAGCGGTACGCGCCAGTAAGAATAAGACACGTGGCTAGGGTTTGAGTTTAAAACAGAATTTAAAACAGATTTGGATTCAAATTTGATTAGGCTATAACTTTTGATTCCCACGTTAGATTTTTGCAAATTTTATACCGTTGGAATCAGGGAGTCAAGCCCTTTCTGTTTATGTAATGTTTTTAAAGTTTAGGTTCTATTAAAATGGTTTCTTTTGCAGAAACTTGTTTAGGACTATTTTGATATAGGAATTGTTTAGGAAATCATTTTGGTGTCAAATAAACTTGGTTTAGCAAGTTTTTGACTTGTTTATGATTCAGTATCATGCACTTGCTTGGTTGAGTTTCAAAAATCATCACTTAGCATATTGCATGCATGCATATATATTCTTGTTTGTATGTGATTGTGGTTATAATTTATGTGTAGATTTTGGTGCTAGTGATTGTGATTGTGAAGAGTGCTACTCTCCCCATTACCAAGGCAAGTGGTACTTCATGAATATTTCCATCCCTATATTTTATTCAAGCATTAGAAATATTTTGCTAACTCTTGCATGTTACTATTTTTTTGCCAAATGCCATGTTGGGAAATCCTAAGTAGTTGTAGAGTTGCTAGGAAATTCCTAAGTTAAGTTACTATGCCATGCTTAGCCTAGCTAGTAGAAAACAAGGGTTGGTAAAGTATATACATGCTATGATGAAAATATTTCTAAGTCTTTGGACTTATGTTTTTCTTAATAAAACAACTAAGTCAATGAATCACCTGGGTGGAAAGGGACTTGATTGGTGGTTTTTGGTTGAGTGGTTACATAAGGCCCATGGACATGGTTTACCTTGTGTATCTCACTTGTGGTATGCCACCCAGGAACAAAGGGATTTTAGAGGCCAAGTGTTGAGAAGCTTATAGTGCAGCCACTTGGCAATATGGGCTCTGCCTGGATCACATAAGTTGCTAGAACTTAGCCATTTGGACAGTTGGTGGTAGTGGGAATGATAGGTTGGAGCGCGTCCATTTGGTCTAAGGAAAGGCTTCTGAAAGGTCCTGTCTTGGGAAACCAAGTCTGGTGGGGAAAGTGCACAACCTCTGCAGATGGAAAAATCTAAGTACTTAGCCAAGTACATGGCAATGGACAACTTGAGCATCAAGACATGGAATCTATCAAGAATCTCATCACTCCAACTTCTAAGTAAAAACTTGTGGGTGAACAAGGGTGAAGGACCTCAATGTTTATTGATGGTTTCTTGGGAAAAGTTTTGACAAAGAAAACTTAGTGATTTCAACTAATAGGAAAAACCTATTTTGAGCAAAGCAAGCCAAGCTACACTTAGCCAAAATGCATATAGTAATATAGTCCACTTAAAATTTACTAAGGTATCACTTGCCAATACTATTCCAAAGTATTGACCCACTATGGCTGTAACTTGTGATGTTGCAGGTTACTCCGATGAGGATTAGGTGTCATGAGTCTACACTCAACATGTTTGCCTGTGGCACATGAAGATGAAGACTTATGTTTATTTACTTATTCCAAACTCTTGTATTACGCATGTGGCCTTGAGTTGTAAAGAACTATGTTTTATCTCTGGAATGGATGTAATAAATGACCTTTGTATCTGTGTACTTCATCTTAAACTGTGCATGCTAGCAATGATCCAGGGACTAGCATTGCAATCACAGGGATCCTTTTCCTTTACAAAGGAGGGATCTTACAGATGGTATCAGAGCACTGTGTTGCCTGTAGGATTATGACCCTAGGATTGGAAACCACTAAGGAAAAAAAATTCAACTACTTCTACACTTGTCTATTCTTCTCGTAAACTTTTCTAATCTTCTCTTTCTCATCTCTATTTGTAGATGAACTCCATCAACGAAGCCGTAAGGAAAGGACCACTCATGACCATGACCTTGGAGTGTGAGACAGAGTTTCCCAAAATTCTCAAGGACCTCATGGTGGCAATGGAATTACATGGTGCAGCTGTGTACAAAGGCTTTCCAGTGATGGATGGAGGAGTTGAGTACTGGTGGGTGCAACTTCACTTGTACAAAAACAAGTAAGACAACCACAAAGAAATAGGATTCTGCATGTACACCGACACTATAGTGCACACCACAATCTTTGAGTCAACGAGAGAAGCAGCTTGGAGGACTATCAAAGAACTTAGTGCTAGAGTCAAGTGCAGAATGCTCAACCTCCAAAAAGACTTGATGAAAGAGAAGGAACATACCCAAGAGTTGGAAGCTACCAACCAAACCTTAAGAGGAGATATTATAGACTTGGTGATGGAATGATGTGAGCAAGATAGGCTGATTGCTTCTAGGAACATTGTGTTAGCCAAAATATCCAGTGAGATAGGATTGTAAACGTACTTCGTTAGTTGGACCACCACCTATCACCCTATTTTCCAAAATGTTGCTTTGAAATAAGATTGAACCTTGGTTGATGTAATGGTTTCATGTATGCATGTGTTTTGCTTTCCAAGGATATGTATGTGATGTTTGTCCTTGTTTTATCTTGAATTGTGTTGTTCTAACTTTTCTATCTTATAAATAGATGTCTATTACCATCAGCATTGTTGAGGAGTTCCAGGTTACCCGCTTTGGTCCTCGTATCGTTGAGCTTACCACTTTGCTCAATCTCCCTCTTCCCACCATCATGGTGCATCCACTCACCAAGTTAGAGAGGAAGGACCTCTAGGGCTTCAAGGTGAACCAGCCCGGACGCCAGACAGAGCCTACTACGGAGGCCATCGTCTTCAAGCTTATGCACGATGACAGGGAGAGAGGCATGGAGGTAGTTATGCAGGACCTGATAGGACGTCTGCTAGGTCGACACTCCCGACAGGTTAGAGGCACCCACTTCCACGTCTTCGGAAGACGTGATGAGGATGGAGAGTCCATCGACTTTGAGGACGACTCGAGGGACGCAGCAGAGCCGATACGTCTGTATCTCCAGGACTTAGAGTCACTCATTAGGCACGTGGACACGGACAGGACCAATATCATGCTCAGTAATGACGAGCTCCAGGTGCAGCTTCGCGAGAAGGACAAGCTCTTCGCGCAGAAGGACGAGATAGTCAAGGAAATGGAGGCGAAGTTCGAGACCCAGGACAGGAAGTTCAAGAGTCAGGAGAAGCATGTCCAGGATAGGAACAAGAAGATCCGGGACATGACTGAAGAACTGCAGTCCAAGGACTTCGAGCTAGAGCAGCAGCAGACGGTGATAGAGAGGCTTCGTTCCCAGAAGAGGGCTCTCAAGGCCAAGATAGAGTCCTTGACCACTACTATTGAGGAGAACAAGGCCGCGATGGAGAACGCAGGTCTTACCTTTGTCGAGGAGGAGATTGATGCTTATGAGTAGACTTGACTACTCGTTTATCTTTTATTATCATACTTGTTATTTGGGAACTTGTTATTGGACCATCCGACATGTGGATGGCTTGCTACTTGTGTGTTTTACTTTGTGAACTTGTTATTTTGTTGTTGAACTATTATCTTTGTTGCATGCTTGTGTTGATTATGTGATGTAATGTGCATGAAAGCATCTATGGGTATCTCATTCTTACCTCTATTTGAACAAACCACAGATGCCTCCCCGTCGTGCAAACCCCAACCCCAACAACAACAACAACATCACACCAGAAATGCAACAAATGATGACTTCTCAAACACAGCTGATGCAGATGATGACAACATTCATCCAGAACCAAAACAATAACAACAACAACAACCCCAATAACAACAACAACAACAACAACAACAACAACAACAACAACAACAACAACAACAACAACAACAACAACAACAACAACAACAACAACAACAACAACAACAACAACAACACAACAACAACAACAACAACAACACAACAACAACAACACAACAACAACAACAACAACAACAACAACAACAACAACACAACAACAACAACAACAACAACAACAACAACAACAACAACAACAACAACAACAACAACAACAACAACAACAACAACACAACAACAACAACAACAACAACAACAACAACAACAACAACAACAACAACAACAACAACAACAACAACAACAACAACAACAACAACAACAACAACAACAACAACAACAACAACAACAACAACAACAACAACAACAACCCACCGGGTTTTGATATGCTCACCAGATTCTTGAGATTGAGGCCAGCTAAGTTCTCAGGGACGACTGATCCCATGGTGGCCAATGATTGGATACGTTCTGTAAACAAGGACTTAGTAACTATGGGATGCACGGATGCTGAAAAGGTCAGATTTGCAGCACATCTGTTGGAAGGGCCAGCCGCCACTTGGTGGGACAACTTTCAGATCACCACTCCTATAGATGAGGTGACATGGGCTATCTTTGAGGATGGCTTTCGCACTGCTCATATCTCATCAGGAATAATGAGCCTGGAAAAGAAGGAGTTCCACAATCTGAAGCAGCGCCACCGCAGCGTGGCTGAGTACATTGAGGAGTTCAACAATCTGGCGCGTTATGCACCGGATGAGGTTGACACAGATGCCAAGAGAAAGGAAAAATTTCTGGAAGGCTTGAATGATGAGCTGAATCTGCAATTGGCTGTGGCATATGTTCCCACTTATCAGTCGCTCTGTGACAAAGCTGCTATATTGGAGAACAAAATGAAGCAAGTCGAGAGTACAAAGAGAAAGCACTCCGACAAGCACAGCTCGGGATCGTCTCACAAACAATCTCATTATGATGACAGTGGAAGCTCAGGATCCCACAAGCATGGGAAATTCAACAAGCACCACAACCACAACCGTCATGACAACAAGCATCATCGCAGTCATGACAATGACAAGTACAAGAACCACAAGAGTGGACATAAGAACCACCACGGTGGTAATGGTAGTGGAAGTGGAAGTCAGCCTGTTAAGAGAGACATCAGTCAGGTTGAATGCTTCAAATTCAAGAAGATGGGACACTATGCAAATGAGTGCCCCGAAAAGAAAGTTGAAGGACCTGTCAAGCCTAATCCTTTCCAGAAAGGACAGGTGAACCACATCAGTGTGGAGGAGGTCTATGAGGAGCCTGACGCTGTTGCTGGTAAGTTCAGACTCAATTCTATTCCAGCATTTGTTCTTTTTGATACTGGAGCATCACATTCATTCATATCAAAAGCATTTGTTGGTAGAAATGGGTTTCCAACTGAAAACATTGGGTGTCCAATAAAAGTTAATTCTCCGGGTGGAGATATGATAGTAAGTCTTGGATGTCGGGATCTAGTAATAGAGTTTGGAAAACATAAATTCCCAGTGAGTCTGATAATCCTAGATTCCCAAGGACTGGACGTAATATTGGGAATGGATTGGATGGCTAAGTATGAAGGAGTACTAGATTGTGCTAATCGTACTGTTGCACTCACAACCCCGGAAAGAAAATGGATTAAGTTCAAGTCCAACTTTGAATCTAAAGGAAGTAAGCTAAATTCTCTTAAGGGGGTTAGCATGGACAGTGTACCAATTGTGAGTGAGTATCCAGACGTATTTCCGAAAGAACTGCTGGAATGCCACCAGATAGATATGTGGAGTTTCTGATAGATTTGGTACCAGGGTCTGGACCAATAGCAAAGAGACCGTATAAAATGTCAGTTGATGAACTGAAAGAGCTCAAGAAGCAACTTGGAGAACAGTTGCAGAAAGGATTTATTCAACCAAGTTCTTCATCTTGGGGAGCCCCAGTTTTGTTCGTAGAGAAGAAAGATAGAAGTCAAAGGTTATGCATAGATTACCGTTCACTCAACGAGGTAACTATCAAGAACAAATATCCTTTGCCTAGAATCAATGACTTGTTTGATCAGCTTGAAGGAGCATGTGTGTTCTCAAAGATTGATCTAAGGTCAGGCTATTTTCAACTTAAGATAAGAGAACAAGACATACCTAAAACAGCATTCACCACAAGGTATGGATTGTATGAGTATACCGTAATGCCTTTTGGTTAGACCAATGCTCCAGCATACTTCATGAATATGATGAACAAGGTGTTCATGGAATTTCTTGACAAGTTTGTTGTCGTTTTCATCGACGACATCTTAGTCTACTCCAAGAGCAAAGAAGAACATGAAGGACACTTGTGTTTGATACTTGAGAAGTTACGGGAGCATAAACTTTATGCCAAATTCATCAAGTGTGAGTTCTGGTTGGAGGAAGTTGGTTTTCTTGGTCATGTTATGACAAAGGATGGTGTAGCAGTTGATCCTGCTAAGGTTTCAGCTGTGACTGAATGGGAATCTCCCAAGTCCGTGAAAGAAGTTCGTAGTTTCCTTGGCTTAGCAGGTTACTACAGAAGGTTTATTGAGAATTTCTCTAAGGTAGCTAAGCCCATGACTGAATTGTTAAAGAAAGACAAGAAGTTTGCTTGGTCTGAAGGTTGTGAACTCAGCTTTCAGGAGTTGAAGAAGAGACTTGTGACAGCACCAGTTTTATGTCTGCCAGATTTGGAAAAGGACTTCCAAGTATATTGTGATGCATCTCATCAAGGTTTGGGTGCAGTACTTATGCAAGACGGTAAAGTTGTAGCTTATGCCTCGAGACAACTCAAAACTCATGAAGTGAACTATCCTACTCATGATTTAGAGTTAGCCTCTATCGTCCATGCACTCAAAACATGGAGACACTACCTTTTGGGAAAGCGTTGTGAAGTGTTCACTGATCACAAGAGTTTGAAGTATATCTTCACCTAGAAGGAAATCAATACGAGGCAAAGAAGATGGTTAGAGCTTATCAAGGACTATGACTTAAGTTTGCAATACCACCCCAGTAAAGCAAATGTTGTAGAAGATGCTCTAAGTCGTAAGGTATTTGTGAATGGCCTTACCAAAGGAGAATTGCCAGACGATTTGTGTGCCCAATTCAGAAAACTCAGATTGGAGGTTGTGCCTGAAGGACATCTCATGTCTTTGGATGTTCAACCCACTTTGTTGGACAAGATCAAAGAAGCCCAGAAGACTGATAAGGAAATTGAAGAGATTAAGGAAAAGATTGGCCAAGGGAAAGCTAAAAGTTTCCATGAAGACGAACAAGGTACTTTATGGCATGGGAAACGTATCTGTGTTCCACAAGATCCGGAGTTGCGGAAACTGATTTTGCAGGAAGCACACAACTCTCCGTATTCTATTCACCCGGGTAACACCAAAATGTACATGGACATGAAAGAAAGATTTTGGTGGAACAATCTCAAGAAGTACATCGCCGAACATATTGCTTTGTGTGATGTGTGTAGTAGGGTGAAAGCGGAGCATCAGAAACCAGCAGGTTTGCTTCAACCACTACCTATTCCTGATTGGAAGTGGGACAAAATTGGTATGGATTTCATTACCGGATTACCAAGGACCAGTTCAGGATATGATTCAATATGGGTAGTAGTGGATCGCCTAACCAAAGTGGCTCATTTCATACCCGTGAAGACAACTTATACAAGTGCTAAGTTAGCCAAAATCTACATGAGTAGAATTGTATGTCTACATGGAGTGCCCAAGAGTATTGTGTCTGATAGGGGAACTCAATTCACTTCCCATTTTTGGAGACAGCTACATGAATCATTGGGAACAAGGTTGGAATTCAGTACTGCTTTTCATCCTCAAACTGATGGACAAACAGAAAGAACTAATCAGATTCTTGAAGACATGTTGAGGGAATGTGCCTTAGACTATGGAGCCAGTTGGGATGAAAGTCTGCCTTACGCAGAATTTTCTTATAACAACAGCTATCAAGCCAGCATTGAAATGGCACCGTTTGAGTTTCTCTACGGAAGAAAGTGTACCACCCCATTGTTATGGAATGGTGTGGGAGAAAGAAGTTTATTCAGGCAAGATCTTATCAAAGAAGCCGAAGAGAAGGTCAAGTTGGTTAAGGACAGGCTGAAGATAGCACAGTCCCGACAGAAAAGCTACGCGGATCCTAAGCGTAGATAAGTCACCTACGAAGTTGGTGATAGAGCCTATCTTAGAGTGTCACCACTTCGTGGAGTGAAAAGATTCGGAGTCAAAGGAAAATTGGCACCAAGATATGTTGGGCCATTCAAGATTCTGAGTCGCAACGGAGAAGTTGCCTATGAAATTGAATTGCCAGAATCTCTGTCAGCTGTCCATAATGTGTTTCATGTGAGTCAGCTTAAGAAATGTCATCCAGAAATGGAAGTAACTTCTTTGAAGGATACTATACCTTTGGAGGAAGTTCAGCTAGAAAGTGATCTCACTTATGAAGAGAAACCCATCAAGATTCTTGAGACTGCAGAAAGAGTCACAAGGACTAAGACTATCAAGTTTTGCAAAGTGCAGTGGAATCATCATTCCGAAGAGGAAGCAACATGGGAAAGAGAAGATGATCTTCGGAAAGACCACCCTCACATATTTGCTAGCCAATCCGAATCTCGAGGGCGAGATTGACCTTAAGGGGGTTAGATTTGTAACATCCCTAAAATCATGATTTCAAAGATTGCCTATCATTCATGCATGCATATAGAATTGAGATCAATTTCAAACTCATTTCAGAAAACAGAAGCACATAGTGCTATCATTTTATGTGAGCAAACTTATATCAAATGGCCATCCCCATTTGAGAGTATGAATGTTTTAAACCTAGATTGTTTATCTCCCTTGTTGAATGGATTGAGTGTGGAATTTGAACCAAACTTTACAAAATGGAAATGGTTTCAAAAATCATTTTTCAAACATTTGCAAATCAAGTGCAAGTCCCTGTTATTTTGTTTCTCCAAAAATGACCAAGCCTTTTCAAAGTAACCACATGGTTTTATGCCTAGAATTGAGACTGTTGCACACTGCAAAAATCCCAAATAAATTTGAATTCAAAAGGAGTTTGAAACCATTTGAAAACCATTCCTGAAATTCATTCTGGAAAAAGAAAAGGATTAAAGAAAAGAAAAAGGCCAGGCGCTCCTATTCTAGCCCAACAGCACAACCGGCCCAGTTAGCCCACCCGGCCTCCCTCTCTCTCACTCGCACGCGCAAACGCACCCACGCGGTCACTGACGCGCGGACCCCACTCCTTTTCTGCTTATTTCACTGACAAGCGGGCCCCGTCCACGTCATCGTCGTCTTCCCCAAAATCTCGCGCACGAACTCCGCCGCTGCCCGTTGCTGCTTTGATTCCGCGAGGTAAATGGCATTGAATCCCTGGGCGTTTCTTGTCGAGCCTCTGGCTATATAATCCCCTCTCTCTCGCGACCATTTCCCCTCAACCAATTCCCCCTTCACGCCCCCAGGCTGCTCGCAACTCGCTCGACGCCGCCGCTGTTCCGACGACCGCGCCGACGAATTCCGGTGAGCACCGTGTCCCCCTCTGTCCCTGACTCATGATATCAAGCTCAGCAACTCCTTGCGCATCTACTGACACGCCCCGTTTGTTCTCGCATGGTCTGTAGCTTCGGCAACAACTTCGACCGAGCGCCGCCGCTCTCTGCACGAACTCCGGCGACCTCTCCCCGTAAGTACCGGCCGCCCCTTGCCCTCTGCCTGATACGCCTAGGACCCCCATCGTCTTGTGCATCTAACGGTGCCTTTCTTTTGACTTAGCGCGACGCAAAACCTCGCCAACGTCGACAGCAGCCGCACCCGACGCATTCGCAAACTCTGGCGAGGAATCTCCGACGACCTCGCGCGCCCCTTGACGAACCATCACCACCTTGAGCATCAGCAGCTTCCTGCGGTTCTGGTAAGCCTCTTCCCCCACTCCCGCGCGACCTAGAACGCCAGCGCCGCCGCTGACAGACGCGCCGCCGCCAGTCGCCGCCGCTAGCGCCGCTTAGTTTTGGTCAGATGATTTGTAGCCGTCAGATCCAGATCCAGCGCATAGGATTAGTTCACTTAGCGAACCATTAAGTTTAGATCTGAGCCGTGCGTGTTAGTTAGATCCAACGGTAGCCGAGCGTGATCCGGTGCGAAGCGGTACGTGCCAGTAAGAATAAGACACGTGGCTAGGGTTTGAGTTTAAAACAGAATTTAAAACAGATTTACATTCAAATTTGATTAGGCTATAACTTTTGATTCCCACGTTAGATTTTTGCAAATTTTATACCGTTGGAATCAGGGAGTCAAGCCCTTTCTTTTTATGCAATGTGTTTAAAGTTTAGGTTCTGTTAAAATGGTTTATTTTGCAGAAACTTGTTTAGGACTATTTTTGATATAGGAATTGTTTAGGAAATCATTTTGGTGTCAAATAAACTTGGTTTAGCAAGTTTTTGACTTGTTTATGATTCAGTATCATGCACTTGCTTGGTTGAGTTTCAAAAATCATCACTTAGCATATTGCATGCATGCATATATATTCTTGTTTGTATATGACTTGTATGTGATTGTGGTTATAATTTATGTGTAGATTTTGGTGCTAGTGATTGTGATTGTGAAGAGTGCTACTCTCCCCATTACCAAGGCAAGTGGTACTTCATGAATATTTCCATCCCTATATTTTATTCAAGCATTAGAAATATTTTGCTAAGTCTTGCATGTTACTATTTTTTTTGCCAAATGCCATGTTGGGAAATCCTAAGTAGTTGTAGAGTTGCTAGGAAATTCCTAAGTTAAGTTACTATGCCATGCTTAGCCTAGCTAGTAGCAAACAAGGGTTGGTAAAGTATATACATGCTATGATGAAAATATTTCTAAGTCTTTGGACTTATGTTTTTCTTAATAAAACAACTAAGTCAATGAATCACCTAGGTGGAAAGGGACTTGATTGGTGGTTTTTGGTTGAGTGGTTACATAAGGCCCATGGACATGGTTTACCTTGTGTATCTCACTTGTGGTATGCCACCCAGGAACAAAGGTATTTTAGAGGCCAAGTGTTGAGAAGCTTATAGTGCAGCCACTTGGCAATATGGGCTCTGCCTGGATCACATAAGTTGCTAGAACTTAGCCATTTGGACAGTTGGTGGTAGTGGGAATGATAGGTTGGAGCGCGTCCATTTGGTCTAAGGAAAGGCTTCTGAAAGGTCCTGTCTTGGGAAACCAAGTCTGGTGGGGAAAGTGCACAACATCTGCAGATGAAAAAATCTAAGTACTTAGCCAAGTCCATGGCAATGGACAACTTGAGCATCAAGACATGGAAGCTATCAAGAATCTCATCACTCCAACTTCTAGGTAAAAACTTGTGGGTGAACAAGGGTGAAGGACCTCAATGTCTATTGATGGTTTCTTGGGAAAAGTTTTGACAAAGAAAACTTAGTGATTTCAACTAATAGGAAAAACCTATTTTGAGCAAAGCAAGCCAAGCTACACTTAGCCAAAATGCATATAGTAATATAGTCCACTTAAAATTTACTAAGGTATCACTTGCCAATACTATTCCAAAGTATTGACCCACTGTGGCTGTAACTTGTGATGTTGCAGGTTACTTCGATGAGGATTAGGTGTCATGAGTCTACACTCAACATGTTTGCCTGTGGCACATGAAGATGAAGACTTATGTTTATTTACTTATAACAAACTCTTGTATTAGGCCTGTGGCCTTGAGTTGTAAAGAACTATGTTTTATCTCTGGAATGGATGTAATAAATGACCTTTGTATCTGTGTACTTCATCTTAAACTGTGGATGCTAGCAATGATCCAGGGACTAGCATTGCAATCACAGGGATCCTTTTCCTTTACAAAGGAGGGGTCTTACATTGACACAAATTCCCTCCTTTGTTGCTACTATAGGATTCATATACTTAGCCTTTTGTTGTAGTATCCGTCACAATATCTTAACTTTGGAATTCATCCAAATCCATCATGAAATCTCCTTTCTATTACATTGTGCCACCCATAGTTTAAATTGAGATAAATTTAATTTGTATCTTGTGACAAAACTAGTACCAATTTTCAATCAACTTTTTGTCTCTTATACAAATGGAATATATTCTTAATTCTTCCAAAATATTATAAGAATATCCTTACTATCGTCCATTGATCATTTTATGATTCATTCTGGTATATGCTCATAACACTTAGAGCATAGGACATATGTGGATGTGTACATATCATGGTATGATTGATCAAAACATTCTTATGATTTCACTCATCAAGTGTCAAAGCACTTGAATCTTGTTTCACTTATCAAGTGTCGATACACTTGAATCTTGATTCAATTCTTTTTCATGCGACAAGATCCTTTTCTCGTTGTTTCTATATTGAACCCCTTCAATATCTCATATATGTACGTTTGGCACGACCATATTAGCGTCACTATCTATCCATGTAGACATTCATGCTAAATATTCGGGTTTTGCCTAAGTCTTTCATCGAGATGAAATTCTTAACCTTTGTCAATAAAAGATACATCATTTCCAATCAACAAGATGTCCTCCACATAATGTATTAGAAATATGTCTCAGCGCTCCCACTTAATTTCTTGCAAATGCAAGAATCTTCATCGTCTCCAGATAAAACTCCTTTAACAGTTTCATCACGGTGAAGATTCCAACTTCGTGATGTTTACTTCAACCATTGAAGTTTGCATGCCCTTTTTAGCATCCTTTGAATTAACAAAACTCTTTGGATCGTGTCATGCACACGTCCTAGGTAACCATTCTTTTAGAAGAACTTTTGTTTTGTTTATTTATCTACCATATACCAAATTATATGTAGTGGCTGCTACTTTAATCCATCTAGACTAAATATCGCTATGAAATATCAAATCTTTTAATAGTCAACTCCTTGAACATTGTCGTAAAAACTTTATCGATATGTCGATTATTTCATAGATGTCAAACATCCATGTCTGTTTCTTTATAGATCCAAATACGACCGATAGGATTTTACACCTTTCCGGAGGGTCTTCCAAGTTCAAAAACTTGATTTCTCGTGTATGGAACTATCACGGATTTTATGGCTTCAAGCCATTTAACGGAGTCAGGGACCATCATCACTTCTTTGCATGTAGTCGGTTCATCATTGTCAAACAACAATGATTTACTCTCAAATCTTAGCATTTGATTGTTTATCCGACCTAATTGTTTCAATAGGAACTTAGACCTCCGTGACCACAAACTTTGAGGCACATGAGCCATGAGCATTGTGCCTGCCTCCGGAACGTTTTCCGGCGCTGCGCAACTCAGCACACATAGCTAAGGTTCGTTAACCTTATCAAAGTTCTATTGTCCTCCCACTTAACTTTTGCGAAAATTCCTTTTTCAAGAAACTTCACGTATCAAGCGACAAACCCTTTTGTCCTTAGTCTTATGGAGGAATAACCAATGGTTATTCAAAATAACCTACAAAGACATGCTCGTCCGACTTTGGTTGTAAACATCTTACTTATGCTTAGTATACCAAAACTTAAGAAAGGACAACTTGGGTTTTACCCCAAACCATAACATACATGGTGTCATTTCAACGGATCAAGATGGAGCTCTTTTCAGTGTAAAAGTGGATGTCTCTAAAGATTTAATCTGTTAAAACATAATGGCAGTTTTATAAATAACACTTTTGATCCAACCATGTCAAACAAGGTTTCATTACAAATCCCAAACACTCCATATTCCTATGGTGCTTCGGGAGATGTAAATCTAGGTGTTTTGCTAAACTTGCAACTCCAATAAATCCCTTTATGATAAAATCATAAATCATTTATTTTCCTGTTACACTTGCAACTCAAATAAATCCCTTTATGATAAAATCATAAATCATTTATTTTCTTGTTACAATGATTTTCCATTTCATCTTGAAAATCTTTGAACATTTTAAAATATTTCATACTTCTTTCTCATTAAGTGAATATTCACTCAAATTTCCGGAGAAAGCTTATGAAGTTGAAATCCATTGCTTACGACTACACATAATGGACTACATACATCGATATGTATAAATTCCAATAATTTAGTCGATCGTTCTTCTTTTGCCTTTGAACGAAGTTTTAATTATCCCGAGAAAAGTCTCACAAACGTCATTTGATCAAATCAAAGACTCCAAAATCCATAAAAATGGAGTTTCTTCATGTTTTATTTCCAATATAATTTAAACTGCGATGTCACTTCGTAAGTGATCTTCCAATCATTTGTCTTGCGACATTTTAGCATTAGTTTTATGGATATGATTTCTCCAACTAGATTTTTAAATCATCCATCTTATATGGAATATGGTAATTATTTGAACAATCTTTGTTCTCATAATACCTGATTTAAATAACTATTATTAAAACAAATCTTGCAGGCAAACTTTGATGTCAACGAGAAATACAGACAATGACTTGTTTGTTTTCGATGATCATCATCACATATTCTCTTGCTAGTTACTTAGGCCATTGTAGTTCATGAATTGCGTCGTCCTGTATGAAATTTCATACCAACCAATTCGGTATCCAATACCCAAGAACCAGATTGTTTAACAAGCAAAGAATACAACCATAACATGTATATCATCTATATACCTAAACTGGATATTTCCAGTCTTTTCTGCCAAATATATTTTATAGATTCTCTTTTAGCATTTCCTTTTCCTTTTTAAAAGAATCTATCAACATCAACGGTGGCGCCATATACATGACACATAGTCCAAAGCATGTATATTCAAATACTAATATACTTTGGACTTGCACTTTGAAGTAGATCACCATCATCAAATGATCGACATTCTGTCAAAATCCATTCTTTAGTAATCTTTTAGTGTAGTAAACACTTTACATACATCTTCTATTCATCCTTATCATGAAAACATTCATGATCAAGCTAATGTAGCTTATAAAGGCAAATCGTGAGTATAACATTACTTTCCAAAACCCTTTTGGATGATTAGGATGTCTAGCATCTCCAACCTTTGCAAATTCTCATCCAATATGAGAACATATATTATACTCTATCATGTTGCAACCAAAATATTGTTTCATATATCGTTATATCTGCCACACGTGATGGTTTCTGAAACAATTCTTTTAGCTCCTAGATAATCTCGATATTTAAGATACTAATACTGGATTTGTTACTCTCGATTTAATACTAATTATTAATTTTCACGGAGTAAACAGAGTTTGCTGAAAGTTTGAAATAGGACTTTAAACTTTAGATTGACACTCAACGCAATACGATACCAGTTTGTAAAGTAAATATCCAGAATTCTATAGTTCTACTATATCAATTACAACTAAGCATAAGTTGGTGAACGAATGCCAATGACTACAACAAATTATGCAAATTCACTTTGATTTAATTTATGATAAATTGAGTTCTACTAATCCAAATTAGAAATGAACTCCCACTCAAAAACAACATCCCTCGTGTATTTTTGGTGATTACATGAACCAAATCCACTACACCAAGTCCGATCATCATGTGAGTCGGTGTAGCTTCAAAGGCGAGCATCTAAATGGTCATCATATCAAAACATATGACTCATGCTTAACATTTCAGTCCGTGTTCTAAGGCCATGTCTGTACATGCTAGGCTCGCCAAGTAAGAACCTTAGTATTCGCATGTGTAAAATTGTCTTACACTCGAGATATGCTCGTGGATTCAAGTACACCCGATCATCACGTGATGTCTTGAAGCGACGAAACATTGTCGGTGCATACTTAAGGAAGAACACATTTTTTATCTTGATATCTAAATGAGGGATCATCTTATTATGCTAATAAAACGCCAAACTAGCAATATAATGTGCAATAAACATCACATGTTAATAAGTGAAATGATATGGTTCTTGCACTTGATCTCCATCATGTGCATCGTGGTATGATCCTCATCATTCCTTTATGTGTAAGGCCAAGGTCTATGGAACTTACACACTATGTGTGTTGTAAGAGTATCGACTTATACTTTTACTTACAACATCACCATATCATGATACTAGCCTAGCAACAATCTAAACTAGACGCCTCTAACTTATCCATTGCAAGTTTTACGTGGCTTAGGGCTTTCGAAGATATAACCGTTCTTACCTACGAACATGAACCACAACGAGGATAACCAAATTGTTGACAACTTGTTCCAAATTAGATATTGACTATAGTAGGAGAGACAGACACCCGCTAGCCACTTATGCAAAACTAGTTGTATGTCAAGCGTGGAACAGGTCTCATGTGCGAGGACATGTAAAGTCTGTCCGGGCCGCTTCATCCCACTATGCCACCAATATCCAAAGTACAACTAAGAAGCAATAACATGATCATCATCGCCCACATATACATATGTGTACTACCCGTGCAAAGCATCTACGCATAGATCCGGCTCTGATGCCACTGAAGGGTTCACAACATAGAAAAGAATTTTTTCCTACGATGGGAACAACTAAGTACCAAGATATATCTACTAGATACAAGCAACAAGTGGATATACATCCATAGAATACATACCCTCGAAGACCGAATAGCGTTAACGAGGTTGTAATCGTGGATGATGTAGTCGAACGCTTGCCGATCTCAAGATCGTGATGAAGTCCATCTGGTCCAGCCGGTCCAGCACCATCAAGTCCAGCACCGCAAGGCAGTGGTGCATCCGTGATCGCACACACGTCCGGGTACCCTGACAACCTCCGCACCCTCGCTCCAGCGAAGTAGCAGAAGTAACAAATCCTTTCAGAAAAAGCCATCAGGAACATGTATCTCGCTGATCCGAGACCATGGGGGAATTCTAAAGGGGGGATGATGACCCACAAGTATAGGGGGTGTATCGTATTACTTTTGATAAATAGGAGTGTCGATCCCAATGAGCAGAAGGTGCTGAACAGTAGTATGGAGCAGGAAATCCCTGTGAATACTTAGCAAACAGGTTTTTAGTGGTTTTCTGACAAGGCAACAAAACAAAGAGCAAGTAACAGAAGTAACGAACAAACGGAGCAAGTGGCCCAATCCTTTCTTAGCAAAGGACAAGCCGGTGGAAATACTTATAAGGACCAAACATTATCGAGGACACATGGGAATTCTGTCAAGTGCTTTCGCTTCAAATAGCTGAGTACTCTTCTCTGGTGTTTGTAAGTGTTGTGTGGGTGAACCTGTGCTAACATACTGCCCTTCCTAGGACTAATACATACTTGTGATTAAACCCCCTGCAAACATCCGTAACTACAGGAAAGTAATTAAGATATAAATCTAACCATAGCCTTAAACTCTGAGATCCTACACTCCCTTATGCAAAGGTGTCCTAACGGGGGTTCAGGTTTTTGTCACTCCAGCAACCCCGCGATTAGTAGCCAAATATACAATGCATTCCCCTAGGCCCATAAATGGGGAAGTGTCATGTAGTCGACGTTCACATGACACCACTAGAAGAATAGAACCACAACTTAAATACTAAACCATTGAATAATAACTCATCACAGATTCACTACTAACAACATGACTTCTCACATGTCCTCAAGAACTAAACGAACTACTCACAAGACATCATATGGATCAAGATCAAAGATGATATTATAATGGATAACAATCTGAACATAAACAATAATCCAATGGTTCCACTCACAAGCATCAACTACAATAGTAATCAACACCGGGAAAGTTTCCCCTAAGAACTAAAGCAATATCCAACACAATTTTTACAGCGGGACGGAGTGGTGGTGATGGTGCTGGTGGAGATGATGGTGTGGATGATGATGATGATCCCGATGAAGCCTAGCTTGATGACGGTGTTGATGGCGACGGTCTCCCCTCTCCGGGAAGGAATTCCCCCGGCAGAAATCTATCTGCCGGAGAGATCTTTCTCTCTCGGTGTTTTCCGCCCCATAGAGGCGGCGAAAATCTATCTGTGGTCGCTCTCTCGGTGTTAGGGTTCCGTAGGGAAGATATAGGCGAAGGGGCGGAGTCAGAGGCCGAGCAGGTGGGCCAAACCCACCCTAGGCGTGGGGTCAGGTGGGCCTGCGCATAGGGGGTGTGGGCCCCCCTGAGCCCCTCCTTCGCTCCTCCTTTTGGCTTCCTCCGTCTTCTGGTAAAATAATATGTTTCCATATTTTTCTGGTATTTTTCTGATCTTCTCGAAATTGCACCGAAATACCGTCTTTTCCATTAGAATCCAGACTCCGGTAGTCCATCCTCCAGGAATGATCCAACATGCATAAACAGATGAAAAGTCATAAGTAATACCTCATAATAAGACAAATATCAATGAATAGAGGTAAATTATGATATATAATGGTGATGCAAATTGGGCGTATCAACTCCCCCAAGCTTAGACTTCGCTTGTCCCCAAGCGAATACTGAGCTCAGTAAACATGTCCACAGGTTTATGGAGTGAAGTGTCGATAAAAGAATATGAACAAGAAGCATCACACTTACCATTGCACAACTCATAGAAGAAAGCAACTCACCATTATATAACTTAGCTTGCAACCAAGTACAACAGTCACAAATAGAGATGCATAAAGATAAATCATAATTGGAGTTAGCAAACTTGTTCTTGGTCAGAGAACACCTGGTAAACAGTTTCACAAAAGCTTTTTGTAGAAGTTTCAAAACAGGAGCACTCTTTGCTCAAAAAGGTTTTTCACGAGTGAAGGCTTTCAAAGTAATACTCAATAGATAAGAGTTTTGTGTAAACAAGGGAGATAAAGAACATGATTGAATAAATCACCATATGAATGCTTGAAACACAACAACTCAAAAGCTTGTTGGAGATAGAGAGGAAGTGGGTTTACTGACTCAAACAGGTAACTAGGAGAAAGGTCCCTTCTTAGAGGGTAGCAGGGATTACAAGTCATAAAGAGCTTCCAAAATATTATGGTACTTACTAGCTTTGAGCCCTCATTGCCCCTATCATAAGCATCTTTAGATGATTAAGTTTAAAGTTAACAAAGATGGAGTATATGCTTGACGAAATACAAGTTGGCAATCTCATGTTCCTTGAATATGAGGGCCACTCCTCATGCATACTAAACTTTGGGTCGAGGTAAGTTCTTGTCATTGTAAGTATTTGCATATCATTGAGAACCGCCAACAGGGTACCCCTTGCACATGGTACAGGAGCTTTCCCATAACCAAAATGACAAGGCAAGCAGACAATGAGCATCTCAGCAATCTTTTTATTTACTATGCATATAGCATTTTATTGAGTATGCTTCATAGATGACTCATTATGGTGATGGTGCAAGTTTCCACCATGATTAAGCATGGCTTAGGCTAGCGGCCCAGGCGTTTCTCTAACACAGAATACAAATTCCATGGACTTACAAGTCCCCTCTTTATTTCACACCATTGACATCCATAGACAAAAGAGCACGATATCAACTATGTACGACAAGGTACAAGTGCAATGTTGAAAACATTCCCCGTGACAGCACGGTTCTGCTAATCCCAATGTATAGATGCAAGCATATACAACTTCGATGTCCACAATGGTTCAAGTTTATTAGGGGCAAGTAAATAAAGTGTGCCATCAAGTTTGTGAGAGCTTTACTAACTAGTTTTCACATAATAAAATACTTTTTAATTCGAAAGGTAGATGAAGCTTGAGAATTTGGTAGGAATAGCAATAGCTATTAGGTAGATATGGTGGACACAAGTGGCAAAAGTTTTTGGTTCAAAGGGTTTTGGAAACATGAGAAGTATGCCTTCTCAAAACAGTTTTTTGGCTAGCAAGGCTGGATAGCAAGCAAGAGAGTTGAAAGAAGCAAGCAAACATACAAGTAATAAAGCCAAACATGCAATCTTCCTTGAAGACACAAAAGAATCTTAAATAAAGAATACTAAGCTTGTGAGCCAACAAGAAAGAGAACAAATGATACCAAATACCTGTAAGCTTTTTCTTTCTTTTTTTTAAACTAATTCCACTGACCAGAACTCGGTTTGCCAAAACCAATTTAGATCCACTTGATGATCCCAAATTGGTGCCAATACTAAACAACAAGATCCATCATATAATAGAGATTGCAAACTAAAATAAGAAGTGCAAAAAGTAAAAGATGAGACTTCTCATTAATATTCCAATAAAGGCACTCACACCAAGGGATACATAGATAATCAATTAAAGGATAGATACTTCCACGTGCAAACCAAACTATAAGATAACCTCTCTACCACAGATATGAATCCACTAAAAAGGGTAAAATATGAAAGATAATGGTGGTGATACCGCGACACTCCCCCAAGCTTGGAACAAGCCAAGGGGATGCCAAACCTGATGACGAATTACTACTTTGGTGGTGGTGGTCTCTTGTCATCATCAAACTTCCAAGGCAATGGTTCCCCGTCCAAAAAGGATGTCTTTGTTTCTGCAATCCTGAAACTAGCAGCAGAGCTAATGCGATCAAATCTAGCTTCATACTCACAGTTTTGATTTTGTATGTCATAGAGTTGTGCTTGCAATTGATTGGTGGTTTGATGGAGTGAGAAGATCTCCTATCGGAGCTCAACAACTTCTCCCTCATGCTTGGTGATGAGTTCTGAACTTATCTTGTGAATAACATCCACTTCGCGTTCTGCCATCTTCTTGTACTTGAAAACTTCTTGTTCCAATGCTTCCATCATGTCTTCCATGTTGACTTCTCCTTTAGGGCCTTGAACTTCTTTCATCTATACCTTCCCCTCTTTGAGGATCAATTCTTTGGGGTGAATCCTCAACTCATACATGTACAGGTTGAGGACATCTGCAGAGGAATCCTCCGTGGGTTATCTAGAGGAAAACATTGAGGCTCTAAATCTGAGAATTTTCCTGACAGAAACAGATCGAAAACGAAAACACGACGAGAACACGATGCAAGAACCTCGGGGAACCCGGGGGTTATATATTACAAAGATTCAACGCATAAGGAAAGTTTTGACACAGAAACGAAGTGGAGACGGAGTTCGGGGGAGTCAAACCCCCTCCAGGCTGGGCCCGCGCCTAGGGTGGGTTTGTCCACCCCGGGCTCCGTTTCCTCTTCAGTTTCATCCCGTAACTTCCCTTATGTATTAAAAACATCAAAAATATAAAAAGATTAGAGTTTCACGAACCTTCTATTTTCACCATGTTTACCTATTCAAAGACGAACTCTGCAGTTTCTGGTGTTTGGTTCTTGATAAATTCTTATGGAGTCACCATTTGAATGACATCCACTTATTCATTGTAAGAATCTCCAGAAATATAATGTTTTAGTCTTTGACCATTAACCACCCGTGTTGTGTCATCCTTCAGAGAAGAGATTTTGATGGCACCAGAACGGTACACTTCCTTGATAACAAAAGGTCCTTCCCATTTGGAGAGTAGTTTCCCTGCAAAAAATCTGAGACGATACCTATACAAAAGAACTTTCTCACCAACATGGAACTCTCTTTTGAGAATTATCCTATCATGCCATCTTTTTACTTTTTCCTTAAAGGGACTAGCATTTTCGTAAGCTTCCCCTCTCCACTCATCTAGATTACTTAAATCGAGCAGTCTTTTCTCACTAGCAAGTCTAAAATCTCTATTCAACTCTTTCACTGCCCAATAAGCTTTGTGTTCTAATTCTAAAGGGAAGTGACAAGCTTTCCCATAGACCATTTTGTAAGAAGACATCCCCATAGGATTTTTATAAGCAGTTCTATAAGCCCACAAAGCGTCATTCAACTTTTTAGCCTATTTTTTTCTAAACCTATTGGAAAGTTCTACTTGCCCACTAGTTTGGGGGTGATAAGCTGAAGCTATTCTGTGGTTTACATCATACTTAGCGAGAGTTTTTCTAAAAACCCCATGAATAAAATGGGATCCACCACCAGTCATGAGATATCTAGGCACACCGAACCTAGGAAAAATGACATCTTTGAGCATTTTCAAAGAGGTCTTACCATCAGCACTGCTCGTAGGTATGGCTTCTACCCACTTTGTAACATAGTCAACAACAAGAAGAATATGAGTATACACTTTTGAAGGAGGAAAAGGCCCCATAAAGTCGAATCCCCAACAATCAAAAGGTTCAATAACAAGAGAATAATTCATAGGCATTTCATTGCGTCTAGAGATGTTACCTACTCGTTGGCATTAATCACAGGATAAGATAAACTTCCTTGCATCTTTAAAAAGAGTAGGCCAATAAAATCCATATTGTAAAACATTCTGTGCAGTCCTATCCCCAGCATGATGTCCTCCATAAGAACTGCCATGACATTTTCTCAATATCTCTTTGTTCAAATTCTGGAACACATCTTCTCATAATGCCATCTACTCCTTCCTTATATAGGTTTGGGTCATCCCAAAAGTAATGTCTTAGATCATAGAAGAATTTCCTTCTTTGCTGGGCTGTAAAGGCTGGAGGCAAATACTTGGAAACAATAAATTTAGCATAATCAGCATACCAAGGATTCTCATGTGGACTTACCCTTATTGCAGCTAACTGCTCATTTGGAAAATTATCATTAACAGACAAAGGGTCAAAATAAATGTTCTCCAAACGAGATAAATTATCAGCAACAGGATTATCAGCACCTTTACTATCCACAATATGCAGGTCAAACTCTTGCAAAAGCAAAGCCCACCTTATAAGTCTAGGCTTAGCGTCCTTCTTTGTCATAAGGTACTTAATAGCTGCATGGTCAGTATGAATAGTAACCTTAGAATCAACAATATAAGGTCTAAACTTATCACAAGCAAATATTACAGCTAAGAACTCTTTTTCAGTAGTAGCATAATTCTTTTGAGCAGCATCTAGAGTCTTGCTAGCATAATGAATAACATTCAGCTTCTTATCAACACGTTGTCCAAGGACAGCACCCACAGCAAAGTCACTAGCATCACACATGATTTCAAAAGGTAAACTCCAATCAGGTGGTTGGACTATAGGAGGAGTTGTTAAAGCTTTCTTCAAAGTTTCAAAAGCTTCCTTACAATCATTATCAAAAACAAAAGGTACGTCTTTTTAAAGAAGATTAGTAAGGGGCTTTGAAATTTTGGAGAAATATTTAATAAATCTCCTATTGAAACCAGCATGACCAAGGATACTACGAATACCTTTGATATCCCTAGGACAAGGCATCTTCTCAATTTCTTCAATTTTGGGTCTGTCAACTTCAATACGTCTTTCAGAGATCTTATGTCCAAGAACAATTCCTTCATTAACCATGAAATGACATTTCTCCCAGTTAAGAACAAGGTTGGTTTCTTCACATCTCTGCAAAACTTTATCAAGGTTGTGCAAACAGTTATCAAAAGAAGTTCCATAGACGGAAAAATCGTCCATGAAAACCTCCACAATTTCTTCACAAAAACCATGAAAGATAGTAGACATACATCTCTGAAAGGTAGCAGGAGCATTACATAAACCAAAAGGCATATGCCTATAAGAATAAGTACCATAAGGACAAGTGAAAGTGGTTTTATCCTGGTCCTGTGCTTTCACATTGATTTGAGAAAACCCAGAATAACCATCAAGAAAGAAAAAGTGAGTCTTTTTGGACAGCCTCTCAAGCATTTGATCAATAAAGGGCAAAGGATAATGATCTTTCTTAGTAACTTTATTAATCTTTCTAAAATCAATGCACATTCTATACCCAACTACTACTCTCTGGGGTATAAGCTCATTATCCTCGTTAGGCACAACAGTAATTCCCCATTTCTTGGGAACACAATGAACAGGGCTAACCCATTAACTATCAGCAATAGGATAAATAATACCACCATCAAGGAGTTTTAATACCTCATTTATTACCACTTCCTTCATTTTAGGATTTAGACGGTGCTGGTGCTCAACAACTGGTTTTGCATCAGGCTCAATATTAATAGCATGCTGACATATAGTGGGAGAAATTCCTTTTAAATCATCAAGAGTATAACCCATAGCTCCTCAGTGCTTCTTCAATACCTCCAATAGCCTTTCTTCTTCCTTCCCTGAAAGTTTAGAACTAATAATAACATGATATATCTTCTTATCATCAAGATAAACATATTTAAGATCATTAGGTAAAGGTTTTAATTAGAAAATAGGATCCCCTTTGGGTGGTAGTGTGGTACCCAATCTTCCACATGTAAATTATGCTTAAGTAACTTAGGCTGACAAAGGAATTTAACCTCATCAATCTCATGTCTTTCCTTCATAAAGGCATCACTTTCATGATCTTCCATGAACTATTGCAAAGCATTGTTAGGAGCAAGAGAAATAGCAGACAGATGTTCAACCTTGAAATCCTCATCAGGTAATTCATTTTCATAAGAGGTTTTGCCAAATTTGGAAAAATTGAACTCATAAGATTCTCCAGAAAACTTAGTCAAAACTTTTTCCTTCCTACAATCTATGATAGCCCCACAGGTATTAAGGAAGGTTCTACCAAAGATGATAGGATAGGTTTTACAAGCTTCTTTACCAAGTACTAGAAAATCAGCAGGATATTTAATCTTACCACAAAGGACCTCCACATCTCTTATGTAACACCCTCAGAATCGACCCTATGCAAGTTTTAGCGACTCCCGCCAAACCCGCATAGAAACGATTCAAAGGTGCCCACCAGGCACTTGCGTGCGGGTGGTAAACGAAGTAATATCATTACACAATAGTCCACGATGGAACCCACAGATTAGATATATACAACAATGACTCCATGAGTCAAGAATATAGATGTATAGTACAAAGATCCAAATCACCTTGAAAACGATACAACGTCCAAGTACGGATAAGATGCAAATTGAGCTAAGAGCCCTGAAGAATAACCAATGGCGTCCATAACCCTGCCCAGGCCAAGCCGGAAGGGTAACCCTGCTAACGACGTCGATCTCAAAACCCGCTAAAAACAAAAGGGGTGCCGGCAAAGGGCAAAGGAAAAAGAGAGCGGTCAGTACTGAGGCCACTAGACAGCGAGACTAGAATTCGGCGGTCCTCGCCTACATAGGTATGGTGGACTGAAGCGGCAGCGCAGCATGCACTAAACAACCTATAGAAACTCGATATAACTGTCGGCTATCAGAGAGGGATAAGAAAGACCTATTCGGAACCAACCTGATACTACCACCAAACATACCCATCCTGGTATTTCCCCCTCGAGACCAAACAAGGAAGTCAAACCGAGGAACTCACACAGTTGGCAGTTTTATTTATTCAGTTGTCGTTGCAGCAATTACTAGTCAGGTATAGAGAGTCATCCTAATATAATAAGCAGTGAGCATTTTTAGTTAACCATTCCATTGTAGTTGCGACACTTACTAGTCAGATACAGATAGCATGAGATATCCCAAACCCAGCAGTTGTTGGTACTTTTATTTAGCCATTCCGTTGTAGTGAAGCTGATTACAAGTCATATCGGATACAAGTCAAATTATAACAGTAAACTTTAGTTATAGCTGTATATGATCGAGAACTGTGCTCCAAGTCGTCCATAACCGCGGACACGGCTTCTCGAAAAGATTTAACCCTGCAGGGGTGCACCAAAGTTTCCACACGCACCTACACCCTTGTTGTCAGATTAGGTAGGTACAAGATCACAAATCATACACCCAACGGTATGTCGATGGGGTTTCGGACACGACGTTTCCCAGACCCAAAGCAAGCACATGGGGGCCACCCCACTAAGCTACCCGTAATGAAGTCGGCCGGTCTCCAAGACGGACCCAGAGGTTTGTGACAATGGTTGTAAACGACTGGGAATTCTAAAGTGTGACTGGGCTTGTCGATACCGCGAAACAATTCCACATTGGTTCCAAAACAGTACAGACGCTCCACGCGCAATCATAAATAAAGTAGTAAAACATGGCATAAGTACAGGATAGTAATAAAGCCCCAAACTACTTTGTGGCCCCTGGTACAGTACTTTGAAATCAGGTACTAATCGATGGGGGTGCCCACACACCCCACCCGTGGTTAGCGCGCTCGATCTCGGAACAGGTGTCAAGAACTCGGGGTCCTATGGGACACCAGTGAGCGGTTAAAAACCAAATATTGTCTATTACCCACCGGTGTCTCTGCATTATTTACCTACTTTCAATTTTAGTTATTAAACAATAATTAAAGTCTTGATCCTCTCCACCATTAAGCATGTGTCAACCACCCAACAACGATGGAACATCGACGACGCGAAGCAACACCTGAGCAAGAAACTACGACTCGCAAGGCCGACTGTCTATCAATCAACAGGCAATAGGATGTGTCCATGGCAATATAGAGGCTGCAAGGGATATCACGGGTACAAAAACTACCGCATCGCAACACAGATAGCAATAGATCAATAGGCGGAAATAAAGACTAGAAATGTAAAATAGGTAGAAAGGGGAAGAATACTCGCCTGAAAACATTGCTGAAGATTCATCCGAAGAACGGGCGTCACTCGCATCAACTCATCGGCCTAATCCGTGAAGAAGCAATGCACTAGCAGAAACATCGGATGCAATATTTAATACTACAGCAAAAGATCGGGCATGATGCATGTATGATGTATGGCATGGCAAAGGTGCGATGCAATTAAACCATATTAAGCGGAACCGGGGTCCCGACAATTAGTTGAGTGGTTTATGTTGTCTAGATACCCCGTAATTTAATGTTGTATTAACAAGGCAAAATATATCATCGGTTTGCTACACGAATTTAAATGGGGCTAATATTAGACTAGATTCGGCCTCCATATTTACTTATGAGGTGAATCGGCATAATGCCCCCATACCACATGATATGTATGTGACATGATCAATTTAATATGCAACAATTATATATCATTTATAAAATAAGGTTCGGATAGGGGTTATACACGGGGTTCGGCGAACTTGGGGGCTCAGAGGGGTTCAAGGAGCTATGGATCGGTCTTCGGGCTCCATTATCAATCTTTGGGATCCATGAAGACAATCTTGATGGTCCAGGCCAATGGCGATCTCCATGTCCCGTGGGTTCTCGGCGTGGTTCCCTCGGGTTCAAGAGCCGGTGGTCTTCGGTTTTCACCTGGATCATCGATCGTGCAATTTTGTCGGGGATCGCCGGGTTGCGGTTGACCGTGGTATCTATGGTAAGACATAAATCAGCGAAGATCTTGTCGATGACTGAAGCAGGGTGATGCATCGACGAACTTGGCAAGCGGAAGATGATGCAACATGGATCTCCGGATGGTGCAGACAATTGACATGTTACACACATACAAGTTCCACGCTTGAAAAAAAAGACGACATGGTACCTAAAACAAAAATATGATAGAAACATCGACGGTTCAGAATCACATGAGGTTGACGACACTAGTGCGGGGATGATGTCCCTGCACTAGACAAAATCAAGCAGAGGATTTGGGTCGGTGATAAAGACGTTGAAGATGGACAAGTTAGGCTTGGTCCCAGCAGCGGAGGAGGGCACCACGGACGGCTGGCCAGAGCTCCAGCGTCGAGGTAGACGTGAACGAGGCAGGGCGTAGCCAGAGGAGCCTTACGACCGAGGCCGACGACGGATGGCGTAGGCAAGGCGCGGGGCCTCACAGGATGTAACATCCCAGCATTTAGGACTAAACGAAGGGTAGATTTAGGATTTTGTGCACCTGCATGCATGCATCTGAAAATCCGGGTAAATTTTTTGCAAACTAAAACCCTAGAGCAATCAGAATCTCTCTTGCTTTGATGGATTAGAAATTAGCCATCTTAGTGAGTGCAATGAATTTTGACATGACCTCTATTGTTTTCTGGAGTTATGAGGGAAGAAATTTGACTTATAACTAATTATTCACAATAATACAAATGCAAGTATTATAAATAAAAGTATAAAGATCCTTAAAATCCAACATTACAATGTTCCTTCAAAATAAAAGAATAAAGGAAAGATTATAATAACATAATTAAATGAATAAAGAAAATGGAACATGAATTGCAATAATGGAACAAATAGAATAGATCCTTATTAAAAGAATAAATGTATATTACATTATCCTTTTATAAAAAAGGAATAAATAGAAATGATTACAACAATGGTATAACAGAATTATTTATAATAAAAGAATACATGAAGTATTACATTATTTTATTTACAATAAAAAATAAAGATAAATTACAATACATTAATAAAAAGTAAAAGTCATACAGATTGATGGAAATCAAAGAACTACAAATCTGAAGAAATCTGTGTTCAATAAAACAAAGATTTAATCAATACAAGAAAATTCAAAGTCATTACATAGATGAATAGTTACAAATAAAGAAAAAGAAAAGCTTCACTACAATATATAATAATTACATTGTTATTACAATTAAATAAAAAGATTACAGAAGCTATAAACCTAAGTTAGGATTTCTATCTACTTAGATGTTCCTGGATATTCTTTGATTCCTGCAAAACAAATAAATAAAAGATAAAAACAAAGAGGGTTAGTGTTAGTAATTTTGCTCTCAGTTTAACAGTGAGGTGCACTGTTCATTACATCACTGAGCAGGGTTGATGAGGGGAAAGTTTCACCAAAAAGGAATATCTGTTCTTATCAGCATAGTATTGGTCTCAGCCCAACATCATTGACAAAGGTGGGGCAAGTTTTACCAAAACAGTAAGTAGTAAAGGCAAAACCATCAACAAATATCCAATATCTACTTGATCTGATCCACACGCAGGAGGCAGGCACACACACACAACTTACATAATACATGCATAGCATGTGTTGTCACCACCACAGCAACCAGTACAGCAGTATAAAGGTAACAGTGAGGGAATTCCAAGATTATTTCTCACTTACCCCAATAGTACAGCCGAAACTACACTCCTCTATCTCAGTAGTACAAGAGTATCAAGCACACTGCTTCCATTAAATTGGGACCACAAACACTTATTCATTCCCAGATCAATTTGGTGCATCACATCTACAACACAAGCATCCTCGTTGCTTGGGAAAGCCATCCAGGTGCTCAAGTAGGAGTTCCAGCAGCTGATCAAGGGCAAGTAAAAGATCTACAACAAGCCATAAGCCACTCACCAACCTCAGGTAAAAATCATCAGAACCAACTACTGGATCATGTAGAAACCATTCTTGTAGCTCACACACAGATTTGGAAATACCAGGGAAATTCAACAAATTCTGTTTATCCTTCAACTAGATCTTCCTCTAGGAGGATAGAATAGAGAGATCCTCTCAAAGTTGCATGGATATGCCAAGCAAGATTCATCATAGAGGTTTGGCCTCAGCTTTTGCATCACAGGCCAAGTAAAGAAATCCAGCAAACCACATCTGAGATGTTACCACTGTGCACACTCCTAGGGGAGGCACCACAGTGGTACACTTAATCATTTTAACCAACCAATTTAGCTTCAGCCTTCTGCATCATGAGCTAAATCTCTATTTTTTTACATATCAACATCAACTACATCATTGTAGTGATTCCCAACAGCAAATCATGCTACCTGGCTTACCACCGTGCACACTCCAAAATTGGAGGCAGCACAGTAGCAGCCCAGGGCAGCAGAAGCCACAAAACTAACAACAAATCATGCACACAAGATCTACCACTGTGCACCTTCCAAGATGGAGACACCACAGTGGCAGTCTTATGCACAAAATCCATTAGGGAGTATCATCACATTAACCAATCACTCAATAATCCCAGCTAAAACAGACTTATCATTTTCCTAGTAGAAGAATCTAGGAATCAAATGTATACAATCTCTTACTGACAATAAGGACATGAAATCAGATCCTTACTCAGATTCCAAATCAATATCAAAGCCACAATCATCATTCTAGTAAATCATCAGGCATTATCCCTAAGAATCAAGCACATATCACTCCACGGCCATCTTTAACAATTATAAAGTTTCAGAAACCCAATTGGTCCTGCAAGGCAGTACCAGACCAAGCCAAGTATGAATATCACAAGGTTCTAATGGATGCTCACAGCAGATCACAGTAAGGGAGATAAGCATGCAACTCAAAACCATATGATCCATTGGGTCATATCATTAACAAGGTGGATAGGAGTAATATCACTGCTATTCCTAGATAATTCCACAAGCCAACTAGATTAAAACCAATTAATATTGGATCATCTCAACAATGAGCCAAACATCATATAAGCATAAATTCATCATACTGTAGTCACAAACCAGTACCATCCACTATCTAAGACAAACAGATAAATTTACAAGCCAAATTCAGTGAGCAAGCTAGGTAGCAAAGCTACTGTAGTGTATCATGAACCAAAGTGAGGAACCCAAATTAGGGTTCATACTCAGAGAGAGTGGGTTAGAGAAGATAACTTACCCGGGGTCCTCGCTTAAGCCGAGAAGAGGAAGCAGCACTGGCCATCAATGGCGACCACGGCGCGACGACACGAGGGCACCATGGTACTCAACCCGCACCAAGCCGCACTAGTGGGTGTCTGTGCATATAAGAGGCGGCACCAGCAACCAACCATCACCAAATCACCATAACTGCACCATCACTTTGCCATCATCACCATCCAGGGGTCACCAGAGCACGTCGGAGTCGAGGCCGAAACCCTAGCCACGGGAGTGCAGTGAGGACGAGCGCAGGAGGGTTCGTATCACAAATCGAATTGGATGGAAGGGTGTAGCAGAGGGAGAAGCGTCAAGGACAACCGATGGCGGCGGCCAAGGAGGCTGGAGCCGGCCATGGTTTCGCGGCGACGGCGGCGGCACCACATCGCCAGAGGGGGAGTGGATGAGGAACAAGCCAGCGAGGAGAAGAAGGGGGTCGGTTTGACCGATTTGGTCGAACAGGTCCAGGGGTGTGACCCAAATGGGAAATGGGCTGGGCTTAGAATTAGGTTGGGATGGCCCAAGAACCAAGCGAGGGTAGTAAAAGAAAAAATAAAGTTAAGCTAAATATTAAATAACCCAAAATACCCCTGTACACTATTTTATTTCTAGAAAAATGTAGAAAAATCCTAAAAATATATTTAATACATCTAAATGTTTATCAAAATAATCTCCTCCTAGGAAAAATATAATCACATTTAATTAAGTTTAATAAAATTGAGATAAACTTTAATACCCTTAAGTAACTAAATGAAATTTATTAAATTCAGAATAATTCCTAAAAATAAATAAAAATCACTTTCATACACACAAAGAAATCTCTTCTAATAAAATACTAACTTAAAATTTTACAAATAAAACATAAAACAAATATTTAAAGACATTCAATAATTGAGAAATTTTATAAAAAAATCAAAGTAATACTTAAAATAAAATAAAATTCAATTTTAAGATTTTAAGTAAGAATACTTACTAAGATAATACTAAATATATTACTCCTAAAACATTTTATAATTATTAGATCAT
Source organism: Avena atlantica (assembly GCA_910589765.1). NCBI lineage: Eukaryota > Viridiplantae > Streptophyta > Magnoliopsida > Poales > Poaceae > Avena > Avena atlantica. The sequence goes on from OU342734.1 coordinate 328,932,876, forward strand.
ATTTCTTCAATTATTAAAATGGGATAGTTGTTTTATTAATTATTTAACATTATTTCCTAATTAAGAAATAATCATGTTCAAAACACAATCTTTTAAATCTAAAATAGTCTAACATATAATTATAATTTAGGATACTATCTTTTAGTCTTTAGGACTAAGTTTCATTAAACTTAGGAAAAACCATAATTGTTGTTAATGCCATAAATATTATATCCCAAGCCCAATTATATCTTTATAATTAACTTTGGTCTGACATATCATAAGCTAGGTATATAATGACTCAAAATCATTTAAACCTTATCCTAAACCATAACTTTAATCTTATTAATCTTTAGAGTTGATTAACTTAACATAAATAATATTTTCTTCAAATGTTATTCTTTTTGCCACTTTCAAAAGAAACACTGTACCATTTCTTTTAAACCATAACAAAAATTAAAACATATACCTTGTAATGATTACATGGTATCACCCAATCTTAGAATTGTATTACAATTGTACCTTACTATCATATCTTATATGTTATCCAAAAACCCTTACAACTACACTTCTTTATAAAGTAAACTTAAAGATAATTCACATCCTAAACAAATCATCTAAATCCAACTCACATGTAATGTTGAGGAATTACTTAAGATTTTACAAAATGCATAGCATTACTTATGCATAAAAACATAATACTTCTTTAAACATTGTCCTTACCAGGCAATGATGGTACTTTTGTAGAACCCGAGATCCAGGGTCAAGTCGAGACATTCGACTACAATACTTCGCTATATCAAGGCAAGTTCACACTTGCTCATGTCCTTTGATTATTTTCTGTAAAGTATTTTAAAAATCCAGTGTTGTCATCACCTGCATTTTGAAAAGGTCCGAAAACACTATTTTCATAATAATATGATTATAGGTTATTTACCATGAGGTAATAACCTTCTATGAAATGTTCTGGTGATAAAGGAACATATTATCTAGGATTTAACCACCAATGTCTCCAGTGATTCTTGTGATGTATATTACGCGTTAACCATGAGATTTGGAATGGGACGAAGAAGTCAGCTGGATCGGCTCCCTTTCGCCTGCATTGGACACTGTTCTGGGCATTTGTAAGTTGCAGATCGTGGGTATAGCCGTTTTATACGGGGAAAAGTCTACCGTGGATCTGGGCTTACAAAAGACAGATTTCTAGTGTTAATGGTTGTTGTGTGTATCCAACTAAGGTATAGCCGTTTTATACGGGGAAAAGTCTACCTTGAGTTTGGGCATACAACAATTGTGGTGTATGCGGGGTCGCGGAGAAGGACAGTGATTGGCTTGGATCTTAGTCAGGGCCTCATACCAAGGAAGTGTGAACGAGAATGCGCGCCCGGATGTGCAACAAAGCTAAGATCTCTCATGGGTAAAGTAACGCACCTCTGCAGAGTGTAAGAACTGTAACTTGTTACTCCCTGTTCCGGGAAGGAGCTGCGAACGCGGCGGGAAAGGAACTCCATGAAAGTTCTGGTAAACCCGTGAAGGCTGACGGACATAGCTTTTCAGAATAAAAGCAACCTTTGAAGAAATTTTTACAAAAACTTGCATTGCCTATGACCTATGGTCTGTGGTTGTAGATATAGTGCATCAAACACTCCTTTTTAGTGAACTTGCTGAGTACGCTCGTACTCAACGTATCTTCTTAACCCTTGCTAGATTCTGAAGACATTAATGGTCAGGAAGAGGAAATACTATATCCTATTGAAGACCAAGAAGAATTCCGCTATGAAGAACCAGAAGTATCCGGAAGCGTCGAAGGGAACAATTACGAAAACATCTATGGAATGGAGACCGACGTATCTGAAGTATAGATGTAGCATATATAGTGATCTAGTCCAGTAGCATAGATCTCTATCTTCTATCTATCTTAAATCTCGTATAAACCTTAGTTGCTTCTTACTTTTGTTCTTCGAGTTATTATAGTTTAGCCCTGAGTCATCGGGATACCTCTATGGACCTAGGAGGATCTCGAAGTCGTCATGTAAGTTTCTGATTGTAATAATGACAATGTATGTTGTGGACCCGCTTTGTTTCTGTTGTACCACTCTGAGGATATAATATTTGCAGAATGGTACTCCGTGAGTGTTATGTCCATGACTATAGTATACTACAACATGCAGTGGTATGCTGGGTCACCACAGCTGGTATCAGAGCAAAAGCTTTGACCTTAGGTTGGAAACCTATTAAATGGGTAGAACTTGTAGGAAGTATGCTAGCAACGGTAAAGAGTTCTCTAGAAATATGATGAGAATTCACTTGAGAATTACATTGTCATGTTTCTAGTGCGATAATTCTTTATTATGATGCAATTTGGGTAATAATAAGTTATAATCTATTAGTGCAATTATAATCTCTTATCTACAGTGAGGAATGACATCTCGGTACCCAAACCGGAATATTCAAGTGATGTATAGGACTATGTTGGTGATTGGACCGAACTTTTGAGATAACTTTTATGGAATATGGAATTATAAATCTCGACTTTTTGTCAAGGTTTATAGTTTCCATTTCAAGAAAGTGTTAGTCAAGTATCGTGTAGTGCTTATCGTACTAAAGAGATAGGGATAAGTGAAGAAATGCCATCAGGGAAGATGAGATTTATGGCAGCGGCGTATCGAATTGCAGTTTTAGAGGCAATAACCAGGCTTGGAAAACAGGAATCCAAGAGGATTGGTAGGTAGTACTCATGCTACTACACCTCAAGATCCCATAAATTCGGAACTTAAGTTGGATCATGCTGCACTTGTGCAGACTAAATCTACCTTAGCTTCCGAATACATAGATCATAAAAGGACATTATTTAGTACTTATCAGGACGCACATTAAGGTTCTAGTCCAGGAGTTGGATACAACCTTGAGGATTATGTTGATCCTACTAAAGCAATATACTGCAAAAGGGGAGTCAGATAGAGAAGCTAGGCATCTTAGAATAGTCTTTTCAAGAGTGGTGTATGTAGAGAATGAATTTGAGGGACCATAGTCCAAAACCTATGCCTAAGTATCAGAATGGGTTTTATAAACATGTAGACCATGGACGAGTATAAAACAAAACAGGAAACCTCAGGAAACAAACAATCCAAGTATCCCGGTTTGGAATTACGATGGATGGGGAGTAGAATCTTAGACTGAAACCAGGGAGAATCCTATACCTTGTGATTCTAAGAAAGAAGTAGAAACCAGCAATATTAGCATGGAACCTATGATCCATATGGGGATAGTACCAATCCTGTTGACATGGAAGAAGGCATTGACAGTTATTACATCTATATGTATGACTGAATCAAGGAAAAGCAGAAAATACATCTTACTGTGAAAAAGCGTTTGAGGGTGGACATGAGAATTCCACGGAAGATCATGCATTTTCTAGTCATTTCTCAATGGCTAATCTCAATCTTCGTACTTCTAATCAAGAGTGCGCATCCTTTGGATGTTTATATACTCCAAAAGGTAGTCGTCGGACTTCAAGTCATCATGGACGGAATTCCCGGAAGTACTAAGAAGAGGGAGAAAAGTAAGAAGAGACAGTCCACAGAAGTAGAGGGCTTAAATAATGTACATATCCAGTAATGTGCATCATAGTGTTTGAGAGACATGACTTAAGAAGTAAGAGCATGCTCATACAAGCAAGTCCTTGAAACATATAAGTAAGATACCAAGTGAGAGAAAAACTGTAGTTATGAGGATTGTTTGTAATAGCTTATAAAAACCATGTATAATACATGGTATAGTTTTGGTTGTTATTTGGATTTGGTTCTTGATTTCCTTGTGTGACTAGCACTGTGCATAGAGTTGAGCTCAGAAAACATATGCATGATGTAAGTATGAGTAATCGCTTTATGTAGCAGGACTAGAGAGGGTATGGATACAGGAGTAGAGGCTGGGTCCGAAGGACAGCGTATAGAGCAAGAAGCTAAGCAGAGGGAAAGTAATGAGGATATAACCGCAACTGGACCATCAAATCGTCCGTTGACAGTGGAGAATTTCATGCAATACATGCAAATGATACAAGAGTACTAGAATAAGTTCATGCGAGAGATACTCAAACGAATTCGACCCGGAGAGGGGAACAAAGATATTAGAGTAAGTCTTTCTGATTTCAAAAATGCCAAACCAATCCCTTTTGTGTCCGCACCAGAACCTATGGATGTGGAGGATTGGCTGATGGTACAGAAAGGAAGCTTAAAACAGTTGGATGCAATGATGAGGAGAAGTTACGTTATGCAACATTTCTTCTATCAGGACCTGCCGCAAATTGGTGGGAAAATCAATTAGCCATGCTCACACCAGAAGAGATAATCACTTGGGAAGAATTCAAGCGGAAGTTTCGTGAGTATCATGTTCCAGAGAGCATTATGTAATTTAAGAGGAGATAATTCAAGGACCTAAGGCAAAATGATGAAACCGTGATGAAATATATTAGCAAGTTTAGCCAATTATCTCGTTATGCAGTTGATGAGGTAAATACGGAGGAGAAGCGCAAGAGAAGGTTCTTGGAAGGACTGAACCCTTATATGAAGATGAAAATACGAGGGGCTTCAACACAGCGTTTCCAAGAGCTAGTTGATGTAGCAATTACTTTCGAGGATGATTACAAGATGCTATTGGAAGAGAGGAAGAATTTTGCCAAGAAACGAGCTATAAGAGAACCAAAGAAGATGCAATCTCCAGAATCAACATCAAACTTAAGTTTTATGCCTAGATTCATATCTTCAAATGATATATCAAAACATGAGGCATCAAAATGAAAGAAACAAATCAGATGCAATAAGTGTGGAGCATCAGGTCATATAAGAAGAGATTGTTGGAAGACCGGAAAGGTGTGCTATAGGTGTGGTCTGGACGGACATAGGAGATCTGAATGTCCCAATAAGTTAGTTACTCAAGGAGTAAAACCACCATCAAGGGGTGGAAACTTTGGATGGAACCAAGTTGACAAGGCTACGACAGGTATGTTTAGTATCAGTAGTCCTTCGTCAATAAAGTTGTTCAGGGTTAAAAGTAATCTCATGAAGCTTTGGGAGGAAGTATAAATTAACATTAGGCATTAACAATAACTGAATCAAGGTAGAAAGTAAACTCAAAGAGTGCTGAGTTTATTAAAAATATTACTATGGAAAGACAAGAAAATGGGAGGAAAGAAGAAAACTCAGGACGAGACTATCGGAAACCCTCTTGAACAAGAAACTACAAACTTCGGGACGAAGTTTAATTTAAGGGGGGAAGTCGGTAACATCCCAGCATTTAGGACTAAACGAAGGGTAGATTTAGGATTTTGTGCATCTGCATGCATGCATCTGAAAATCCGGGTAAATTTTTCGCAAACTAAAACCCTAGAGCAATCAGAATCTCTCTTGCTTTGATGGATTAGAAATTAGCCATCTTAGTGAGTGCAATGAATTTTGACATGACCTCTATTGTTTTCTGGAGTTATGAGGGAAGAAATTTGACTTATAACTAATTATTCACAATAATACAAATGCAAGTATTATAAATAAAAGTATAAAGATCCTTAAAATCCAACATTACAATGTTCCTTCAAAATAAAAGAATAAAGGAAAGATTATAATAACATAATTAAATGAATAAAGAAAATGGAACATGAATTACAATAATGGAACAAATAGAAGAGGTCCTTATTAAAAGAATAAATGTATATTACATTATCCTTTTATAAAAAAGGAATAAATAGAAATGATTACAACAATGGTATAACAGAATTATTTATAATAAAAGAATACATGAAGTATTACATTATTTTATTTACAATAAAAGAATAAAGATAAAGTACAATACATTAATAAAAATTAAAAGTCATACATATTGATGGAAATCAAAGAACTACAAATCTGAAGAAATATGTGTTCAATAAAACAAAGATTTAATCAATACAAGAAAATTCAAAGTCATTACATAGATGAATAGTTACAAATAAAGAAAAAGAAAAGCTTCACTATAATATATAATAATTACATTGTTATTACAATTAAATAAAAAGATTACAGAAGCTATAAACCTAAGTTAGGATTTCTATCTACTTAGATGTTCCTGGATATTCTTTGATTCCTGCAAAACATATAAATAAAAGATAAAAACAAAGAGGGTTAGTGTTAGTAAGTTTGCTCTCAGTTTAACAGTGAGGTGCACTGTTCATTACATCACTGAGCAGAGTTAATGAGGGGCAAGTTTCACCAAAAAGGAATATGTGTTCTTATCAGCATAGTATTGGTCTCAGACCAGCATCATTGACAAAGGTGGGGCAAGTTTTACCAAAACAGTAAGTAGTAAAGGTAAAACCATCAACAAATATCCAATATCTACTTGATCTGATCCACACACAGGAGGCAGGCACACACACAGCTTACACAATACATGCATAGCATGTGTTATCACCACCACAGCAACCAGTACAACAGTATAAAGGTAACAGTGAGGGAATTCCAAGATTCTTTCTCACTTACCCCAATAGTCCAGCCGAAACCACACTCCTCTATCTCAGTAGTACAAGAGTATCAAGCACACTGCTTCCATTAAATCGGGACCACAAACACCGGTTCATTCCCAGATCAATTTGGTGCATCACATCTACAACACAAGCATCCTCGTTGCTTGGTAAAGCCATCTAGGTGCTCAAGTAGGAGTTCCAGCAGCTGATCAAGGGCAAGTAAAAGATCTACAACAAGCCATAAGCCACTCACCAACCTTAGGTAAAAATCATCAGAACCAACTACTGGATCATGTAGAAACCATTCTTGTAGCTCACACACAGATTTGGAAATACCAGGGAAATTCAACAAATTCTGTTTATCCTTCAACTAGATCTTCCTCTAGGAGGATAGAATAGAGAGATCCTCTCAAAGTTGCATGGAGATGCCAAGCAAGATTCATCATAGAGGTTTGGCCTCAGCTTTTGCATCACAGGCCAAGTAAAGAAATCCAGCAAACCACATCTGAGATGCTACCACTGTGCACACTCCTAGGGGAGGCACCACAGTGGTACACTTAATCATTTTAACCAACCAATTTAGCTTCAGCCTTCTGCATCATGAGCTAAATCTCTATTTTTTTACATATCAACATCAACTACATCATTGTAGTGATTCCCAACAGCAAATCATGCTACCTGGGCTACCACTGTGCACACTCCAAGATTGGAGGCACCACAGCAGCAGCCCAGGGCAGCAGAAGCCACAAAACTAACAACAAATCATGCACACAAGATCTACCACTGTGCACCTTCCAAGATGGAGACACCACAGTGGCAGTCTTATGCACAAAAGCCATTAGGGAGTATCATCACATTAACCAATCACTCAACAATCCCAGCTAAAACAGACTTATCATTTTCCTAGTAGAAGAATCTAGGAATCAAATGTATACAATCTCTTACTGACAATAAGGACATGAAATCAGATCCTTACTCAGATTCCAAATCAATATCAAAGCCACAATCATCATTCTAGTAAATCATCAGGCATTATCCCTTAGAATCAAGCACACATCACTCCACGGCCATCTTTAACAATTATAAAGTTTCAGAAACCCAATTGGTCCTGCAAGGCAGTACCAGACCAAGCCAAGTATGAATATCACAAGGTTCTAATGGATGCTCACAGCAAATCACAGTAGGTGAGATAAGCATGCAACTCAAAACCATATGATCCATTGGGTCATATCATTAACAAGGTGGATAGGAGTAATATCACTGCTATTCCTAGATAATTCCACAAGCCAACTAGATTAAAACCAATTAATATTGGATCATCTCAACAACGAGCCAAACATCATATAAGCATAAATTCATCATACTGTAGTCACAAACCAGTACCATCCACTATCTAAGACAAACAGATAAATTTACAAGCCAAATTCAGTGAGCAAGCTAGGTAGCAAAGCTACTGTAGTGTATCATGAACCAAAGTGAGGAACCCAAATTAGGGTTCATACTCAGAGAGAGTGGGTTAGAGAAGATAACTTACCCGGGGTCCTCGCTTAAGCCGAGAAGAGGAAGCAGCACTGGCCATCAATGGCGACCACGGCGCGACGACACGAGGGCACCATGGTACTCAATCCGCACCAAGCCGCACTAGTGGGTGTCTGTGCGTAGAAGAGGCGACACCAGCAACCAACCATCACGAAATCACCATAACCGCACCATCACTTTGCCATCATCACCATCCAGGGGTCACCAGAGCACGTCGGAGTCGAGGCCAAAACCCTAGCCACGGGAGTGCAGCGGGGAAGAGCGAAAGAGGGTTCGTATCACAAATTGAATTGGATGGAAGGGTGTAGTAGAGGGAGAAGCGTCAAGGACAACCGATGGCGGCGGCTAAGGAGGCCGGAGCCGGCAATGGTTGCACGGCGACGGCGGTGGCACCACATCGCCAGAGGGGGAGTGGATGAGGAACAAGCCAGCGAGGAGAAGAAGGGGGGCGGTTTGACCGATTTGGTCGACCAGTTCTAGGGGTGTAGCCCAAATGGGAGATGGGCTGGGCTTAGAATTAGGTTGGGCTGGCCCAAGAACCAAGCCAGGGTAGTAAAAGAAAAAAATAAAGTTAAGCTAAATATTAAATAACCCAAAATACCCCTGTACACTATTTTATTTCTAGAAAAATCCTAAAAATATATTTAATACATCTAAATGTTTATCAAAATAATCTCCACCTAGGAAAAATATAATCATATTTACTTAAGTTTAATAAAATTGAGATAAACTTTAATACCCTTAAGTAACTAAATGAAATTTAATAAATTCAGAATAATTCCTAAATATAAATAAAATCACTTTCATACACACAAATAAATCTCTTATCTAATAAAAATACTAACTTAAAATTTTACAAATAAAACTTAAAACAAATATTTAAAGACATTCAATAATTGAGAAATTTTATAAAAAAATCAAAATAATACTTAAAATAAAATAAAATTAAATTTTAAGATTTTAAGTAAGAATACTTACTAAGATAATACTAAATATATTACTCCTAAAACATTTTAAAATTCTTAGATCATATTTCTTCAATTATTAAAATGGGATAGTTGTTTTATTAATTATTTAACATTATTTCCTAAGTAAGAAATAATCATGGTCAGAACGCAATCTTTTAACTCTAAAATAGTCTAACATATAATAATAATTTAGGATACTATCTTTAAGTCTTTAGGACTAAGTTTCATTATACTAAGGAAAAACCCTAATTGTTGTTAATGCCATAAATATTATATCCCAAGCCCAATTATATCTTTATAATTAACTTTGGTTTGACATATCATAAGCTAGGTATATAATGACTCAAATCATTTAAACCTTATCCTAAACCATACCTTTAATCTTATTAATCTTTAGAGTTGATTAACTTAACATAAATAATATTTTATTCAAATGTTATTCTTTGTGCCACTTTCAAAAGAGACACTATACCATTTCTTTTAAACCATAACAAAAATTAAAACATAAACCTTGTAATGATTACATGGTATCACCCAATCTTAGAATTGTATTACAATTGTACCTTACTTTCATATCTTATATGTTATCCAAAAACCCTTACAACTACACTTCTTTATAAAGTAAACTTAAAGATAATTCACATCCTAAACAAATCATCTAAATCCAACTCACATGTAATGTTGAGGAATTACTTAAGGTTTTATAAAATGCATAGCATTACTTATGCATAAAAACATATTGCTTCTTTAAACATTGTCCTTACCGGGCAATGATGGTACTTTTGTAGAACCCGAGGTCCAGGGTCAAGTCGAGACATTCGACTACAATACTTCGCTATATCAAGGCAAGTTCACACTTGCTTATGTACTTTGATTATTTTCTGTAAATTATTTTACAAATCCAGTGTTGTCATCACCTGCATTCGAAAAGGTCCGAAAACACTATTTTCATAATAATATGATTATAGGTTATTTACCATGAGGTAATAACCTTCTATGAAATGTTCCGGTGGTAAAGGAACATATTATCTAGGATTTAACCACCAATGTCGCCAGTGATTCTTGCGGCGTATATTACGCATTAACCATGAGATTTGGAATGGGACTGTAGAGGTCTCAACCTAATAAGGTAGATTCCTTCTGTGTTTTACAATGCTAGTCCCTGGATCAATAGCTAGCATCCACAGTTAAGATGTAATATCAAGGAACAAGGGTCATAATATAACTTTATAACCAGGAATAACATAGTTTTATTACATCAAACATAGCTCATTAGGCTATTACATTACATTGCAGCGGAATAAATATAGTCATGGGTCCTTCATCTTCAAAGTGCCACAGGCAGATGTTGGTTGTAGACTTTGTAATCCTAAACAATCAATCTTCACTAAAATCAATCAAACCTGCAACATACAAGTTACAGCCACAAAGGGTCAATACATTTGAATTGTATTGGCAAGTGATACTATGGTAGTATAGTGGAGTCTATCATCTATATGCATTTGGCTAAGTGGAGTTGAGGCTTGCATTGCTCAAAATAGATTTTTCTTATCATTTTGAAAATACTAAGTTTTTGCTTGACAAAATCATTTTTCTCAATCAAAGATTTCAAGATCCTTGTACCAAGCCATCTCTCCATCAATGATTGAATAATTCAAACAACCCTTGTTCAAACCACAAAATTTTAATTCAGAAATTAGAATGATGAGATTCTTGATTGCTTCCATGTATTGATGCTCATATTGTCCTTTACCAGGGACATGGCTAAGTACTTAGATTTTACACTCTGCAGAGGTGGTGCACTTTCCCCACAAGACTTGGTTTCCCAAGACAAGATCTTTCAGAAGCTTTCCCTTAGACCAAAATGGACGCGCTCCAACCTATCAAACACTACCACCCACTGTCCATATGGCTAAGTTCTTGCAACCTATATGATCATGGCAGAGCCCATATTGCCAAGTGGTTGCACTTGAAGCTTCTCAACATTTGACATCTCAAATCCCTTTGTTTCCTGGGTGGCATTCCACAAGTGAGATACACAATCCAAGTCCATGGCATTGTGAACCACTCAACCAATCTCCACCAAGCAAGCCCATTCCACCCAGGTGATTCATTAACTTAGTTGTTTTATTAAACAAAACTTAAGTCCTCAGACTTATAATATTTTTCCATAGTGTGAATATATATTCCACCCATGTTTTCTATTAGCTAGACTAAGCTTGATAGTAGTAGGAATCTTTAACTTAGGAAAATCCTACTAAGGATTCTTCTACTAGGTTTTACCACAGCAAGGTCTATACTTAGCAAAATCCATGCAAGTTTACTTAGCAAAATCACAAATGCATAGTGAAAGTAATGGGATAGAAAGTATGAAGCATCACTTGCCTTTTGGAAGGGAATGGTAGTTCACTCCTTGATCTTGCTAGTCTCACACTTCACTACAAGTCAATCAATCAAACACAAATTCAATTTATATTCCAACCAATAATCACTCAAACAAATTCACACACACAAGACAAAGGAAACCAATTCATGCATGGGAGCATGCACAAGATAGTTTTATTTTGCAAAGGGGTCTCTATGGGGTTTCTAAACTTTGTAAGATCCAAATTGGTCATTTTACCAAAGTGGCAAAGTCATTAGCAAGAGGGTTTTTGTCCAAAAACTATCTTTAAATCCATTCATCATTTTATGTGGTGAAAAATGTTTTTATCAAGGCAAAACTCTTAAGTTGTTCACCAAATGAGTTGCCAATTTGCAAAAATTGGTGTTTTGAGTCAGTGGGTTTGATCAAACCATTTTCTTAAAGTTTTCTTTCCATAATTATTTTTATAACAAAAAACATTCTTTTTATTTGGCTAGAAAATGGCTAAGTCAAGTAATCTAACCTAAATCTTACAAAAATCATTTTTAACACCAAGGGTTGGTTCCTAGGGTAAGTAAGGTCACAACAATTCAATTTGCAAAGGTTTTACTTCAAAATTATTTTCAATAAATAAATTTACATTTCTATTTGACTAGAAATGGTTTTAAATTAAAGAATCATTTCTTAATTTCTCCAAATACATTTTTGTGTCCACAAAGTGTTTCCTAGGGTCAGTAGGTTCAAATCAATCCAATTGCCAAAGATTTTAACCCTAAATTCAATTTAAATAAATTTTTACATTCTTAACAAGCATACAAATGTTTCTGCAATTTCAAACAAGCTAACAGCTACTATTTGCTAAACTAAGGGCATGGTTGGCTAGGGTTTGTTCTCCTGAATTCATTGATATAAAATTTGTAATTTTTAGACGTGTGGTTTGAAATTTACAGAGGTTTGAAAATGGCATTTAAATCTGTTTTCAAAAATCTATTTTAACTCAACCACTGACACGCGTTGCACCGTGATTGGCCAATACCGGTTCGTCTGGATCGAGTGACACAGACCACATGATTAAAAGGGGCATGTGCGGCTCAGATCAAACGTACCCCTTCGTTCTACTTTCTATCCTATCCACCGGATCAAGATCGGACGGCTCTCAGTGCCCCGACCATAAGCTGGCGGCGCTGGGCTTTGACGCGCGGCGGCGGCGGCTTGTTAGTGGTGTCGCCGGCGTTACAGGAAGCGAGAAGGAGGGAGAGGATGTTCACCGTGTTCGCAGACGCCTGGGGGAGCTCAAGGAGGCACTGGCTGGTGAAGGGGCGCACGAGGGCAAGAGGAATTCCTCGCCGGAGTTCGGTCTGGCGACGGCTGGATCTGGTCGAGGTCGAAGACGAAGCTGTCGATCACCAGGAGGCAAGAAAAGGTCGTGATCAGATGCAGGAGACCACGGAGATGACGTGTGCGTGAACGGAAGGGGTCGGGGTGGTCTGGAATTACCGGAGGAGCTCGACGGAGGCGAGACAGACGTCGACGCTCAGAACTTTTGTCGAAGACGGCTTCCTGGGGCGCCCGCGGTTGAACGAAGTGTACTAGGAGATGCGTTAGAGAGTGGTGAGTGTGCTCGTGTGCTCGGGGAGGCACGGGGCGGTGTCGTGTCGCCGTAATCGGCTCTGGACCTCGTCGGAACAGAGGGGGCTCGGGGAGAAATTCATACGGCCTGGGGGCGTGATTCTGCGGGGTGACAGGGGGAAAACGGAGAAGAGGGGCGAGCGTTTTAAGGCGCGTGATTGCTGCGAGTTAAGGTGGC